>JAOWBW010000583.1:0-642410 GCA_026119855.1 Campanula takesimana
AAACATAATGTTCATCATGTGGAAGACCATGATAATCTCAGGTATAAGGATATCAAATGATATAGCTATATGAGATTTAATTATGACATTTGACATGACATAAATATCATAGGTGGGTCAAGTCCAGTACTTGTTCACTAACAAGTACCCATAAGTTTTATTTGTATCACAAACACATGATCATCACATGATCCTCGATTAAACTTATACTAGTTCTTCATAAGTACTAGGGACGGGGATTATTATATGAAACATGCAAAACATATAATAATCTAAGGTTGCTATCTCCATAACAACTGAGAATATGACATAACATAAGGCCTTTCTCAAGGGCCAAGGGCATAATATCCAACAACGTCAACTTATGGTGTCCAATGCTTTCTCGATCCCGAGTATATTGATATGAGCAAATGACATTGAACACATCAATTCATTTGGGTATGGCCATACACTATCATCAATCTCACTTATCTAGTGGCCAAGAAGATATCTCTCTTGAGAGAGGGACAAATCCCATCTTAACTTATCATTCTTCCCTACAAGAATCTGATTATGCCAATCATAGCCTTTATAACTACCCGGTTAAAGGTAGCGTTTGACTATGTCAAACATAATGTTCATCATGTGGAAGACCATGATATCTCAGGTCTAAGTATATCAATGATATAACTATTATGAGATTTAATTATGACATTTGACCATGACATAAATCTCATAACGGGTCTATCCAGTACTTTGTTCTCCAACAAGTACCCACAAGTTTAATCTGCATCCTATGCACCATAATCATCATATGATTATCCATTAAACTCATGCTAGCCCTTCATAAGTGTTAGGGACAATGATTATTATAATAAACATGCAAAATATATAATAATCGGGTTTGTTATCTTTATAACAATGAAGCTATGATGTAACGCATAGGCCTTTCTCAAGGTCCTAGGGAATAATATCCAACAATTTCCCACTTGCACTAGGCCCAATCAACGTGTTTCCAATACCCATTGAGCTTAGTTATGATCTCTATCATTATTGCAAGTGAGATTATGTAAGATGATTATCCTTTGTTATCATCATTTGGCATTTTGCATATTTGACATCTCTCATCTTTGACGATTTCTCGAATAAGATAGAAATGTCTGAGTATGTATTTAAATAAGACATTAGCCCCTTGGATTGTGCAATAACATTTATTGACACAAAGAAGGTCTATTGAATTAGTGACACTAGAAACAATTTCTAGTTTACTAATTAGTCTCCTTATCCAAACAATTTTCCAGTTACATCTCATGCTACTAGATACTCAACCTTTTGTAGAATAGTAATGGTGTATTCAAAACTCTTCTAACATCATTATTAAACGTAAACATGTATTTATACTTTAATATTTATCTTTGTTGGTTTTGAAGAATGCATCTATGTAACTATTACAAGATCATCTTTCATTCTATCAAAGATCAAGAATGTGTCCTTTAGTTTCTTTTAACTAGTGACTTTCACTAGGATCCGATTGGTATTATCTCATCATACTCCAAGTATATGAGACATCCGGTCTTAGTACATTAACATGGCTTACATGGTATATCCAATTGCGGAAGCATATAGAATCCTAATCATGTACTCTTGCTCATTAGTCGTCCAATAAGACTAAATCTTGTCAATATTAATGCCATTAGACTTTACAAGTAACCTCTCCAAGAGTCTTGCATAACTTTTCACTATCTTGTCTATGTTTAGTATTTTAACTTCAACCAATCATGCTTTAAGATTTATCTCTATAAATCTAAATTCCAAGGATATAAGCGGGTTTAACCAAGTCTTTCATTATGAAAACTCTTTCAAAATGAATTATATGTCAACCACATATATTAGACTAGGAATTATATTACACTCCCACTAATTTATTGTAATCACAAGTTTCATCTTTGATGAATTTAAACTCTTTGAATGCTACATCAAAATGAAATTTCACTCCAAGTGGTTTGCTTTAATCCATCTCATGGATTTCTGCAACTTGCATATTTCATTAGAATTTTATGGATTAACAAAAACTTTTAGGTTGTATCAAACATATCCTAAAGCATGTTCCTGTTAAGGAATATTGTTTTGACATCCATTTGTCATATTTCATATTCGCAATATGAGGTCATGAAAATTGCGATTCTAATGTCCTTAAGCATGACTGTAGGTGTCAAAGTATTATCATAATCGATATTATGGATTAACTTTACACAATTAGCCGTGCTTAATAATTATGCACCTTGCGATCCATGTCTGTTTTCTCCAAGAAAACTTATTTTCTACCTTATGGTTTTTAAGCCTTCGGGTAAAACAATCAGGTTCAAAACTTGATTATCATACATGGATTGCCCTTTTAGATTTCATGACTCCAAGTCATTCATCTAAATTCGGAGTGGACATTGCCTCTTGATAGGTGATAGGTCAATCATTCGCAATGATATCTTCCTTATTACTTTCTATTATGAGAAATCAATATTTCTTGTTATAGATAGTATCCTATCATATATCCAAATAATCTTGTGTGTACTTGCATGAATTTCCACAACTCCTTGTGAAACATTGTTCAATTTCCATCTTTAGGTTCTATGTCATTTTCTGGGTCTCGAACTCTTCGAGATATATATTTTACTCCCACTAGTTCTTTAGAGATAAACGATTTATCTAAAAAAGTACTATTCAAAGTAACAAACGATTTGTACTCTTAGGATGTAAAATTAATATCTTTAAGATATCCCACAAAAATACATTAACTAGATTTAGATGTGATTTTGTCAAAGACAATACTTTTCACAAAAGTATCACATCACAAATCTTTATGAAAGACAAACTTCCTTAGACGAAACTCAATTTAGTGTAAGCGCATCTGTTTTCAGCACATAATCCAGAAGGCTAATTAGATCCATTTGACTTATGATAAGGTGAAAAACAGCAGTTTGCAGACAATCTGCAGATTTCTGTAAACAGAGCCATACGGCTTATCCCTAGGCGTATACCTAGCTTGCAGCGCCGTACGGTTGTTGTTTTCAGATTCTGTTTTTCTTATTCTGTAGACTTTTTGCAGAATTATCGTAAAGTCCATGGTTCAAATATTTATTACTTTGATCAGATCAGAGTACACTAATACTTTTGCCATGAGTTATCGAAATCCTCTCTAGCATTGTTACTTTAATGAACTACATACATCAATATGTATTAGTTCAAAAGAGTATTTACCTTTTACTACTACGAGTAAGAGGTGTCTTAATCAATTTTCAAGATTACATATGTGAGATCCCACGCTCTAACCTCGAAATCCATGCTCAGTTTCACACAATGGTTTCCTCTCGAAGTTTAAATATGCAAGAGTCGCCACCTCACTTTATTTTAGGAAAAATGAAGACAAAAACTTTTATTTTGAGAAAGTGGGTTTGGGGGCTAAGTTACGAGAAGAGAAGGGGTTAGGGACTCTCCTCGCCCGTGATGGTCTCTAGCATGCATGCCTCTTAAATTCATTTTATGCCTTGTGTTTATGCCTTAACAAAAGTTTGTATTTTATGTACAAAGGGGTCTTCCTATTCTAGGTATGTTTGCTTAAACTCACAAATGAGAGTCGGTTTGGGTGGACTCACTTGGTTTTGAAAATCGTTTTGAGCATTCATATCAAGTAAAGGATAGCACCAAAAGGGGTGGGGGATTATTATGTACAATGGCAATAAATGGGAGGCAAATCCCATGAAAAATAATAAATGTTCAAGTCTAAGTCCAGATTATGGACTGTTATCCATTCTCCTTTGATGTAGCTGTCTTAAAATTCATGCAATCTAGAAAGCAAAGGTGAGTAATTCTTCCTAACATGTTAAAAATTAACCATGATTTTTCTCTTGATTTTAGGAGCATTTTATGATGTCCAAACAAGTTATGCAAGATGAACTCAAAAGCATTCAGAACAGGAAACATGGTGCACAACCCATAAAAGATCTATCATTTATATCAATAAACGTGGGAATTAGGGAAAACACAAACATGAAACTTGTTCATAATATCTTAAATATTAATAATACCAAGTTTAAAGTCCAGAAAGTAAGTTTAAGCATATCAAAACACCTCTGACATTTTGATGTCAGAACAGCAAGTACATTAATCTGAGAACAAAGAGTTGAAGCAAAAATTGAAAGAGATACTTATACTCATGGTAAAAATATGATATTTACATGCTAATTTTCCTTTATCTGTGTACAACAAAAATCCTTTTATGGAATAAGACCAAAAACCAAGTTTTTGGTGAGTAATGGAGGTGACAAGATAGAGTGGTCTGGACTCAAAACTTGTTAGACAGATACATACATCGTGAAAACAAAACATCAAAACATAACCAAATGAAGTGCTATGATCTTGAAACTTTATGTGTGAATAGATATAAATGTTAGTGACACAAAAGCATGACAAATCACTTATTTAGGCATAACTTGATGATGTTTCACATGGCAAAAGAGGAACAAAGACAAATTTGGGGGTTTTGTTTGAAACACATGTTAGTCTTTGGAAAATCTTCCCAAATCAACAAATATGAACATTAAACATGTACAACATAGATAATATACAAAATTTATACAAGATCTACAACAATAACAAGGCAAAACAACCAAGATATAATATTACAAACATTTGTTTAACAAGAACATGTCAAAGAACATCAATATACATCTTTGGTTCAACAAATGGAGGTCTAGCCTAACAAGTGGCTAGACCTCTTAACAAATCACATGAATAACTACATTTTTACATGTATGAAGATTACAAGGAAAAGAGATTACCTAGGTTGTGCTTCCTTTGCTTTCAAGGGAAGACTTTTTTGGGTTTTTCTTGAAGGTGATTGTGCTTGTTTGGATGAGTGTTTGTTGTGAGTTATTTGCTTGTTTTGTGTGGATGTTTAAGGTGTTGTTATGGTGGTGATATAATGGTGTGGTGAAGGTGTATGTATTGAGATTATGGAGGTGTAAGGTGAGTATTTGAGAGTGCAAATATGAGGGCGGGTTTGAGTGAAGAGAGTATGAGTTGCTCTCTTGGTAAGTGTGTGTATTGTGTGAATGTTGTTGTGAAAATGGATGAGTTAGGTAGTTTTATGGATAGGGGAGGGTGTAAATTGACATTAGGTACCCTTCCTTAGGCTTAGGGGGTGCTTTAGGGGGCAACCACCCGGGTAGGAATGGCTTGAATCAACCTTAATGTTGCTTTGAATGACCAAGTGGACAAGTTGAAAATTTGATCTGCCAACCCAGCTGAATGGAGCCGTACGAAACATGTGAAGCCGTACCACTATGGTGCAGCTGTACGGCTGTGATGTTGGCTGCTGGGGAAATCTCATCCACCACTTGTCGCACTCCGATTGGTCCATGCCTTATTCAATTACCCAACTTCCGGTATTGGTTCCGTAATAGTCCAATTTTTGTCCTTCAATAACTCCACGTTTGAATATATTTGATGTGAGTGAGCCAAAATTCTACTTCCGGTATTGGTTCCGTAATAGTCCAATTTTTGTCCGTGTGCACGGACTTCGTTGTCCGGTTGTCCGCGGGCCTAACATGAAAGTTGTTTGAAATAATTTTGTGGTCACATCCATCTATCTGAAATATGTTTATAAGCAAGGGATGACAATAATATATTTTAAATGCACAAAATGGACGGTAACGAGCAGATCTAGGGGTGCAGGCCCCGTTTCGGGTCCCGCAACTCAAAAATTGAAGTACATGTCAGTTTACTCATTTTTTTCGCTCTAATTATAAATTTGAAGTCCGTTAATCTATTCGATGCACCGATAAGGCTCACGGCACTCCCACGTGGCCAAATCGAGGGTTCTAGGTCAATTTTAGGGTTTAGACCCCTTTAAAGTGTTTGTCAGGGGGGTGCAAGATCGGGGTGTCTACTGAGCCCCTCGCCGAATATCCTTGTCAAGTAAAGGGGATTCAACAATCACTAAGAGACAGATGATCTCGTCTAGTGTGTAACGGCTGGGCCCAAAGTAGGACTTCCTACGTATCTCTTTTGAGAATCAAGCCTCCGTAGTTCTAACTCAAACAAACAATCAGACTAAACACAAACACTGGTCGGTCCCGGATCATGATTTACCTATGTATATCTTGCGAGAATCAGACCAATCGTAGTTTAGGTTTATTCAAAACAAGAAATTGCGGGGGATAGCATTGAGATGAATTGTCTCTTTGCTGGGGGTTGCATTGAGATGCATTGTCTCTTTACTGGGGAGGAGATTGACATGAGAAATTGTTTATGAGAATGGGCGACTGAGCTCAATTGCTTGAACTGCCTACGTATATCCCTTGTGGGAATCAAGTTACAGCGTAGTTCTGGGGAGGTAACCTCGGGTGCCCGAGAAGACCAGGGTGGAATAACATGATTCAAGCAGGGAAAGTACGATGTTGCGCAGTTCGGAGGAGGTAATCTTGGGCGCCCAAAAAGACCAGGGTGGATCACCATGATTTAAACAGAGAACGTACGACATTGCGCAGTTCGGGGGAGGTAATCTCGGGCGCCCGAGAAGACCAGGGTGGAACAACATAAATTAAACAGAGAACATACGACATTGCGTAGTTCGGGGAAGGTAATCCTGGGCGCCCAAGAAGACCAGGGTGAAACAACATGATTTTAAGATGTCTGCTAGAGCTATTATTGCTGCTGTCTTTAAGCATGTCTCGGATGTGACAACGGCATTTAATCTTTCTTTCCATCATCATGTTTTTGACCACCCTGTTCTGGAAAGATTTAAAATTCCGATGGCTGTTTGTTCTTCGTATCATTTGAGGCTTGTTCTTTGGAAATCCCCCGTTTTTGAGCAAATAAAGCTAAACACGGACGGCGCTGCAAAAAGCAACCCGGGGCTGATCTCGGGTGGAGGCATCCTCCATAAACAAAATGGGGATCTTTTATTTGCATTCTCTAATTTCTATGGTGTTGGTACTAACATGAGGGCTGAAACTTTGGCGGTTTTGGATGGTCTTCACTTTGGTTTGGAGTTCGGCATTTCTTCGCTTTGGCTTGAGATAGACTCCAAAATTCTGCTCAAGATTTTAATTCAGGAATATCATGTCCCTTGGAGTATCTGGTATGAAATCCACCATATAAAGAGGATAATGTCCCAAATGCAGGTTCGTGTTTCTCATATCCTTCGTGAAGGCAACCGGGTGGCTGATAGGCTCGCAAATGAGGCTGCTACTTACAAACGGAATTCTTTTTATTATGCAACTAAAGATCTTCCCCATGATTGCATAGGTGGCCTATCGTCTTGATAAAGCATCGATTCCCTATATCCGTCTCTCTTAATTTGTTAATGGCTAGAAGTTTTGAGGTTTTCTTTATGGTTCGTAGGGCCCCGTCCTTTAATTGTAGAGGTGCTTTAGATTTGTGCAAAGCCCTCATTTTCTTTTGGGTAGGTCCCCCTCCTGTTTGTAGAGGTCTTATGGCTTGTATAAGACCTCCCCCTATTTTTTATTCCGGTGGTTAAGGCTGTCATGTCCCCCACCTTGTTCTGTACTTTTTATTTTTTTAATCAATAAAATCTAGGGAGTGCCGTCTCCTTTCGCCAAAAAAAAAATAAAAATAAAAAATCAGCACGTTTTAAGATGGGGAACGTACGACATTGCGCAGTTTCGGCGAGGTTATCTCGGGTGCCCGAGAAGACCATGGGGGATCAACATAATTTAAATGCACAATAAAGCAATGATACGCTGCATTTTGAGCCGTCCAGATTCTTCTGCCTTTAATTTGTTGTGTGATGAGATTTTTGTGTTTCACTGCGTAGTGAACCATTGCTTTGTGTGATCCATTGGCACTGTCTTGAGTGCTGCAACTTCATTTTGGATTCCCGTTCCACCTAAAAGGGTTTTTTATTATCTCACGGTTAGGCTTCTCCGCTTTAGGAGTTGCTGTGTGATGAGATTTTTGTGTCTCACTGCGCAGTGAGCCATTGCTTTGTGTAATCCTTTGGCACTGTGTTGAGTGCTGCAACTTTGTTTTGGATCCGTATTCAGATCCCTTTCTCTCCGACATGATTCCCAAGTATCTCAAGGGGGCCGAGAAAAGATTCAACTATCATGATCATTGTGTTAGTACCCAACCTGAAAATGAGTTATTAGACATTCCAGAAACTTACAAGGACCTCCCAGGTATTTACAAGATGCGCAGGACTTATCCAGAATTTCTTGAAAAGCCCAGATAAGAAGATATTCTCGACTGATCAGGTGGGGATCGAAGATAGACGTTATCTAGGAGTTCTCTAGAGTCCAGATTGATCAGAGCCTCGAAAACCGTGCCAATCACCTTGGTTGGCCGTACGGCTACTTTGTCTCGGCCGGGCGGCCAGTCCTTCCAGGTAAGATTTTCCTATAAATAGGTGACCTCAGTTCATAATAAAAAACAACAACTCTCTCCCCGAGTTCTAGAGTCTAAACTGACGACATAACTCTCTCTCTCTCTCTCCAAGCCTTTCTAGCAATCCCGAAGGTCCGGCGAATCCACGTGCGAGATTTGGCTTCATTATTGTCAAGATTGGTAAGGATTCTATATGTTTTCTTAGTTTAGATCTAACTTATGCTAGTTTTATTATGTTTATACATGCATATTCATATGATTCATAATGTGTTCTTCATGTTCTTGCTAGAATTCATAATATGCTCTATGATTAGGGTAACGATCTTCATGTTTACATGTTCATTCATATTGTTTAATGATATTTTTATTATTATTATGCTAGATCTAATGTCTTATCATACTTAAAATACTAGATCTAATGTTTTAATCCCTACTTGTAATGCATAGCCGATGATGATCGATAAGATCTAGGAACTACTTCTAAACCCTTAACTTTAGGTAATTATTCCCATGATCATTGGCTCTTCTAAGATGAATAATCATTATTCTAGGATGTGATCATCTTGTATGTTTCTTTCTCCTCCCCCTTCATTATGCATGATCCCCACTTCTTCTCTCTATTCCAATTATGTGCGAACTACGTCGACCTGAGCTTCTCATACGAGAGGAACGTAGGCAATCTTTGGATCCGGTCAAAATCGCTAACACACACTAACACGTTTATCATGATAGAAAGTCCGATCTGTCGATCGATAGGAGTGATCTCTTAATATTCTTCTCTTATCGTAACTTGACCCCCGAACCCTCTCTCTTAGTTTTTCTCAATGTTTTAACTGCAAATAAAACAACGTGGCGACTCGTAATAAGTTAAATGCCAACTTGAATATCCTAATCCCATAGAAAAGATAAAATAAGATAAATAATAACAAACTTCCCGTGTGTCACCCGTATTCGGAAAGGGGTATTCACAGTGGCGACTCCGCTGGGGACTAGCTTTGAACAACTTCAAACATAGAGGGTCAAAATTTCGTCAATATCATGATTGTACTTACTTACTCTTTCCCCCTGTACTTTATCTCTGGTGCATATCTGCTTCCCTTGTAATTGTAGAGAGTTAACATCTTAACTGTTCCCCCTTGTGCTATTTTAACTGTTTTGCATTGCATACATGTAAACACAAAATTTGTTTTCTCCCTAAAGATAACTAGTTGTTGTCCGCACACTACCACTACGTCCGTGTCACACTGCACACCTTTACTCCGGACACTCCGCTGAGTGCACAAATTTTGGTGATCCTGTCACCTCTATCTTCGTGGCGCCCGGGCTATCTAACTCACCGTGTCGCTTGCGATCGGTTGAGGCTTAACCTTGTCCGTGTCTAAACCATGCACTCACTCTAGGACACTCCAAAGTCGACCGGTTGGTTTGACTAGCTTTTCTTTATAGACAATTAACGTGTCGTTCATGCCGTCATCCGTTAAGTCTTCAATGAGTCGAGATCTTTCGAGAGAAAAAAGCACAAAAATGAATTTCCCTACAAGGGTGTACATATTATAAGCCGAGTGATAATTTGTACAAGGATCTCAACTCGTTAAAAACTTAACGGAAGTAACATCGACGTTACGTTAAATGCCTTTAAACAAGGGTTAGTCGTTAGGATCCGTTAGGTCGGTAGAAGTCGCTTGCCCTATAGGACCCTCGCCCAAATTGTTCGTTTGGGATGTGCAATGCAGGTGAAAAATGAGGGGTCTATAGACGTAGTGATGACCTCCACTGATCCAGGTTTTGTAGATAGTAACCCAAAAAGGGGTACCCCTTCCAACCATTAGGACTAATAATATATGTTTTGTAAATAACAAAATACATTGCATGAGCCTTGTCCCGTCCTAAACCTCACATCCACTACCTCTACAGAGAAGAAAGTTTGGGTCCGTTCTGGTGGTCGTCTTCAACGTTCGAGCCTCCCTCAAACTCAGTCTTCAGTCTCTACATCAACAATGTCTCCATCATCATCAGAACCTTCTACTCCTAATGTCTCCACTCTTCAAGCCTCCGCTGCATCTGCCGATCCAGATATCGCCGCCAGCATCAAGCCCTCGGATATTCCGCCACCTCTCCATGCTTTCTTCGCCAACCTCTTGCTGCAGATCACCAAGCTTGAGGATCGAAGCAAGTCTCTAGAAAGGGTCAACCAAGAACTTAAAGATCACCTTCATACTGAAATTAAGAAGAAAGGTGTGGAAACTAGCTTCCACAATGAAGAAGTGATATTCGTCCAAGATGAAGAAGTACCTGTCACCTACCCTTCCAATGAGGGTGATATCCCTCTCATGTTGCCTAACTAACAAAGGGTCCCTCCTCCTGATTATGGTACTAGAGCAACCTCCAGCAAGGGTCCATATGAGCCATCGCCAGAATTGATGGGCAGCTACTTGTCATCTACCAAGTTGCCTCAGCCGTCATTACACTAAGCATCGGTGCCGCCATGCCCACTATCTCCACTGCTCCTCCCGATACTCAATCCTACGGCAGCTCTGATTTTTCCAACCATCCTCTAGTGGTTGCTATGCAAGAACAGAACCGCAAGCTCTCCGACACTGTCAGCAAGCAAGCCGCTCCGATAGTCAAAACCATCAACCCAAGCAATGTGGGTGATCTACCTAGAGACTTCAAAATGCCGAAGGTCTCTACAATCCATGGTATTACATGTCCCAAGACTCACCTTGACAGTTATTTACTAGCTATGAGAGCCCGAGACTGCACCAATATAGGAGGAAGGGTAGCAGCTCTGTCTTTTTTCTCTCTCTAGCTTTCTCTCTCTAAGCGAAATCTCTCTTTCCGTCTCTAGGGTTCGCCCTAAGGAACCTTGCCGGCAGCAATGTCAGCTCCAATGTCGTTCTTCCCTTCATTGAATTCCAGTAATAGCAATCCTTACTTCTCTCCTCGTCCCAGCCCGTCGCGATCCCTATTAACCCTAATTTTCTTTCGGCCGCTCAAGGATCCCATGCAAACCCTAATTCTCAGGCTGCGCCGTCTTCTACTCATGTTGCGCCGTCAGGAGCGCCATCAGGCAAATCTTCTACAGTGCCGCAATCGATTCCTGTTACGCAAGTTCAAGCCTCGGCTTCCAAATCTTTGCGGAGTTGTTCTCTCAATCTCCTAATCTTTCTCAGCTTGGTAATATGGGCGCTAACAATCATGGTTCTGGTCTTAATGCTATTCAGACAGGAAATTATAAAGGTACTCCTTCGGTTAAACTTTCGAAAGAAGCTATTGATAATTTTGCAGAGCCATTTAAGTTTTCTCTGGTGGGTAAATTTATGCATGGAAGGCCTTCAATGGAAGATACAAGGATTTCTTTTACCAAATTCCAGCTTAAAGGGAATTATAAATTGGGTCACTTATAATCGCCATTTGTTAATCCAGTTATCCACTGAGGAGGATTATCAAAGATTGTTCATGAAGGAAGTTTGGTATGTTCATAGGTATCCAATGCGCACTCTGGCATGGTCTCCATCATGGAGACCTGAACAAGAATCTCCCATTGTTCCGGTATGGGTTGGCTTCCCTGGTTTACCCATCCATCTTATAAATAAGCCTTTTTTATTTACAGTTGCTTCGATGATTGGAACTCCTCTTTCTCTTGATAAAGCAACTGCCGAATTCTCTAGACCTAGTATTGCAAAGATCTTGATTCAGATTGATGCTTCTAAAAAACTTCCTCATGAAATTTTTGTGGATTGTGGAGATGTTTGCCCTAGTTTCTTTCAGAGAAGTGGAATATGATAATGTACCGAGGTATTGTAAGCATTGTTTGGTTCTTGGTCATGATATTTCTGTGTGTAGAAAAGTTAATCCTAATCTTCATGGCCCTAAGCTTGATAAGGAGAAGAATGCCAAAGTTTTTGTTCCCAAACCGACTGGGCAGCATAACAAAGAGTTGGATGGAAATAATGATGATGGAAAAACGAATGTGGGTGGTGATAAAAATGTTGGTGGTACTAATGGTTCTAGTAGTGGTGCTAAAGTCAATGGTATTGCTAAGGAGGCGGAGTTTATAGATCTTTTCAATAAAGGCATGGCCTCAAAGCCTGAAATGCCTACTTTGGCTAAGCGTGGACAACCCCTTCCTGCAAGTGTGGATTTGTCCCTTCAAAAGGCGTGTGCTGCAGCTATTAAAGTTAATGCTAATGATCTTGCTACGGAGAATCAAACTTGGAATAATGATTTGGATCTTGAATTTGTTAGTCATCGTGTATCCCTTCACAAAGATCAAACTGAGCTTATTGGTAGTTCTAATCAGATCCATGAATCGGTTGAGTCAATTCAAACAAATAATCCTGTTAATGGGCTGGAAGGTTTAAATCTTTCCCCTAGAGCTCCTCCTTCCAATGCTTTTGTTACTGACAAGGCTGGGTCTACTCCGTTTGCAACGCAACCTCATGTTGATGCTGATGGTTTTACATTGGTAAGGCCACAAAAGCATCGAAGTGGTTCTACCTCTCTTACTATTTAACTCTGATAGAGTTTCTTTTTTCGTTTTTTCTGGTTTTCATCATGGTAGCATTATTATTCTGGAATATTCATGGCATTGGTAATAAAGCCTCTTTCCGTAGGGTTAAGAGGTTATTTAACCTTCATAGTGCATCTATTCTTGCTATTGCTGAACCTAAGATTCCTTCTAATCAGATTGGAATTATTAGGAGAAAGCTTGGGTGTGAAGGCTGCGCTTATAATAGTAATGGCAAAGTTTGGTTGTTTTGGAAGCATGGATTGGAGTGCCGTGTATCTCATGATATGGATCAAGCTCTCACTCTCCGTATTTCTCATAATCTTTGGGATTCTTACATCTATTTGACTGTTGTTTATGCTAGCTGTTGTCGGTATGATAGAAGAGAGTTATGGGATCATCTTATGGATTTGAGTGCTTGCAATGTTCCTTGGTTGGTCATTGGGGATTTTAATTGTGTTCTTGACAAAACTGAAAAGGTGGGTGGTAGGTCAATTCGACATAAGGTAGTCACTGAATTCTCTGATATGGTCCAATATTCTGGCCTTATAGATGCTGGTTATTGTGGGAACATATTTACTTGGGTGGACAAACCTCGTGGCAAGCCTACTATTTCCCAACGTTTGGATAGAGATTTCTACAACTCGTTATGGATTGATAAATTTCACTGTACTTCAGTTTCTCATATTAATCGAACTTGTTCGGATCATTGCCCCATAGTGGTTCAGATCAAGGTTCATGCTGAGTTGGTTAAAAAAGCTTTCCGTTTTCTTAATGTGTGGCTTAAGCATCCTACTTTTTTGGCTCTTGTCAGGAATTCTTGGGCTGTTTCGATGGATGGACGACCAATGGTCAAATTTCCTAAAAAGTTAGCTCGGTTACGTAGAGTCATTTCTGATTGGAATAGACAAGTCTTTGGGAGGATTGATCAACAAATTAGAGATGCAGAAGATGAAGTTACTCAAAGAGAATTGGATTACCAAAATGACCCCTCGGATTTAGCCAAATCTGCTCTTAGTATCTCTCAAGCTACACTTCTTTCAAAGCTGAAAATTGAAGAGGAATTCTGGTGTCAAAAGGCCAACATTTCATGGTTAAAAGAAGGGGATCGGAATACCAAGTTTTTCCATTCTTATGTTCGGAAAAAGCGACAAAAATTATATATTAATAAGGTGCGGTGCAATGGGAACTGGGTGGTGAATAGGGAGGATATTCAACATGAAGTTGTCTCTTTCTTTTCCAACCAACTTCAAAGCCCTCATGATAATCCTCAAGATGACATCCTTGATGTTATACCTCGGCTTATTAATGATGAGGATAATAATATTCTTACAGCTGCTCCTTCCATGTTGAACATAAAGGAGATTGTTGATGGGCTTGCTAATTACTGTCGGTTCGGATCACTCATATACTTCGGGAAGGAAATAAGGTTGCTGATGGGCTTGCTAATTCTGCTGCAATTTCCCAGTCTAACTCCTGGTACTACTCTTTTGATACTCTCCCTGGCGTATGCAAGGGACCTTTGGTTCTAGATCGATCATCTACATCATATATTCGGCTTCGATAATGTTTTGCTTGATGGCTAGGCCTCTCTATAGTACCCTTTCCCCCTGTTGTAGAGGAACTTACAATTTGTGTAAGTCCTCCCCCTATCTATTTTTTTCTGGTGGTTGAGGTTGTCATGTCCCCCACCATGCTTGTATTTTTTTTCTTCTTATTAATAAAATCTAGGGAGGTACCGTCCTCCTTTCACAAAAAAAAAAAAAAAAAAAAAAAAAGGAGATTGTATGGTCAATGAATGGGCAAAGTGCAGCTGGCCCGGATGGCTATACAGGTGAGTTTTATAAAGTGTGTTGGGATATTATCAAAGAATATTTCTTCAAAGCTATTCTTGAGTTCTTTGCGGGTTTCCATATGCCTCGTAGTTGGACTTCTACTTCCATTGTTTTGCTGCCCAAAGTAAGTGCTCCTACTACTTTTTCTGAGATGAGACCTATTAGTCTTTGTAATTTCTCCAATAAAGTTATTACAAAGCTATTGAATTCTCGGTTGGCTCCTATACTCCCAAGGATCATTTCTCCTCAACAAAGTGGATTTGTGAAAGGTAGATTAATCCATGAAAATGTCCTTCTTGCGCAAGAAATGATACAATCCATCAAAAAGAAAGTGTGGGGTTCCAATTTATGTTTAAAGCTTAATATGGCTAAGGCTTATGACAGAATCTCTTGGTTTGCTCTGATTAAAGTTCTTAGAAAATTTGGTTTTTCTGAAATTTGGAATGACATGATTTTTCGCTGCATCTCATCATGCTGGTTTTCGGTCTTAATTAATGGGGAAAGTGCTGGGTTTTTCCATTCTTCTCGTGGCCTTCGTCAAGGGGATCCCATCTCTCCTACATTGTTCATAATTGCTGCCGAGGTTCTGAGTAGGGGCTTAAATCTGCTCCACACGGATTATCCCCAATATAGGTATCGAGCTCATATTCATACTCCTTTGGTATCTCACCTTTCTTATGCCGATGATGTGATTATTTTCTGTAATGGGGCTAAAGACTCTCTTGAAGCTCATATGCGTTGTTTGAATTGGTATCAATCTTTCTCTGGGCAGCTTGTGAATACCCGTAAGTCTTGTTTCATCACGGGAGTAAATGATGAGTCTAGAGATGCCTCTACATCGGAGGTTACTGGTTTTTTCAAGCATGTTCTTCCTATATCTTATTTGGGTTGTCCTTTATATGTTGGGAGGAAGCGTCTCTCTCTTTTTGATCCTGTTCTTAGGAAAATGGAAGATCGTCTAGCTACGTGGCAAGGAAAAATTCTTTCTTTTGGTGCCAAGTTAACTCTTATTCGCTCTTGTCTTCAAGCTATTCCTATTTATTATATCTCCTTGCTTGATCCCCCAAAAGGCGTTTACAAGGCGATGTATAGACTAATTTCGAAGTTTTTTTGGTGTCATGAAGATGGGAACAAAAAATGTCATTGGGTTAAAAAGGAGCTGATGTTTTTAACTATCTCTGAAGGAGGTCTAGGGCTGCGTCGCTTTGAAGATATGGCTTTAGCTTTTGCCATGAAGCTTTGGTGGAGATTCCAAGGCTCTCATTCCCTTTGGTCTGAATTTATGGCGGATAAATATTGCTTTGGTACACACCCTATGGATGCTACTAAGCCTTCGTACTCCTCTCACACTTGGTGCCGGATGCTTGAAGCTAAACCTTTAGTGGAGCCTAATATTGGGTGGCGTATTGGTCAAGGCAGAATTTCTATTCATGAATATTGGCTTGATGGTCCTAGGATTTTCCTTAATGGTCATCATATTGAAGTGTGTTCTCTCTTTGATAATAACTATATCCGGGTGGAGTTCATTCGTGATACTTTTGTGAGCAGTTGCTTCTGAAGTTACAAGCGTCTAATATTATTTTGTCTAATGATTTAGACCAGATTTTTGGTTACCTTCTTCTAGAGACGTTTTCTATAACTTCAGCTTGGTCTATTTGCCGTCATCCTGGGGTCCAAAGTACGGTGTTTGAGTATTGTTGGCACAAAAATCTTCCCCCTAAAGTTTCTGTGTTTCTTTGGCGCCTTCTTCATAACGGGCTGCCCACGGATAGGGCTGTCCAACGTCGAGGTATTGCTCTTGTCTCTTCTTGTGCTTGTTGTCCTCACCATGATACTGAAGATATTCATCACCTCTTTGTTCAAGGTCTGATTTCTTCTGAAGTTTGGAATTATTTTGCTCAAATGATGGGTATTTCTATAATTGGTTATAATATTCGATCCATTTTGTCGAGTTGGTGGTTTAGTAACCGGAAAAATGAGAACCCTGGATTGAATTGGTTGTGTCGTATGATTCCTTGCTTTGTCTTATGGGAAATTTGGAAACATCGTAATAAAGCTCGGTTTGATAACATCTCCATGTCTTCTCAATCGGTTATTAGGGCTGTCCTCTCACAAGTAGCAGCCGTGGTAAAAGCTTTTAATCTCTCTTTCTCTATTCCCATGACAAGTGCATTTTCGATGCTTTCCATTTCCCTAAGGCTGTTTACAAACGGAAAATGCGGTTAGTTTTATGGAAATCTCCTGCTGTTGGCTGCCTAAAATTAAATACGGATGGGGCATCCAAAGGTAATCCTGGGCTGATTTCGGGTGGTGGTATTTTTCGTAAGCATAATGGTGATGTTCTTTTTGCTTTCGCTAAATTTTATGGGCATGGTACAAATTTAATGGCCGAGACTAAGGCTGTTCTTGACGGTCTAGTTTTTGCTGCTCAATTTGGTATTTCTTCTCTTTGGCTTGAAATTGATTGTGAGATTTTATTGAAGATTCTAATCCAGAACTATCATATTCCTTGGAACGTTTGGTATGATATCCAGCATATTAAGCGTTTAATGAGGCAAGTCAGGCTTCGGATAACCCATATTTTGAAGGGAATAAGGTCGCGGATGCCCTTGCTAATGTGGCTGCTCGTTCAAAAAGGGATTCCTTTTACTAAGATTCTCACAATCTCCCGCATGGCTGTAAGGGTGCCTTTCGGTTAGATAGATCTGCTATTCCGTATATTCGGAATTCTTGATTAGTTGTTAGCTACTTTGTTATGGCTAATCTGTTGTTTTTGTGTTTCTTGATAGCTCCCCCTCCTTTTATTGTAGAGGTCCTTATAGCATGTGTAAGGCCTCCCCCCTTAGCTTTATTTTTATGGTGGTTATGGCCGTCATGTCCCCCACCTCGTTTGTATCTCTTCTTTTCTATCAATAAAAATTAGGGAGTACCGTCTCCTTTCGCAAAAAAAAAGAGACTGCACCAACTAACAAATGGCCAGAGTCTTCCATACCTTTTTGGACGGAATTGCCCTCCGTTGGTTCTTGAGTTTGGATCCCTCCAAAAGGGAGACGTGGGATCAAATCACCACTACTTTCTGCGAGAAGTATCAGTCAAACCTCGACTGGCATGTCAACCGTACTAATCTAGAGAACACTATGCAGAGGCCCGGCGAGCCTATCTATGACTTCTACAAAAGATGGAATCACAAGCTAGCAGAGGTACAATACCCTCCTAAGGCGAAGGAACAAAAGAAAATCTTCTACAAATGCTTGTTGCCTGAGCTTAGGGTGGAAATTGGCAATGGCTACTTTCCCGATCTGCGAGAAATGGTCGATGCTGGGGTCAGACACGAAGCCGGTATTACTGGTGTTTCTATAGAGACTTCTAAAAGTGGAAACACCTCCTTCCGCTACAAAGCTCTGACAAGTACCGCTCCTAAAGCTAAAGAAGTGGCCGGTCAAGTAAGTTTGGTTCAAGATAACTCCATCTTTGATGTTCAAGCAGTTATAAGCAACTTCCCACGCGAGAAAGAGCTCTTTGATGACTTCGGCATGCCCACTAGCCGAGTGTTTGATGTGTTAATGAAGAAGGGTTTTATCAAGCCGCTTTAAAATTATGAACCACTGGTTAAGAAAGGTGACTTGATGCAACCAAGTTCTGCAAGTACCACAAGTACATTGGCCATACCACCGATAGCTGCATGCAACTTAAGCGTGTTATCCAGAAGCTCATAGCCGATGGAAAGATCGAAAAACCTAAAGGTCCGAACACCGTAGCAAACCCGCTCCCAAATAATGGTGGCATCAACATGGTTGAACTCATCGAAGGTGACATCGGTATCCTCGAGATGGTTGATGCGTTCGGTGAGCTGGGGCTAGACATGAACGCTCTATTCGGAGGACTAGTCAAAATTAGGTTGATAACTCCCTTAGAACGCGAATTCCAATGGCCCAAGCATGGGTGCGACATGTCCAAGTTCTGTGGTTACCATAGAGTGTCTGGACACACCAACAACGAGTGCTTCACCATCAAGCAGATCATACAGAAGCTCATCAAAGACAATATCATTGCTGACCCGAGGAAAATCATCGCCATGGATGTCAACATGGTGGAAATTGACCAAATCACCATGATAGAGCTTAAAGACTGCATCGAGCGACTAAAAATATCCATGAAGAAGTTCCTCTGCGACCTTGTAAATAAAGGACTCCTCAGACAACTCAAAGGATACTCCACACTTTTTTTTTTCCGAAAAGAGGACGGTACAAAGGATACTCCACACACATGGGAAGTAATGTATGGAAGTATTGTCATTATCATCAAGCCACCGGTCACTGAACAAGGGAATGGTTCACCTTAAATAAATACATAATAAATCTCATCCACGAGAGATCACTCGAAGATCCTAGATTTTCTTTAGACGAAGATAGTATAGCAACAAACCTCGGTGATCTGGCCGAACCTATTGTGGCAGACTCCGAGTCATTTAGTGAGCATGAGATAAGTTGTACTTCAAAATTCATTAATGATAGTAATTCTTCTTGTTATATGCTGTTATTAGATGAACTATCTTTAGAAGCTGCTCTTTTAAGAGATTGTGACTCCGGTCCACTTAAATCTCCACCATTATCGATAGCTGAAATCTTCGCAAAATCCATAAAAATACCGCAGTCTCCATATGACACACGAGCAGAAATCAACCTACTCACAAGGTCTGGACAGATCTATCAATCAGACCCCAAGGTTGCAAAGAAAGTCTTCAACAAAGAGTCAGAGCAAACAGAACCTGAAAAGGAGGATCCCTTGCTTACCCAACTCAAGCAAACTCAAGCTCACATCTCCCTCTGGTCTTTACTCACCTCATCTCTAGACCACCGCCAAATGCTTGAGAAGAACTTAGCCGCCACTATAGTCCCATCAGATACAACTCCCGAGAATGTTACGCAGATGATTGGCAACATTGACTTGGGGAACATTATCACCTTTCTCAGAGCTCGATGAACCCCCATTTGGCATTGATCATAATGAACCTCTGCACATCACTATTGAGATAAGCGGGAAGAAAATCCCCAGAGCCTTTGTTGACAACGGATCCGCCATCAACGTACTACCGTCACGAATGATGGATGTAGTGGGTGTGGACCCAACTAGCCTAAGACCCTCAAAGCAGACCATTAAGGCTTACGATTCTACATGCAGATCAGTGTTAGGGGTCGTGACTTTGCCTATATCCGTGGGAACTCAAGCCCTATCTACGGATTTCATAGTGATCGACATACCGTCCACTTTCACTATCTTGCTAGGACGCCCTTGGATCCACAAGTCCAACACTGTTTCGTCCTCCTTACATCAGTGTGTTAAATTCCAATCAGGGAATGAGGTGACAATTATCTACAGTGATCTAGTGACAGCCCAAGGCACAGACATAAAAGGGATACCCGTACTACAAATTCAGCATGATGAAGACCGCAGACTCTTCAGTGGGTTCGAAATAGTGGCGCAATCTTAGATATGTGAAGACGATCTCACCACTTCTTCTCTCTATTCCAATTATGTGCGAACTACGTCGACCTGAGCTTCTCATACGAGAGGAACGTAGGCAATCTTTGGATCCGATCAAAATAGCTAACACACACTAACATGTTTATCATGATAGAAAGTCCGATCTGTCGGTCGATAGGAGTGATCTCTTAATATTCTTCTCTTATCGTAACTTGACCCCCGAACCCTCTCTCTCTTAGTCTTTCTCAATGTTTTAACTGCAAATAAAACAACGTGGCGACTCGTAATAAGTTAAATGCCAACTTGAATATCCTAATCCCATAGAAAAGATAAAATAAGATAAATAATAACAAACTTCCCGTGTGTCACCCTCATTCGGAAAGGGGTATTCACAGTGGCGACTCAGCTGGGGACTAGCTTTGAACAACTTCAAACATAAAGGGTCAAACTTTCGTCAATATCATGATTGTACTTACTTACTCTTTCCCCCCTGTACTTTATCTCTGGTGCATATCTGCTTCCCTTGTAATTGTAGAGCATTAACATCTTAACTGTTCCCCCTTGTGCTATTTTAACTGTTTTGCATTGCATACATGTAAACACAAAAAAAAACTCTTTGTTTTCTCCCTAAAGATAACTAGTTGTTGTCCGCACACTACCACTACGTCCGTGTCACATTGCACACCTTTACTCCGGATACTCCGCTGAGTGCACAAATTTTGGTGATCCTGTCACCTCTATCTTCGTGGCACCTGGGCTATCTAACTCACCATGTCGCTTGCGATCGGTTGAGGTTTAACCTTGTCCGTGTCTAAACCATGCACTCACAGAGTCTAGGACACTCCAAAGTCGACCGGTTGGTTTGACTAGCTTTTCTTTATAGACAATTAACGTGTCGTTCATTCCGTCATCCGTTAAGTCTTCAATGAGTCGAGATCTTTCAAGAGAAAAAAGCACAAAAATGAATTTCCCTACAAGGGTGTACATATTATAAGCCGAGTGATAATTTGTACAAGGATCTCAACTCGTTAAAAACTTAACGGAAGTAACATCGATGTTACGTTAAATGCCTTAAAACAAGGGTTAGTCGTTAGGATCCGTTAGGTCGGTAGAAGTCGCTTGCCCTATAGGACCCTCGCCCAAATTGTTCGTTTGGGATGTGCAATGCAGGTGAAAAACGAGGGTCTATAGACGTAGTGATGACCTCCACTGATCCAGGTTTTGTAGATAGTAACCTAAAAAGGGGTACCCCTTCCAACCATTAGGACTAATAATATATTGTTTTGTAAATAACAAAATACATTGCATGAGCCTTGTCCCGTCCTAAACCTCACATCCACTACCTCTACAGAGAAGCAAGTTTGGGTCCGTTCCGGTGGTCGTCTTCAACGTTCGAGCCTCCCTCAAACTCAGTCTTCAGTCTCTACATCAACAATGTCTCCATCATCATCAGAACCTTCTACTCCTAATGTCTCCACTCTTCAAGCCTCCGCTGCATCTGCCGATCCAGATATCGCCGCCAGCATCAAGCCCTCGGATATTCCGCCACCTCTCCATGCTTTCTTCGCCAACCTCTTGCTGCAGATCACCAAGCTTGAGGATCGAAGCAAGTCTCTAGAAAGGGTCAACCAAGAACTTAAAGATCACCTTCATACTGAAATTAAGAAGAAAGGTGTGGAAACTAGCTTCCACAATGAAGAAGTGATATTCGTCCAAGATGAAGAAGTACCTGTCACCTACCCTTCCAATGAGGGTGAAATCCCTCTCAAGTTGCCTAACTAACAAAGGGTCCCTCCTCCTGATTATGGTACTAGAGCAACCTCCAGTAAGGGTCCATATGAGCCATCGCCAGAATTGATGGGTAGCTACTTGTCATCTACCAAGTTGCCTCAGCCGTCATTGCCACTAAGCATCGGTGCCGCCATGCCCACTATCTCTACTGCTCCTCCCGATACTCAAGCCTACGGCAGCTCTGATTTCTCCAACCATCCTCTAGTGGTTGCTATGCAAGAACAGATCCGCAAGCTCTCCGACACTGTCAGCAAGCAAGCCGCTCCAATAGTCAAAACCATCAACCCAAGCAATGTGGGTGATCTACCTAGAGACTTCAAAATGCCGAAGGTCTCTACATTCCATGGTATTACATGTCCCAAGACTCACCTTGACAGTTATTTACTAGCTATGAGAGCCCGAGACTGCACCAACTAACAAATGGCCAGAGTCTTCCATACCTTTTTGGACGGAATTGCCCTCCGTTGGTTCTTGAGCTTAGATGCCTCCAAAAGGGAGACATGGGATCAAATCACCACTACTTTCTGCGAGAAGTATCAGTCAAACCTCGACTGGCATGTCAACCGTACTAATCTAGAGAACATTATGCAGAGGCCCGGCGAGCCTATCTATGACTTCTACAAAAGATGGAATCACAAGCTAGCAGAGGTACAATACCCTCCTAAGGCGAAGGAACAAAAGAAAATCTTCTACAAATGCTTGTTGCCTGAGCTTAGGGTGGAAATTGGCAATGGCTACTTTCCCGATCTGCGAGAAATGGTCGATGCTGGGTGTTGGGTTTCGATCAAACATGCGCAGCGGAATTTAGCATTTAAAATTTTGAAACCCAAAGCCATGGATCCGTTCATATGATTAAATCAAATACAACATAAGAATAAAGGAATAAACTAACCCTTGATGGCTATCAAATTCTCTTGGTCTTTGGTGGAGGTTTGAAGATTTGATCACGATCACAAAGCTTGAACACGGACTTTGAAGATGATGATTTTCACCCACTTCGAACGAATATCAAAGGAGCTTCTTTGATCTTGGTTGCTAGACCAAATTGTGAAACACTTTTCCACAATCAAAAGAACTATATGGAATTTATTTTGTGTATTATTTTGTTCTTCAACCAAGGATGTCTTAGAACAAAATAAACCCTTTCTCAAACTCTTTGAGACTCACAAAATCATTAGCCTAGAGTGCTGGCCGAATTTGGTCTTTTTATACACAAATATGACCTATTCCAAATAGGAAACTTGTGTCAAAATCCGTCCAAAATTCGTTTCCTAATCAAATTAGGAATCTGCCACCCGACAGTACTGTGCGGCCGCCCAAAAGCCTCTGTGCGGTCGCACAACTATCTGAAACAAAACTGGTACAAAAACTGAGCTAAGTGTGCGGCCGCCCAGTCCATACTGTGCGGTCGCCCACTTCCCCAGAATGTCCAGAATTTCCAAAATTCCAATGTAGTCCTTTTAAAGATTCGTTCTATTGTGTGTGACCCTCTAGGATTATACTAAGTTGGCAATGGGTTCAAATATGAAACCATAAGATATGATTAGGTTCTAGCAAACCGTCATACCTACCCAAATAGCATAACTAGATACAAGTTCGCATTCCTTTAGAATATGTCATAATCCCTTTGTCCACGATGTCATTGAACAGAAGTCATGGTCAAACGGTCAACTTGTTTTGTTCAATACTTTCTCGATTCCGAATATGTTGATAATCCAAATGACATTGATCCAATCAATTCATTTGAGTCCGGCCGAACATTTCATCAACATCATTCCTACGAGAGGCCCAAGCTTGACATCTCTCCGAAGAGGGACAAATCCATTTAGCTCATTATTCTTCCCTACGTGAATCCGATTATGCCAATCATACCCTTTATAACTACTCGGTTAAAAGTAGCGTTTGAATATGTCAAACATAATGTTCATCAAGTGGAAGACTATAATAACTTCATGTCTAAGGATTCAAATGACATAACTAATATGAGATATATGTACGACATAGACCATGACATAAATCTCATAGAGCGGGTCATGTCCAGTACCTTGTTCCAAACAAGTACCCATAAATCTAACATGATCATCCCATGATCATTTAGCCTTTATACTAGTGCTTAACAAGCGCTAGGGACGGAGATTATTATAAGTAAACATGAACAACAATAATAATCAAAACATCTCTTTATTGATATGAAATAAATGACAACAATTACAACGTTTATTAAACGTTCCTAGGGCACCACTACCAACAATCTTCCACTTGCCCTAGGCCCAATCTCCCATGTATCTAATACCCATGGACCTAACATGACCATCATGTTTAGCTTGTGGAAGTCCCTTTGTTAGCGGGTCCGCAACATTGTCATCAGTAGGTACTCTGCATATATTTACGTCTCCCCTATCAACGATCTCTCGAATGATATGAAAACGCCTAAGTATGTGTTTGGATTTCTAATGTGCTCTTGGTTCCTTTGCTTGAGCAATAGCACCATTATTATCGCAATAAAGGTCTATTGGATTAGCAATACTAGGAACCACTTCAAGTTCAGTTATGAACTTCTTAATCCAAACAGCTTCCTTTGCAGCATCCGATGCAGCAATATACTCAGCTTCTGTTGTAGAATCAGCGGTTGTACTTTGCTTGGAACTTTTCCAGCTTACAGCTCCACCATTTAACATAAACACAAAACCCGATTGCGATCGGCTATCATCTTTGTCGGTTTGGAAGCTTGCATCCGTGTAAGCATTTACAACGAGATCATCTTCCATTCCTCCATAGACCAAAAACGAGTCTTTAGTCCTTCTCAAGTACTTAAGAATCGCTTTTACAGCTATCCAGTGATTTTCGCCAGGGTCGGATTGGTATCTACTTGTCATGCTCATCTTTTGTCTTAGGACATTGAGTCTTGCTTAGAGAAACTCCATGTAACACGGGCAAGGTTCCTCTCTTAGAATTTTCCATACGGAATCTTCTAATGACCTTGTCAATGTATGTACTTTGGCTTAAACCAAGTAGCCTCCTTGATCTATCTCTATAGATCTTAATGCCAAGAATATATGCGGCTTCACCCATATCTTTCATTGCGAAGCACTTTCCTAACCAAGTCTTCACAGACTGAAGTGTAGGAATGTCATTTCCAATGAGTAATATGTCATCCACGTATAAAATAAGGAATAGCACTATGCTCCCACTAATCTTCTTGTATACACAAGGCTCATCTTCGTTCTTGATGAAGCCAAACTCTTTGACTGATTCATCAAAACGGAGATTCCAAGTCCTTGAAGCTTGCTTCAATCCATAGATGGATCTCTGCAATTTGCATACCTTAGAATTTTTTTCAAAACCTTCTGATTGTGTCATATACACATCCTCTTGTAGTTTTCCATTCAGGAAAGCGGTTTTGACGTCCATCTGCCATATTTCATAGTCATGATATGCGGCAATGGCAAGCAAAATTCTTATAGACTTGATCATTGCTACGGGTGAAAAGGTCTCATCATAGTCAATACCATGAACTTGCCTATAACCCTTCGCTACAAGCCTAGCTTTGTAAGTATGCACCTTCCCATTCATGTCAGTCTTCTTCTTGAAGACCCATTTGCATCCTATGGTTTTTACACCTTCGGGCGCATCAATCAAATTCCAAACTTGATTGTCTTGCATGGATTGCAATTCGGATTCCATGGCTCCAAGCCACTTGTCCGAATCAGGAGAGGACATCGCCTCTTGGTAGGTTGACGGTTCATCATTCTCAATGATTTCTACCTCATTACTATCCGTTACGAGAAATCCATATCTCTCGGGCTCGGATCGTAACCTACTAGATCTGCGAGTCGCTTTTGTATTCTGAACAGTTTCCACAACTCCTTGTGGTTCTTGTTCTTGTTCCACTATTGGTTCAATGTTATTTTCTGGGTCTCGAATTTCTTCAAGATTTATTTTACTCCCACTGATTTCTTTGGAGAGAAACTCTTTCTCTAGAAAGACACCAGTTCGAGCAACAAACACTTTGTTGTCCTCACGGTTGTAAAAGTAATATCCTTTAGTTTCCTTAGGATATCCCACGAAAATACATTTATCGGATTTGTGTGCAAGTTTGTCTGAGACAAGTCTTTTGACAAAAGCTTGACAACCCCAAATTTTCATGAAAGATAGACAAGGCTTCTTTCCGCTCCACATCTCATATGGAGTCTTTTGAACCGATTTAGTTGGAACACGATTTAGTGTGAAAGCAGCGGTTTCTAGAGCGTAACCCCAAAAGGATATTGGAAGATCAACTTGACTCATCATTGATCGAACCATGTCTAACAAAGTCCGATTCCTCCTCTCGGACACACCATTCCATTGTGGTGTTCCGGGTGGAGTCAATTGTGAAACTATTCCACAATTCTTTAGATGATCATCAAATTCTTGACTTAAGTATTCTCCACCTCGATCTGATCGAAGTGCCTTTATACTTTTGCCAAGTTGTTTTTCTACTTCATTTTGAAATTTTCTAAATATCTCGAATGCTTCACTTTTATGTTTCATTAGGTAAACATACTCAAATCTACTATAATCATCAGTGAAGGTTATGAAGTATTGAAATCCTCCCCTAGCATTGCTACTTAATGGTCCGCATACATCGGAATGTATCAACCCCAATAAGTCGCTTGCCCTTTCACCCAACTTGGTAAAAGGTGTCTTAGTCATTTTTCCAAGAAGACACGACTCACAAGTATCATATGACTCTAAGTCACATGAACCCAGAAGTCCGTCCCTATGGAGTTTTGAGATACGCTTCTCATTAATATGACCAAGACGGCAATGCCACAAATAAGTATGATTTACATCATTAGGTTTAGATTTCTTATTTACATGATAGACATTATTTTCATTCTTGACATCCAAGATATAAAGGCCATTAAATGAATTAGCAATACCATAAAGCACATCATTTAAATAAATAGAAAATTTCTTATTCTCAATAAGAAACTTAAAACCTTCATTATCCAAACAAGAAATTGAAATAATATTTCTGCTTAAATCCGGAACATAATAACAATTTTTCAACACAAGAATTAATCCGGAAGGTAAAGTGACTTCATAAGTCCCTACGGCTAATGTAGCAGCTCTTGCTCCATTCCCCACACGTAGATCTACTTCACCTTCTTTAAGCAGTCTCCTATTCTTTAGTCCCTGCACATTTAGACAAATGTGAGAACCACATCCGGTATCCAATACCCAAGAATCAGTGGTAGAAAGGAGAATATCTATCATATAGATACCTGAAGTCGACGCAGCCTTGCTGCTCTTCTTCTTATTTTGCTCTTCCAAGAAAGCCTTGCAATTACGTTTCCAATGACCAATTTCTTGACAATGGAAACAGATTGCATCCTTTTGTGAATCAGGTTTTGCCTCAGAAGCCTTGGCAACCTTTGCCTTGCTTATTTTGGGTTTGATAACTTTCTTACCCTTTCCTTTGGCACTAGCCTTCTTCCCATCATGAACCAAGAGCACGGGAGAACCTTTCTCCACAATTTTCATCTCTGCAGTTTTGAGCATCCCATGCAACTCAGAGAGATTCTTATCCATTCCATGCATGTTATAATTCATTACAAACTGATTATAACTTTTAGGCAATGAATTAAGAATGAGATCCGTGGCTAGCTCCAATGGGATTGGATAGCCAAGTTTCTCAAGGTGCTCTACATAACCTTTCATTTTAAGAAAGTGAGGACTCACTTGTTGCCCTTCATTCATTTTACAAGTAGTGAATGCAACAATGGTGTTGTACCTCTCTTGCCTAGCTTGCTCTTGAAACATGGTTCTCAACTCCACGCCTATCTCATAGGCTTCCAAATGTTCCAAACTTTGTTGGAGTTTTGAGCACATAGTAGCAAGCATGAGACAACTTACATCTCTAGAATCATTACGATGTTTCTTGTAATTGTCTCTTTCTACCCTAGGGGCAGTAGGCGGTGGTTCAGCGGGGAGAGGCCCATCGAGAATGTACAACTTATCTTCTTGCCTAAGAACGATTCTTATGCTACGGATCCAATCCATAAAGTTGGTACCATTCTCTTCGAGCTTATCCTTCTCAAGGATCGATCGCAACGACATTGATTGAGTGTTATTAGTCATTATCTACAACTATGCAAAAATTTCCAAAATTTAATAAGTACCGGTTTTCATTAAAGAAATAATTAATGTATTTTAAAACAAAATACTCCCACCAAATTATACAACCTTCTTTATACATCCAATGTATAGTATAATTTAAATGGGTTGAGATCCCGCTTTAATCTAATTTTGAGTACGCTTTGGCGCACCGCTCAAAATTAAATCAATTAGGTAGACAACTCTTGTCAATCATATCTCATATGACTCTCAGTTCTTTTCATGAGATTCTTTAAGAAATCCAATTTCAAAAAGCATGTTAAATCTCATCTTTGCCTTAAGCCCAAAACTGTTTTGACGCTTAATTAAGTCCAACCATTTTAAACGCATAGGAAACTCTTATTCACTCATCTTGCTCAAACATGAATAAAGTCAATGCACCTCGCTTTGGCGAGCCCACATAAAATTACTCATGTATAAACAAGTGTTTTAATCATGGCATGGCAAAAGGACTTAAAACTTTCTTTGAAGGTTCATCACATATAGCATATAGCAAATTTATGAGCACATAATATAAACATGTTACACATCAAGTTTAGCCACTAAATTAATCTCCATTAATTTAAGCATGGTATTTATGTGTCATTAGTTTCTCTATAATTATGAGGATGAGACTATTTCAACTTTGGTCATTATCTCCAAATCAAGACAACAAGAAGTGCGGTCGAACTAAGCCATTAGGCAACCACAATCCCGCACTAATTCAAGAGACCAAGAAAGTAGTCCATGTGGCCGAAACTAAGCAATAGATGATCTCGATGAACGTAGGCCAATTGCATTCACAATTCCACATGGATCTCCAAACTTTGAATCAAGAACTTTGTTTCTCAATTTTAGCAATTATGAACTCTTCATAATTCTAACTTCATTTCATCTTTGAAACTTTGATTGCGATCAAGTTTGGGAAACACAATCTCGATGAACGCAGATTAGCCATCCAAACCTTGAACCAATCTTAGAATCACAAGACTAAAACAAATAGGAAAATCAAACCCCAAGATCCACACACAAACCAACTACCCAAAACCCATTCCAGATCAGCAGGTCTGGATTGGTTCTGTTACTGGTTTTGTTGAACCTCTCGAAAATTCCAAATTCTGATTTTTGAGCAAAATCAGACATTCTGATCTTGGCGTGCGGCCGCCCAAAAATACCTGTGCGGTCGCCCAAAAACCGTGCGGCCGCCCAGTATCTTCCGTGCGGTCGCCCGGTTCAATCAGAATGTGCAGAATTTTAAGTTCGAAAATTTTGTCTCAAAATTGCTTTTCCCCGATTATTAAAACTTTGATCCAATCAAAAAATTAATAATCAACAATTCTGAATCCACCATAATTTATTTATTGCGATTGAATCGTGCGATTAAAGTTGCAAAACAATAAACCACATAAAATCACATAACACATAAACATCACATATTCCAATATTCATATCATGCAAGGCACATAAACAATTTATATACACATAACATGATCCAAGTATTGAATTAATCAACATGAACGGGGCTCTGATACCACTGTTGGGTTTCGATCAAACATGCGCAGCGGAATTTAGCATTTAAAATTTTGAAACCCAAAGCCATGGATCCGTTCATATGATTAAATCAAATACAACATAAGAATAAAGGAATAAACTAACCCTTGATGGCTATCAAATTCTCTTGGTCTTTGGTGGAGGTTTGAAGATTTGATCACGATCACAAAGCTTGAACACGAACTTTGAAGATGATGATTTTCACCCTCTAGCGGTATCCACACTTCGAACGAATATCAAAGGAGCTTCTTTGATCTTGGTTGCTAGACCAAATTGTGAAACACTTTTCCACAATCAAAAGAACTATATGGAATTTATTTTGTGTATTATTTTGTTCTTCAACCAAGGATGTCTTAGAACAAAATAAACCTTTCTCAAACTCTTTGAGACTCACAAAATCATTAGCCTAGAGTGCTGGCCGAATTTGGTCTTTTTATACACAAATATGACCTATTCCAAATAGGAAACTTGTGTCAAAATCCGTCCAAAATTCGTTTCCTAATCAAATTAGGAATCTGCCACCCGACAGTACTGTGCGGCCGCCCAAAAGCCTCTGTGCGGTCGCACAACTATCTGAAACAAAACTGGTACAAAAACTGAGCTAAGTGTGCGGCCGCCCAGTCCATATTGTGCGGTCGCCCACTTCCCCAGAATGTCCAGAATTTCCAAAATTCCAATGTAGTCCTTTTAAAGATTCGTTCTATTGTGTGTGACCCTCTAGGATTATACTAAGTTGGCAATGGGATCAAACATGAAACCATAAGATATGATTAGGTTCTAGCAAACCGTCATACCTACCCAAATAGCATAACTAGATACAAGTTCGCATTCCTTTAGAATATGTCATAATCCCTTTGTCCACGATGTCATTGAACAGAAGTCATGGTCAAACGGTCAACTTGTTTTGTTCAATACTTTCTCGATTCCGAATATGTTGATAATCCAAATGACATTGATCCAATCAATTCATTTGAGTCCGGCCGAACATTTCATCAACATCATTCCTACGAGAGGCCCAAGCTTGACATCTCTCCGAAGAGGGACAAATCCATTTAGCTCATTATTCTTCCCTACGTGAATCCGATTATGCCAATCATACCCTTTATAACTACTTGGTTAAAAGTAGCGTTTGAATATGTCAAACATAATGTTCATCAAGTGGAAGACTATAATAACTTCATGTCTAAGGATTCAAATGACATAACTAATATGAGATATATGTACGACATAGACCATGACATAAATCTCATAGAGCGGGTCATGTCCAGTACCTTGTTCCAAACAAGTACCCATAAATCTAACATGATCATCCCATGATCATTTAGCCTTTATACTAGTGCTTAACAAGCGCTAGGGACGGAGATTATTATAAGTAAACATGAACAACAATAATAATCAAAACATCTCTTTATTGATATGAAATAAATGATAACAATTACAACGTTTATTAAACGTGCCTAGGGCACCACTACCAACACTGGGGTCAGACACGATGCCGGTATTACTGGTGTTTCTAAAGAGACTTCTAAAAGTGGGAACACCTCCTTCCGCTACAAAGCTCCGACAAGTACCGCTCCTAAAGCTAAAGAAGTGGCCGGTCAAGTAAGTTTGGTTCAAGATAACTCCGTCTTTGATGTTCAAGCAGTTATAAGCAACTTCCCACGCGAGAAAGAGCTCTTTGATGACTTCGGCATGCCCACTAGCCGAGTGTTTGATGTGTTAATGAAGAAGGGTTTGATCAAGCCGCTTTAAAATTATGAACCACTGGTTAAGAAAGGTGACTTGATGCAACCAAGTTCTGCAAGTACCAAAAGTACATTGGCCATACCACCGATAGCTGCATGCAACTTAAGCGTGTTATCCAGAAGCTCATAGCCGATGGAAAGATCGAAAAGCCTAAAGGTCCGAACACCGTAGCAAACCCGCTCCCAAATAATGGTGGCATCAACATGGTTGAACTCATCGGAGGTGACATCGGTATCCTCGAGATGGTTGATGCGTTCGGTGAGCTGGGGCTAGACATGAACGCTCTATTCGGAGGACTAGTCAAAATTGGGTTGATAACTCCCTTAGAACGCGATGAGATGAGCCCTGGTAAAAATCAGATACCCACTATGGCACAGACAGACGAGAAGTTGTTCTTTCGCACTCCATGGGGTACTTATTGTCACGCCAATCAACTTCTAGAATGGAAAGGCATTGGTGTCTCTTACCGCGTGCCAGAGACAACATCAACAGATTCAGACGTCTACTTAGATGACCTGGTGATACACTCCAAGAGACCTTGCGGCCGACACATTGAGGATTTGTGGAAGCCCTTCAACATTCCGAGAAGGCAGAAAGTTCCCCTTGACTTAAACAGGTGCAGATTTGGTACAGTTCAGACAAAAGGCTCTAGGGTACAGACTGGGACAGAAGTTCGAGGCCGACCCCGAGAAGACCAGAGAGTTAATAACGATGCCATCCCCTCACCAAGAAAGTGAAAGGATCAAACTCATAGGTCTACTGCACTACATCAGTCGCCTCACGATGGTAGGAGACCTGGTCCTTACAGAATTGCAGAATTGCTCAGAAAAACTTTGGAATCAGAAATGTGAATTGGCTCTAACTCAACTAAAGAGCCACTTAGTTAATACCTCGTCATTACGACCAACGCATGGGAAGTTCAAGTCACAGAACGGAGCCCCCATCCTTTTCCAACACTGCACAAGCTCAGACCTACCTTTGGGCCTCATGTTCAAAGCATTAGAGAAGATCAGTAAACTACAACCGATACAAGAAGTCGGTCCCACTCTGACACTGCAGATTTTCGAGCCAAGCAGAATATGTTCCTATCACCAGAATGAAGGGCATAGTATTGCCGACTATCAAAAGTTTTTTTTTTTTTGGCGAAAAGAGGACGGTACCTCCCTAGATTTTATTAATTAGAGAAAAATAAGATTGGGTATACATAGACGAAAATGGCCTCCTCCCAGTCAAGGTTTACAATCTCCGAAGCTACTACAACTGACCACTACGGTCCTCTCCTGCAAGCGGCCCTCCTTTACAAGCAGCGCAATCCTGCAAGCGACACTCTCCATCAAACGGTCTTCTATAATGGCCATCCCCATTGTATATATATATAGGGTCGCGCTCCTGTGAGAACCATTTTATATGAGAACCGTGAGAACCAATCATAACCATTAGATTAGAAAAAAAAATCAAGGGTCCAAATGTTAGATACACTTGGATACATTAGTTAATTTTCGAAAAACAATTGGATACATTAGTTTTTAACATAGTGTATCCAAGTGCAACACTTAGATACAATACTTATTAACCTATTGTATCCAAGTGTAATATCGAATTTTTTGTAATGTATCTAAGTGTATCAATTGTATCTAACATATGGACCCTTGATTTTTTTTTCTAATCTAATGGTTATGATTGGTTCTCACGGTTCTCACGATATTTAGGTTCTCATTTGAGCACCTATATATATATATATATATATATATATATATATATATATATATATATATATATATATATAAGTTAGATTATTAATTTTTAATATTAATTAATCATAATAGTTACTATATCAATTAACTATTACTATTAATAATATTATTTTATTATAATAATTATATTAACAATTATTATTATATAGATTAATCATTGCTATTTATATATTAACTATTTTACTATCAATAGTATTAATTAATTATAATAGTTATTATAATAATATTAATCATATAGATTAATTTTTATTATTAATAGTATTAGTTAAAATGATGATTGTCCATAAGGAGTGGCTCAGTGGTAGAGCCAAACTTCACAATGTGTGAGGTCTCGTGTTCGATCCCTTCCCATGCCTCCTAGGACATCATTATTATAAGGGGGTAAGTGGGGAACCACTATCGATCCTCTTTAAAAAAAAGAAGTTAAAATGATGATTACTAGTTAACTATAGTTAAAATATTTTTTAAGACATAGTATTGGTTTCCCGTGCAGAGCACGGGTTACCTGCTAGTAAATAAAAATCCAAATCTGGTTTGAGCAAATTCAATAAAGCAAACAATCTGTTTATAACTAAAGCAAAATCTCTATTTCCACAAGTCATTAAAAATCTATACATATATATATTAAAGTTGGTGAGGAGAGTTGTGGGTTTGACATGTGTACATGTTTTATTAAAAGCATGAATTGGGAGAAGCCATAACATCATCCTAAAATGTAATGACTTTTGATAGTCTCATTCTTAGCTAATACTATTAGTTAATCATATTAGTAATTATATAAGTTGACTATTACTATTAATAGTATAAGTTAACCATTACTATTTTATTTTATTTTTGCGAAAGGAGACGGTACTCCCTAGATTTTATTAATAAGAAAAATTAATACAAACGAGGAGGGGACATGACGGCCTTAACCACCTAGAAATAGAACACTAGAGGGGGAGTCCTTACACAAATTGTAAGGTCCTCTACAATAGGGGTGGGGTGTCGCGCCCCTGACCCGTGGTCCTACTTGGCCCCACGCTCGGGACACGAGTGGAAGACGTTATAAAACTCTTTAGAAATTTTTTCGAAATGTACTTTTATAAAGTTTAGTAAAAACACACTTGAAGTTCAAAGACTTCACTTAACTTTAAACAAACTTTACAACCAACTTTCACAACGAAAGTACTTAGCCCGAAGGCTTACAAACTTTTAAACAAATGTACATATACCAACATGATCCAAAATAGGTGTGAGACAACAGAACGTACGGGTACTCTACCCAAAAGGTTTCACATTTATATAATGCAACCTTAACAAAACAAGTCCCAACTCTTACCACTCCAACGTCCTCCCGTGCCAAGTGTCCTATCCCCTGGACCCGCCTTATCTAAAACAGTAAACAAATAAAGGGTGAGAATAAATCTCAGTAAGCTACTAAAATGCAACTACGTTACATGCTGATATGATAATCATAAAGAAACAATATCAACAAGTAATCACATAGCATATAATACATAACATGAGAGATAACATTAACTCATATATCACAATTACCACATAGCCCACACTCTGGTGGATACCAAGCCAAGGTTTACCGAAGTAACATAATCATTTGAGAATACCATTTGAGAAAACCAGTTGAGAAAACCATCTGAGCAGCATAAATAGCTGAAGCCGGGATCCCGAAAACTAAACCATAATCAATTGAACCAAAGTAACAACGGGGCAGCATCAATAGCTGAAGCAGGTTCCGGAACCATATAACACCACAACAACAATAGCGGGAGAAAATGACACAAAGTCATACCCCTAAATGCTCACGCGAGGGAGCGAGTTCATCCCATCCAAGGCCAATCTGGACTGGGGAAATAGGTCCAGTGGAAAAGCCTTAATGCTTTCCACCTCCACTCGATAACACCCAAACCTGGGGAAATAGGTCCAGTGGAAAAGCCTTATAGTGAACTTGGCTAGTGTGCCACTATAATTCTTTCCACCTCCACTCGATAACACACAAAACCAGCTAGACTTTCAACAAAGAGCACAGTAATAAATACTTGCTAAAACAACAACAACCGGGGCAATGATTCTACACAAGAAACCAAGCCAAACACATCAAAAGATGCAACCACGTTACTCATAAAAGAGTTCACAACATTGACATTAGGCCACAACACAATCCTTTATTAATGACATTAAGTCAAACAACAATCTTGCACACACTTGAACACGATCCTCAACAACCAAGTATGTCGAATTCATTTCTCACACAAGGGATTCCAAAGTAAGAAATCCTACGAAAGCATCATAAAGATGTACCACACTCAAAATAAACCTAAACGTTTACATTATTCCAAACTCGATCACAAAGGACCAACTCTACAACTACGGACCATTAATACTCTTTTTGTTATTAAACACCTACTGGATTTCCGTAATATAATATTTAGAACCCAACTGAATAAACCACCTCATCACGTAGTACACAAGAAGAGCTTCGAAACGATAGTTTACACGACTAAATCGGAGTTCGTATGAAGAAGTTATGGCCTCCGGAAGGTTGAACCATTTTCTGGGAAAAGTGTGCGATCGCCCAAAAATAGTGTGAGGCCGCCCAAAACACTCAATTAAGGCCAAATTGCTCCAGAAAGAGTGTGCGATCGCCCACAAAAAGTGTGCAACCGCCCAAACCTCCAAATGTACCAAAATTGCACTCCTTTCGTTTCACCGTCTCACAAGTATAAGTATAATTTTTCTAATATACTAATATACTCATTTAGGGATACTTTCATTCATTTCCCCGTCCCGAGAATAATAGTATAATTTTATAATATACTTATTTAACATTTAATTCAAGTTAATATTTTACCGTCCCACAAATAGGAGTATACTTTCACACACTTATACTAACATTTTCACAATATAAATATACTCCATATACATACTTGCATACAAACCAAGTCACTTACCCAGTATAATTATACTCCCTTTGTTCCAAATAAACAAGTATCACAAATAAATTCATTTCACAATAATTTCACCACATATCACTCACATATAGCAAATATATGACCATTTTACTATTTAAGGGGAATTAGTAACTTACCTATTTTCCGGAAAAGTATCGCAGAAATATGTTTTGTTCGGGTAGAAATGACCTACTCAACGCCCTGATCATTTTTATATAATTAGTTTTTAAAACGGATAAGTAATTAAAAAGATATAAAATCAAAATGAAATGAACTTACCCATTTCTTTCTCTTCTTCGTAGAACAGAGAGAGTAGAAAAGTTAGTGTGTGTGTGTGTGTGTGCTTTATGTGCGCAGAGAGAGGGAGAGAAGAGATAAAGATGTTTTTATAAAAATCCCAATTTTACACTTAGGTCCCTCCACTTCCATTTCTAACAACTAAACCCCCAAACTTTAAAGTTACACTTTGAACCCTAAAGTTTCAACTAGCTCATTTATTCCTTTTAACAAAATTACTACTAACACATTAACTAACACATATACTCAAATAATATATGCAAGTCATGAAAATATTTTCTAACACATAAAATGCACACATAAGTAAAAATTAAAATTCCCAAAAATATAAAATAAATAGAAACGGGTTTTGGGGTCGTTACAATCACTCCCCCCTTAAAGAAAATTCGTCCCGAATTTTAGGATTCACTTACCTCGACCCTCAAACAATCAAGGATACTTTCTTTTCATTCCAATCCCGAAGCTTTCAAGTAGATTCTTCCACGTTATGATTCCTCCACACAATTCTAACAAGAGGAATACTTTTAGTTCTCAATTCTCGGATTCTAGAATCAATCACATGAACTGGATGCTCCTCATAGAACATACTTGGTTCAATATCCTCTAAAACTTTAGACATTCATGAGAAGAATCGTAAACAGATTTTGCGTTGCATCGACACGTGGAACACATTATAAACCTTGTCAAGAGAAGGAATACAAGCCCGATCTCTAACTCTTCCCAAAATCTTAAAAGAAGCGATATATTAAGCAAACTCCACGAGAAGTAAAGGTATATCCCACGAATTCTAAGAATCAACTGAATAAGTTCTCAACATATCCTCGAGAATCTGAATGGTTCTTCCTAACTGACCATCTGACTGAGGATGAAAACCCGTACTAAATCACAATCCTGAATTCAACGCCTTCTGAATTGCTTGCTAAAATCAGGATGTAAATAAGAAACCCATATCTAATACCATGCTCATAGGCATCCCATGAAATTGAACTATCTTCTGAACAAATAAGTAATAACTGGAAATAACATTTATACTCTCAAAATAGATAAGGTGAGAAAACTTAGTAATCAATCCGCTATCAATCAACATCATTGATCTCATCTATTCAGTGTAACTCCTTCAATGAAATTTTTCACAATAGATTCATATCCACTTAGAAATCTCAAAGGTTTGTGACAAGCCAACTGATCACTAATATTTTACTTCCAGATTATTCGCAACTCAAGGACTTAGTTGAATGCTTAGAATTTCTCGTGTCAACAAATAAAATGTAACTCTTCAAGTAACTGTAGTTGAATTCCATCACGTATGTTGGTTCCACTAAGTGTTGACTACATACTCTGCTACAAAAGTTAAAGTTCCATCACTAGCAACGAACAAAATCGTGTTGTCTATCATCGTTCATTCCACTAGTAATTTTCTATAGTTGAAATCATTCAATAGACTAGAAACTTAAAGCTTCCACAATCGCAAAATCACACCATGTCTCAACTCACAAAGACTCCAAAATGTTAATTCCTCTAACATTCCCCATTTAGTTTTATCAATATGAACTATAAATCAATGTATTCTCTAACACATTACCTTTCTCGGATGATATAACATGGTACTCTACTTGCATTGTCTCATGTATAACTCTTATTGAGGAAACAAATACGTCAACTCTCATGGTCGGTAAGCACTTCAAATATAGCTCCACAAAATTCATTCACTAATGCAATGGATGTATAATTGCAATAAATCTCAAATTATGAGTAGGATGATTTTGTTCATAGGGAATCAATCTTCTCGAAGCACTCATTGTTACCATACAATTCTGAAGCGATGAACATCTCAATCACTCTTTAAGGCATCACCAAGAATAATGAATGTATTAAATCCACTATAATGGTAAAACTCAACATATCCACTAGAAAATAATAACACTGATCATATCTTATCCACTAAGGGGTGTCAATACTGAAGTTGTCATCAACTCTCGTTTCAACAATTAAAACTCGTTCCATTCTTACCAATCCATAGAAAAAGTGTATCTTCCTGTGTTATATAGTTACCAGTGTAGCTACCTTAGAAATCCATCAATGATTCCTTAACCATATACAAATCTCAACAAATTACATACCACTGCTACTGAAGTAGGATTTTTCCAATTACTGTTGCCCCATTGAAGGATCAAAAACTATGCCTGACTTGAACTCCCTCAAAATAATATATCCTCTAACAAGAAGACATAATGCCTTGATTTCACAACTGTTGCCTCCCACGCAGATATATTAAACAAAATGAATCCCTTGTCAAGCAATATCTCAAGCTAAAGCTTCTATTCCTGTAACTCAACCGATGTTATAAGCATATTGGACTAGATATCAACACTGCCACACTGCACCATAACAACTCAAGATAACCCAAACTTCTCATCAAGTAACATATACTACTCAATAGAAAATCTATCTGAGATTTCTCAAAGAAAGGGTACATTCTCAATTTTAGATGCAAACACTCTGCTGCTAACCCCCTAAACCAAATACCAGGCACAACCTTGTGCTAAAAAAAATTTAAACTTTAATGCAAAAATAGCATGAATGCCAAACACATATATCTACCATGCTTAACTAAAGCACCCTAGCATATAAGATTCCACCACAACACTATCAAAATCTTTCTATAGCAATATAGCTAAACCAGCAAGTAGAACATGCTCATAAATTTGCACATCACAAGTGCGCAACACTCTATCAATCACCACAAACTCCCCCTTAGGATAGACACCTCTAACACCTAAGGTAGAAACTCAGGAGACACATGCAATCGAGAAGCAAAATGCACAGACACATAAGAATGCGAAGATCCAGGGTCTATAAGTGTATGTGCCCTCAAACTAGACATAGAAATTATACCTCCAATCACATTAGAAGGATCTGAAATCTGTTGTTGATTGATGGCAGAAACACTACCTTGTACCTTAACCTTCCCTGAAGCATCCCTCTTTTGGCCTGAGAAGACCCAACTGCACTTCCTGATGCTTGTACTCTAAATCTAGGGCAATCCTTCTGAAAATGACCCAACTGACCACATCTCATATATTTACCTTGTTTCTTCCAACATTTCTCCTCTGAATGTCCTGTCCTTCGACAATAGCTACATACTCGTTTACCTTGAGTTCTTCTATTATGCGACCTTTGAAAAGATTCCCTACTATCACCAAGCTGGGGTTGAGGTTTTAACTGTTTCAAACATACCTTGGAACATTGTTCGAACTTCTTCTCTAGCATTACCCGACCCTGAAGGCCCCGACTGATCACCCTCTGTTCCAACCATCTTCAATGATTACCTGCATAAAACACTCAACGTTACTCACTCTCTACCCAACTACCCTCCTAGGTCACTTAGTCATTCTAGACCATCTACAACCTAGCTCTGATACCAACTGTCGCGCCCCTGACCCGTGGTCCTACTTGGCCCCACGCTCGGGACACGAGTGGAAGACGTTATAAAACTCTTTAGAAAATTTTTCGAAATGTACTTTTATAAAGTTTAGTAAAAACACACTTGAAGTTCAAAGACTTCACTTAACTTTAAACAAACTTTACAACCAACTTTCATAACGAAAGTACTTAGCCCGAAGGCTTACAAACTTTTAAACAAATGTACATACACCAACATGATCCAAAATAGGTGTGAGACAACAGAAAGTACGGGTACTCTACCCAAAAGGTTTCACATTTATATAATGCAACCTTAACAAAACAAGTCCCAACTCTTACCACTCCAACGTCCTCCCGTGCCAAGTGTCCTATCCCCTGGACCCACCTTATCTAAAACAGTAAACAAATAAAGGGTGAGAATAAATCTCAGTAAGCTACTAAAATGCAACTACGTTACATGCTGATATGATAATCATAAAGAAACAATATCAACAAGTAATCACATAGCATATAATACATAACATGAGAGATAACATTAACTCATATATCACAATTACCACATAGCCCACACTCTGGTGGATACCAAGCCAAGGTTTACCGAAGTAACATAATCATTTGAGAATACCATCTGAGAAAACCAGTTGAGAAAACCATCTGAGCAGCATAAATAGCTGAAGCCGGGATCGCGAAAACTAAACCATAATCAATTGAACCAAAGTAACAACGGGGCAGCATCAATAGCTGAAGCAGGTTCCGGAACCATATAACACCACAACAACAATAGCGGGAGAAAATGACACAAAGTCATACCCCTAAATGCTCACGCGAGGGAGCGAGTTCATCCCATCCAGGGCCAATCTGGACTGGGGAAATAGGTCTAGTGGAAAAGCCTTAATGCTTTCCACCTCCACTCGATAACACCCAAACCTGGGGAAATAGGTCCAGTGGAAAAGCCTTATAGTGAACTTGGCTAGTGTGCCACTATAATTCTTTCCACCTCCACTCGATAACACACAAAACTAGCTGGACTTTCAACAAAGAGCACAGTAATAAATACTTGCTAAAACAACAACAACCGGGGCAATGATTCTACACAAGAAACCAAGCCAAACACATCAAAATATGCAACCACATTACTCATAAAAGAGTTCACAACATTGACATTAGGCCACAACACAATCCTTTATTAATGACATTAAGTCAAACAACAATCTTGCACACACTTGAACACGATCCTCAACAACCAAGTATGTCGAATTCATTTCTCACACAAGGGATTCCAAAGTAAGAAATCCTACGAAAGCATCATAAAGATGTACCACACTCAAAATGAACCTAAACGGTTACATTATTCCAAACTCGATCACAAAGGACCAACTCTACAACAACGGACCATTAATACTCCTTTTGTTATTAAACACCTACTGGATTTCCGTAATATAATATTTATAACCCAACTGAATAAACCACCTCATCACGTAGTACACAAGAAGAGCTTCAAAACGATAGTTTACACTACTAAATCGGAGTTCGTATGAAGAAGTTATGGCCTCCGGAAGGTTGAACCATTTTCTGGGAAAAGTGTGCGATCGCCCAAAAATAGTGTGAGGCCGCCCAAAACACTCAATTAAGGCCAAATTGCTCGAGAAAGAGTGTGCGATCGCCCATAAAAAGTGTGCAACCGCCCAAACCTCCAAATGTACCAAAATTGCACTCCTTTCGTTTCACCGTCTCACAAGTATAAGTATAATTTTTCTAATATACTAATATACTCATTTAGGGCTACTTTCATTCATTTCCCCGTCCCGAGAATAATAGTATAATTTTATAATATACTTATTTAACATTTAATTCAAGTTAATATTTTACCGTCCCACAAATAGGAGTATACTTTCACACACTTATACTAACATTTTCACAATATAAATATACTCCATATACATACTTGCATACAAACCAAGTCACTTACCCAGTATAATTATACTCCCTTTGTTCCAAATAAACAAGTATCACAAATAAATTTATTTCACAATAATTTCACCACATATCACACATATAGCAAATATATGACCATTTTACTATTTAAGGGGAATTAGTAACTTACCTATTTTCCGGAAAAGTATCGCAGAAATATGTTTTGTTCGGGTAGAAATGACCTACTCAATGCCCTGATCATTTTTATATAATTAGTTTTTAAAACGGATAAGTAATTAAAAAGATATAAAATCAAAATGAAATGAACTTACCCTTTTCTTTCTCTTCTTCGTAGAACAGAGAGAGTAGAAAAGTTAGTGTGTGTGTGTGTGTGTGCGCGCGCTTTATGTGCGCAGAGAGAGGGAGAGAAGAGATAAAGATGTTTTTACAAAAATCCCAATTTTACACTTAGGTCCCTCCACTTCCATTTCTAACAACTAAACCCCCAAACTTTAAAGTTACACTTTGAAACCTAAAGTTTCAACTAGCTCATTTATTCCTTTTAACAAAATTACTACTAACACATTAACTAACACATATACTCAAATAATATATGCAAGTCATGAAAATATTTTCTAACACATAAAATGCACACATAAGTAAAAATTAAAATTCCCAAAAATATAAAATAAATAGAAACGGGTTTTGGGGTCGTTACATGGGGAACTACAAATAACGCAACCAAGTTAACCATTACTATTAATAGTATTAGTTAACAATATTAGTTACAATACAAGTTAAATACTACTATTAATAGTATTAGTTAACTATAATAGTTACTATATTAGTTAACTATTACTATTAATAGTATTAGTTAACTATAATAGTTAATATATATAAGTTAATTATTACTATTAATAATATTAGTTAACCATAATAGTTACTTTATAAGTTATTTTTTTACTATTAATAGTATTGGTTAACTATAATACGCTATATACATTAACTATTATTATTATTAGTATTAGTTACTCCCTCCGTCCAAGTTTAAGGTTCTTACTTTCCTTTTTGGTATATCTCAGTTTAAGGTTCTTAGTTGCTTTATTCTTTAAATGGCAAAGGATGAATAGTGTTTTGGACATTTTTGTCCTCATAAAGTTTATATATTACAAAAAGCCCATCACTTACACATCTACTTTTCACCCACTTGCATTATGAATTAACAATTATATCCTCCACCCACTACTATCTTTGACTCAATTTTGCCTTAACTCCTTAATAAGCGTGCAAATTCAAACTAAGAACCTTAAACCGGGACGGAGGGAGTAATTATAGTAGTTATTATATAAGTTAGATTACTAATTTTTAATATTAATTAATCATAATAGTTACTATATCAATTAACTATTACTATTAATAATATTATTTTATTATAATAATTATATTAACAATTATTATTATATAGATTAATAATTGCTATTAATATATATTAACTATTACTATCAATAGTATTAATTAATTATAATAGTTATTATAATAATATTAATCATATAGATTAATTTTTATTATTAATAGTATTAGTTAAAATGATGATTGTCCATAAAGAGTGGCTCAGTGGTAGAGCCAAACTTCACAATGTGTGAGGTCTCGGGTTCGATCCCTTCCCATGCCTCCTAGGACATCATTATTATAAGGGGGTAAGTGGGGAACCACTATCGATCCTTTTTAAAAAAAAAAGTTAAAATGATGATTACTATATTAGTTAACTATAGTTAAAATATTTTTTAAGACATAGTATTGGTTTCCCGTGCAGAGCACGGGTTACCTGCTAGTAAATAAAAATCCAAATCTGGTTTGAGCAAATTCAATAAAGCAAACAATCTGTTTATAACTAAAGCAAAATCTTTATTTCCACAAGTCATTAAAAATCTATACATATATATATTAAAGTTGGTGAGGAGAGTTGTGGGTTTGACATGTGTACATGTTTTATTAAAAGCATGAATTTGGAGAAGCCATAACATCATCCTAAAATGAATGACTTTTGATATTCTCATTCTTAGCTAATACTATTAGTTAATCATATTAGTAATTATATAAGTTAACTATTACTATTAATAGTATAAGTTAACCATTACTATTTTTTTTTTTGCGAAAGGAGACGGTACTCCCTAGATTTTATTAATAAGAAAAATTAATACAAACGAGGAGGGGGACATGACGGCCTTAACCTCCTAGAAATACAACCCTAGAGGGGGAGTCCTTACACAAATTGTAAGGCCCTCTACAATAGGGGTGGGGAACTACAAATAACGCAACCAAGTTAACCATTACTATTAATAGTATTAGTTAACAATATTAGTTACAATACAAGTTAAATACTACTATTAATAGTATTAGTTAACTATAATAGTTACTATATTAGTTAACTATTACTATTAATAGTATTAGTTAACTATAATAGTTAATATATATAAGTTAATTATTACTATTAATAATATTAGTTAACCATAATAGTTACTTTATAAGTTAATTTTTTACTATTAATAGTATTGGTTAACTATAATAGGCTATATACATTAACTATTATTATTATTAGTATTAGTTACTCCCTCCGTCCAAGTTTAAGGTTCTTACTTTCCTCTTTGGTATATCCCAGTTTAAGGTTCTTAGTTGCTTTATTCTTTAAATGGCAAAGGATGAATAGTGTTTTGGACATTTTTGTCCTCATAAAGTTTATATATTACAAAAAGCCCATCACTTACACATCTACTTTTCACCCACTTGCATTATGAATTAACAATTATATCCTCCACCCACTACTATCTTTGACTCAATTTTGCCTTAACTCCTTAATAAGCTTGCAAATTCAAACTACGAACCTTAAACCAGGACGGAGGGAGTAATTATAATAGTTATTATATAAGTTAGATTATTAATTTTTAATATTAATTAATCATAATAGTTACTATATCAATTAACTATTACTATTAATAATATTACTTTATTATAATAATTATATTAACATTTATTATTATATAGATTAATCATTGCTATTAATATATATTAACTATTACTATCAATAGTATTAATTAATTATAATAGTTATTATAATAATATTAATCATATAGATTAATTTTTATTATTAATAGTATTAGTTAAAATGATGATTGTCCATAAAGAGTGGCTCAGTGGTAAAGCCAAACTTCACAATGTGTGAGGTCTCGGGTTCGATCCCTTCCCATGCCTCCTAGGACATCATTATTATAAGGGGATAAGTGGGGAACCACTATTGATCCTCTTTAAAAAAAAGTTAAAATGATGATTACTATATTAGTTAACTATAGTTAAAATATTTTTTAGGACATAGTATTGGTTTCCCATGCAGAGCACGGGTTACCTGCTAGTAAATAAAAATCCAAATCTGGTTTGAGCAAATTCAATAAAGCAAACAATCTGTTTATAACTAAAGCAAAATCTCTATTTCCACAAGTCATTACATGTTAACATTTATTTGATGAGTGTAAGCTCGAAAGAACCTGCTGCAGACACCCCGCCTTGGACCGCTCACCCCGATTGCACATTTGGTTTTGTGTTTCTCCCTATTTTAAGTGTTTCTCGTTAGTTTCTGTTACTTCCGTTAAGTTCCTGACTGACTTCGTTATTATTATTTTTTTGGCGAAAAGAGGACGGTACCTCCCTAGATTTTATTAATTAAAGAAAATGCATACAAACAAGGGGGGGGGGGACATGACAACCTCAACCACCGGGAAAACGAAAACTAGGGGGAGGACTTACACAAATCGTAAGGCGCTCTACAATAAAGGGAAGGGATCCTACAAACCATAGAGAGAAGTCTAAAAAGATATCTAGCCATAGAACTAAGCCAATCAAGTCCGAATGGATGGAACTCCATCCTTGTCCAGAGTGTAAGCGCCACGACACAAAGGAGGGAGAGTAGATTGATGATACCATACAAGATTAGTTTTTTGATCAGCCGCTTCATTTGCCAACCCATCAGCAACACGATTACCTTGCCTCAAGATGTGAGTAACTCGAACGTGAATAAAACTCATAATAATATGGATCCTTTGAATAAAATATTGTATGTCCCACGGAATATGATACACCTTTGTGATGATTTTCATTAGAACCTCCGAATCCACCTCTAACCAAACATTAGCAATACCAAATTCCTGAGCATAAAGAAGACCATCAAGAGCAGCCCTAGCCTCAGCCCACATATTGGTTTTAACCCCATAAAACTTGCCAAATGCAAACATGAAGTCCCCATGAGAGTTGCGGAAAATACCACCACCCGAGGCTATACCCGGGTTCCCTTTAGACACACCATTCGTATTTAATTTGTATATACCATGAGCCGGTTTAGACCAAGTGACTAATCGAATAACATTAAGCCGAGGGAACACTGTGCTAACAGAAAAGTCTTGGGCCAAGTGAGATTCAGAACTAGCAAATGTCAGCTTGAAAGCTTTGAGGATATCGATCACTTGTTGAACAGTAGAGGAGATTAAAGTGTGAAGGAGAGGTTTGATTCCTTCAAAAAACCATTTGTTCCGGTGACACCACAAATTCCAGCATATAACCTCGGGAAGAATCTGAAAGAGCCATTTTGAAAACATGCTTGAGCCCCTAGGGATTTTAGACCACCACGAGCAAAGAAGCTGTCTAAAATTTCCCATTTGAAGCGATTTACCAAGAAGATTACCAAAATAAGACCATGCTGCTCTAGCCAACTCTCCAAACACAAAATTGTGGTCAATAGATTATAATGAGGAGTGGCACAACAAAAGCACTTCGAAACCAATTGAATACCTCGTTTTTGGATGTTGTCATCCGTAGGCAGCCCCCGATTTAAAGCTCTCCAAAGAAGGATAGACATCTTGATAGGAAGGTGTTTATGCCAAATATTTTTGAAAACCATGTGAGTAACTTGCCTTTGACGACATTCACGCCAAGCAGAATTGGTTGTAAACTTTCCCGAGGTCGAAGGCTTCCAAATAATCGTATCTTCCACCCCACTAAGCAAAATCTGTTGCTCCAAAATTAAAGAGAGCAGAGGCTGTCCAAAAGAATCTTGAATGTGGGTATGCCGAGGATGAGAATTTTCAAACAAGGTCGAAATTTCAACATGATCATGGGGGAGGCTAGGAGGAATACCATCCAACCATTTCTCATGGATAGAAAGACGACCTTGGCCAACCCTCCAACCAATACGATCTTCCATGAAGTCTTTAACACTAATCATTCTTCTACAACACATGAGAAGCAAAACTTGTGAGCACGTCATCCATTGGATGTATTTCAAAACAATATTTGCCGAGCATAAAAGAAGACCATAACGAAGGAGACCCACGGAGCCGCCACCATAGTTTCATGGCAAAAGACGTACTTATGTCTTCAAATTTCTGAATACCAAGACCTCCTTCATCTTGAGGCTTACTAACCTGATCTCAACCAATCCAATGACATTTATGATGCCCATCAATACCACTCCAAAAGAAATTCATGATCATACGTTGCATGGCTGTTATAACACCTTTGGGAGGCTCAAGAACGGACATATAATACAAAGGAATAGATTGAAGACAGGATTTAATAAGTGTTACCTTAGCACCATACGATAGCAACTTTCCTTGCCATGAAACCAGACGAGATTCCATCTTCCGAAGCAAAGGATCAAACAACATTTGAGTCTTCCTGCCCACATAGAGAGGACATCCCAAATAAGTTAAAGGAAGGTCCTTCTTTTGAAACCCCGTGGCAACCATAATAGCATCATCTTTGGCCTCATCAAATTTCCCAGTTACAAAACATGATTTTCCAATGCTAACCAATTGACCCGAAAAAGATTGATATTTCTCCAAACAAGACATGTGTTGGTGAAGAGAATCCTGCGCTCCATTGCAGAATATGATAATGTCATCCGCATAGGAGAGATGAGAAACAGTAGGAGTGTGAGGATGAGTTTTGTATCGAAAACGAGGCTGGCTTTCATGAAGAAAATTAAGGCCACGGCTGAGAATTTCAGCTGCAATAATGAATAAGCTAGGGGATAACGGATCACCTTGACGTAACCCTCTAGATGATTTAAAGAAACCACAACTTTCTCCATTTAGTAAAATAGAAAACCAACATCCTGAAATGCAGCGATATACCATATCGACCCATTCAATAGCAAAACCAAATTTCTTGAGAACTTTAATCAAGGAGACCCAAGAAATTCTATCATACGCTTTGGCCATGTCCAACTTAATAGCAATATTGGACCCACGGACTTTCTTGGTAATAGAATGCATCATTTCTTGAGCCAAGAGAATATTTTCATGGATCACTCTACCCTTGACAAATCCACTCTGATTAGGAGAAATAATCCGAGGTAAAATCTGTCCCAGACGAATAGTAAATAGTTTAGTAATTATCTTGTTGGAGAAATTACAAAGACTAATGGGACAGAGATCCGAGAAAGAATTAGGAGACTCAATCTTGGGAAGAGTAACAATTAACGTACTAGTCCAAGATCGAGGCATTTCAAAACCAGCAAAGAACAAGTGGTTTTCGCCTCATCTCGTGGCCTTCGACAAGGGATCCCATATCTCCGAGCCTCTTCATTATTGCTGCTGAGATCTTGAGTCGAGGGTTGAACAATCTTCATTTACAGTACCCTCATGTATCCTATCACACGGGTAATCTTAATGTTCCTGTCATTTCTCACTTATCCTATGCCGATGACATTATCATTTTTTGTAATGGTAGTGTCTCTTCTTTGGAGCTGCATATGAAGTTTTTGGAAGATTACCAACAATTCTCGGGTCAACTGGTCAGTGTGTCCAAATCCTGTTTTATAACTGGAAGGGATAATGCGGATCGTGACAATGCTATTGCTGATATTTTTGGATTTCAAAAGAAGAATCTCCCTATTGTTTATCTTGTCTGTCCTCTTTATATTGGGCGAAAGGTACAATCTTTATTTGATCCGGTTATGCAAAAACTTGGCGCCTGTTTGGATTCTTGGCAAGGTAAGTTGCTTTCGGCTGGTGCCAAATTGGTCCTCATCAAGGCTTGTTTGCAAGCTATCCCCATTTATTACATCTCTTTGCTAGAACCTCCGAAGGGTGTGGTTAATGCCATGAACTGTCTTATTTCTATTTTTTTTTTGGAGCAGCCCGGATGGAGGTAAAAAGTGCCATTGCGCGTCAAAAAACGATTTTTTTTGGCCTGTTGAAGAAGGAGGTTTAGGTCTGCGTAAATTTGAGGAAATATCTATGGATTTTTCCATGAAGCTTTGGTGGAGATTCCGTACTTCTAAATCTCTTTGGTCTGAATTCCTTGCAGCCAAATATTGTCGAGATTCTCACCCTATGGATGCCACCTTAAGGAATGGCTGCTCTCACATATGGAAGCGTATGATTAGTGCTAAAGATATGGTGGAAGATCGATTAAGATGGGGTGTAGGTAATGGGCTGATTTCCATCCAAGAAAAGTGGTTGCCTCGTGATATTAACCTCTTGGATGCTCGCCATGATCAAATTTTCTCTCTTTATGATAATGGGGTCTTACGTGCAGACTATGTTCTTGCGATGTTTGGGCAGCAAGCTTTGTTGGAAATTCAATCAAATAACATTCGGTTGGGGGAGGGTCCGGACCATGCTTTTTGGACTCCCTCATCCTTGGGCAAATTTTCTGTTTCTTCAGCATGGAGGGAATGTAGGATTGCTAGGCCAAGGAACAATGTTTTTGCTTGGTGTTGGCACAAACATCTTCCTCTTAAAATCTCGGTTTTTCTTTGGAAAGCCCTCAAGTCAGCCATTCCTACGGATGAGAATGTTTCTCGCAAAGGTATTCATCTTGATTCTAAATACCATTGTTGTGTTAATCCTTCTTCTGAATCCATTGTTCACCTCTTCATTCATGGAGATATTGCTCAAAAAGTAATGCTATTTTTTGGAGCAATGATTGGTTTCCCAACTTTGGGTTCCTCTCTTACTCACAGATTGATTGCTTGGCACTCTTATAAGTCTAATAGCTGTGTTGCTTGTTGGTTGAGTTCTATTCTGCCCAGATATATTTGTTGGGAGATTTGGAAACATCGTAACAAGTGTCGCTTTGATGGTGTGGTTCCAAATTCTGCTAGCATAATTCATAATATTCGTGGACAGATTATTGACTCTATACGTGCATATAAACTCAATTTTGCCTTTGGTCCTCAATATGATTTTGTTTCCCAATTTTTTGAGATGGTGTTGGCTGCTCCTAAAGTTACTTGGATTAAGCTTGTTTCTTGGAAACCTCCAGCCCTAGGTCAAGTTAAGATCAATTCTGATGGCGCATCTAGAGGAAACCCTGGTTTAGCCTCGGGTGGGGGTGTCTTTCGTCACCACGATGGGTCTTTTATCTTTGCTTATACCCGTTTCTATGGCCAAGCAACGAATATGGTAGCGGAGGCAAGGGATGCCCTTGATGGCTTGCTCCAAGCTCGGCTTATGGGTTTTAATTCTATTTAGCTTGAGGTAGATACAAAAGTTTTGGCAAATATTCTTCTTCGGAAATACTTGATTCCATGGGATATATGGTACTATATTCAAGCTATTTTCAGAATAATGGAGGGCATTGATATCAGAATTTCACACATTTATAGAGAAGGTAACAAGGTGGCGGATTTCCTTGCTAATCATTCTGCAAATGCGCAAGCTGGTTTTGATTTTCCATCTTTGGATTCATGCCCAAGACTTTGCAAGAGTTTGCTTTACTTTGATAGGATTTCATATCCTAACATTAGACTTTAGTATTTTCAAATTTTTCTAGTATTGTATCTTTTATGTTTTGGATAGGCTCCCCCCCCCCCTTTTTTATTGTAGAGGATCTTATGGATTGTATAAGACCTCCCCCTAGCTTTATTTTTCTTTCGGTAGTGAAGGTCGTCATGTCCCCCACCTTTGTTTTGTAACTTTTTTCTTTTATCTATAAAATCTAGGGAGTACCGTCTCCTTTCGCCAAAAAAAAAAGGGGTAACGCACGCGCTCTAGCCAAGCCGTGGCCCCCCGAGGTATATCTACAGTGGCGACTCTGCTGAGGACGTTTGACGGTTAAACTTGCTTTTCAGATCAAAATCTACATCTTTTCCGGGCATTCTGGTTCCTGATGGGGGAAGCGTGCGCCTCTGGCCTTCTTGGCCTAAGGCGCGCGCAGCCCACATCAAGGACCAGAGTCGCCCGCTTCCTGATGTTCTTCATGTTCTTCTTATTTTTTCTACACTAATCATTTCTGCAGGGGTTACAATATACATTCAGGACCAGGGCAATCCCCTGAGTCCAAAGTCTGACAATCTGACAGGTTTGCCCAGAAGCGGGCGCTTCCTATAGAATCTGTGCCAGGCGCGCGCATCCCACAACACCGGCCAAAGGCGCACACTTCTGGGTGGTTTTCCAGAACAGGGACAGGTTCAGAACAGAGCAGAATGATTGGGGTGTGGGCACAGTTTCCTGCATCATGGACTGATTTGGATCTCTTAACTGTTTCATTTTATGTTTTGTTTTATCGGTCACACGGGTGATTCGAGAGTTGTAATTATGTGCTTATTTGCTTCTCTTTCATAAAAAAAAGTAAAAAATATTTTGTCACATGTTGGACCTCACACTACGTGCACAATCTCCTATAAATTGCTTACTATCGAGTCGAACAAGTTTATAACCCCAAACCCGTCGAGGCCCGTCCTAGAGAGTTTCAAGATCCACCCGACCTTGACTCTTTCGAAGCGGTAAACCTCAACCCGTGGCGTAGTTCATGACTACATGCCGGGGGTGACCTTAAGCCTCTCATTAGCCGAGCACAAGCCAACACAATTCTAGTTAGGGTCTAACACTCCGTGACTGAAGTCGGTTTTCATGTGCCGAGATTTCCCTAAACTTATGTCTTCAAAACATACATGCCAAGTGATTATCATGGATGAAATAAAACTCCGTCCCCAAGTGGTTATTATGGACGAAAATAAAAATCCGTGCCCGCATGTATGCTTTACTACATTAATTTAGTTTAATCCTGACATGTGCAGGATTCACAATCGTGATGGAATCCGATGAGTATATGGGACCACGAGATGGTCTATATACTAGTGTGACGATTCCATTATTTCTTTAGAAACTCAAAAGGGACCCCGTCCCTCCGACTTATATATAAAAAAAAAGTCTTTTCTTATGTGGTTTGAGTCATGTGCCCAATGTGTGTTCTAAGCCTCTTCATGGACCGAAAGTGTTACTCAAGACTGACAAGGGCCTCTTCTGCAATATAGGTTCAATTGATACTTACAGAGTCTACCGGGATTCAGTGAATCAGTTAGTTCATGAAGTGATTACTCCAACAGCTCCAACAACAACCATGACCGGCAGCAGCAACACCATGTCTCTCGAGCAGCTTTCAGCTATGGTCCAAGTGCTCCAAGATCAAGTCTCCACTCTTAATAAGGAGCCCAAAATAAGGATGATCTTTGGAAATCCCACCTCGACAATCAAAGGGAGGCCCACGAGGCCGAGATGGATCAAATGAAAGAAAATCTCACCAAGTTTGCCAAGGGTAAAGACAAGAAAGATAATGAAGAGTCCGAGTGGACCCAAGGCTTATTTGAGAGCCCTTATGTTAGTGGCCGCACCAAGAAAATGGGGGAACCGAGCACCGAAAACAATGAGCACAAGATGGTTGATTCAATTATGGCTTACATAGATCAACGCTTCAACGGCCTCAACATGGGGAAAAGTCCCGACACGAGCCTTTATCAGTCCTCCATTCTCATGAGCACAATGGCCGCTCTCCCCGACAAGTTTAAGATGCCCGACATCAGCAAGTTCAAGGGCAACTCTTGTCCCATGGCACACATCGAGACTTACATTTGGGCTATGGTACCGAAGAAGGTCTCTCCTAAAGTTATAGCACAATGCTTCCCTCTTACTCTCGAGGGGCGGCAAAGGATTGGTATGCAACTCTCCCGCTCACAGTCCGTCTTGATTGGGATGCCGCCATACTTGCCTTCAAGAGTCAATACCAAGGCAACACCACCCACCGGCTAACCAAGAAAGAGCTCGAGAACACTACTCAAAGGGACAATGAGTCCTTCATTGACTTCACGAGAAGGTGGAATGACAAGCTTGCTGAGATTGTCGAGAGGCCTAACATCAAGGAGCAAATGGACATCTTTCTTAAATGTCTAAAGATTGATCTCCGCACCCACCTAAGTGGGGCTTGCTATGCCGATTTCTCACAAATGTATGAGGCGGGAATCCGAATGGATGATTTGCTTAAGGAAATCAAGAAAAGTGCTCCTAGCTTCCGTTACAAGGCCACCTCTAACTCCGCAAAAGAGGCTTCAGTTAATGCCGTCACTACCGACAAGGGGAATTACAAAAGGGTTCCTCCTCCACAAGGCAAGAACTTTCAAGATAATCGTGTCTACACTCCTCTCCATGGCATGACTATCACCGAGGACTTCGAAGCTCTCAAGGCCAAAGGGCAAGTTACTCCTCTCCAAGGGTACAAACCCAAGACAATGCGTCCCAACCATGCCTACCACAAGCATTGTGACTACCACCAACATAGTGGGCACACCGTGTCTTCTTGGAAAAATGACTAAGACACCTTTCACCAAGTTAGTTGAAAGGGCAAGCGACATATTGGGGTTGATACATTCCGATGTATGTGGACCACTAAGTAGCAATGCTAGGGGAGGGTTTCAATTAGGGATGGCCAAACCGGACCGGAACCGGACCGGAACCGGAAAACCGGACCGGAACCGGACCGGAAAAGCCCGGAACCGGAGTAAACCGGGAAGTAAACCGGAACCGGAGTAACCGGAACCGTGGTAAGCGCGGGCCGGTTCAGGGTCACATATATGGCGAACCGGAACCGGACCGGAACCGGAACCGGATCGGCATTTCCATTAAAAAAAAATAAAAATCCCTTATTTTTCAATAAATTTTAACATGTTTATTCATTAGTGTATTATAAAATAAAAATCTCTTCTCTTTTAATAAATTTTAACATGTTTATTCATTATTGTATGATAAAAAATAAATAAAAAAAAGTTAGCGTGGACTGAACCGGAACCGGACCGGAACCGTACCGGAACCGGATTGAGATGACCGGAACCGGAACCGGTGTAAGTGCGGGCCGGTTCAGGGTCACATATATGCCGAACCGGAACCGGCGGTTCCGAACCGGAACCGGGCCCGGAACCGGTTTTGGTCATCCCTAGTTTCAATACCTCATAACCTTCACTGACGATTATAGTAGATTTGGGTATGTTTACCTATTGAAACATAAAAGTGAAGCCTTTAAGATATTTAGAATATTTTAAAATGAAGTAGAAAAACAACTTGGAAAAAGTATTAAGGCACTTTGATCGGATCGAGGTGGAGAATACTTGAGTCATGAATTCGATGATCATCTAAAGAATTGTGGAATAATTTCACAATTGACTACACCCGGAACACCACAATGGAATGGTGTGTCTGAGAGGAGGAATCGAACCTTGTTGGACATAGTTCTATCAATGATGAGTCGAGTTGATCTTCCTTTATCCTTTTGGGGTTATGCTCTAGAAAGCGCTGCTTTCACACTAAATCGTGTTCCAACAAAATCGGTTCAAAAGACTCCATATGAAATGTGGAGCGGAAAGAAACCTTGTTTGTCTTTCATGAAGATTTGGGGTTGCGAAGCTTTTGTCAAAATACTTGTCTCAGACAAACTTGCACACAAATCTGATAAATGTATTTTCGTGGGATATCCTAAGGAAACTAAAGGATATTACTTTTACAACCAAACGGACAATAAAGTTTTTGTTGCCCGAACTGGTATATTTCTAGAGAAAGAGTTTCTCTCCAAAGAAATCAGTGGGAGTAAAATAAATCTCGAAGAGGTTCGAGACCCAAAAAATGACATTGAATCGATAGTGGAACAAGAACAAGAACCACAAGGAATTGTGGAACCTGTTCAGAATACACAAGTAACTCGCAGATCTGGTAGGTCACGATCCGAGCCCGAGAGATATGGGTTTCTCGTAACGGATAGTAATGAGGTGGAAATCATTGATAAAGATGAACCGACCACCTACCAATAGGCGATGTCTTCTCATGATTCGAAGAAATGGCTTGGAGCCATGGAATCCGAATTACAATCCATGCAAGATAATCAAGTTTGGAACTTGATTGATGAGCCCGAAGGTGTAAAAACCATAGGATGCAACTTCAAGAAGAAGACTGACATAGATGGGAAGGTGCATACTTACAAAGCTAGACTTATAGCGAAAGGCTATAGGCAAGTTCATGGTATTGACTATGATGAAACCTTTTCGCCCGTAGCAATGATCAAGTCTATAAGAATTTTGCTTGCCATTGCCGCATATCATGACTATGAAATATGGCAAATGGATGGAAAAACCGCTTTCCTTAACGGGAATTTGCAAGAGGATGTCTATATGACACAACCTGAGGGTTTTAAACAAAATTCTAAAGTATGCAAATTGCAGAAATCCATCTATGGATTGAAGCAAGCTTCTAGGAGTTGGAATCTCCGTTTTGATGAATCGGTCAAAGAGTTTGGTTTCATCAAGAACGAAGATGAACCTTGTGTATACAAGAAGATTAGTGGGAGCATAGTGCTATTCCTTATTTTATATGTGGATGACATATTGCTCATTGGAAATGACATTCCTACACTTCAGTCTGTAAAGACATGGTTAGGAAAGTGTTTCGCAATGAAAGATATGGGTGAAGCCGCGTATATCCTTGGCATTAAGATCTACAGAGATAGATCAAAGAAGCTAATTGTTTTAAGCCAAAGTACATACATTGACAAGGCCATTAGGAGATTCCGCATAGAAAAATTCTAAGAGAGGAACCTTGCCAGTGTTACATGGAGTTTCTCTAAGCAAGACTCAATGTCCGAAGACAAAAGATGAGCGTAAGAAAATGAATGATGTTCCATATGCTTCGGCAATTGGGTCCATCATGTATGCCATGATATGTACTAGGCCGGATGTATCTTATGCTTTGAGCATGACAAGTAGATATCAATTCGACCCCGGTGAAAATCACTGGATGGCTGTAAAAGTGATTCTTAAGTACTAGAGAAGGACTAAAGATTCGTTTTTGGTCTATGGAGGAATGGAAGATGATCTCATGGTAAATTCTTACATGGATGCAAGCTTCCAAACTGACAGAGATGACAGTCGATCGCAATCGGGTTTTGTGTTTATGTTAAATGGTGGAGCTGTAAGCTGGAAGAGTTCCAAGCAGAGTACAACCGCTGATTCTACAACGGAAGCTGAGTATATTGCTGCATCGGATGCTGCAAAGGAAGCTGTTTAGATTAAGAAGTACATTACTGAACTTGAAGTGGTTTCTAGTATTGCTAATCCAATAGACCTTTATTGTGATAATAATGGTGCTATTTCTCAACCAAAGGAATCTAGGGCACATCAGAAATCCAAACACATACTTAGGCGTTTTCATATCATTCGAGAAATTTTCCTTCTGTACCAAAAAAAATATCATTCGAGAAATCATTAATAGGGGAGACGTAAATATATGCAGAGTACCAACTGATGACAATGTCGTGGACCCGCTAACAAAGGGACTTCCACAAGCTAAACATGATGGTCATGTTAGGTCCATGGGTATTAGATACATGGGAGATTGGGCCTAGGGCAAGTGGGAGATTGTTGGTGTTGGTGCCCTAGGCACGTTTAATAAACGTTGTAATTGTTATCATTTTATTCATATTGATAAAGAGATGTTTTGATTATTATTGTTGTTCATGTTTACTTATAATAATCTCCGTCCCTAGTACTTGTTTGGTATTAGTGTAAAGGCTAAATGATCATTGGATGATCATGTTAGATTTATGGGTACTTGTTTGGTACTGGACATGACCCGCTCTATGAGATTTATGTCATGGTCAAAGTCATACATATATATCATATTAGTTATGTCATTTGAATCCTTAGACATGAAGTTATTATGGTCTTCCACTTGATGAACATTATGTTTGACATATTCAAACGCTACCTTTAACCGGGTAGTTATAAAGAGTATGATTGGCATAATCAGATTCACGTAGGGAAGAATAATAAGCTAAATGGATTTGTCCCTCTTCGGAGAGATGTCAAGCTTGGGCCTCTCGTAGAAATGATGTTGATGAAAATGTTTGGCCGGACTCAAATGAATTGATTGGATTAATGTCATTTGGATTATCAACATATTCAGAATCGAGAAAGTATTGAACAAAGACAAGTTGACTTGTTGACCATGACTTGTGTTCAATGACATCGTGGATAAAAGGATTGTGATGTATTCTAAAGAAATGCGAACTTGTATCTAGTTACACTATTTGGGTAGGTATGACGGTTTGCTAGAACCTAATCATATCTTGTGGTTTCATGTTTGAACCCATTGCCAACTTAGTGTAATCCTAGAGGGTCACACACAAGTAGAACGAATCATAAAGGACTACATTGGAATATTAGGTCGAAGGACCATTCGGGGATTTAAGGAAATTAGAGGAAGAAAAATGGAAATAGGGAAGGTCCGGGCGGACCAGGTGACACACCCGGTCGGACCTGGCATGGTCCGGTCGGACCCTGGTCTATACCCGGCCGGACCAGTCGGTTTCGGTAGGAACTTTCCTTAATCCGTTTTCTTGGGGGTTTAGACATAAGTTACCTATTTGAAATAGGTCTAACTTGTATATAAACAACCCTAATTCGTCCCTAATTAGTACATGTGTTTTGCAAGACTCCAAAGATTTTTTGAGAGTTATTTTCTTGTTCTAAGAAATCCTTAGATTGAAGAACAAGAACAAACACAATAATATTCCATATAGTAAAAAATATAATTGAGAAAACGTATTTCTCGATTTGGTCTAGCAACCAAGATCAAGTGCTCTTGATATTCGTTCGAGGTGTGGATACCGCTAGAGGGTGAAACTCATCATCTTCAAAGTTCGTGTTCAAACTTTGTGTTCGTGATCAAGTTTCTAAATCTCCACCAAGATCAAAGGTTGAAATTCAAGGGCATCAAGGGTTAGTATTCTAGTATTCATATTGTATGTATTTGATATAATCATATGAACGGATCTATGGCTTTGGGTTTCATGAAAATTTTAAATGCTTAATTCCGCTGCGCATGTTACTACGAAACCCAACAAGTGCATATTCCTGTTTCGTTCCAAGCTCTTTTCCTTGGTTTTGACTATTGTTGCAGGGCTGCGAGCCTTCGAAATCAAGTGGGGTTTTACATAGCAAAAAGTTGCAGGCCTTTGGGCGTCATGATTGTTACACAGATGGCTTATCTCTGGCATGTGAACCTTGATGACTCCTTCATCAATAAGGTCTTGGATTGATTTCCTAAGTGCCCAACATGAATCGGTGTCGTGGCCACGGCTTGGTGATATTGACAGAACTTGTTTTGGTCTCCATAGGTGGTATTTTTGGGATGATATCCCTCCATTGGCTTTAGCAATCCTTGAGCGCTTAGGTCTTGAAAAACCACAAACAATGGGGCATTCAAATTGTTGAAGTATTTGCCATTATGACAAACCCTCTTTTATGAACTACTTGATAAGTAAATCCCTGTGGGTTTCACTGGAATTTCATGTATCTCTAGAGGAGAAGTAGGGCTCAAATTGTTTGCTGTCACCATTTGGCTAGCTCCCACACATATATCATTACAAGTCGTGAATCCCATATCTCGGGTGGAGTGAAAGTTCGGGTTTGAATTGACATTCTGAAACTGGGGTGCTTGGAGATCTTTGAGTTCCAATTTCTTCAACAGGGTAGCCACAAGGTCTAACATTTCTTCTTGATGCCCCTAGAATAGGCTAATCATACGATTGGTGTGATCGTTCAAGCGCCTTTCCAAGCACTGTTCCATTGCATACCCTAGCTCGAAGTCCGGCAAGCCCCTAGTCGAGTTTGATGATGTTTGTCCTTTGTTGGCCATGATTGATGATGAAGACCGGAGTAGAGCTTTGATCAAATTAATGCTTGAAATTGACCTCGAATGTCACACTAGAGAATGAATGGAATTCTCCCTCTACAAGATGGGTGAAAAAGGAATCTTTTTTAGATTTTTGGGGAATGAAGCTTTATGTACAAAAAAATGAGGAAACGTTTATGAACTAAAGAATCTAATTTTTTTTTTGTTTTTTTTTGTTTTTTTTTCAAAATTTGAAGCGCAAGCAACGCACAAACCTATGAATACCGGACAAGCACCTTGCTTTGTTTTGACACGTATTTCTTTTAAATCCTGGAATAGTGGATATCGTCTCCAACGTATAGGGCCAACGTTTTTCACCTGTACTATTGGCCATCCTAGCCCCTAGCGAAGGGCCTATACTCTTTCTGGGATCCACCATTCGGTTACGGTCTATGTGAAGGTCTTGGAAATTTCAAGTCAATCCAAGAATTCCATATGATATCCACAATTGAGTCGTTTATAACCTTTTTGGGAACTAATAGGATTGAAGGGAAATTGCTAGACAAAAATCGGCATGAAGTCCTGGATGTGTCATTTTGAAAATATGGACTCAAGGCTTTGGAAGGGAAGGCTAGGCTTACACATCGCAACGATAGGTAGGCGCGCTTTGGGGCGGGAATGTCAACCGTGGACCCTATCGGGATGTCGATAAGCTCCCTTATGTCCTCGGGTACACTTGTTGAGTTTCATGCAATCATGCGCAGCGGAAGACGTCACATGAATAACCCAAAAGCCTAGATCCGTTATATTCAATAATTCATAATATGAAGATGAAAGAAACTAACCCTGGTAGATTGAGATATGAAACCTTGGATTTAGATGCTAAGAAAAGCATCCTCAACCGGTGATCCACACTTCAAACGGATTCAAGAACACCTTCTTGAACTTGACTGCTAGGTCCTTCGAATTGAATAACTTTCTTGAAGAACAATTCTTCAATTTCTCCTAATGATTATTATGGTTTGATAAGTGGGAATAATCAAATCTAATAACCCTAGTATATTATGTGTTTAATCTTTCTCCAAAAAAGTGTTTGTGATTTCCAAAATCAACATTATGGGAACTATTCCCGGCTGCACACATTATATACAAGAGGTTTCCAAAACCCTTTAGGACTTAGGTTTTCTTGTCCAACAAGAGTTTACCTAAAACTTTTTTCTGCCGGGACAAACCATCCGTACGGATTGGTTTGGTGGCTCCCAAACCATCCGTACGGATCCTCCAGCAGGATCCAATTTTTCTTCGTTTTTTGCTCCTTTTAATTATCCGTTCTGCGTGTGTGACCCAATAGGATTATACTAAGTTGGAAACGAGTCCGAACCATTCAAATCTCGTAAATCATAAGCGGACTCTAGCAAGCCATTATGATTACCCAATTAGTATAACTTTGAAATCCAAAGTTAGCTTATAGAACATATCACAATCCCTTTGTCACGTGATATCATATTAGACATAAGTCATGGTCTACATCAACTTATGTTGTCCAATGCTTTCTCGATCTCGAGTAGATTGATATGAGAAAATGACATTGATCACATCAATTCATTTGGGTATGGCCATACACTATCATCAATCTCACTCATCGAGTGGCCAAGCAGATATCTCTCTCGAGAGAGGACAAATCCCATCTTGACTTATCATTCTTCCCTACAAGAATCCGATTATGCCAATCGTAGTTTTATAACTACCCGGTTAAGGGTAGCATTTGAGTACGTCAGACATAATGTTCATCATGTGGAAGACCATGATAGTCTAAGGATATCAAATGATATAACTATTATGAGATTTAATTATGACATTTGACCATGACATAAATCTCATAACGGGTTTATCCAGTACCTTCTTCTCCAACAAGTACCCACAAGTTTAATCTGCATCCTATGCACCATAATCATCATATAATTATCCATTAAACTCATGCCAGCTCTTCAGAAGTGCTAGGGACAATGATTATTATAATAAACATGCAAAAGATATAACAATCAGGTTTGTTATCTATATAACAATGAAGCTATGATATAATTCATATGCCTTTCTCAAGGGCCTAGGGCATAATATACAACAATCTCCCACTTGCACTAGGCCCAATCAATTATCCAATACCCATTGATCTTACTTATTATCTCCATCTTTATTGCAGGCGAGCTTATGTAAGATGATTATCCTTGTTTTCATCATAAGGTATTTTGTATATTTTGACATCTCCCATCTTAGATGATTTCTCGAATAAGATAGAAACTGTTGGTAGTGGTGCCCTAGGCACGTTTAATAAACGTTGTAATTGTTATCATTTATTTCATATCTATAAAGAGATGTTTTGATTATTACTGTTGTTCATGTTTACTTATAATAATCCCCGTCCCTAGTACTTGTTAAGCACTAGTATAAAGGCTAAATGATCATGGGATGATCATGTTAGATTTATGGGTACTTGTTTGGAACAAGGTACTGGACATGACCCGCTGTATGAGATTTATGTCATGGTCTATGTCGTACATATATCTCATATTAGTTATGTCATTTGAATCCTTAGACATGAAGTTATTATAGTCTTCCACTTGATAAACATTGTGTTTGACATATTCAAACGCTACCTTAACACGGTAGTTATAAAGGGTATGATTGGCATAATCGGAATCCTGTTGGGAAGAATAATAAGCTAAATGGATTTGTCCCTCCACGGAGAGATGTCAAGCTTGGGCCTCTCGTAGGAATGATGTTGATGAAATGTTCGGCCGGACTCAAATGAATTGATTGGATCAATGTCATTTGGATTATCAACATATTCGGAATCGAGAAAGTATTGAACAAAACAAGTTGACTCTTTGACCATGACTTGTGTTCAATGACATCGTGGACAAAGGGATTGTGACATATTCTAAAGGAATGCGAACTTGTATCTAGTTATACTATTTGGGTAGGTGTGACGGTTTGCTAGAACCTAATCATATCTTATGGAATCATGTTTGAGCCCATTGCCAACTTAGTATAATCCTAGAGGGTCACACACAATAGAACGAATCTTAAATAAAAGGACTATATTGGAATTTAGGGTCGAAGGACCTCCAAGGAATTTCTGGAAAAGTTCTGGGCCTCCTGGTCAACCAAGCGGGCGCTTGGGTTGCACCAGGCGGGCGCCTGTTCAAGCCGGAAAGGGACTGGAGTTTCTGCCCAAACAGGCGGGCGCCTGGGTGGTACCAGGCGGGCGCCTGGTGCTGCCGATTGGAAATTTCCTGATTTGATTAGGAATGGTTTTTGGCACAAGATTCCTATTTGGAATAGGTCTTAATTGTGTATAAAAACACCAATTCGGCCAGACCATATTTACTAGTGCTTTTTGTGAGTCTCAAAGAGTTTGAGAGAGAGTTTATTTTGTTCTAAGATATCCTTGATTGAGGAACAAAATAATTCACAAAATAAATTCCATATAGTTCATTATTATATTGTGAAAGTGTGTTTCATAATATTGGTCTAGCAACCAAGATCAAAGAAGCTCCTTTGATATTCGTTCGAAGTGTGGATACCGCTAGAGGGTGAAAATCATCATCTTCAAAGTTCGTGTTCAAGCTTTGTGATCGTGATCAAGTCTTCAAATCTCCACCAAAGACCAAGAGAAAATTTGATAGCCATCAAGGGTTAGTTATTCCTATATTCATCTTGTTGTATTTGATTTAATCACATGAACGGATCCATGGCTTTGGGTTTCTTAAAATTTTAATTGCTATATTCCGCTGCGCATGTTACTACGAAACCCAACAGAAACGTCCGAGTATATGTTTAGATAAGACATTAGCCCCTTGGATTGTGCATAACAATTATTGACACAATGAAGGTCCATTAAATTAGTGACACTAGAAACGATTTCTAGTTTACTAATTAGTATCTTAATCCAAACAATTTTCTGGTTGCATCCATGCCACTAGATACTCAACTTTGTAGAATAGTAATGGTGTATTTAGAACTCTTCTAACGCCATTATTAAACATGAACATGTATTCATACTGCGATATTTATCTTTGTTGGTTTGGAAGAATGCATCTATGTAACTATTACAAGATCATCTTTCATTCCATCAAAGATCAAGAATGCATCCTTTAGTTCCTTTTTCAAGTACATAAGGATGTTTCTTAACTAGTGACTTTCACTAGGATCCGATTGGTATTATCTCATGATACTCCAAGTATATGAGACATCCGGTCTTAGTACATTAACATGGCTTACATGATAGATCCAATTTCTGAAGCATATGGAATCCTAATCATGTACTCTTACTCACTAGTCTTCTAATAAGACTAAATATTGCAAATATTTATGCCATTAGACTTTTGCAAGTAACCTTTTTAAGAGTCTTGCATAGTGAACTTTTCACTATCTTGTCTATGTTAGTACTTTGATTTTAACCACCCTAGAATTCTCTCTCTAGAATTCTCCCTTCTCCTTGTTACTAGGGTTCCTGCCTTAGGGGCCTTCTGCCGGCGGCCATGGCTGAGCCGATGTCTTTCTTCCCCTCCTTGAATTCCAGCAATAGCAATCCATACTATTCTCCCTCATCTCAGCTCGCCTCGATCCCCATTAACCCTAATCTTGCGTCGGCGGCGCAAGGTTCCCATTCAAACCTTAATTGTCAAGCAGCGCCGTCTTCTCTTCAAATAAACCCTAGTGTGTCGCAAATTAATCCCTCACTGCAATCTAACCCTTTACCATCCCAGCCTCCACCTTCATCCATGGTTTCCAAATCTTTTGCAGATTTATTTTCTGCCCCTTCTCAATTCACGCAGTCCAATGCCTTCCCCATAGTACCTTTGGCGACTCATAAAGGTACACCGTTTATTAAATTGTCCAAGGAGGCCATTGAGCAATTTACTCGACCCTTCCAATGGACGCTTGTTGGAAAATTTTCCCATGGCAGGCCGACAATGGAAGCTACTAGACTCGCCTTTGCTAAATTCCAGTTAAAGGGTGTTTATAAGTTGGGTCATCTTGACTCCAAACATCTGTTGATTCAATTGACTACGGAAGTTGATTATCAAAGATTGTGGATGAGGGAAACGTGGTACGTTGATAAATTCCCTATGAGGACTCTGGCTTGGTCACCGGCATGGCGTCCGACTCAAGAATCCCCCATAGTGACTGTTTGGGTAGGTCTACCTGGTTTACCCGTGCATTTGTTTAACAAATCCTTCATTTTTTTCGTTGGCTAAGGCAATTGGAACTCCCCTATCCTTGGATAAGGCGACTGCTGATCTTTCTAGACCTAGCATTGCCAAGGTTTTAGTCCAAGTTGATGTAACTAAAAAACTGCCTTATGAAATCTATATTGATTGTGGTGACTCTATTCCAAGTTTTTACCAAAAAGTGGAATATGATAACCTACCTCGGTATTGTAAGCATTGTTATGTTCTTGGCCATGATATTAGCTCATGTCGACGGGCTAATCCTAATCTAGAAAAGAAGAACAGTCATGCGCCAAAGGTTAATGATATGGTGTATAAAGAGAAATCTAAAAAGAAAAATGATATAGACAAAGGGGATACAAACCCATCTGTTTTGACGGAGAATGGTGGCCCTAATAAGGGTGTTACTTGTGGACCTAACTCGGGTGCTACTAGTGGTGCTAAGGTTAATGGTATGGCATCGGATATTGAAGTCATTGATTTGGATGGTAAGGTTAATAACATTGCTAATCCAAATGGTGAGTTAAATGTTTCAGAAATGAAGGGGAGTATTAAGGATAACTCTAATGGCAAAGGAGGGACTGTCTTCCCTACCTTAGCTAAACGGGGTAATGCTATTCCAGAAGCTGTCAACATAGCTCTTCAAAAGGCATGTGCCGTGGCTATTACTAAGGGTTTGGGACAGAAAGCTATTGAAACTGAAAGGGTGCAACATAATTCATATAGTGTTGATGATACAAACCTGGGAACTAAGGGTTTTGTAGAAATATCAAATAGTTATGGCTTGAATTTATCTCCTCGAGGCCCTCCATCTAGTTCATTTATCACGGAGATGGTTGGTTCCACTCCATTTGTTTCTAACTCTTCAAAGAAGGTTGATGTAGATGGCTTCACCAAAGTTATGTCAAGGAAGAATCGCAGCAAGTCAGCAACCCCCCATCTTAACTCTCGTTGTGAGTTCTTTTTACAAAAGCTTTCTTTTATTTCCTTTTTTTGTGTATCAATGGTATCGTTCATTAGTTGGAATGCACATGGCATCTCTAATGGTGCTACGGTGAGAAGATTAAAGCATTTATTTTGCTCGTATAATGTCTCTTTAATTGCTATCTATGAACCTAAAGTCTGTAGTAGCAATTTGGACTCTTATATATGGAAACTGGGATGTGAGGGTGGTATGGCGAATATGAGTAATCGGGTGTGGATTTTTTGGAAACATGGTCTTCATTGTTCGGTTATTAATGATTCTGTTGAGGCTATGACTGTTCAAATTGCTCATCCTTTGTGGCATGAGAATGTTTGGATTTCTTTTGTTCATGCAAATTGTACTAGGCTGTCTCGGATTTCTTTATGGAAGGAACTTATGAATATTAGTGAGGTGGAATACCCATGGATGGTCGTTGGGGATTTTAACGTGGTCCTTAATCAATCTGAAAAAATTGGTGGCAAACCAATAAATGATAGGGCTGTGACGGAATTTTCTGATATGATTCAATATGCAAATCTGATGGATGCGGGCTATCATGGCAATATGGCCACTTGGACAAACAAAAGAAGGGGTCGAAGGGCAATTTTTCAGCGGCTTGATAGGGCTTTATATAATGAACAGTGGCTTACTCTGTTCCACTCCACTCATGTCTCTCATCTTTCAAGACTTTGTTCTGACCATTCTCTGTTACTTATAAATGTTCAACTTGAAGCCACAACCACTAAAGGCTCTTTTTGTTTTCTGGACGCTTGGTTAAAACATCATGGCTTCCTTGATTTGGTTCGAGAGAGTTGGCTTTCTCCTATGGAAGGTAGACCCATGGTTTGCTTTGCTAAGAAACTTGGTCGGCTTCGTAAGGTTTTAAGAGGCTGGAATAAACAAGTTTTTGGAAGGGTGGAGCAACAAATAAAGAATACTGAAGATGAGGTTCTTTTGCGTGAGGCTCAACACCAACAAAATGGGGATGATGAATCTAGGGCAGCCCTCGGCATTGCTCAAGCCCAGCTCCTTAAAAAATTAAAAATTGAAGAAGGGGATAGGAATACCAAATTTTTTCATGCCACGGTTAAGAAGAAAAGGTAGCGTTTGCATAATCATAAAATCAAAAATAGGGCACGTGATTGGCTTACTACTATGGAGGATATCAAAGAAGAAGCTGTGGAACTTCAAGGGCATTGTGAGAACCCCCCGGATGATTATCTCTTTTTGATTCCACGGCTGATTAATCAAGAAGATAATGATCATATTACGGCTGATCCAACTATGGAAGAAGTTAAAAACATAGTTTTTGATATGAATGGCCAAAGCGCAGCTGGTCCGGATGGTTTTACGGGTGAATTTTATAAAGGTTGCTGGGATCAACCCCTCTTCTAGCCACCATAAATTTTTTGGATGGAATGGGATTACCTTCCTTTCTTGTAAGGTCAATCAACTCCGGGACAGTTTCTTTGCTGGAACCAATATGTTCTCCATGATGGGCATCATCTTTCTTCTTCCAAACTGCTCTATTAGCCTCAATTTTCGTTTCTTCACCCTTGGATGGCTCTTTAGAAGCTTTAGCAGCCTCCTCATTACCATTAGCAACCTTTTTAGAGGCTGTTTTCTCAGTCCCTTTTTTGTATTCTGAATTTAAAGTACGACAATTAAATTCATCATGTCCTAGTAAAGAACAGTGACTACAATACAAAGGTAAATTATCATACTCCACAGCTTGAACAAAACTTGGCATGCAATCTCCACAATCTACATGAATTTTATCAGGTAATCTCTTTTGAAGATCAACCTGAACCAAGATTTTAGCAACACTGGGTCTAGAAAGCTCGGCAGTAGCTTTGTCAATGGACATAGGCTTCCCAAAAATTCTAGCCAGCGAGAATAAGAATATTTTGTTGAATAGATGCACAGGTAAACCTGGTAGACTTACCCAAACTGGGACAATTGAGGAGTCTGTTTGAGGCTTCCAAGATGGAGTCCAAACCGAAGTACGCATCGGAAACCTATTCACATACCAGACCTCCCTTGTCCATAATCTCTGGAAGTCCTCTTCATTGTTAAGCTGGATAAGCATATGCTTAGTATCAAGATGACCGAGCTTATAAATCCCCTTTAATTGAAACTGATTGAAGGCAATCCGGACGGCCTCCATAGTAGGTCTACCATTCGGAAATTTCCCTACGAGAGTCCATGCAAAAGGCCGGGCAAATGCTTCAATGGCCTCTTTAGAAAGTTTTAAAGAAGGAAGCCCTTTATGAGTAGCAGCAGGAAGTAAAGGAATATCTTGAATCGGGGTAATTCGTGGCTGGGAAACCAATGAGGCGAATGATTTGTTAGGGTTAAAAGCTGCATCAGAATTAGGTTTAGAGTTTGCGGCTGAATTAGGGTTCCCGACATGCATAGTCGGTGCTGAATTAGGGTTATCCATATTCGAAGAACTAGGGGACAAATTAACATGCTGAAAGGAAGAGTTTAGGGAAGGTTTTGATGATTGTAATGGGGGAAAAAGAACCGGATCCGCCATGGAGAGGCTGCCGGCGGCAAGGAGCCCCTAGGGCAAACCCTAGAGACGAAAGAGAGGAATCTAGAGAGAGAAAGCTAGAGAGTATCCTTCCACCCCAAAGTGGTTGGTGCTAAACCCTCAGATCCTAAGAATGTTAAAGGGAAGAATGTTCAAATTTATGTTGAAAAGAAAAATCCTTCGGATGAATCCATTCCAAAAGGAAATTCTGGTGTTTTTAAGAGCAATGAGGTAAAGTCTAAGGAGAATTCACATAATGATAAATCTACTACTTAGATTGGTGCAAACCCTACCTCCAATGGTGCTCATGGTATTCAGGTCCGTCAAAAACAACAATTATCCTCTCTTCCGATTGGCACAATTAAATTAGCTGCTCCTAGTAATCATGTTGCTGGTTCCTCTATGGCATCAAAGCCCTCCTCTCCTCTTGGTTCCAGAATTGGCTTTTCAAATATTATTAATAGTGGTTTCAGCTTCCTTCCTAAGCGTGGTGCAGCGTTTGTTTCTCCAAACTCCCTTAAAAATTCGGGTATGATGGAGCAAAATAATGATAATGTTGTTGTTGAAAATGTGGACCCTCAATCTGAACCAGTTCAAAGGTCAATGATTAATGTTGATGATGATGGTTCAATTGACCTAGAAGATGAACTTCATGATTTAGTTATAAATGGTCAGAATGATCTTGCCTTCTCAGATAACAAACACGATTCTGACTCTGAAGTTATTATTAATAAAAGTATGGTGGCTCGGGATATTAGTGGAAGCTTAATGGGGGATCTTAACCTTTCTCCAAGGGCTCCAAGAGGTGAGAATATTCCAGTTTTTGAGGTAAATGATGGGGGTACTTCCCCCGAAGATGTTTTGGCTTGAAAGCCCTCCCTTTTGTTTGCATATCTTAATGTTTCCTATGGCTAGTATTCTTAGTTGGAATGTTAGAGGTATGGGTAATGCTCCTTCTGTTAGGCGTATTAAACGTCTTATGAGATTACATAATGTTACGGTTCTTGCTTTATATGAACCTATGTTGGATGATTCTCTTGTTCAGCATTATTTGAGACATCTTAGATGTATTGGTGGTATTTCTAATGAGAAAAGTAGTATTTGGTTATTCTGGAAGCAAGGAGTTGAATGTGAAATTTTGGATAATGTTGAGCAGGCTATCTTGGTTAGGGTTTCTCATGTTCTTTGGCCAAATAGGGTTAATGTGACTTTTGTGTATGCAAGTTGTAGTAAGTATCAACGAAGGGATCTTTGGGATTATCTCATTGATCGCAGCACCATTAATGCACCTTGGCTAGTTGTGGGTGATTTTAATTCAGTTTTAGATCAATGTGACAAGATGGGAGGTCATCCCGTAACGGAAGCTAAAGTGGCTGAATTTTCTGATATGGTTCAAATTTCTAACCTTATTGATGGTGGTTTTCTTGGTAATGGTTTTACGTGGCTGAACAATAGAGAGGGTCCAGCAACTATTTGGCAGCGGCTTGATAGAGTCTTTTATAATTCTGATTGGCTTAATGAGTTTCATAGCACTTCGATTACTCATTTGAGTCGAACATGCTCAGATCATTCTCCTCTTCTTATTAATATAGTTCTTTCGGCTGGGGCTAAAAAGGGGGCTTTTCGATTTATGAATGTTTGGTTGAAACATGAGTCTTTTCTCTCTATTGTGGAAACATCTTGGGCTGAACACATGGATGGGAGACCTATGGTTAAATTTGCCAAAAAATTGAATAGGTTGAAGCATCGCATTCAAATTTGGAATAAAGAGGTTTTTGGGCGTATTGATCAACAAGTAAGACTAGCTGAGGATGAGGTTACAGAGAAGGAATTAGCTTTTGATCAAGATCCTTCTGAGGATAATAGAGCTGCGTTACACTTAGCCCAAGCTCATTTGCTTTATCGTTTAAAGATCGAAGAAGAATTCTGGATGCAAAAAGCAAATTTGGCTTGGTTAAAGGATGGGGACCGTAACACCAAATTTTTCCACTCTTATGTAAAGAAGAAGAGGTTAAAATTACACATTTATAGAATTCAAGACACAAATGGGGCCTGGTTGGAGGAGGCTTCTAAAATTCAGAATGAAGCTATTCGTTTTTTCTCGGATCAGTTGACTGGTAATCATATTTGTTCTTCCCAGCATTTGCTTGATCATATTCCTAGAATTCTTAATGAGGCTGACAATGCCCATCTTACTGCTGTTCCTTCAATTGAAGAACTTCATGAAGTGGTTTTCTCTATGTCCGGTGCTAGTGCGGCTGGTCCGGATGGCTTTAATGGAGAATTTTATCACAAATGTTGGGATTTCATCAAAAATGATCTTCTTCGAGCTGTTTTGGAATTCTTTGCAGGCTTTCGTATGCCAAGGGGTTGGACAAGTACTACTATTGTGCTTCTTCCTAAGGTAGCAGCCCCTAATTCGTTTTCTGAATGGAGACCAATTAGTCTTTGCAACTTTTCTAATAAGGTGGTTACGAAGCTTTTAAATGGGCGTCTTGCTTCAATTCTTCCTTGTATTATTTCCCCTCAACAAAGTGGCTTTATTAAAGGCCGTCTTATTCATGAGAATGTCTTCCTTGCTTAAGAATTAATTCACTCTATTAATCGGAAGGTTTTTGGTGGCAATATTGCGTTGAAGCTTGACATGGCCAAGGCGTATGATCGTCTATCTTGGTTTGCCTTGACTAAGATAATGAGACAATTCGGTTTTTTTTTAATTCTGGATTGACATGATTTTTCGTTGCATCTCGGATTGCTGGTTTTCAATTCTAATTAATGGGGAAGCAGTTGGATATTTTCCGTCGGCTAGAGGCCTCCGCCAAGGTGACCCGATTTCTCCCTCGTTATTCATTATCGCAGCTGAAGTTTTAAGTCGTGGCCTTAATACTCTTCATGAGAATCATCCTCATCTAATTTATCATTCGGGTGCTATTCATGCTCCTTTTGTTTCTCATCTTTCTTATGCGGATGATGTGCTAATTTTCTGCAATGGTAGCAAGCTCTCCATTGATATGCATATGAACTTTCTTCATTCTTACCAAGATTTCTCTGGGCAATTGGTTAGTGTGGCGAAATCATGTTTTATTCTTGGTAGAGGAGATATGGATAGGGCTGATTTGGTGGCTAGTTGGACTGGTTTTCAACACAAACAGCTTCCTATTATCTACTTGGGCTGTCCTTTGTATTCGGGTAGGAGGGTTCATGCTCTCTTTACTCCGGTTATAAGGAAAATGGAAGATCGTTTGGAATCTTGGCAAGGCAAGATGTTATCTTTAGGTGCTAAGATAATTCTGATCAAATCATGTCTACAAGCTATTCCGATATACTACATATCTCTTCTTGAGCCTCCCAAAGGTACTATAAACAATATGACCCGCCTTATCTCCAAATTTTTTTTGGAGTAATATGGATGGTATAAAGCGATGTCATTGGGTATCAAAGAAAGAATTCTATTGGCCTCTTGAAGAGGAGGGCTTGGGTTTAGAAAATTTGAAGAGATGTCTATGGCCTTTGCTATGAAATTGTGGTGGCGTTTTCGCAGTGGAGATTCTTTATGGTCCAGATTTCTTATGGAGAAATATTGTCACAACTCTCACCCAATGGATGCATCTTTCCGCACGGGCTGCTCTCATATTTGGAAAAGAATGTTGGCTGCGAAGAATTTGGTGGAAGATCGTTTATTTTGGGGTATTAAAGAAGGTAGTATTTCTATTCAAGAGAATTGTTTGAGCCCGGATCTTATTCTTCAAGATAATGCGCATGCTCCTATTGCTTCGCTTTTTCTGAATGGCGTTCCTCGTGAGGACCATATTCGGCAAGTATATGGGCAGCAAGTTTTAGACCTTCTGCTGTCTAGACTTGTTTCAATTAGTGATGGGGCGGATATTCCTTTTTGGACTCCTTCTTCAACGGGCAAATTCACTATTTCTTCAGCTTGGAAAGTTTGCCGTCAATCTAGAGTGTCTAGCAATCTTTTTTCAAGATGTTGGCATAAACATATTCCTCTTAAAGTTTCGGTTTTCATGTGGAAAGTGCTTAAGAACGCCTTGCCCACGGATGATGGTATTTAGAAACGAGGTATTTCTTTGGTTTCTCAATGTGATTATTGTCTGATTAAATCCCTTGAAACTTTATCCCATATTTTATTGCATGGTCAAGTTGCTAAGGCTGTTTGGGAGTTTTTTGGAGGTCTCATTGGGATGCGACTTCATGGAGATTCTGTGTCTCAAAGGTTGTCTTCTTGGTTTCAAGATGTTCCTTTAAAGGCTTCCTCTTTTATTAAATGGCTCTCCTTATTACTGCCCCATTTTATTTGTTGGTCCCTTTGGAAGGCGAGAAATAAGGCTCGGTTTGAGGGCTGCCCTATGAATTTTAATAAGGTTATCTTGCAAGTGCAACTTCAAATTGAGGATATTGGTAAGGCTTTCCATATCGTGCTTCCTAGTGATTCTTTTGACTCTCATGTGCTGAATTTCTTTCATATTTCTGCGCAAAAGTTGCTTTTCCGTCCTCCCCGGTTAGTTTTTTGGAATTTCCCTATCCATGGTCAGATTAAGTTAAATACTGATGGAGTTTCTAGACACAATCCGGGTATTGCTTCAGGTGGTGGTATTTTTAGAGATTTCGAGGGTAATATGGTTTGTGCTTTCGGTAATTTTTATGGAATTGCTTCTAATTTGGTGGCTGAAGTTCGTGCTGTTTTGGATGGCATTCGGATTGCTATAGAGAGAGGTTTTCAGTTTTTATGGGTTGAAATGGACTCCGAGGTTCTTGTTAGAATCCTTCATAATTCGTGTCTTATTCCTTGGAATATTTGGCATTATATCCAGGAAATAAAACGAATTATTATCCCCATTCAGATTCGATTCTCTCATATTCTTCGGGGAGGCAATAAGGTCGCGGATGGAATTGCAAATTTTGTTGCGGATCATGGCATGGATTTCTTGTTTAATTCAGTGATAGAGCTGCCTCTCTCTTGTAAGGGGCCTTATCTTAGTGATAAGACCTCAATCCCTTATCTTAGACGTTAGGTTTTTTGAGTTTGTTTCAGTTGTTTCATGTTTTATCCCCTTCCTTTTGTAGAGGTCTTATGGCTTGTATAAGAACCTCCCCTAGTCTTTATTTTCTGGTGGTTAAGGCCATCACGTCCCCCACCATTGTTTTGTACCTTTGCTATTAATTTATAAAATCTAGGGAGTACCGTCTCCTTTCGCCAAAAATAAAATAAAATTTATAATCCAATTAAAACATGATGATCTAAGCATGTGATTATACATATGAATCAAATTAATATTATAATAACATAATCCCATCATAAACTAGCATGCATATTTTATATCTCATATAAAATCCCATCACATAAATTCATCTTATCATGATCATACCAATTTAATTATCACATTAAATAATTATATCATGATAACATTAGAATTATTGATCATCAACGGGGCTCTGATGCCACTGTTGGGTTTCGTGCAATCATGCGCAGTGGAAGACATCACATGAATAACCCAAAAGCCTAGATCTATTATTTTCAATAATTAATAATATGATGATGAAAGAAAGAAACTAACCCTTGTAGATAGAGATATGAAACCTTGGATTTAGATGCTAAGAAAAGCATCCTCTACCGGTGATCCACACTTCGAACGGATTCAAGAACACCTTCTTGAACTTGACTGCTAGGTCCTTCGGATTGAATAACTTTGTTGAAGAACAATTCTTCAATTGCTCCTAATGATTATTATGGTTTGATAATTATCCGTTTCTGCGTGTGTGACCCAATAGAATTATACTAAGTTGGCAACGAGTCCGAACCATTCAAATCTCGTAAATTATAAGCAGACTCTAGCAGCCCATTATGATTACCCAATTAGTATAACTTTGAAATCTAATGTTACCTTATAGAACATATCACAATCCCTTTGTCACGCGATATCATATTGGACATAAGTCATGGTCCACGTCAACTTATGTTGTCCAATGCTTTCTCGATCCTGAGTAGATTGATATGAGAAAATGACATTGATCACATCAATTTATTTGGGAATGGACATACACTATCATCAATCTCACTCATCGAGTGGCCAAGCAGATATCTCTCTCTCTCGAGAGGGACAAATCCCATCTTGACTTATCATTCTTCCCTACAAGAATCCGATTATCCCAATCGTAGCCTTTATAACCACCCGGTTAAGGGTAGCGTTTGAGTACGTCAAGCATAATCTTCATCATGTGGAAAACCATGATAATCTCAGGTCTAAAGATATCAAATAATATAACTATTATGAGATTTAATTATGACATTTGACCATGACATAAATCTCATAACGGGTCTATCCAGTACCTTGTTCTCCAATAAGTACCCACAAGTTTAATCCGCATCCTATGCACCATAATCATCATATGATTATCCCATTAAACTCATGCTAGCTCTTCATAAGTGCTAGGGACAATGATTATTATAATAAACATGCAAAAGATATAATAATCGGGTTTGTTATCTCTATAACAATGAAGCTATGATATAACGCATAGGTCTTTCTCAATGGCCTAAGGCATAATATCCAACAACACTCCCTAAGGTTTGTACGGTTCTACATCGCAAGTTTGAAAAATGTGCATGTGTGTGAGGTATCTACACTTTTGAAAATGATTTTTTGAAAGCAAGAAATATATTTTTTGTTTTTTTCATTTTTTCCATTTTTTTTGTTTTTCATGCAAAGGGAAACATTCACCACGCATATATATATATATATACAAAAGAGGTAAAATAAATGTTCCTACAAAAAAGATGTTAGGCATAAATATATACAAACAAGGATAAGCATATAAGGTATGGCATGCACAAAATTAGAGTCTAGCCCACTTAAAAATGTCCCCAGCAGAGTCGCCACTGTGAGAGCCCGCGCTTGAACCTCTCAATCCGCGCTCGGTTTCACACAATGGTTTCCTCTCAAAGTTTAAATATGTAAGAGTCGCCACCTCACTTTATTTTAGGAAAAATGAAGACAAAACCTTTTATTTTGAAAAAGTGGGTTCGGGGGCTAAGTTACGAGAAGGTAATGGGTTAGGCACTCTCCACGCCCGTGATGGTCTCAAGCATGCATGCCTCTTAAATTCATTTTATGACATGTGTTTATGCCTTAACAAAAGTGTTGATTTTCTGTACAAAGGAGTCTTCCTATTCTAGGTATGTTTGCTTAAACTCACAAATGAGAGTCGATTTGGGTGGACTTTCACTTGGTTTTAAAAATAGTTTTGAGCATTCATATCAAGTAAAGGAAAAAACCAAAAGGGGTGGGGGATTATTATATACAATAGTGAATAAATGGGAGACAAATCCCATGAAAAAGAATAAATGTTCAAGTCCAAGTCCAGTTTATGGACGGTTGTCCATTCTCCTTTGATGTACCTGTCTTAAAATTCATGCAATCTGGAAAGCAAAGTTGATTAATTCTTCCTAACATGTTAAACATCAATCATGAATTTTTTTTGTTGCTTTTAGGAGCACTTTATGATGTCCAAAAAAGTTATGCAAGATGAACTCAAAAGCATTCAGAACAGGAAACATGGTGCACACCCACAAAAGATCTATCATTTACATCATGAAATCCTGGGAATTAGGGAAAACACCAAACATGAAACTTGTTCATAACATCTTGAATATTACGAATACTAAGTTTCAAGTCTAGAAAGCAAGTTTAAGCATATGAAAACACCTTTGATATTTTGATGTTAGAACAGCAAGTACATTAATCTGAGAACAAAGAGTTGAAACAGAAGATGGAAAGAGCTACTTCTACTCATGGTAAAAATATGATATTTACATGATAAATTTCCTTTATCTGTTTAGAACAAAAATTCTTTTATGGACTAAAACCAAAAACCTCATTTTTTGTGAGGAGGTGACAAAACATAGTGGTCTGGACTCAAAACTTGCTGGACAGACACATACATCATGAAAATAAACATCAAAACTTAACCAAATGAAGTGCTATGGGAATGTGCATAGATATACATTTTTAGTGACACAAAAGAATGGCAAATAATGTATTTAGGCATGACTTGATGATGTTTCACATGGCAAAAGAGGAACAAAGATAGATTTGGGGGTTTTATTTGAAACACATGTTAGTCTTTGGAAAATCTCACCAAATCAATAAATATGAACATTAAACATGTACAACATAGATAATATGCAAAATGTATATAAGATCTACAACAATAACAAGGCAAAACAAACAAGATATAAACATTACAAACATTTGTTTAACAAGAACATGTCAAAGAACATCAATATTACATCTTTGGTTCAACAATGGAGGTCTAGCCAAACAAGTGGCTAGACCTCTTAAGAAATCACATGATAACTAAATTTTTACATGTATGAAGATTACAAGGAATATAGATTACCTAGGTTGTGCTTCCTTTGCTTTCAAGGGAAGACTTTTTTGGGTTTTTCTTGAAGGTGATTGTGCTTGTTTGGATGAGTGTTTGTTGTGAGTTGTTGGCTTGTTTTGTGTGGGTGTTTAAGGTGGTGTTATGGTGGTGATATGATGGTGTGGTGAAGGTGTATGGACTGAGATTATGGAGGTGTAAGGTGAATGTTTGAGAGTACAAATATGAGGGTGAGTTTGAGTGAAGAGAGTATGAGTTGCTCTCTTAGTTGTGTGTGTGTATTGTGTGAATGTTGTTGTGAAAATGGATGAGTTAGGTAGTGTTATGGATGTGGGAGGGTGTAAATTGACATTAGGTACCATTCCTTAGGCTTAGAAGGTGATTTAGGGGGCAACCACCCGGGTAGGAATGGCTTGAATCAACCTTAATTTTGCTTTGAATGACCAAGTTGACAAGTTGAAAATCTGATCTGCCAGCCCAGCTGAATGGAGCCGTACGGCACATGTGAATCCGTACCACTATGGTGCAGCCGTATGGCTGTGATGCTGGTATAGATACCTCGGGAAGGGACCACAGCTTGGCTAGAGCGCGTGAGTTATCCTAGGATGTCTATTTTTGTGTTTTAGAGTCGCCGCCTATGTTTTTAGAGGAAGATAAGAAAAACCTAATGTATAGCCTAAGTTTGATTACGAAAACAGAGATTCTTGTTATGAGGTTCGGGGGTTAGGTTACGAGATGGGAAGTACTTAAACACCCATCTCACCCAACTAATATTGGTCTTGCGTGTTCAAAGTCTACATATATAAAATAATGTTCTTCCTATTCTTGACTATAATAATAAAAGGGGGTTTTAAATGGGGTTTTTAGAATGTAGGGAGATAACTCCTTGACTAACTTCAATGAAGTGAAGTAGTCTTTGGTGTCATGTCCCAAAATGGTTTTGGAGTGATTGCACGTTTGATTAAAGTAGAAGAAAGAGAGGAGAGATGAAGGGGAACTTTTTTTTTCTCTCTCTAGAATTTTTCTCTCTAGGGCGACGCCTCTAGGGTTTCCTAGGCTTCTCTCCGTCGCCGGCGGCCACTACTATGGCTGATCCGGTTCATTTCCCTCCGCTTCAACCTTCCAACCTTGGCCCTTTACCTAATCCCGTCAACTCTAATGGATCGCAAACTCCCGTTGGTTGCCCTAATTCGGCACATATCCCTAACCCTAACCAGCCGCCCAACAAATCTTTTGCTAGCCTTGTTACGCCACTTCAATTTCCATCTTCAGATCAGATTCCTTTGATCCCCGCTGCTCAACACAAAGGTTTTCCCTCTCCCAAACTATCGAAGGAGGCTATTACTGCTTTTGTTCGTCCGTTTGCATGGACTCTCATTGGAAAATTTCCCAATGCTCGCCCTACTATGGAAGCGGCCAGACTAGCCTTTGCGAAGTTTCAATTGAAGGGCAACTATAAGCTTGGTCATATTGATCAACAGCATATGCTTATTCAATTAACTACGGAGGAAGATTTTCATCGACTATGGACAAAGGAGGTATGGTATGTAACCAATTATCCTATGCGTACCACTGTCTGGACACCTTCATGGCGGCCAAAAACTGATTCATCTTTGGTTCCGGTATGGATTAGTCTTCCTGGACTTCCCCTTTATTTATTCAATAAGGTTTTTCTATTTTCTCTGGCTAGCACATTTGGTAAGCCTTTATCAATTGATAAGGCTACGGCTGAGTTGTCTAGGCCAAGTGTGGCTAAAGTTCTTGTGCAAATTGATCTATTAAAATCACTTCCGGATAAAATCCATGTGGATTGTGGTGACTGTAGCCCTAGTTTTTTTCCAGGATATTGAATATGATAATCTCCCTCTATATTGTCGACATTGTTCAGTTTTGGGCCATGATAATTTTGGTTGTCGTGCATTGAACAAGGAATTGAAAGGCTCCCAAAAAGATAACGTGAAGGCCTTGGCTATTAATGCTAAAAATCAGAAGCTAGGTGGAAAGGAAGTTGCTGGATCAAAAGAGACTAGTGATATGAAAGGCGAACAAAAAGAAGGAGAAACATACTCGTGCAATATGGAAAAACAAAGATGATGGTCAGAATAAAAAAAGATCATATTGGCAGCAGTAAGGAAATGCAACAGGAGGTAATTGATAACACGAATAAGGAGATGAATAATATTGGAAATAAGCCACTTATGGTTGCTAGAAGAGGTGTTGTTTTGCCTCAGTCTGTCCATGATGCTTTATCAAAGACGTTGAAGGCTATAAAGACTAAGACTGGATCTATGCCTTTACAAAATGATAATGGGTCTATTGCTATTCCAGAGCTCCAAGACATTCAAAAATTATGCACACCTCTGAGGGATGATTCTGCAATAAGATCTAAACCCTCCTCCCATGCAAAAATGAGTGCCTTTATCTCTCTTAATCTTTCTCCTAGAGCTCCTCAAGTGACCTCTTTAAATCAAGTCATGAATTTGCAGCTAGATTACAAAGAGAAAAATTCCATCATGGACGACCAAGATGACGATGGTTTCACCACAGTAACTCATAAAAGGAAAAAGGGTAGGGAGAAATCCCCATCATTGTGAGTTTCCTGTTTGATTAATTTTCTCTTTTACTTCCCTTTCTTTTGGTTTTTAATGGTTAGTTTTATTAGCTGGAATGCCCGTGGCATTGCTAATGTTGCCACTGTTCGTAGAATCAAGCGTTTATTTCGCTCTTATGGGATTTCTTTGGTTGCTTTATATGAGCCGAAAGTAAAGTTGCTAGTACTTCTTTGGATCAGTTTATTCGAAAAGTGGGTTGTGATAGTGGCTTGTCTAATGCTAGTAATAGAGTCTGGATTATATGGAAACATGGTCTCAAGGTTACAATCATTCATGATTCCTCTCAAACTATTACCTTGCAAGTGTCTCATCCACTTTGGGCTGAGTCAGTTTGGGTTACTTTTGTTCATGCAAGCTGCAATAGATTGTTTCGGATTTCTCTTTGGGAAGACTTAATGGCCATTAGCGAGGTGGATTTTCCTTGGATGGTAATTGGGGATTCTAATTGTGTGTTGGATCAAGCTAAGAAAATATGGGGCAAACCTATTAATGATATGGCTGTTACAGAGTTTCTGACATGATTCAATATTCAAACTTAATGGATGCTGGTTATGAGGGGAATGTGACTACTTGGTTTAATAAACAAAGGGGAAGAAGAGCTATTTATCAACGGCTAGATAGAGCCCTGTATAATGATAAATGGCTTAGTATGTTTTCATATACCAGGGTTGCTCACTTCTCCAGATTATGTTCATATCATGCTCCTCTTCTTGTGAATGTTAAAATTGAAGGCGATGTAAAGAAAAGCTCTTTTCGGTTTCTTAATATTTGGTTGAAACATCCTTCCTTTCCTAAACTCATTCAAGACTCTTGGAATATTCCAATGGATGGAAGGCCTATGGTTTCTTTTGCTAAAAAGCTTGGGCGTCTTCGAAAGTGTATTTCTGAATGGAATAAGAAGGTGTATGGTCGAGTGGAGCAAAAAATTAAAAATGCTGAAGATGAAGTCCTTTATAGAGAGATCCAACATCAAACTATCGGAAATGAGGATTCTAGGGCTGCCTTGGGCCTTGCTCAAGCTCATCTTATCCAAATGATGAAGATAGAAGAGGAGTTATGGGCTCAAAAAGCAAATATGCATTGGTTAAAAGAGGGAGATTGAAATACGAAATATTTTTTCCATGCTACGGTTTAAAAGAAAAGACAAAGACTTTTCATTCACAGAATAAAAAACAGCCAAGGGATTTGGCTAACAGATCAGAATGACATTAAAGAAGAGGCTGTTAGTTTTTATTCGGATCAATTACAAGGTCAACATCAAAACCCGTCAGATGAATTCTCCTTCCTTATACCTCGGTTGATTACTGATGAAGATAATATCATGCTTACTAATGTTCCTACCATGGCTGAAATTCGGGAAGTGATTTTTAGTATGAATGGGCAAAGTGCAGCGGGTCCCGATGGTTTCACGGGGGAATTCTACAAAGGTTGTTGGGACATTATTAAAGATGATCTTTACCGAGCAGTTGGGGATTTCTTTTCGGGTTTTCAAATGCCTAGAAGCTGGACTAGCACCTTGATTGTGTCCATTCCAAAGGTTGATGCTCCTTCCTCTTTTTCGGATCTTAGACCTATTAGCCTTTGTAATTTTTGCAACAAAATTATTACTAAGTTTCTTACTTGTAGACTTGCTCCTGTTCTCCCTCTTATTATTTCCCCCCAACAAAGTGGTTTTGTTAAAGGAAGAGTCATTCATGAAAATGTTCTACTAGCTCAAGAGATTCTGCAATCGATTAACAAGAAGGTTCGGGGTTCTAATGTGGCTCTTAAGCTTGATATGGAAAAAGCTTACGATCGTCTGTCATGGTTTGGGCTTGTGAAAGTAATGAGATTATTTGGCTTTAATAAAATATGGATTGATATGATTTTTCGATGTATCTCTAATAGCTGGTTTTCGGTGCTGATCAATGGGGAGAGCTGCGGTTTTTTTCACTCTTCTTGGGGCTTAAGACAAGGGGATCCACTATCTCCTTACTTATTCATAATTGCAGCGGAAATGATGAGTCGAGGGCTAAATTATCTTCATACAATTTGCCCCCAATACAGGTATCGTATTCATATTAACACTCCGTTGGTTTCTCATTTGGCGTATGCAGATGATGTGATTATTTTCTGCAATGGTTCAAAAAACTCCATTGACAGTCACATGAAGTATTTGGATTGGTATCAACATTTTTCGGGTCAGCTTGTTAACATTCAAAAATCTGGCTTCATTACGGGGAATAAAAAAGACCGAGATGACTTCATTGCTGCCACTACGGGATTTGTGAAACAAGAGCTCCCTTTAATTTATCTTGGCTTTCCTTTGTACACGGGACGGAAGAAAATCAGTCTTTTCTCTCCTTTGATTCGTAAAATGGAAAATAGGTTAGCTTCTTGGAAAGGTAAACTGCTATCTTTTGGAGCAAAGTTAACTCTTATTCAGTCTTGTCTTTCTGCTATTCCTCTTATATTATTTAGCTATGCTTGATCTGCCTAAAGGTGTTATTCATGCCATGGAAAAGCTTATTGTCCGTTTTTTTTTAGCAACAATGATGGGGATAAGAAATTACATTGGATCTCTTGGAGTAAATTAAGCCGCCCTATTGAGGAAGGTGGTCTGGGCATCCGTAAGTTTGAAGATATTGCCTTGGCTTTTGCTATGAAGTTGTGGTGGCGGTTTAGAACGGTTGATTCCTTATGGAGTAAGCTTATGAGTGCTAAATATTGTTGGGAAACTCATCCCATGGATGCTACCCTTATGTCCTTTTCTTCCCATGTATGGAAAAGGATGATGGTTGCTAAGCCTTGGGTGGAAGAGCAGCTTGCCTGGCGTGTGGGCAGAGGTCTGATTTCTATTCAAGAAAATTGTCTTGAGGGTTTCATGGGAGCTATCCCCCTTGAGCATGCAGAAATCTTCTCCTTGTTTGAAAATGGGCAGCCTCGAGAGGATTATATTCGGCATACATATGGTCCCCAACTTCTTTCTTTAATTCAGTCACATTCTATCACTATCTCTGATGGCATGGATATTCCTATTTGGCGACCATCAACTTCTGGAAAATTCTCTGTGAGCTCGGCATGGAAAGAGTGTAGATCTAGTATGGTTCGATCCCCCCCCCCTTTTCGAGTTTTGCTGGAGTAAGCATATTCCAAAGAAAATTTCGGTTTTCCTTTGGAGAGTTTTGCATGAGGGAATCCGTACGTCCAAATGTGAATGTTGTGCTAACCCCTGTCAAGAATCTATTTCTCATATTCTTGTCCGTGGTGATATCGCTATGACTGTTTGGACTCATTTTAGCTCTCTTTGTGGCATTCGGTTGTTCTTTGGAAGTTTTCGAAATAAAAGTAGATTCGAAGGAGTTGGCATGAATTCTGGTAGCATTATTCATAAAGTTTGAAATCAGGTTTCCCTTATTGCTTCTTCTTTTTCTCTCACTTTCCCGTGGTCTTGTGAGGAATATCACATTCTTTCTATTTTTCGGCTGGGAATTAAGGCTTACGCTGCTCCAAAAATCAGATTGGTTACTTGGGAGCATCCTAGTAATGGTCTTATCAAGATTAATACGGATGGGGTTTCTAGGGGAATCCAGGCATTGCTGCGGGAGGTGGTATTTTTAGGGATTCTAATGGAGACTTTATTATGCTTTTGCCAACTACTATGGAGCTGAATCTAACATGGTGGCTCCTTTCGCCAAAAAAAAAAAAAAAAAAAAAGAAAAAAGAATCTAACATGGTGGCTGAAACCTTAGCGGTTCGGGATGCTCTATATAGGGCTTTTCATAGAGGTTATCATCATATTTGGCTTGAGGTTGACTCTCAAACCCTTATGCGCATTATTATTCGGGAGTTTCATATTCCATGGTCGATATGGTATCTTATTGCCCATATTCACCGCCTTATGACTCTTATGGATGTTCGGGTTACTCATATTCTTCGTGAATGAAACGGTGTTGCAGATGGTTTGGCTAACAGGCTGCGGATGATAAACAGAACTTTGAGTTCTTCATTTTCATGATCTTCCTCGACATTGCAAAGGTTTCTTTGCTTTGGACAAGGATAGGATCCCTTACTTTCGGCATTCATTGTAACGACCCCAAAACCCGTTCCTATTTATTTTATATTTTTGGGAATTTTTATTTGACTTATGTGTGCATTTTATGTGTTGCATCATATTTTATGACTTGTACATATTGTATGACTAAATGTGTTATTTACTTAGTTAGTAGTAATAATGGTTAAAGGAGTTAAATGATTAAGTTGAAACTTTAGGGTCCTTATTGGAAAAATAAGTTCAGGGGTCTAATTGTTCAACTTGGAACTTGGGTGATTAAAGTTGAAAAAGTGGGAAAAAAATAAGTTCAACCTATTTCGATTTAATTCTTTTTATTTACTTCTCCGTTTTAAAAACTAATTATATAAAAATGATCAGGGCATTGAGTATGTCATTTCTACCCGAACAAAACATATTTCTGCGATACTTTTTTCGGAAATAGGTAAGTTACTAATTCTCCTTAAATAGTAAAATGGTCATATATTTGCTATATGTATGATATATGGTGAAATTATTGTGAAAAGAATTTATTTGTGATACTTGTTTATTTGGGACAAAGGAGTATAATTATACTGGGTAAGTGACTTGGTTTGTATGCAAGGATGTATATGGAGTATGTTTATATACCTGAGAATGTTAGTATAAGTGTTTGAAAGTATACTCCGACTCGTGGGACGGTAAAATATTAACTTGAGTTAAATGTTAAATAAGTATATTATAAAATTTATACTATTATTCATGGGACGGGGAAATGAATGAAAGTATCCCTAAATGAGTATACTAGTATATTAGAAAAATTATACTTATACTTTTGGGGACGGTAAAATATTTAAATGGAATAAAAGAAAATTATTCTATTATTTGTGGGACGGTAAAAAGAATGAAATAAAATTGAAAGTAATGTTTTGGGATGGTTGTTGCACTCCTGGTAATAGTATAAGTGTTAGTAAGTTATACTCCTACACTTGGGACGGATGAATTTGGCTTGCAGGAGAAATTTGGGAATTTTGAGTCTGGTTTGGGCGACCGCCCATAATTACGGAAAAAGTGAGTTGATCCAATTCAAGTGATTTAGAGTTCAGTCTTGGTCTAGGTCTTAGGTGATATCCTAGAGTACCTAGAGGGTTGTTGTGGAACACTCTAGTGTTTGAAATCAGTTCCTTTGTGAACATATGTGTTGTGGAATTTGACTGAATGTTAATTGGATATAGTTGAAGATCCTTTGATGTGGCTTGGATTGGTTCATCTTTGTGATGTGTTTGGCTTGGTTCCCTACTTTGGAATCATTGCACCGGTTGTTGTTTAAGCAAGTATTTATTACAGTGCATTGTTTGAAAATCCAGCTGGTTTTGTGTTATTGAGTGGAGGTGGAAAGGATTATAGTGGCACACAGTCAAGTTCACTGTAAGGCTTTTCCACTGGACCTTTTTTGTAATTGAGTGGAGGGGAAGGATTATAGTGGCACACAGCCAAGTTCACTATAAGGCTTTTCCACTGGACCTATTTTTCCCCAGTCCAGATTGGCCTTGGATGGGATGAGTTAGCTCCGTCGAGTGAGCATTTGGGATATGACTTTGTGTCATATTTCCCCTGTTGTTACTTTGGTTCTTATGGTTATGGTTGGTTTTCGGGATCCCGGATTCAGCTCTTTGATGCTGCTCAGTCGATACTTCTCAGATGGTTATATGTTTGATTCGAGAACCTTGGCTAATGTTCTTTCGGTAAACCTTGACTAAGCATCCACGCATGAGTGTTTATTTCCGCCTTATGTGTGGTAAATTGAGTTGGCTTTGCCTCTCATGTTATGTGATATGTGAATGCTTATTGACATTGTTCAATTATGAGTATCATTTCAGCATGTAACGTAGTTGCATTTTAGTATCTTACTGAGATTCATTCTCACCCTTATTTGTTTACTGTTTTAGTTAAACGGGTCCAGGGGATAGGACACTTGGCACGGGGAGGACGTTAAAGTGGTAAGAGTTGGGATTTGTTTTGTAAAGGCTACATTACATAGATGTAATACCTTTTGGGTAGAGTTTCCGTGACTTCATCATTTTGTAACACCATTATTTTGGATAATGTTGGTATATGTACATTTGTATAAAAGTTTGTAAGCCTTCGGGCTAAGTACATTCGTTTGTGAAAAAGTTTGTTTGAAAGTCAAATGAAGTCTTTGAACTTCGAGTGTGGATTTTGTTAAACTTTATGAAAGTATATTTCGAAAAATTTTCTAAAAGTGTTTTATGACGTCTTCCACTCGTGTCCCGAGCATGGGGCCAAGTAGGACCACGGGTCTGGGGCACGACAGTTGGCATCAGACCTAGGTTGTAGATGGTCTAGAATGACTATGTGACCTAGGAGGGTAGTTGTGTAGAGAATGAGTAACGTTGAGGGTTTTATAGAGGTACTTATTGAAATGGTTGGGACAGAAGGAGATCAGTCTGGGCATTCCGGGCAGGATAATGTTAGAGAAGAGGTTCGAATGATCTTCCAAGGTATGTTTGAAACTGCAATGAAAGCAATTAACGACATAGTTGAGCGTAAAAGCAAGGTTGAAGCTTCAGATGTGATAAGACAAGGAGGACAGCCAAAACCACAACATCAGTATGGTGATAATAGAGGATCTCAGGGTACATCTTCGCAACTTAGAGGATTTTCACAAGGACCACAGAAAATCAGAAGTCAAGTTAAACGAGTATGTAGTTATTATTGGAGGGAAGTACACTTAGAGGAGAAATGTTGGAAGAAGCAAGGTAAATGTATGAGATGTGGTCAGTTGGGTCATTTTCAGAAGGATTGTCCAAGAATGAAGAATAAGGCATTGGAAAGTGTTGTCAGGACTTCTCAGGGCCAGAAGAGGGATTCTTTAGGGAAGCTTAAGGTGCAGGATCGTGATATTGCCATCAATCAACAACATATCTCCGATTCTGCTAATGTGATTGGAGGTATGATTTCTGTGTCTAGTTTGAGAGCATGAGCACTTATAGACCCTGGTTCTTCGCATTCTTATGTGTCTGTGCATGTTGCTTATCGGTTGCATTGTCTTCTGAGTCTCTACCTTATGTGTTAGAGGTGTCTATACTAAGGGGAAGTGTTTGGTGATTGATAGAGTGTTGTGCACTTGTGATGTGCAAATTTATGAGCATGTTTTACTTGCTGGTTTAGTTATTTTACCATAGCAAGATTTTGATATTATTGTGGTGGAGTTTTATATGTTAGTGTGCTTTAATTAAGCATGGTAGATATATGTGTTGGGCATTCATGTTATTTATGTATTAAAGTCTGAAAATTGTTATCAGAAGGTTGTGCCGGGTATTTAGTTTACGTGGTTGGTAGTGGAACATCTACATCTAAATTGGAGGATTGATCCTTTCTTTGTGAGATCTTAGATATATTCTTTATTGAGTAGTACATGTTACTTGAGGAGAAAATTGGGTTATATTGAGTTGTTACAGTACAATGCTACAGTGCTAATATCTAGTTTAATATACCTATAACATCGGTTGAGTTAAAGGAGTAGAAGATTCAGCTTGAGATATTTCTTGATAAGGGATTCATCACGTTTAGTATATCTACGTGGGATGTATCGGTATTGTTTAGTATAAAAAGATATAGTACTTTACGAGTGCATATTAAATACAAAAAGCTCAACCAGGTGACTATAGCGAATCATTACTTGTTATCTTATATGGGTGATATATTTTATCAACTTCAGAGATCAGTGGTTTATTCAGTGTTTGACTTGAAGTGATTATTATCAGTTGAAAATTTGAGATGGGTATATTTCAAAGACGGATTTTCATACCAGGTATGAGCATCATAAATTTGTGGTCATAGCGTTTGAATTATCAACTACTTCAGTAGTATTGTTGGATATTCTGAATTATACCTGTAAGCATAATTGGATTGCTTGAGAGAAGCAACGGGTTGTGAAATCAAGGTATTATGTCTTCTTATTAGAGGACATATTATTTTGAGGAAGTTTCAATACAGGCATAGATATTGGTCGTTTAATTACGAAAGCAACAGTATGTATGTGGCTTGTTGGGATTGGCATGATATTGTTAGAGATTTATTGATGAATTTCTAAGGTAGCTACACTGTTTACTAATTGACACAGAAAGATATACTTCCTCGATGGATTGATAAGTGTGTAATGAGTTTTGATTATTGAAACAATGGTTAATAACAACTTCAGCATTTATATTGCTTAGTGGATTTGATTAGTATTACAGTTATCTAGAGGATATGACCGTGTTACTATTTTCTAATGGATATGTCGAGTTTTACCATTATAGTGGATCTAATCAACTCATTGTTCATGGTGATGCCTCGAAGAGTGATTGAGATGTTTATCCATTCAGAATTGTATAGCAGTTATGTATGCTTCGAGAAGATTGATTCCTTGTGAACAAAGTTATCCTCACCCTAACTTGAGGTTGATTTCGATTGTACATTCATTGCATTAGTAAATGATTTTTGTAGAACCATATTTGAAGTGTCTACCGACCATGAGAGTTGAAGTAATCATTTTCTTCAGGAGAGCTACACTTGAGACAATGCAAGTAGAGTATTATGTTATATCATTCAGGAAAGACAAATATATTAGAGGATTGCTTGACTTATAGTTCATGTTTGATAACACTAAATGGGGGAAGGTTAGAGGAATTGACATCTTGGACTCCTTATGAGTCGAGACATGCGATGATTTTGCGATTGTGAAAGCTTTAAGTTTCTACTCTATTGAATGATTTCAACTATAGAAAATTACTAGTGGAATGAACAATGATAGACAACACGATTTTGTTCGTTGCTAGTGATGGAACTTTAACTTTTGTAGCAGAGTATGTAGTCGACACTTAGTGGAACCAACATGCATAACGGAATTCAACTGCAGGTACTTGAAGAGATACACAAGACTAATTTAATTATAAATCTGAGTAAATGTAGAGTAATGAGATAAATTTGAAGAGTTACATTTGATTTGTTTGACACGAGAAATTTTAAGCATTCAACTAAGTCCTTGAGCTGCGAATATTTAGAAGTAAAGTGTCAGTGATCAGATGGTTTTTGACAAGCCTTTGAGATTTCTGAGTGGATATGAATCTATTGCGAAAGGTTTCATTGAAGGAGTTGCACTGAATAGTTGAGAACAATGATGTTGATTGATAGCGGATTGGTTACCAAGTTTCCTCTCCTTATCTATTTTGAGGGTATAAATGTTAATTCCAGCTGTTACTTATTTGTTCAGAAGATAGTTCGATTTCATGGGATGCCTACGAGCATGGTATTAGTTATGGGTTCCTTATTTACATCTTGATTTTAGTAAGCAATTCAGAAGGCTTTGAATTCAGAATTGGGATATAGTACGGGTTTTCATCCTCAGACAGATGGCCAGTCAGAAAGGACCATTCAGATTCTCGAGGATATGTTGAGAACTTGTTCAGTTGATTCTTAGAATTCGTCGGATATACCTTTACTTCTCGTGGAGTTTGCTTAATATATCAGTTCTTTTGAGATTTTGGGAAGAGTTGGAGATTGGGCTTATCATCTTGTGTTACTTCCTTCTCTTGACAAGGTTTATAATGTGTTCCATGTGTCGACACTACGCAAATCTGTTTATGATCCTTCTCATGTCCTACTGAGGTTCCCGAGAATATTGAGCCGAGTATGTCCTATGAGGAGCATTCAGTTCAGGTGATTGATTCTAAAGTTCAAGAATTGAGAACTAAAAGTATTCCTCTTGTTAGAGTTGTGTGGAGGAATCATAATGTGGAAGAATTAACTTGGGAGCTTCGGGATGAAATGGAGAGGAAATATCCTTAGTTGTTTGATTCGTTTGGTAAGTTATCCTAAAATTCGGGACGAATTTTCTTTAAGGGGGAGTGATTGTAACGACCCCAAACCCCGTCCCTATTTATTTTATATTTTGGGGATTTTTATTTGACTTATGTGTGCATTTTATGTGTTGCATCATATTTTATGACTTGCACATATTGTATGACTAAATGTGTTATTTACTTAGTTAGTAGTAATAATGGTTAAAGGATTTAAATGATTAAGTTGAAACTTTAGGGTCCTTATTGGAAAATTAAGTTCAGGGGTCTAATTGTTCAACTTGGAACTTGGGTGACTAAAGTTGAAAAAGTGGGAAAAAAAATCCTATATACTTATCCTTCTTTCTCCCTCTCTGTGTTAACATTTTCTCTGCAACTTTTCTATGTTTCATTCCTAGGGTAGGAGAAAAATGTAAGTTCAACCTATTTCAATTTAATTCTTTTTATTTACTTCTCCGTTTTAAAAACTAATTATATAAAAATGATCAGGGCGTTGAGTAGGTCATTTCTACCCGAACAAAACATATTTCTGCGATACTTTTTCCGGAAATAGGTAAGTTACTAATTCCCTTAAATAGTAAAATGGTCATATATTTGCTATATGTGTGATATGTGGTGAAATTATTGTGAAAAGAATTTATTTGTGATACTTGTTTATTTGGGACAAAGGGAGTATAATTATACTGGGTAAGTGACTTGGTTTGTATGCTAGGATGTATATGGAGTATGTTTATATACCTGAGAATGTTAAGTATAAGTGTTTGAAAGTATACTCCTACTCGTGGGACGGTAAAATATTAACTTGAGTTAAATGTTAAATAAGTATATTATAAAATTTATACTATTATTCATGGGATGGGGAAATGAATGAAAGTATCCCTAAATGAGTATACTAGTATATTAGAAAAATTATACTTATACTTTTGGGATGGTAAAATATTTAAATGGAATAAAGAAAATTATTCTATTATTTGTGGGACGGTAAAAAGAATAAAATAAAATTGAAAGTAATGTTTTGGGATGGTTGTTGCACTCCTGGTAATAGTATAAGTGTTAGTAAGTTATACTCCTACGCTTGGGACGGATGAATTTGGCTTGCAGGAGAAATTTGGGAATTTTGAGTCTGGTTTGGGCGACCGCCCAAAATTGCTGAAAAAGTGAGTTGTTCCATTTCAAGTGATTTAGAGTTCAATCTTGGTCTAGGTCTTAGGTGATATCCTAGAGTACCTAGAGGGTTGTTGTGGAACACTCTAGTGTTTGAAATCAGTTCCTTTGTGAACATATGTGTTGTGGAATTTGACTGAATGTTAATTGGATATAGTTAAACATCCTTTGTTGTGGTTTGGATTGGTTCATCTTTGTGATGTGTTTGGCTTGGTTCCCTACTTTGGAATCATTGCCCCGGTTGTTGTTTAAGCAAGTATTTATTACAATGCTTTGTTTGAAAGTCCAGCTGGTTTTGTGTTATCGAGTGGAGGTGGAAAGGATTATAGTGGCACACAGTCAAGTTCACTATAAGGCTTTTCCAATGGACCTTTTTTGTAATCGAGTGGAGGTGGAAGGATTATAGTGGCACACAGCCAAGTTCACTATAAGGCTTTTCCACTGGACCTATTTTTCCCCAGTTCAGATTGGCCTTGGATGGGATGAGTTAACTCCCTCGAGTGAGCATTTGGGTTATGACTTTGTGTCATATTTCCCCTGTTGTTACTTTGGTTCTTATGGTTATGGTTGGTTTTCGGGATCCCGGCTTCAGCTCTTTGATGCTGCTCAGTTGATACCTCTCAGATGGTTATATGTTTGATTCGAGAACCTTGGCTAATGTTCTTTCGGTAAACCTTGACTAAGTATCCACGTGTGAGTGTTTATTTCCGCCTTATGTGTGGTATATTGAGTTGGCTTTGCCTCTCATGTTATATGATATGTGAATGCTTATTGACATTGTTCAATTATGAGTATCATTTCAGCATGTAACGTAGTTGCATTTTAGTAGCTTACTGAGATTCATTCTCACCCTTTATTTGTTTACTGTTTTAGTTAAGCGGGTCCAGGGGATAGGACACATTGGCACGGGAGGACGTTAAAGTGGTAAGAGTTGGGATTTTTTTTGTAAAGGCTACATTTCATAGATGTAATACCTTTTGGGTAGAGTTTCCGTGACTTCATCATTTTGTAACACCATTATTTTGGATAATGTTGGTGTATGTGCATTTGTATAAAAGTTTGTAAGCCTTCGGGCTAAGTACTTTCGTTTGTGAAAGAGTTTGTTTGAAAGTTAAATGAAGTCTTTGAACTTCGAGTGTGGATTTTGTTAAACTTTATGAAAGTATATTTCGAAAATTTTCTAAAAGTATTTTATAACGTCTTCCACTCGTGTCCCGAGCGTGGGGACAAGTAGGACCACGGTCTGGGCGCGACAGTTGGTATCAGAGCTAGGTTGTAGATGGTCTAGAATGACTATGTGACCTAGGAGGGTAGTTGTGTAGAGAATGAGTAACGTTGAGGGTTTTATGCAGGTACTTATTAAAATGGTTGGGACAGAAGGAGATCAGCCTGGGCCTTCAGGGCAGGATAATGTTACAGAAGAGGTTTGAATGATGTTCCAAGGTATGTTTGAAACTGCAATGAAAGCAATTAACGACATAGTTGAGCATAAAAGCAAGGTTGAAGCTTCAGATGTGAAGACAAGGAGGACAGCCAAAACCACAACATCAGTATGGTGATAATAGTTTCAGGGTACATCTTCGCAACTTAGAGGATCTTCTCAAGGACCACAGAAAATCAGAAGTCAAGTTAAACGAGTAAGTAGTTATTGTTGGAGGGAAGGACACTTAGAGGAGAAATGTTGGAAGAAGCAAGGTAAATGTATGAGATGTGGTCAGTTGGGTCATTTTCAGAAGGATTGTCCAAGAATGAAGAATAAGGCATTGGAAAGTGTTGTCAGGACTTCTCAAGGCCAGAAGAGGGATTCTTTAGGGAAGCTTAAGGTGCAGGATCGTGATATTGCCATCAATCAACAACATATCTCCGATTCTGCTAATGTGATTGGAGGTATGATTTATGTGTCTAGTTTGAGAGCACGAGCACTTAGAGACCCTGGTTCTTCGCATTCTTATGTGTCTGTGCATATTGCTTATCGGTTGCATTTGTCTTTTGAGTCTCTACCTTATGTGTTAGAGGTGTCTATACTAAGGGGAAGTGTTTGGTGATTGATAGAGTGTTGTGCACTTGTGATGTGCAAATTTATGAGCATGTTTTACTTGCTGGTTTAGTTATTTTACCATAGCAAGATTTTGATATTATTGTGGTGGAGTTTTATATGTTAGTGTTCTTTAATTAAGCATGGTAGATATATGTGTTGGGCATTCATGTTATTTATGCATTAAAGTCTGAAAATTGTTATCAGAAGGTTGTGCCGGGTATTTAGTTTACGTGGTTGGTAGTGGAACATCTACATCTAAATTGGAGGATTGATCCTTTCTTTGTGAGATCTCAGATATATTCTTTATTGAATAGTACATGTTACTTGAGGAGAAAATTGGATTATATTGAGTTGTTACAGTACAATGCTACAGTGCTAATATCTAGTTTAATATACCTATAACATCGGTTGAGTTAAAGGAGTAGAAGATTCAGCTTGAGATATTTCTTGATAAGGGATTCATCACGTTTAGTATATCTACGTGGGATGTATCGGTATTGTTTAGTATAAAAAGATATAGTACTTTATGAGTGCATATTAAATACAAAAAGCTCAACCAGGTGACTATAGCGAATCATTACTTGTTATCTTATATGGGTGATATATTTTATCAACTTCAGAGATTAGTGTTTTATTCAGTGTTTGACTTGAAGTGATTATTATCAGTTGAAAATTTGAGATGGGTATATTTCAAAGACGGCTTTTCATACCAGGTATGAGCATCATAAATTTGTGGTCATAGCGTTTGAATTAACAACTACTTCAGTGGTATTGTTGGATATTCTGAATTATATCTGTAAGCATAATTGGATTGCTTGAGAGAAGCAACGGGTTGTGAAATCAAGGTATTATGTCTTCTTATTAGAGGATATTATTTTGAGGAAGTTTCAATACAGGCATAGATATTGGTCGTTTAATTACGAAAGCAACAGTATATACGTGGCTTGTTGGGATTGGCATGATATTGTTAGAGATTTATTGATGAATTTATAAGGTAGCTACACTGTTTACTAATTGACACAGAAAGATATACTTCCTCGATGGATTGATAAGTGTGTAATGAGTTTTGATTATTGAAACAAGGGTTAATAACAACTTCAGCATTTATATTGCTTAGTGGATTTGATTAGTATTACAGTTATCTAGAGGATATGACCGTGTTACTATTTTCTAATGGATATGTCGAGTTTTACCATTATAGTGGATCTAATCAACTCATTGTTCATGGTGATGCCTCGAACATTGATTGAGATGTTTATCCATTCAGAATTGTATGGCAGTTATCTATGCTTCGAGAAGATTGATTCCTTATGAACAAAGTTATCCTCACCCTAACTTGAAGTTGATTTCGATTGTACATTCATTGCATTAGTAAATGATTTTTGTAGAACCATATTTGAAGTGTCTACCGACCATGAGAGTTGAAGTAATCGTTTTCTTCAGGAGAGCTACACTTGAGACAATGCAAGTAGAGTATTATGTTATATCATTCAGGAAAGACAAATATATTAGAGGATTCCTTAACTTATAGTTCATGTTTGATAACACTATCTTTTACTTTATTAATAAAATCTAGGGAGGTATCGCCCTCCTTTCGCTGAAAAAAAAAAAAAAAGACATGCGATGATTTTGCGATTGTGAAAGCTTTAAGTTTCTACTCTATTAAATGATTTCAACTATAGAAAATTACTAGTGGAATGAACAATGATAGACAACACGATTTTGTTCGTTGCTAGTGATGGAACTTTAACTTTTGTAGCAGAGTATGTAGTCGACACTTAGTGGAACCAATATCCATAACGGAATTCAACTACAGGTACTTGAAGAGATACACAAGACCAATTTAATACGGGTTTTCATCCTCAGACAGATGGCCAGTTAGAAAGGACCATTCAGATTCTCGAGGATATGTTGAGAACTTGTTCAGTTGATTCTTAGAATTCGTGGGATATACTTTTACTTCTCGTGGAGTTTGCTTAATATATCAGTTCTTTTGAGATTTTGGGAAGAGTTGGAGAATGGGCTTATCATCTTGTGTTACTTCCTTCTCTTGACAAGGTTTATAATGTGTTCCATGTGTCGATACTACGCAAATCTGTTTATGATCCTTCTCATGTCCTATCTGAGTTCCCGAAAATATTGAGCCGAGTGTGTCCTATGAGGTGCATCCAGTTCAGGTGATTGATTCTAAAGTTCAAGAATTGGGAACTAAAAGTATACCTCTTGTTAGAGTTGTGTGGAGGAATCATAATGTGGAAGAATTAACTTGGGAGCTTCGGGATGAAATGGAGAGGAAATATCCTTAGTTGTTTGATTCGTTTGGTAAGTTATCCTAAAATTCGGGACGAATTTTCTTTAAGGGGGAGTGATTGTAACGACCCCAAAACCCGTTCCTATTTATTTTATATTTTTGGGGATTTTTATTTGACTTATGTGTGCATTTTATGTGTTGCATCATATTTTATGACTTGTACATATTGTATGACTAAATGTGTTATTTACTTAGTTAGTAGTAATAATGGATAAAGGAGTTAAATGATTAAGTTGAAACTTTAGGGTCCTTATTGGAAAAATAAGTTCAGGGGTCTAATTGTTCAACTTGGAACTTGGGTGACTAAAGTTGAAAAAGTGGGAAAAAAATCCTTATATACTTATCCTTCTTTCTCCCTCTCTGTGTTAACATTTTCTCTGCAACTTTTCTACGTTTCATTCCTAGGATAGGAGAAAAATGTAAGTTCAACCTATTTCGATTTAATTCTTTTTATTTACTTCTCCGTTTTAAAAACTAATTATATAAAAATGATCAGGGCATTGAGTAGGTCATTTCTACCCGAACAATACATATTTCTGCGATACTTTTTCCGGAAATGGGTAAGTTACTAATTCCCCTTAAATAGTAAAATGGTCATATATTTGCTATATGTATGATATGTGGTGAAATTATTGTGAAAATAATTTATTTGTGATACTTGTTTATTTGGGACAAAGGGAGTATAATTATACTGGGTAAGTGACTTGGTTTGTATGCAAGGATGTATATGGAGTATGTTTATATACCTGAGAATGTGAGTATAAGTGTTTGAAAGTATACTCCTACTCGTGGGACGGTAAAATATTAACTTGAGTTAAATGTTAAATAAGTATATTATAAAATTTATACTATTATTCATGGGACGGGGAAATGAATGAAAGTATCCCAAAATGAGTATACTAGTATATTAGAAAAATTATACTTATACTTTTGGGACGGTAAAATATTTAAATGGAATAAAAGAAAATTATTCTATTATTTGTGGGACGGTAAAAAGAATGAAATAAAATTGAAAGTAATGTTTTGGGATGGTTGTTGCACTCCTGGTAATAGTATAAGTGTTAGTAAGTTATACTCCTACGCTTGGGACGGATGAATTTGGCTTGCAGGAGAAATTTGAGAATTTGAGTCTGGTTTGGGCGACCGCCCATAATTACTGAAAAAGTGAGTTGTTCCAATTCAAGTGATTTAGAGTTCAGTCTTGGTCTAGGTCTTAGGTGATATCCTAGAGTACCTAGAGGGTTGTTTTGGAACACTCTACTGTTTGAAATCAGTTCCTTTGTGAACATATGTGTTGTGGAATTTGACTGAATGTTAATTGGATATAGTTGAACATCCTTTAATGTGGTTTGGATTGGTTCATCTTTCTGATGTGTTTGGATTGGTTCCCTACTTTAGAATCATTGCCCCGGTTGTTGTTTAAGCAAGTATTTATTACAGTGCTTTGTTTGAAAGTCCAGCTGGTTTTGTGTTATCGAGTGGAGGTGGAAAGGATTATAGTGGCACACAGTCAAGTTCACTATAAGGCTTTTCCACTGGACCTTTTTTGTAATCGAGTGGAGGTGGAAGGATTATAGTGGCACACAGCCAAGTTCACTATAAGGCTTTTCCACTGAACCTATTTTTCCCCAGTCCAGATTGGCCTTGGATGGGATGAGTTACCTCCGTCGAGTGAGCATTTGGGTTATGACTTTGTGTCATATTTCCCCTGTTGTTACTTTGGTTCTTATGGTTATGGTTGGTTTTCGGGATCCCGGCTTCAGCTCTTTGATGCTGCTCAGTTGATACCTCTCAGATGGTTATATTTTTGATTCGAGAACCTTGGCTAATGTTCTTTCGGTAAACCTTGACTAAGTATCCACGTATGAGTGTTTATTTCGGCCTTATGTGTGGTATATTGAGTTGGCTTTGCCTCTCATGTTATGTGATATGTGAATGCTTATTGACATTGTTCAATTACGAGTATCATTTCAGCATGTAACGTAGTTGCATTTTAGTAGCTTACTGAGATTCATTCTCACCCTTTATTTGTTTACTGTTTTAGTTAAGCGGGTCCAGAGGATAGGACACTTTGGCACGGGAGGACGTTAAAGTGGTAAGAGTTGGGATTTGTTTTGTAAAGGCTACATTACATAGATGTAATACCTTTTGGGTAGAGTTTCCGTGACTTCATCATTTTGTAACACCATTATTTTGGATAATGTTGGTGTATGTATATTTGTATAAAAGTTTGTAAGCCTTCGGGCTAAGTACTTTCGTTTGTGAAAGAGTTTGTTTGAAAGTCAAATGAAGTCTTTGAACTTCGAATTGAAGGGGGAGGACTTACAGTTTCCCGACGAGCACTTGGTTTGCACTACAACCGAGGAAAATAAGTGGCAACTTTTTTTCGATGGCGCAGCCAATAAGCATGGTTATGGGATAGGAATGTTGCTTGTCGATCCAAAGGACATCTACAATCCAATCGCATTCCGTCTTGAATTCGAAGCTACCAACAACATTGCCGAATATGAGGCATGTATAGTGGGGGTAGAAGCAGCACTAGAAAGAAATGTCACAGAACTAGAAGTATTCGGTGACTCCCTGCTCCTTATCAATCAAACATCAGGTAAATGGCGAATCCAATCAGCAAGACAAACCATCTAGTTGCCTATTTAGGACTAAATCAATATACACTCATGTCACCGGCAACACAACAATCAGCAAGGACAAACTGAAGCTTACTGGTAGTTAACTCAAGATATTCTTCATATGAATATCCCCAGGTTATATCGTTCTATACTTTAAGTTGACTTTACCGATTTCTTTGTATGACCTTTCTAAAAATAGCTACCTGTCTCTATTACGGTTTCTGTGCCAGTCTGACATGAGCTATTTTTAGCTCTACTCTACCTCCTACTTGCTTTTTGTAGGTAACCAGTTGAGACAAAGGGGTCCTGTTCCATCAGACTTTATAAGCATGCGTATCCTCGCCATTAATGCTAAAGATATCGCATTTAATGCTACTCACCTACCCGGTTGGAAATTCAAAATATAAACCTTCTCCCCCAAGACTCAAGTCATTTACTCTTTCTATAAATAGAGGACTCAGAGCATTGAAGAAGGTTGGTGAAAGTAATGCATTCAAGAGAGTTGAATTGTTTGAAGCATTCATTGAAGCTCAAACATTCTTTGTCCAAAAATCATTAGACATTTAATAGGACAAACACTTGTGCACAAACTCATCAATATTGTCAGTATTCCCTAACTAGATTATTTAAGGAATACATTGTTTGAGTTTTTCACACACCCACCTGAGTGAGATAAGTTCTTTTGGACTTGCCGCTCAAAAACACTTGGTCAGATTCGTATCACGATCCATTAGTGATCTCTAGAGTTTAGGTCTTTGTAACCGGCAAAGTCGTGCTTGTAATAGACTATTTTTTTTTTATTTTTTTGGCAAAAAGAGGACGGTACCTCCCTAGATTTTACTAATTAAATAATTAAGCTACAAGCACAGTGGGGGACATGACAACCTCAACCCCCGGGAAAAAAAAAAGGGGGGGAGGCCTTACACAACTTGTAAGGTCCTCTACAAAATAGGAGGGGGGTCCTACCAAACAAGGAAATCAATCTATATAAAAACCTGCCCAAAGACTAATGAAACCGAGAATGAGGGACCCTAGCTTTGTCCATGCAAAGAACCCTTTACATTGACGAGTGCTTGTAATATACTAGAGAAAGCTATAGTGCACTTAACCTAAATCCAAGTTCTGACCAAACTTGGTAGAGGACATAGCAGTATTTACACTGTGAACCTCTCCAAATACTCGTGTCCCCTTGTGTTTACTTTATTTCTGTTTTATCTTTGCCAGTTGGAAATCTATCACCGCAACTCGTTAACATACATACTGATTCATTGTAATTTCCTTTTGACCAATCTCTTGAAACTGCATTGAACTTTTTGAAATCTCTTTGTGTTAACCAAGCTCTCAAAAACTTTTCATACTGATTTTGTGTGAGTTAAACTTAGTCATATCTTCTCCGTTTCGCTTACTGATAATAGTTTTCTTACTGATTAGTGACTTTGATTTTGAAAGTGTTTTCTTTGAAAAAGTTTTATTAGGATTTTCACCCCCCTCTGGCCTGTTTTCCTACCAATTGGGCCTAACAATTTGTATCAGAGTTTGGAATTTTGAAAGAATTTTCCAAGCTTTGCAGCTTGTTTGCCGATACCATGGCAGGATAAATCATGCAGTCATTCAACATCACCACCATCGCGTTGTTGAATGTCAATGAGTTTGGTGTCTGGAAATATCGTATGATAAAGTATATGAACTCAATCGATGACCGATTGATGAAGGTCTAGAAAAACCTAGAGAGGAATGGACCGAGGATGACAAACTTTCAGCTGCCCTAGATGGAAAAGCATGCCACATTATCTCTTGTGGTTTGATGACAGCAATACAAACTTATTGAATTGTGCTCCACGGCTCAAGAATGCTGGAATAAGCTCCTAGCATACTTTGAAGGAGATGAGCATGTGAAGGGCAACATACAACTACGATTGCATTGCTTCTGTTTGAATCCTTCAAGAAATAAGATGGTGAGTCACTCAGGAGTGCCTACGACAGATTCTGCGAGGTATAATTTATGTGCTTTATTAGGTAAGGTATATACTATGAAAGACCTAAATATTCGTTTTCTAAGTTCTTTGGGAAATGATTATCATACCAAGGTCACTGCTGTTAGAGAAGTGAGAGACTTGAAAAAGACTTCTATTCAGAATCTTGTGTCTAGTCTATTTATGTATGACAGAGAACTGCAAAACTTAACGTTCTCGATAAAAATTTCAAAAACTTGTCTCTATCAGCTCAGTCACAGATATCCTTCCCTTCAATAAAATTCTCTCCTATAGATCCCCATCAACACCCTGCAGCTCCAAAACCTCAGAAATAACCTCAGAACAACCTATGGAAGAAGACGAGTTTGCCGCCTTCGCTAGGAACTATAAAAGGTTTAAAGACTTCAAAAGGATGCAGAAAGGAAATTATCAGCAACAAAATTCATTCACACCATCATTTCAAAAATCAGCAAGCTACAACAAACCCTCTACAAGTGCTACCGATGGATAGAACAACAAAGGTGATCTTTTTTGCTTCAACTGCAAAAAACCTGGTCACTTTGCTTCCAAATGTCCTCAACCAAAATATGAGTATGTGAGGAAGTCAGTAAGCAAGAGATATCCTAAGTCTCGAAGCTTTGTTGCCGATGAAAGCACAGAAAAGGCCTTGCCGGTTTGGTGTGAAACTGACTCAGATGAAGATGCCGATGAAGATGAAGATGCTTATGTAAGTTTTGTTTCCCTAGATTTGGAAGATGCCGATATTTCATCCCTACCGACTCCAGTCTACCGAGATCCATCTCCTCCCAGAACTCCAATCAAAGAAAAATTGTTGGAAGACCTCAACCACACTTCAAAGAAATAAGTGTGAAAGCAGAAAACCCAAAAGGATACAAGGTTCATCAAGTGGGAACCTCACTCTATGGGCAGTGTAACTCTTCTCACTTCACTGCCACCAAACCAAAATCCTTACCGATGACTAGAAAATTCCCATTCACTGAACATCCTAACATTGCCAAAAGCCTTTCAAAACTTCTCTCATCTTTACCTGACTTCTCACCAGAACCAATTCCCTCTGCCACTAAAATTTCAGCCGATCCTTTTCCTGAAATATCCAAAGTTGAAATGGTAGAGACAATGGATGAACTTTTTATTGATCATGAGAAGCTGAGTAGCGTTCATAAGTGATGGCTGCTGATTTCAATAGAATTTTTGCCGAGATGACTCTGATGTCTGAACTTAAAGTTCTCAAAGGACATGAGCTTGAGTCTATTCTTCTAAAGAAAGAAAACCTGGATCTCAAAAGCCAAGTAACAGTATTGATAGCTCGGATCGAAGATCTCGTGTTTAAGAAATAATAATCTCTCAAGTATTATTGATTCTTACACAAAATCTAGAGTTGCTGATGAGACAATCCTTTCGACCCAAATGTAATATAAAGACCAATCTGGGTTAGGTTTTGTTTCCAGCAGCAGTAGCTCTACTGAAACTGTGCGACCGAGAAAAAGGATGAGAAAGTTGAATGGTTTTTGTTAACTCAGTGCATGTGGATGCTAAGCCAGTATACAGTGCTGTGGCTATGAAGTATCCTAAGAACCAAAAACAAAAGGTGAGACAAGCATAAACAAAGTTATGTTAAGGTTGCTGATACTGAGTCTGCCGATAACGGTATTATTGGTGAGTACATCAGCAGAGCAAGTGCTGCCGGTCTAATCACTTCTGCTGCCGATGGACAAGCACCTCACAAGGTGACTGCCAAAGGTAAATAGAATGGAAAGAAAGGCAACACTAGCACCTTTAAACTCACTAAGTTTGTGCCTGCTCAATCCCCTAGTTCTGCCGATGCACTGACTAAACGGAATGATGTTCTACCGACTCCACAGCCTATAAGTCAAGTGAGATGTTCTAATTGTTTTGATTATGGTCACAAGGCTCATGAATGCCTCTTGAAGCACCTATCTGGACCCACTGAGGTTGTACCCTCTAGTGGTGGCTAGATATGGTTGCCAAAGAGGAACTAACCCTCGAACCCAAGAATAAGGGGGACCATAAGCATATTGTTTCATTTTAGGAATGCTTTATGGCCTCAACTGGTGCAAGCAAGGATTTGTGTACTCTAGATAGTGGCTGTTCAAGGCACATGACAGGACTTGCAGATCTACTTGCCGATATTTCTGAAGCATCAGGTCCCCTAGTGGTTTTCGGTGATAATGCCAAAGGAAAAATCATCGATATGGTACCATCAAGAGAGGTGCAGTAACTGTACAGAAGGACTCTCTAGTAGATGGTCTGAAACACAACCTTTTATCAATATCACAATTCTGTGATAGAGGAATGCAATGCGTATTTACTAGTTCCAGTTTCTATGTGAAAGACATTGCTTCCAATGAAACTCTTCTCACTGCCAAACGTAATGGTAACATTTATGCAATAGACTTAAGTGCTATTACTGGTGTTTTTAATGTTTGTTTTGTAGCTAAGAATATCAGTGAGAACTCATGGCTATGGTACAAGAGACTCAGTCACTTGAAGTTCAAGTACCTATCCAAGCTTGCCGGTTCAAATTTGGTGACCGGTCTACCTCAAGTGTCTGCTGATCAAGGAAAGAAATGCAAGGCCTGCCAGCTTGGAAAACAACATAAGTCATCTTTTCATAGCAAGCCCTGCATGTCAACTTCTAATTGCCTCCAGTTGCTACATATGGATCTATTTGGCCCCACAACTACAGCAAGTATTAGGGGAAGTAGATACACTTTGGTTATTGTGGATGATTTCTCTAGATACACTTGGGTAAAAACTTTTAGTCACAAGAATGACACCTATGCCATTGCTACCATGTTATTTAGACTACTACAGACCCAGAAGGAAAGTGATATCATCAATATGAGATCAGACAATGGAACTGAATTCAAAAACAATGGTAATGCTCAGTATTGTGACGATTATGGCATAGACCACAACTTCTCAGCTGTCGGAACACCACAACAAAATGGTGTCATTCAGAGAAAGAACAGAACTCTAATAGAAGCTGGTAAGACCATGATTGCTGAAGCTAGGCTACCAAAATACTTTTGGGCTGAAGCCATCAATACCGCCTGCTTCACTCAGAACAGATCACTCATCAACAAATTTCATAACAAGACTCTTTATGAACTCTGGAGAGGCATAATTCCCAACATTGGATTCTTCAAAATATTCAGCTGCAAATGTTATGTGCTCTATAACGGTATGGATTACAGAGGCAAATTTGATGAGAAAGATGATGAAGGAATCTTTGTTGGATATGCTAAGCACAGTAAGGCCTTTCGATTTTTCAATAAGAAACTTTTGAAAATTGTTGAATCTGTTCATGTAACCTTTGATGAATTTGATTTGTTAGAGTCTGACAAAATTCCAAATAGTACTAATGCATCTAGTGTTCATGAGACAGGTAAATCCAGTAATACTAACCATGCAGATCAAGTACCAGCTGCTGATCCAGTCATTTCAGTAGAAGAACTAGCAGATACTCAATACTTCCCATCATCGGCAGAACATGATCATACCGATAACTTTTATAATCCATTTGCCGATGAAAACTTTGCTGATCCACCTGAAATTTTGAAATAAGCAAGTGTAATATTATCAACTATTACCTGATTAAGAGAGATTGGGAAATCTGTTGAGTAGTAGAAGATGAAAGACAAGAGCTTTTGATAATGAGAGTTCAAAGGAGAGAGAGAGAGAGAGAGAGAGAGCGAAAAGAGATGAAGACAGATCTAGCCCTCAGCTGATTTCTGTTATAAGGCCTAACCCATCAAGCTCTCATCCACCTTTCACACATAACTCTAATTCATCCCTTCCACCATCTGCTGACCATGATCCTCTTCTAGAATCACTTCAACAAGAGTTAGTAAGACATGATGTGCCGAGAGAAGATAGAGCAGTTCGTTTTTTTTTTAGGCGAAAGGAGACGGTACTCCCTAGATTTTATTAAATAAAATAAAATATACAAAAAATGAAGGTGGGGGACATGACGGCCTTAACCACCAAGAGAAAAGAAAAACTAGGGGAGGAGGTCTTATACAAGCCATAAGAACATCTACAAAATAGGGGAGGACTCCTAACCAGAGATAAACGAAACAGTACATGAGAAAATTGAAAGAAATATAAACTACTAGCAAGACATTAAAATCAAAGCCTAACATTAGGAGAAAGAGACTTATCAAGAATACTGGCTCCTTTACACTTCCGGGGAAGACTATTAAACTGCTGGAAAACACAATTAGCCCTTAGGTCCACAGCTTCATTCGCAAGACCATCTGCAACCTTATTGCCTTCCCGGTAAATATGAGAAACCCGAATCTGAAGAAGGGACATCAACCTTTTAATTTCCACTATTTGATACCAAATAGCCCATGGGATGTTGTAAGCATTATTAAGAATCTTTACTACTACCTCCGAATCAAGTTCCAACCATAGATGACTGTAACCCCTCTCAATAGCATATCGTAAACCATCCACCACAGCTTTAACTTCTGCCATAGTGTTCGATTCATAGCCATAAAAATTTGCAAATGCAAAGAGAAAATCACCATTAGAGTCTCGAAAGATACCTCCACCAGCGGCAAGACCTGGATTACCTCTAGAGGCACCATCCGTATTAAGCTTGACCACATTTATGGATGGATATTTCCAAATAACCAGCTTTAAAGAAGAGACCTTAGTAGGAGTTGCTTTAAAATTAAAGAGCCGAACCAGATATCCATCCAAATTTTGAAATGAGAGACCATGCGCCATTGAAATATCAACAACTTGCTCTTAAATAGATTTAACAACCCGAGAGTGATCAGGGGTGAAATCATCAAAAATACACTTATTTCTATGCTTCCAAAGTTCCCACAGCGTGATAATAGGGATAACATTGCACAACCATTTTTCACAAGGAGAAGCATGTAAGAGTTTAGCCAAAAACCAAGAAGTCAGCCTTTGCGCAATAGAGAGACCATGACCGGAATGCCAAGCAGATTGCTAAAAAATGACCATGTCTTTCTAGCAACATCTCCATGGATATGATCAATAGATTCAGAAAAAGGGGAAAGAGGGCAGCAATAGCATTTGGACACAAGAAAAATACCTCTTTTAGCAATATTGTCATCTGTTGGGACTCCATTTTTAAGAGCTTTCCAGAGAAAAATAGAAATTTTTAAAGGGATGTGCTTATGCCAAATCCGGGCATATATCAAATCCGGGCATATATCAAGCTTTTGCCCCGAATACTTCTACATTCCTTCCATGCAGAAGAATAGAGAATTTGCCCGAGGTAGAAGTGGTCCAAAAAGCAGAATCTTGACTATTAGAAAGCTGAATTTGAGACCTTATAATCAGCTCAAGAATCTGGTTGCCATAGACATTACGAATATGATCAGTCCTAGGTAAGCCATTATCAAATAAAGTGAATACTTGATCATGACTTTCTAAGGGCCAATTTAAGAGTGTTGGGAGCCATCTTTCCTGAACGAAATTTCTCCAATGCCAACACCCCAAACCATTCTTGTTTCAACAAGATCTTTAACTCCAACCATTCTACGCCAAACATGTAAGCAGCGCGGTCTAATAGAAGCATCCATAGGATGTGAATCATGACAATATTTCTCTTGAAGAAACTCAACCCATAAAGATTTAGAAATTCTGAATTTCCACCACAATTTAATAGCAAAGGCCACGGAAATATCTTGAAAAGAACGCAGCCCTAAACCCCCTTCATTAGTGGGCCAGAAAAATTCTTTAGAAGAAATCCAATGATACTTATGACTTTCATCCACATTACTCCAAAAGAAGTTGGCAATCATTCGGACCATAGAATTGATAACACCTTTCGGGGGATCCAAAAGGGATATGTAATAGATTGGAATGGCTTACACCATTCACTTAGTGGACTTAAAAGAATGTACCATATATGTGGGATGAAAAATGTCAAGTCAGTTTTGAGGAATTGGAGAAGAGATTGACCATTGTACTTATTCTTGCGTTACCTAATGGGAATGATGATTTGGTTATTTACAGTGATGCTTCGAGGAAGTTAACTCCTTGCGAACAGAACTATCCGACCCCATGCCCTGGAACTTGTTGCAATTGTTTTTGCGTCACATAAGTGGAAACATTACCTTTATGAAACAATGTTTGAGATTTTTATAAATCATAAGAGTTGAGATATCTTTTCTCCCAGATAGAGTTGCACAACTGACAGCGTAGGTGGATGGAACTTTTGAAGGATTGGTGTTCTTATGAATTGAGACATGGAGTATGTTTGCGAATAATAGAGTATTGCTAACCTTAATTCAGCGGATAAAAGATGTTCAGAAGGATGACTCCGAGTTGAGAAAATTAGTGGATAAAATCGAGGATAGAAAATCTAAAGATCTCTCTTTTAATCTTGAAGGAGTATTAATTTATAGAGGGCGACTATGTGTACCAGATATTGATGGAATTAAACGCCAAGTTCTTGATGAGGGTCACGAGTTCAAGTATAGTATTCATCCCGAGAGTACCAAGATGTATCAGAAATCTAAACAATATTTTGAGTGGAATAATATAAAATGGGAAATAGCGGATTACGTATCAAAGTGTTTGACTTATCAACAGATTAAAGCTAAATATCAAAGACCTGCCGGTTTACTTCAACCTCTAAAGATACTTGAGTGGAAATGGGAACATATTGTGATGGATTTTGTAACAGGATTGCCTCGTACTTGAAGTAAGCATGATGCAGTTTGGGTAATCGTGGATAGATTGACAAAATCCACTCATTTTCTACCTATTGAGATTGACTATTCGATGGAAATGTCATAATGGGCCTTTTGAAATTATAGAAAGAGTTGGAAATCTTGCGTATTATTTTGCGTTGCCATCTTCTTTGGGTAAGTAAATTCATAACGTGTTTCATATCTTCGTGCTTCGCAAAAATTTGTATGATCCATCTCATGTGTTATCTGAGATACTTGAGGATCTTGAACCCAGTATGTCTTATGAAGAGCATCCAGTTCGAGTGATTGATACCAAAGTTCAAGAATTGAGAACTAAAAGTATTCATCTTGTTAGGGTTGTGTGGAGGAACCATAATGTGGAAGAATCTACTTGGGAACTTCGGGAGAAATGGAAAGGAAATATCCCTGGTTGTTTGACTGATTTGGTGAGTAACCCTAAAATTCGGGACGAATTTTCTTTAAGGGGGAGTGATTGTAACGACCCCAAAACCCGTCCCAATTTATTTTATATTTTTGGGGATTTTAATTTGACATTATGTGTTTTTTTTTTTTTTTGACGAAAGGAGACGGCACTCCCTAGATTTTATTAATTAAAAAGGAGAAATACAAAACGAGGTGGGGGACATGACGGCCTTAACCACCGGGAAAAAAACCTAGAGGGGAGGCCTTACACAAGTTGTAAGGTCCTCTACAAAAAAGGAGAGGGGCTCTACAAAAAACGACAAGAAACCTAAACAATAATGTATCTAAAAATATAAGATAAAACCAAGAAAAGAAATTAGACTCTAACATTAGGGTAAAGAGCTTTATCAAGTTTAAGAGGTCCCTTGCACTTGCGAGGGAGGCTATGAGAATGAGGAAAGACAAAATCAGCCATCTTATCCACCGCTTCATTTGCTAGTAAATCAGCAACCTTATTTCCTTCACGGTAAATATGCGAGATCTTAATCTGAATTAAGGACATTAGGCGCTTAATCTCTTCAATTTGGTACCACACAACCCAAGGAGTTTTATAACAACCATTAAGAATCTTGACCACTACTTCAGAGTCAAGTTCTAACCATAAAACATTATATCCTCTAGCAATAGCCAAACGTAGCCCATCCACAACAGCCCTTACTTCAGCCATAGTATTGGAAGCATGACCATAAAAGTTAGCAAAAGCAAAAATAAACTCACCATTATGTCCTCGAAACACACCACCACCCGCAGCCAAGCCTGGATTTCCCCTAGAAGCACCATCAGTATTAAGTTTTACCATCCCAAAATCTGGGGGGCGCCAAAAAAAGAGTTTCATTGGGACAATCTTTATAGGGCCTGACTTAATATGAAAAACTGAGATAGATGAGCATCCGTGCTATGAAAGGACAACCAATGGCCTTTGGAGATGGCTATAATCTGCTCTCTCACCGCTTGAATAACCCGAGAAGGATTAGGATAAATACCATCAAAATAACACTTATTCCTGTGTTTCCAAAGCTCCACACAATAAGAATAGGAAGAATTTTAAAAATCCACTTACCAAAGGTTCCTCCATGCACAGGATTAGAGGAAAACCAAGAGACCAGCCGATGAGGTAGATTGACACCACGAATAGGGACACCAATGAGATTTGCAAGGGAAGACCAAACAATGCAAGCAACTTCACCATGTAATAGAATATGATCGAGGGTTTCTGAATGTGGAGAGTTAGGGCAGCAATAACATTTAGAAACCATTGAAATACCTTTACGCATAATGTTATCGTCCGTTGGGACGCCCCCTTTCAAAGCTTTCCAAAGGAAAATGGAAATTTTTTGAGGAATGTGCTTGTTCCAACACCAAGAAAAGACCATGCACCGAGGCCTTGAAGCCCTACACTCCCTCCAAGCCGAAGCAATAGAGAATTTACCATTGGAAGATGGGGTCCAAAAAGCCAAATCTGATTTGTTAACAATCTGAATTTGAGCATTTTGAATGGCCTCAAGCACTTGCTCTCCATAAGAATTCCGAATAAAATCAACCCTAGGGATGCCATTATCAAATAAAGAAAAAACTTGAACATGATCAGGAGTGGGCCACGAAATACCATGTAACCATTTCTCTTGGACAGAAATCCCGCCCGAACCAACACCCCAAACCATACGCTCTTCAACGAAGTCTTTAACCCCAACCATATGATGCCAAACATGAGAGCAGCCCAGCCGTGTAGTTGCATCCATAGGATGAGAATTATGGCAATATTTTTCTTTGAGGAAATCCACCCATAACGAATCAGAGGTTCTAAACCGCCACCACAATTTCATCGCAAAGGCCATTGACATATCATGAAAGGACCGAAGTCCAAGACCTCCTTCATCCGTAGGGAAGAAGAATTCCTTAGAGGCAATCCAATGACACTTTTTACTTCCATCAACATTATTCCAGAAAAAATTAGAAATCATATGCACCATGGCCTTGATAACACACTTGGGTGGGTCTAGGAGAGACATATAATAAATAGGGACAGCTTGAAGGCAATGCTTAATAAGGATAAGCTTTGCACCCGAAGATAGAATTTTGCCATTCCACAAATCTAATTTTTCTCGAAGCTTTCTCATAACCGGATCAAATAAGGATTGCACTTTACGACCAGAATAAATAGGGCACCCAAGGTAAATGATAGGAAGATCTTTCTTTTGGAAGCCCGTTGCAAGATAAATAATCTGATCTCTAGCATTATCCATTTTGCCGGTGATAAAGCAAGATTTACCCACATTAATGAGTTGGCTAGAAAATTGTTGATATTGTTCTAAGAACTCCATGTGAGCAAGAAGAGAAGGGCTGCTACCATTGCAAAAAATAATAATATCATCGGCATATGAAAGATGAGAAATCACCAGAACATGAAGATAACTCGTATGATAAGCAAGATGAGGCCTATTAGCATGAAGGGCATTCAAACCCCGACTTAAAACCTCGGCAGCCACTATGAAAAGACTTGGGGAGATAGGATCCCCTTGTCTTAAGCCTCGAGTAGAATGAAAATATCCACAAGCTTCCCCATTGATCAAAATAGAAAACGAACTATAAGCAATGCAACGGTGAATAAGATCAATCCATACTTCGGAAAAACCTAAGCTCCTCAACACTTTAATAAGGGCAAACCAGGAAAAACGGTCATAAGCCTTTGCCATGTCCAGCTTAAGAGCAATATTAGATCCAAAAACTTTTTTATTAATGGATTGCATGAGTTCTTGAGCTAATAAGACGTTTTCATGAATTAAACGCCCCTTAACAAAGCCACTTTGCTGGGGAGAAATAATACGAGGAAGAATCATAGCAAGGCGATTAGAAAGGAGTTTTGTGATTACCTTATTAGAAAAATTGCATAAGCTGATAGGCCTAAGATCAGAGAAGGATGTAGGAGCAGCAACTTTTGGAATAGTGACAATAAGAGTACTTGTCCAACTGCGTGGCATGTGAAAGCCCGAGAAGAATTCAAGCACTGAACAATAAAGATCTGAGCAGATTATATCCCAGCAAGAATGATAAAATTCTCCGGTAAATCCATCCGGACCCGCTGCACTAGTTCCACTCATAGAAAAAACCACTTGTTTTAGCTCTTCCAAAGAAGGAGGAGCAGTTAACAAAACATTCTCCTCTTCTGTAATAGTGTTAGGAATATTAACAAGAATATCATTAGGAGGAATGTCATGATTTCCTGTTAATTGGTCCGAGTAAAAATCAATGGCAGCCCTTTGGATATCTTCGGAGCTAGAAACCCAAACACCTTGTCTATCACGAATTCTATGCAACACTAACTTTTGACGCTTCTTTTTGACATATGAGTGAAAAAAATTTGTATTTCGATCACCATCTTTTATCCAATGCAGATTTGCTTTTTGCATCCAAAACTCCTCCTCATTCTTTAACTTATATTGCAGATTAGCATAGGCAAGGTGTAAAGCAGCCCGGTTATCATCACAAGGATTTTGCTCAAACAAAAGCTCTTTAGCATATACATCATCCTCCGCAATTTTAACTTGTTGATCTACCTTCCCGAAAACATTACGATTCCAATCTTGCAGCACCCTTTTAACCCGAATCAGCTTCTTTGCAAATTTAACCATAGGTCTTCCCCCATACAAGGATTCATTCCAAGATTGAGAGACAATAGAAAGGAAATCAGAGTGCTTGGCCCAAACATTAAGAAATCTGAAAGCACCCTTTTTTACTTCATTATGGAGACGAATCTTGATGGATAAAGGAGCATGATCTGAGCAAGTTCTACTAAGATGAGTGATTGTAGTAGAGGCAAAATTTTGGAGCCATACCTCATTATAGAAAACCCTATCCAGCCGTTGCAAAATAGTAGCTCTCTTTGATCTTTTGTTCCATCAAGTATAGATATTACCAATAAATCCTCCATCGATAAGATTTGAAAGTTGAGCCATGTCTACAAATTCAGCCACATGTTTCTCCAGCACTGGACAGCCTCCCAACTTTTCTGATTGATCCATAATGGCATTAAAATCACCCACAACAAGCCAAGCTTCATTCGTTTTGCTGAAGTCAATAAGATAATCCCAAAGCTCCCTCCGGACATACTTACTACAGCTAGCGTAAGTAAAAGAAAGTAAGACAGAATTGGGCCATAAAACATGAGAAGCTCTGACAGAAACAACCTGATTTTCCTCATGAATAATCTCACAATTAACCCCATGACGCCAAAAAACCCAAATAGAGCTTTTAGGGTTTGAAATACCACCAATACACCTCAATTTTCAAACATAAGAAGGCAGCAATTCAGCAGCCAACATAGGTTCATAAATAGCAAAAATGGAAACATCATACATTCTCATTAATCTTTTAATACGACGAACTGAGGAAGAATTCCCAATACCTCTAATGTTCCAACCAATAGCTCCTACCATTAAAAAAGGTTGAAAAAGAAAGAAAGAGAAAGGGCTTTTAGGCCGAGAGGTGGGCAGGGATATCCCCACCCTTGAGAGTCGTATTAAGCGTGTTAAAATCACGTACCAACTCAGTCCGTGGACCCCTTGGAGAAAGGTTAAGTTGATCAATGACATGGTCATCTGGGCGTTTGGGCAAAGAATTATCTTCCACAAAAACCTCCGAATCAGAATCTTGCTTCTCATACTCTTCCCATGTGTGGAAAAGAATGATGGAGGCGAAGCCTTTGGTTGAAAGTCGTCTTGCCTGGCGTATTGGTGAAGGGGAAATCTCGATACATGAAAATTGGCTTAATGCTCCCATGAACCTCATTCCAAATGACCATGTGCAGATTTTCTCTTTATTTGAGAATGGTCTTCCTCGTATTCAGCATATTCAGAATGTTTTCGGAAATCAGCTCTTGCATTTGATACAATCCCATGATATCTCTTTATCAAACACCCCGGACATCCCTTTATGGCTGCCTTCTACTTCGGGTAGGTTTTCCGTGAGCTCTACATGGAGAGAATGTTGCTCAAGTAAAGTTTGATCCACTGTCTATGCCTTTTGCTGGAATAAATACATTCCAAAAAAGGTCTCAGTTCTCTTATGGCGTGTTTTGCATGGGGGGCTGCCTTCGGATGATAAAATTCGTGGTAAAGGTATCTCTTTAGCCTCTAAGTGTGAGTGTTGCAGGGCTGGAAGTGAAGACTCTATTGGCCATATTTTTTTACATGGAGAGTGTGCTAGCCGAGTTTGGGCCCATTTTAGTTCTATTTGTGGGATACATCTCAGAATAGGGAGCATAAATCAAGCCCTTCTTTGCTGGTGGCAAGGGCCCTCCCACCCAACATCTCAAATTATCAAATGGCTTTCTTGTATTATTCCGGCGAGTATTATTTGGGAGCTATGGAACTCTCGAAATAAGAGCAGGTTTGAGGGAATCAAGATGAATCCGAACAGCATTATTCATAAGGTTTGCTTGGTTGTTTCAAATATTGCTGCATCTCACTCTCTCTCTTTCCCCCTCAATTATGGTGATGAATACTTGGTGGACATTTTTCGACTGCATATTTCGCCCCCTATCTCTAGAAAAATTAGATTGGTCGTTTGGGACTCCCCTTGTTCTGATTGGATTAAAATTAATACGGATGGTGTTTCTCGGGGCAATCCGGGTATAGCTGCGGGTGGTGGCATTATGCGAAACAATCATGGGGATTTTATCTATGCATTCTCAAATTTTTATGGAGTTCAATCCAACATGGTAGCGGAGGCTCTGGCTGCTAGGGACGGCCTCATTGCTGCTCAAGTTCGGGGTTTTCATCGTGTTTGGCTAGAACTTGACTCCAAAGTTCTTATGCATATTCTCATAAAGGAGTATCATATTCCTTGGACGGTGGGCTACATAATAGATCATATCTTTCGCCTCATGAATCAGATTGAGGTGCGGGTCACTCATATTCTGAGAGAGGGTAATGGTGTAGCAGATGGTTTGGCTAACATGGCTGCAAATGAAGAGCGCAATTTTGGCATCCCCCATTATCATGATCTTCCCAGTCATTGTAAAGGCTTCTTTGCACTCGACAAAGCTAAGATCCCCTATATTCGTATTGGTTAGCATGGCTAGGTTCCTTTATATTCTCTTTTCATTGTACTCTAGGTTCCCCTCCCTTTTATGTAGAGGACCTTACGCTTTGTGTAAGGCCTCCCCCTAGATCTTTTTCTCTGGTGGTTGAGGTTGTCATGTCCCCCACCATGCTTGTACTTTTCCCTTTACATTAATAAAACTTAGGGAGGTGCCGCCCTCCTTTCGCCGAAAAAAAAATACCATTACCATTATCCTTAGCACCCTCGTCATCAAGATCAATAGCTCCATCATCTACAATAACATCTTTACCAATAGGAACCTTTGAAGAATCATGCAGATTTTGGGTTGAAATTTTAAGGGAAGAGGGGGATACAAAAGGAGCACCTCTTTTGGGGAGGAAACTAAACCCATTAGTGATAATGTTAGAAAAGGCAGGCTTCATACCTTTAGGAGATGAGGGCTTAAAAGCCGAGGAAACACCAACAACAGTTTTTGAAAAGATTTGCTTAGAAGGAATATCATTATGACTGGAAGAGGGCTTGAAGTCCATAGAAATATTCTGGTCTTTTGAAACATCTTTCCCACTCATCCTAACTTGTTGGGGCTCTTTAACAACATAAATACCTTTTTGTTTCCCATTCCCCTGTGTAACCTTTCGAGCAGCCCCTTTAGGTGTCTTTACTACTATTCTGATTATTCTTCTCAATACCCCCTTCATTATGCAGTTTTTCAGCCACCATTTTTCCTTTCACCATGTCAGCCATAGGGTTTTTAGTATTAACTTCGTTGCTGGATTTTTCATCCCCCTCGTTTGGTAATTCTTTGGAAACTCCATCTCCATGTTTGGGACGAAGATAAAAGCAGGAACTCATATCATGGCCCAGCTTATAGCAATGCTTACAGTAGTGGGGAAGATTATTAAACTCCAAAGGCTGATAAAAGCTTGAAAATTCATCACTACAATCTATAAAGACCCTAGAAGGCAGCTTCTTTAATAAATCAACTTGAACCAAAACCCTAGCTTCACTAGGCCGAGAAAGAACGGATGTAGGTTTATCAATAGCAAGGGGTTCCCCAAAGATCTTAGCTATAGAGAATAAACAGACTTTATTAAACATATGAATAGGGAGGCCCGGAAGACTCACCCAAAAAGGAAATAATGGAGATTCTTTCTCCGGATGCCATGACGGTGTCCAGCGGAATACCCTCATAGGAAAACGTCCAAGATGCCATGATTCTTTAGCCCATAACCTGTTGAAGTCTCCCTCATGCATCAATCTGATCAGAATGTGTTTTGAGTCGACATGACCCAAAATAAAATCAGCCTTTAAACCAAATTTCAAAAAATAATGACGAGTATCTTCCATGCTAGGGTGACCATGAGAAAACTTGCCAACAAGAGTAAATCTAAATGGTTGGGCAAGCGTAGTTATCATGTCTTTTGTAAATCTGAGCGACGGCTCCCCTTTATGTGAGGAAATCGGAATTATGGATAGAGGAGGCGAGGGAATAGTAGTCGAATCCTTTAGCAAAGATGCAAAGGACTTCTTTGCCGTAGGGGAGGAAGGATCTAGGTTTTCCTTATTGTTAACGGAGAAAGGATTGCATGCCACATTAGGAATCTATCCGCACATCTCTGGAATCCCACTTCCGCTAGGATTAACGCTAGGATTAATGGGTGACGCCTGAATGTTTGGAGAAATCCCATGTGTACTAGGAAAAGCAGCAGATGGACCGTGTCCCATGAGAGGGGGCACAAGGCCGGAGGAATCTGAGGCCATTGACGGCCAAAAAGACTGGAAAAAAGGTTGAATCATGCTGCCGGCGGCAGCCCAAGGAAGAAACCCTAGAATCACCTAGAGAGAATTTTTTTCTGGTTATTATTTGCTCTCTCGGATGAAAGGTGTAGAGCCCGCCCTTTCAGTCACTAATTTGACATTATGTGTTGCATCATATTTTATGTTTTGCACATCTTACTTGATTAATTGTGTGATTTATTTGGTTGGGTGTAATAATGGTTAAAGGAGTTAAATGATTAACTTGAAACCTTAGGGTCCTTATTGGAATTTTAAGTATATGTGTTTATGTGTTTAAATTAGAAACTAGGAGGGGCCTAAGTGAAAAATTTAATTTTAACTATTCATACTTATCCTCACCTCTCTCTCTGTGTTCTCACATACACACACAAACACATTTTCACTTTTCCAATTCTCTCTGAGTAGCCATGGAAATGAAGGGTAAGTTTCTTTCTTATTTTGATTTTATTACTTTTAATTAATCCTCCGTTCTAAAATCTAATTATACCAAAATGTTCAGGGCGTTGAGTAGGTCATTTCTACCCGATCAAAATATATTTCATTTATACTTTCCCCGGAATAGGTAAGTTACTAATTCCCCTTTAAATATTAAAATGGTCATATATGTTATACTTGATACTTGTAAGTGTTAATTTTGTTATTTGAGTTAATTTGGTAATACTTGTAATTTTGGGACAAAGGGAGTATAAACATACTGTGTAGGAAGGAAAGAGTAAATTTGAAATAGTTGGTTTTGAACTTGTTTAGTACTCTTGGGTATTGCCTAGTTGTTAGTAAAGGTATACTTATACTTTTGGGACGGTAAAATATTTAAATGGAATAAAAGAAAATTATTCTATTATTTGTGGGACGGTAAAAAGAAAGAAATAAACTTGAAAGTAAAGTTTTTGGCATGTATTGCACTCCTGGGTATTGTTAGTATTGTTAAAATGCTAGTGAGAAAGTATACTCCTACGTTTGGGACGGTGGAATAGAGGGAGTATAAATTATTCAAGTTTTGGCCTGCGAGGTGTGTTGGGCGGCCACCCAAACCGGGCGTGCGGCCGCACACTTATCTGAAAGGTTTTTTGTCTTGGAACAGGGCATTTTGGGCGGCCGCACAGGCTGGTGTGGGCGACCGCCCAGGACTGCTGAAAAGTTTGAGTTGTTTAAATCCAAGTGAATTAGAGTTCAATCTTGGTCTAGGTCTTAGGTGATATCCTAGAGTACCTAGAGGGTTGTTGTGGAACACCCTAGTGTTTAAAATCGATTCCTTTGTGAACATAAGTGTTGTAGAATTTGACTGAATATTAATTGGATATTGTTGAACATCTTTTGATGTGGTTTGGATTGGTTCATCTTTGTGATGTGTTTGGCTTGGTTCCCTACTTTTGAATCATTGCCTCCGGTTGTTGTTTAAGCAAGTATTCATTACTATGCTCGTGTTTAAAGTCCAGCTGGTACTTGTTGTTGAGTCAGGCAGTGGGAGAATTATAGTGGCACAAGCTATGTTCAATATAAGGTTTTCCATTGGTACCTTGAGTCAGGTAGTGGGAGAATTATAGTGGCACACGAGCCAAGTTCACTATAAGGTTTTCCACTATTGCCTTTTCTGTTTTCCCCAGTCCAGATTGGCCTTGGATAGGATGAATCGCTCCCTTTTTTTTTTTTTTTTTTTTTTGGCGAAAGGAGGACGGTACCTCCCTAAATTTTATTGATAAAGAAAAAAGATACAAACATGGTGGGGGACATGACAACCTCAACCACCAGAAAAAGGAAAGCTAAAGGGGAGGCCTTACACATGTCGTAAGGTCCTCTACAATAAAGGGAGGGGAATCTAGAGTACAAAGAAAATAAAAGATAAAGAAATCTAGACATACCAACTAATCAAGGCGAACATAAAGGGTCCTTGCCTTATCAAGGACAAAAAACCTTTGCAAAGGTGGGGAAGATTATGACAGGAAAGCACCTCCATATTTCTCTCTTCATCCGCAGCCATATTAGCCAAACCATCCGCAACCCCGTTACCCTCTCTCAAAATATGAGTTACCCGAGTTTCCATTTGATCCATAATCCGAAAAATATGAATGATAATATACCAAATAGCCCATGGAATATGATAACTTTTATTAAGAATATGCACCAAAATGTTAGAATCCAGCTCAAGCCAAACCTTATGAAAACCACGGCTTTGTGCAGTGATGAGACCATCCCTGGCAGCAAGAGCCTCAGCAACCATATTAGACTGTGACCCATAAAAATTTGCGAAGGCAAAAATGAAATCACCTTGGCTGTTTCGAAGAATGCCCCCGCCCGAAGCAATACCCGGATTACCTCGAGACACTCCATCCGTATTGATCTTAATCCATTCATCACTAGGAGGATCCCACAACACCAATCTAATAGGGCGAGGGAATGAGGGGACATGCTAAGTCGAAAAGTCTCCACCAGATGATTGTCTCCATTCATTCTAGGGAATGATATAGAAAAGGAGGTAGCAATATTCGATATGTATGAACTAACCTTGGAAATGATGCCATTGGAACACATTCGAATGCTATCAAATCTGCTCTTGTTTCTAGCCATCCAAAGCTCCCAAATAATGATTGCAAGAATAATCTGAGTCAGCCACTTCAAAGTTGGAGATAAAGGATGAGAAGGACCTTGCCACCAGCAAAGAAGAGCTTGGTTTAAACTCCCACAATAAGGCCGAATTCCACACAAAGAGAAAAAATAATCCCAAACCCGTCTTGCACATACTCCATGCAGAAAAATGTGAGCAATAGATTCCTCATGACCATTACCGCAACATTCAGATTTAGAGGCAAACGAGATACCTTTACGCTTAACTTTATCATCCGTGGGAAGACCTCCATGCAGATCTCGCCAAAGGAGAATGGAGATCTTTTTTGGGATAAATTTGTTCCAGCAAAAAGCATGAATCGAAGATCGAACCCGACTAGTACGACAAGCTTGCCAAGCCGAACTGATAGAGAATTTCCCGGAGGGAGAAGGCTGCCATATAGGAGTATCCGGGGTGTTAGATATAACTATATCATTCGACTGAATTAAGGATAAAAGATGCATACCAAAGCCGTCTCTAATGTGTTGGATTCGAGGAAGCCCATTCTCAAAAAGAGTAAAAATATGAATATGAGAAGGGGAATATTACCAATTGGAGCATCAAGCCACTTTTCCTGAATAGAAATCTCCCTTTACCTACGCGCCAAGCCATCCGATCTTCAACCCAAGGTTTAGCTTCGATCATTCTTTTCCAAACATGAGAAGCATAGGTAGTGAGAGTGGCATCCATTGGATGAGTCTCCCAGCAATATTTGGCCAACATGAGCCGGCTCCATAAAGAATCAGTGGTACGAAGACGCCACCAAAGTTTCATAGAGAAAGCTAGAGAAATATCCTCGAACTTACGAATTCCCAAACCTCCTTCCTCGATAGGGCTGCTCATACACTTCCAAGATAACCAATGGCACTTCCGAGTTCCATCATTATTACTCCAAAAAAATCTAACAATAATCCTTTCTAAAGCATGAATAACACTTTTAGGAGGATCAATGAGAGAAATATAATAAAGAGGCAGTGCAGCAAGACAAGACTTAATTAACGTGAGCTTAGCACCAAAAGAAAGAAGCTTACCCTTCCAAGAAGCTAGACGGTTTTCCATTTTTCGAACAATAGGCGCAAAGATGCTCACCTTTTACCTACCCGTGTATAAAGGACAGCCCAAATAAGTGATCGAAAGGTCGTATTTAATAAACCCCGTAATGGCAGCCACATCATGATCTCTATTGCAAGAATTCCCCGTAATGAAACAAGATTTGTGAATGTTGACTAGTTGGCCCGAAAACCGCTGATACCATTCTAGGTATTTCATATGGCACTCAAGAGATCTCTTTGAACCATTACAAAATATTATCACATCATCTGCATATGCTAGGTGAGAAACCATGGGAGAGTTAATATGGATACGAAATCTAAACTGAGGAAAGATCGTATGCAAATGGTTTAGACCTCGACTCATCATTTCAGCCGCAATAATAAAGAGACAAGGGGAGAGAGGATCTCCTTGACGAAGCCCTCGAGTAGAAGGGAAAAAACCACAACTTTCACCATTAATAAGAACAGAAAACCAGCTATTAGAAATGCACCGGAATATCATATCAATCCAAGTTTCATTAAAGCCAAAAAGCCGCATGACCTTAATTAGGCCAAACCATGATAATCTATCATAAGCTTTAGCCATGTCAAGCTTCAAAGCCACATTTGAACCACAAACCTTTTTATTTATGGATTGCAGAATTTCTTGAGCCAGGAGGACATTTTCATGAATAACCCGACCTTGAACAAATCCGCTCTGTTGAGGAGAAATTATTCTAGGAAGGATAGGGGCTAATCGGGTAGTGAGAAGCTTCGTGATGACCTTATTACAGAAATTACATAAGCTAATAGGTCTAAGATCCGAAAAGGAAGAAGGAGAGTCCACCTTGGGGATAGTTACAATGAGAGTACTTGTCCAACTCCGTGGCATAGAAAAACCCGAGAAGAAGTCCCCAACAGCTTTAGTTAGATCCTCCTTAATAATATCCCAGCAACCCTTGTAAAAAGCTCCCGAGAAACCATCCGGGCCTGCTGCACTCTGCCCATTCATACCAAACACTATTTCTCGGACTTCTTCCATAGATGGAACAGCCGTGAGCAAGGCGTTATCATCATTATTTATGAGCCGTGGAATAAGAAAGGAATATTCATCCAAAGGAATGTCACAATGGCCTTGAAGTTGATCAGAATAGAATCCCACTGCCTCTTCTTTAATATCATTCGTATTAATAAGCCAATCCCCTTGCCGGTTTTTAATTCTATGAATATACAACTTTTGCCTCTTTTTCTTAACAGTGGCATGAAAAAATCTAGTGTTTTGATCCCCTTCCTTTATCCACTTTAGATTAGCCTTTTGAGCCCATAATTCTTCTTCCGTTTTCAACTTTTAAAGCAGATGAGCTTGCGCAAGATGGAGGGATGCTCTAGATTCCTCATTATTTATTGTTGATGTTGAGCCTCATGAACAAGGACTTCATCTTCAGCAATCTTGATTTGTTGTTCCACTCTTCCAAATACCTCCTTATTCCAGCCCACTATGCATTTACGTAACCTATTGAGCTTTTTAGCAAAGCTAACCATAGGTCTACCCTCCATAGGATTCTCCCAAGACTCACGGACAATGTTGAGGAAGTTATAGTGTTTAAGCCAAATGTTTAGAAACCGAAAATTACCTCTTTGAACATCACCTTGAATAGTTAAATTGACAACAAGAGGGGCATGGTCTGAACAAACTCGGGACAAATGAGTAACTCGAGTCATATGAAATATTTGGAGCCACTTTTCATTGTAAAGAGCTCTATCAAGACGTTGATAAATAACATTATTTCCCCTCCTTTTATTAGACCATGTAGCCATATTACCAGCAAAACCAGCATCCATAAGATTTGCAAATTGCATCATATTTGAAAATTCATTAACAGCCATCTCACTAATCGGTTTACCCCCCACTTTTTCAGATTGATCCAGAACACAATTGAAGTCTCCCACCACCATCCAAGGTACATCAACCTCACTAATAATCATTAACTCATCCCACAGATTAATACGAGAGAGTCTATTACAACTTGCATGAACAAAAGAAACCCAAACTGAATTTTCCCACATAGGATGCGAAAGTTGAAGAGTTAGAGCCTGTGAAGAATCTTGAATAATATTAACTTGCAGCCCATGCTTCCATATAACCCAAACCCTGTTACTTGTATTCGCCACTCCACCATCACAGCCCACTTTTCTAATAAATTGATTCAAGGAAGTATTTGCAACCTTCGGCTCATATAGAGCACATAAAGAAACCCCATACAAGCGAAATAAACGCTTAATTCTACGAACAGTAGCATTATTAGCAACGCCACGAGCATTCCAACTTAGAAAACTCACCATTAAAAAACCATAAAGAAAGGAGCAGTAAAAGAGGAAATAGATAAAACGGGAAACTTACAATGATGGGGATTTCTCCCTACCCTTTTTCCTTTTGTGGGAGACTGTAACGAAGCCATCATTGTCTTTTATATCCAAAATGGAATTTCTTTCTTTGTAGTCCAGCTGAAGATTCATAACTTGATTCAGCGAGGTCACCTGAGGAGCTCTCGGAGAAAGGTTGAGGGAGCTGAAAGCACTCATTTTTGCATGGAAGAAGGTTTAGCTCTCATAGCAGAATCATCTCTTAAAGGCGTGCATAATTTATGGGGATCTTGAAATTCTGGAATAGAAACATCATCATTTGGAGAAGGTAAAGAGCCCGCCTTGGTTTTTATAGCCTTCAAAGTCTTTGATAACACATCATTAACAGATTGAGGCAATACAACACCCCTCCTAGCAACCATAAATGTTTTCGTGCCAGTAGTATTATTCTCCTTAGTTAGATCAATTGCATCAATTTGCTCGCTGCTGCCTTCATGACCATTTCTTTTCTGCCCATCATCTTTCTTTTTCCAAATCTCACGAGGTATCTCCTCCTTTTTACCCTCACCTTTATTAGACTTGGATTCCTTTTTTTCAGTAGCATCCTTTTCCTTATCAACCTTTTTTGCACCAGCATTCGAATTATTCTTCTTGAATTCTGAATTTAAAATTCGGCAATTGAATTCATCATGACCCAGTATAGAACAATGACAACAGTACATTGGGAGATTATCATATTCTATTGCTTGGAAAAACTAGGCATGCAGTCACCACAATCAATATGGATCTTCTCGGGTAACCTTTTACGAAGATCAACTTGCACAAGAACTTTAGCAACACTTGGGCGGGATAATTCTGCAGTGGCTTTATCAATTGACATGGGTTTGCCAAAAATTCGAGCCAAAGAAAATAGGAATACCTTATTGAATAAGTGCACAGGGAGCCCTGGTAAACTAACCCATACAGGGACAATGGGAGAGTCCGTTTGAGGCTGCCAAGAAGGTGTCCAAACTGAAGTTCGCATTGGAAAACGATTAACATACCAAACTTCTCTAGTCCAAAGTCGTTGGAAATCCTCCTCATTAGTCAACTGAATCAGCATGTGACGAGTATCAAGATGACCAAGTTTATAGTCACCTCTTAATTGGAATTGTGTAAATGCGATCCGAGCAGCCTCCATGGTAGGACGACCATTAGTGAATTTGCCCACAAGGGTCCAAGCAAAGGGGCGAGCAAAAGCATCAATCGCCTCTTTAGAAAGTTTTAGGGATGGAACGCCCTTATGAGTAGCAGCTGGAAGGAGAGGGATCTCTTGAATAGGAAGCGTACGTGGCTGAGATACCAAGGACGCAAAGGATTTGTTAGGTATAGGGTTTGGTTATATCGGATTCTGGTTTGTGGATGGATTAGGGTTCGCACCATGCAAAGACGGCGCTAGGTTATTAGGGTTTCCAATTGACGGCTTAGAGTTGTCGGGGTTGAGAGAAACGAAATGAATTAGGTCAGACTTCGAATGTTGCAAGGGAGGGAAATCAGCCGGAGCAGCCATGAAGGGCTGCCGGTGATCGAAACCTAGGAACCCTGTAAGAGATGGGGAGCGTTTGGGTTATGATTTTGTGTCATATTCCCCCCGTTGTTACTTTGGTTCTTATGGTTATGGTTGGTTTTCGGGATCCCGGCTTCAGCTCTTTGATGCTGCTCAGTTGATACCTCTCAGATGGTTATATGTTTGATTCGAGAACCTTGGCTCAGTATCCACTTATGAGTGTTTATTTCCGTCTTATGTGTGGTGTGATGAGTTGGCTTTGCCTCTCATGTTATGTGCTCAATGAATGGTTATTGACATTGTTCAATTACGAGTATCATTTCAGCATGTAACGTAGTTGCATTTTAGTAGCTTACTGAGATTCATTCTCACCCCTTATTTGTTTACTGTTTTAGATAAAGGCGAGTCCGGGGGATAGGTCACTTTACAAGGGAGGACGTCAGGTTGATAATCCATTTTGGAAAGTAAGTGTGGTTTAAAGGTTACATTAATTAAATGTATAACCTTTGGGGTAGTGTACCCGAGACTGTATCCGTGTATCACTTATTTTGTTAAAGTGTGGATTTTGTTAAACTTTATGAAAGTATATTTCAAAAAATTTCTAAAAGTGTTTATGACGTCTTCCAATCGTGTCCCGAGCGTGGGGCCAAGTAGGACCACGGGTCTGGGGCGCGACAAAGAAGCTAGGAGCAAAGAAAAATGAAACACATACTTTTTGCACAAGTAAGAAAAAGAAAAATCTTTTTGTTATTTTTTTTTAGTTCGTGGGTGAACCATTTTAATCATTGTGTGTTCGTAAAGCCAACCCAAGATCAAGTCATGTTCGGTCGAAGTTCGGATTGCCTCGCTTGAATTCTGTTGTCGCGTTTGTGCCCAATGAAGAGTGATGTCTAGCCCCAAGAGACTTGTCAATTGTGGGGCTTCAAAAGACTTTTAATGCCGAGATACCAGGGGTTGTTGATTGTGAAGCCCCCTAGAATGCCTTTGATGCCAAACTTTGAGTGACTTGACTAGCCCAAGATAAATCAGCTCTTGGCCCATTCAAATGAAATCGCCTTTTGTTGTTGATGAAAGCAATCCCCAAGAGAAGATTATTGATACCAAGCTTTGAGAGGTTACCAAGCCCCAAATGTACTTGTTGTTTGCGAGCTTCAAGATGGTGGGTTGTGAAGACCTGTCGATGTAAAGCCCCAAATTATCTTAGAATCGGCTTGGCATTGAGAGAGGATGCACCGTCGGGTAGAATTCTTGATAGAAATCTCCTTCTTACTCTTACTGGGGATATGAATTCCCTCATTATGGTCGGTACCTAAATGGCGGAAAGCTTAAAAGATGCAGTAGTGTCTTGTGGTGTCGTCGAGGTCGCGGATGATAAGGTCTTGGTGTGATAAGGTCCCCAAATGGGTATGCTTGCTTGAGTCTTCTTGAATTTGAACTAAAGACGGATCTTCGGATGCAACTAGTGCTTGAGGCGCAAGAGCCACACTTTTTGCTTTTGATCTTGGAGAAGGGGGTGCTGAATTGCAGAAACATTGGGATTGGCCAAGGCATTTCCCGCTATAACCCTGTTTTGATAGAGTTTAGCATATTGAACTTTTTCCTTTTCTCTAAGACTTTGTTCATAATCTTGTCGTAAGTCACAACATAAGAATCATCAAATTCATTCATAACATCGGAGCCCTCCTTTCAAACCAGAAGACCTTTGACGTGAAGTACTGAGAGACCCTTTAAGTTTGGGCCACTCCCCACATTGCATTGCATCGAGTATCATTCCCCAAAAAGGTTGTCAATTGCGAAGCCCCAATATTTCCCTTTGCTCGGATTACTGTAATGCCGTAGCCCAAAATATAGTAGATTACGAATCCCCTTGAGACCTTTCATGCTAAACTTATTGAGGAAGCTTTCAATGTTGCATATATGACTTTGCTGAGGCCATTGTTGGGAGATGATGTGAATTACTTCTCACTGAGGGAGACTTTCAAACTTGAGTGTAGCCCCCAGAGTGCCATCACCGATTATAAGTAGAGCAAGAAAGGCCTACCCTTGATCGGGGGAATAGGCACGGGAACACATGACAAGAAGGCTTCTCGACATTCCCTTTTAAGAGACTTTGAGGATAGTCTCACACATCTTTCTTGAGTGTAGCCCCTAGGGCTCATTAACTGTCAAATGAAGCAAAAGAAGCTCTCGCTCTTGAGTCACATAGCCCCTAGGGCGCCATCATTTGTCAAGCAAATCAAGAAACTCATCCTCGTGCGAGGGAACAAACATAAGAGGACATGGCAAGAGCTACTCCATTCTGGGGAAGACATTTGACATACTGTAGGGGCACATGCTTGGAGAAGCTTGAAAACTGAGTCACAGGTTGTCGCCATTTGCTGTCCAAACCAATTGACTTACTGAGGACTATTTGTACAACCTCGTACCCCTCAATGATGGGATCATTCTCGGATGGATCTCGGTTACCATGGGGCTTCTTTCACATGAACCCAATAATGCACATTGCAAGAACAATCTCTCTTATGCCAATAACCCAAACGACCTTTGATTGTGCCGTATCTTGTTGAGCCTTTTGCATTTCCGAAGTTGACTCGGTGGGAAATTGACTTGCTGAGGAGATTCAATGTAGAACTTGTGTAATTGTCTCCTTTAGAGGTTGGGGATCTCCATTTCTCTTTCCCTTCTCTCTCTCACACTCTCATTTTTTTATGACGCACCTTGTTTTTTGCCTAGACCGCCCTTTCGGGTTTTTAATCTAGCGGGCATCTCTTTGCGTCTTCATTTTGACTCGATTAATGATGAAGTATGCATTGACTCTAGCTGAGGATGAGAGACATGTGATTTTGCGGTGAAGACCTTTTGTCACTAATGATGAGTGACATTGACTTGACTAGGGAAGTGGTCCCTAGTATTGACATGTATTTTTTTTTATTGAATGACTCAAGAAGGCAAGTAAGTCATTAATTGAGAAGAGAAAGACAGCCCCAATTTGATTGCGAGAAACTGGGAGAGCAGCAGAAAGAAAAGAAGCCCCTAGACTCGACAAGGAACGTGAAATGATTTCAAATCTAGGAAAGTTGTTCAATCTTGAGGTGATTAATTCATTGGAAAATGACTCTTACAAAGATGTCTTGACAAGTTCGAGATGAAGGCTGATCACCAAAATGCATTAGGGCTGTTTATATCTTCTTTCTTGCATGAGACCGGACCCGAAGGTTGCCTACGTTCCTCCAGTGTAGAGGCTCAGGTCACCATAGTTCTTGTGGATGCTCCTTTCGTTGTGAGGAATTGTTGCTTCCTCGTGATTTTTGTTGACGTCGCTTCGTCCTTGGAAAATGATATTGATCTTGTGCACTTCTTTGATTGAGGGGGATTTTTTTTGTTTGTGCTCTAACTTTTGCCTAGGTTGATTTGAGTATTTCAACCTAGCGAGCTTTTTTTTTTAATCCCCCTTTGAAACATTACTGGATTTCTCCATGGTTGTTGCTCCATCTTGCTTTCGCACTTGATGTCTTGGATTTATCGTTGATGTTGTCTCCTTCGTCACGATGTTTAGCCCCTAGGCGTTCAAGTGATGGCCTTCATTCTAAAACTTGTTTAGACATCTTTTCATCATTTTGCCAAGAATTAAATTGAACAACTTGGAAGAGTGTATGAGGACAAGAACGAATTTTATTAAGACCGACTCAAACTTTAATATTTACGAGAAGGAAGAAAACTTAATGCACACAAAAGAGGACTTTTGACTCTTTTTTTTTAAAATCCTATTTCTAGGTAGAGAAAGAGAAACAGAGATTGTTGTCGTCATCCTTGTTGTTGTAGGCCTCCTTGTAGCATGATCTCTTGTTGAAGCCCCATTTCAAACCTGAGCCTCTTCACCCAACGTAAATTCACCATTGTCGATCAAATCTTAGATGATGTTTCGGAGAAGGAAGCATTCCTCGGTAAGATGGCCACTATGTTGATGATAGCCACAATATTTGTGATGGGCATGGTTGGCGTTGATCGCCTTGGGTTGGTACCCTTGTAAAGGCTTGATCTTTCCACTTGCCACTAAAGTTTCAAATGCTTCGGCTCGGGTCATTCCTAGGTGAGGAGTGAAAACTCGGTTGTTGGCGGTACTTTTTTGGCTTTTGAGGGACAGGCCACTTGAGCATGCTTTACCATTGAAATTTACTTTGTTGTCGGTGAGCTCTTGCAAATGGGCCTTGAGTTCGGAAACCTCTTCTTTGTGAATTTTCCTCTCGAGATCAAAGCGGGCTTTCCACAAATCATCTTTTCGGCGGGCATCCTCGGTAAGTCTATCCATATGTTCCCTCATGGCTCTTATTATGTTGAAGAGCCTTTTGTTGGACACGAAAATGTACCCACCATTGTTGTTGTTGCCGTTGGAAGCCATTGGACCTATTGAAATAGCACGGTTGATCTTAGGATGGCCCCATAAACACTTTTTGAATAAAATAAATTAACCCACAAACAGGAAAAGACTCAACCACATAAGGAAAAATGACTTTTTTTTTTATTTACAAAAGTCGGAAGGACGTAGTCCTTTTTGGGGTTTCTAGAAAAATAGTGGAATCATCACACTTGTATATAGACCTTCTTGCGGTCCCATATACTCATCGGATTCCGCCACGCTATTGATACCTATATGTGACGGGATTAAACTAAATTAATGTCATAAAGCATCCATGCGGGGATGAAGTTTTATTTTGTCCATAATAACCACTTGGGGATGGAGTTTTATTTCGCCCATAATAACCACTTGTTTCTTTTGGAAATGACATGTATGATTTGATGACATTAGTTTAGGAAATTCTTGACACACGAAAACCGACTTGGTCACGGAGTGTTAGACCCTAACTAGAATTGTGTCGGCTTGTGCTCGGTTAAAGAGAGGCTTAAGGTCACCCCGGTATGTATTCATGAACTACGCCACGGGCTGAGGTTTACCGCTTTGGAAGAGTCAAGGTCGGGTGGAGCTTAAAACTTCCTAGGACGGGCCTCGCTGGGTTTGGGGTTATGAACTTGTGCGACTCGATTGTGAGCAATTCATAGGAATATGTGCATGTAGTGTGAGGTCAAGCCAAGTGACAATTTTTTTTTAAACAAAATAAAATCAAATAAGCACATATTTACAACTTTCGAATCACCCGTGTGACCGATAAAATAAATAGAAAATAAAAATTATTTTGTGCAGGCCCGGTGCCCACACACTGTCATTCTGTGCATTCTGTTCACTATTTTCTTTCTGGAAAATTTCCCAGAAGCGCGCGCGTTGGGCAGTGAGAGTGGGAGGCGCGCGCCTCCGAGCGAGAGAGGCCGAGGCGCCCTATTCTGGGCAGTACCTGAAAAATCATGGGTTAAAGGGATTGCCTTGACCCTAAATAACAATTCTTTCCCCTGCAGAAACTTGTTAACACAATAACATGTAATTTGAAGGACAAGTGAGAGGCGGGCGATTATGGTGGTGAAGTTCGGAGGCGCGCGCCTTAGGCAAAGAAGGCCAGAGGTGCACGCTTCCCACCTTTTTCCACCAGTCTCGCTTTTGGGGCAAGACGCGCGCGCGGCCCATTGACAGTGTCGGAAGCGCCCGCGGTAGAAAATGACAGAATGACCCTTAAAGTTAACCCTGTTATGCAGTTTAGCCCTAAAACTTTTTTTTTAAGCGAAAGGAGACGGTACTCCCTAGATTTTATTAATATGAAATAAAAGCATTACAAACGAGGTGGGGGACATGACGGCCTTAACCACCTGAGCATAGATAAACGGGGAGGAGGTCTTACACAAATTGTAAGGTCCTCTACAAAAGAGGGAGGGGTGACTACTAAATAACGAGAACAGCCTATACAAATATCTAGCCATAGGAGTCTAATGATAAGATCTAATATAAGGAGTAGAAGCTCTATCCAACGAATAAGCACCTTTACATGAATGTGGAAGCTCATCAAAATAATAATACTCCGAGTTAGCTTTAGTCACTGCAGAAACATTAGCCAAACGATCAGCAACTTGGTTCCCTTCGCGCAAAATATGTGTAACCCTTTACTCCAATCAGAGAGATAAGCCTTTTGATGTGAAGGACTTCATACCAAATACTCCAAGGAATATGATATTCCTGAATTAAGATCTTTAAAAGAACTTCTGAGTCTATTTCTAACCAAAGCAAAGAAATACCAAACCGAAAAGCACACAAAAGACCATTCAGAACAGCCTTTTCCTCAGCAATCATATTAGATCCCTCTCCATAAAATCTGGAATAAGCAAACAAAATCTTGCCTTGCCTATTACGAAAAATCCCCCCTCCAGAAATAATGCCCGGATTTCCCTTCGCAGCCCCATCCGTATTAAGCTTGACTAGCTCAATAGAAGGGGGTTTCCAAATGACAAGTCTCAGATGCCGAATGGTAGGGCCAGCAATCTGAATTTTGAAAAACCGAAATATATCTTCCTCCCAAGTAGAACCCGAAAACCTTATGCAGTAGGCCTTAACAACGAAAGAAATCTGCTCAACAATGTCCTTAATTATCCTTTTATAATCCATCTGAATGCCCTCAAACTTTGCCTTATTACGATGTTTCCACAATTCCCAAAAGATAAATGATAGCAGGATTTGACAAAGCCAATGAATACCTTTGTTGTCCCCTAAATTGGTATTAAACCACCAACTAGCCAGAATAGTTTTAGCATTATGATAAGAAATAGTGATACCAAAGAGGCGGGCAAAATATTCCCAAGTACTAAAGGCCACCTGACTATGACCAAACAAATGATCAATATCTTCAGAATCATGATGAGTGCAGCACACACAAGAAGAGACAAGATGAATACCTCTAGATTGAATAGCCAAATCCGTAGGGAGACCATGGTGCAACATTCTCCAAAGAAAAACAGAAATCTTTGGGGGAACATGCTTATGCCAACATTTCTCAAAAGTCAGATTTCTAGCATTCCTTACACGACAAATTTGCCATGCCGAGGATAAATAAAACTGACCCTTAAGGGATGGTAACCAATAAAGGCAGTCCGGAGTATCAGAGAGCCTTACATTCAAGCTTTGGATCGAAAGAAGAGCTTGCTGTCCATAAGAATTTCTAATGTGATCTACCCGAAGCACACCATCTTGGAACAAAGAAGAAAACTCAACATGATTACCTGGAAGGTTAAGCCGAGGTCCATCCGTCCACCTCTCATGAACTGAGATCGAACCTCTACCTATTCTCCAAGCAATGTTAGCTTCAACATTATCCTTAGCTTGCAGCATACGGCACCAAATATGAGAAGAATAAGAAGGCTTATCAGCATCAAGAGGATGTTTCCCAAAGCAATATTTAGCTAGCAAAAAATCAGCCCACAATGAGGGAGTACCTCTAAATCTCCACCAAAGTTTCATAGAAAAAGTCATGGACAAGTCTTCAAAACGTCGTAAACCAAGCCCTCCCTCAGAAGTTGGTCGAAACATAAGGTCTTTTTTAACCCAATGACATTTCCTTTGGCCATCTTCATTGCACCAAAAGAAATTAGCAATAATTCTATACATGGCCTGAATGACACCTTTAGGAGGCTCCACCAAAGAAATATAATAGAGAGGAATAGCTTGAAGACAAGATTTTATCAAGGTTAACTTAGCTCCAAACGAAAGAAGCTTACATTGCCAAGAAGAAAGACGTGCAGCCATTTTCTGGATAACCGAGTCAAAGAGAGCAATTTTTTTCCTCCCAACATAAAGAGGGCAGCCAAGGTAAGTGATTGGAGCTTAACTGAAGTAACAGAAATCAACGAAAATAAGTTAAATAAAAATACTATGTATGCAATCGGGGCGAGAGGTCCAAGGCGGGGTGTCTACAGGCGCAGAAGTATACGAGGCGCATAATTATGGTTCTATGTAAATACTAAGGAAAATTTAAACATAGAAAAAATTGACTAAGTATAATTTAAGGCGCATAAGATATTAGGGGCATAATGTCATGAGTCGCATGAAGAATTAAGGCGCATAACATTTGTAATTGCAAGAGGCGCATACAAAAGTTAGGCACATGAATCACTTAAGGCGCAATAGACAGTAGGCGCATAAGCATACTAGGCGCATAGAGTTATACTTAGGCGCATTTCTATATAATTAATTTAAGCTTAGCATAAAAATGCACAAAATATCACAAACAAGTATAAATCATAAACATGAAAGTAATAGCAATCAAAATATGCAACTTTTTGAAAACAAGTTTTGAAAATCATAAAACCCAAGTTATGCAAGAAAAATGAAGAACACGAAGAACATGTCCTTGAGTGCTCGAAGAACACCAAGAACACATAAATCGTGAAACTTCACCAAATCAAACAAAAAACATGTCAAAACGACCGCATGAAGACAAGGATCTCAAATATGTTAACCAAAACAAGAACAAAACAACAACGATTCCAGAAAAAGGATTCAAAGATACAAAAATTTAAAAAGTTTAAAAACTAAGATTTTCAGATTCGCAAAAGATAGGGCATTGATTGTTGAAATGTTGGATTCAAAAGACTCGAAAACACAATATGAATATAACCCAACAAACGATTTCAAAAACAGAGAACCGAAACAAAAATTATCAAAGAAAATGGGTTCGGTTTTACGAAAAAGACGAACTCACAGAAATTCAAAAAAGTGCAGAAATTTAAGAGATTGAGTTTATGAAATCATACCATTTCGTCTTGATTCGCTTTGGAAGCACGTTTGGGACCCATAAGATATATATATAAATGATGCAATGTAGAGAAATGGAGAAGAAAAAAAGAGAAATATAGAGTAGATAGAGGGCGGTGGAGAGAGAGAGTCTGGAAAGGAGTGGTTTCTGAGAGAGAGAGTGAGAAAGAGAAGGGCTATTTCAATCATGAAAATGGAAAAGGAAGGTGTAAGGTCAAATATACAGGTTAGGGTTTCTAGGAGGATGAGAAGTTGAAGAGATGGGTAATAAATGCTAGTGTCATAGAAAAGACACCCATTTAATGGATGTGTCATAGAAAAGGACGGCTATTAAATGAAGGATGACACAAAGTACGCTGAGGTGACACCTTGGGTGTAGATAAATTGTCCTACTTCCCTCAAAAGTGTATGAACAATTATGACTAATTTTTTGCACAAATACCAAAAACATATGTTTTAGTGTAAGTTTGGGGTGCAAGAAATATATTCCTAGAAAATAAAAATTTTGAAAAACGGAAAACGAGAGAAAAATTAATTGCACAAATACCCTTGAACAATTATGGAATGTCAAAAAATCATTAGTAATGACAAAACTATATGGACTAGTTAAGTTCAAGCATACCTATTTCACCTCTAAAAAATATGAACCTTTTAGCATCTAGTGCTTTTGTAAGAATGTCGGTGATTTGAAAGTCGGTTCCCACGTGTTCCAAATGAATGTTGCCTTTTTCCACGTGGTCTTTGAGGAAGTGATATTTGATGTCAATGTGCTTTGTCTTGAAATGCATGACATGATTTTCAGAAACCGCAATTATTGATGTATTGTCACAGTAGATGGGACAGTTTTCTTCAATGATGTCATAGTCCACCAATTGATGCTTTATCTATAATATCTGAGAGCAACAACTTCCAGCAGTGATATATTCTGCTTTCCTAGTTGAGACAGACACTGAAGCTTGTTTCTTACTCGCCCATGGCACAAGTCGATATCCGAGGAAATGACAAGTGCCACTTATGCTTTTCCTATCAATAGTGCACGCTGCATAATCCGCATCTGAATAACCTACAAGTTTAAAATTCGATTCTTTGGTGTACCAAAGTCCAAGGTTAATAGTACCGGATAGATATCTTATGATACGTTTCACAACAATTAAGTGCACTTCTCTAGGGTCAGATTGATAACGAGCGCAAACACAAACACTAAACATTATATCAGACCTACTAGCAGTAAGATAAAGGAGTGAGTCAATCATACCTCGGTAGAGTGTTTGATCAACCTTTTTACCTTTTAAATCTTTATCGAGTTTGTTGTCGGTAGCCATTGGAATGTCGTATGCCTTTGCATTTTCTAGTCCAAACTTTTTGATTAGATCCCTTGTGTACTTGGCTTGATTGATAAAAATGCCTTAACTCATTTGCTTGATTTGAAGCCTGAGGAAGAATGTGAGTTCTCCCATCATGCTCATCTCAAACTTGCTTTTCATTAGTTTCTCAATGAGAAACTTGGATAGTGTATCATACCATTCTCTTGGCGCTTATTTGAGCCCATACAAAGCTTTCTGGAGTTTGTAAACGTGATTTGGGAATTGTGAATCTTTAAACCCAGGTGGTTGAGCTACGTAGACTTGTTCTTGGAGTTCACCATTTAGAAACGTGCTCTTCACATCCATTTGATATAACTTGAAGTTCTTGTGAGCAGCGTAAGCTAGAAAGATCCTTATAGCTTCAAGTCTTGCTACGGGCGTGAAAGTTTCATCGTAATCGATTCCTTCTTCTCATCCATCTTGTTTCTAAACACCCACTTCGTGCCAATCACTCCTTGATCATTTGGTCTTGGAACAAGAGTCCAAACCTTACATCGTTCAAATTGATTGAGTTCTTCTTGCATTGCAACAACCTAATTAGGATCTTGGAGCACTTCATCAGCCTTCTTTGGTTCAATTTGAGAGATAAATGCAGTGTAAGCATCAAAGTTTGTAGCTCTCCTTGTACGAACACCAACATGTATATCACCAATGATGTTATTTATTGGGTGACCTCTAAACTTCACGAATTTTTGGAGGTAAGTTAGGTTGGGTTGTAGTAACTTGAAGGTCTTCAATTGGTACATCTTCACCAGCTTCAAAATCATCAAAGTTAGGGGGTTGAACTGGTTCAGAATTGAAATTGGGAGTGACACCAGGTGCAGCATTAGAATTAGGCGTAGGAGTGAAAGCATCATGCGCATTGTACGGTGCAACTGAATCTTCACTTGGTGCGCTATTATCAAAATTTGGCGCAACTGATGTAGATGGATTTCCTTGAGTTGATGCATTCTGATCTTGTGTAGGCGCAACTTGAATCGGAGCACCCGTCTCAACAAACTCAACAGAATCATCAGCAACATTTGGAGCCAATTGTGGCTCAAGGAGAGAATGTTCATCAAATGTAATATGTACAGATTCAACTACCACTAATGTAGATCTATTGAAGATGCGAAAAGCTTTAGAATGTTTGGCATACCCAACAAAAGAACCTTCGTCGGCTTTGGTATCGAATTTACCTCTATGTTCGTTTTCGTTGTAGAGGATGTAACATTTGCAACCAAAGATCTTGAAGAATGCAATGTTGGGAGTTCTACCACGCCAAAGCTCATACAGAGTCTTGTTGTGAAGTTTGTTGATGAGGGAATGATTCTGAGTAAAACATGCAGTGTTGATAGCCTCTTCCCAAAAGTACTTAGGTAATTTGGCTTCAGCTACCATCGTCTTTCCCACTTCAATCAACATCCTATTCTTTCTTTCCACAACGCCATTTTATTGAGGAACTCCAGCTGTTGAGAAGTTGTGATCTATCCCATGATCATCGCAGTATCGAGCAACACCGTTATTCTTGAATTCTGTTCCATTGTCGGATCGAACACTAATGATGTCATCTTCTTTTTGGGTTTGGAACAGTTTGAATAGAGTGGTTAGAATGTCATAACAATTGTCTTTAGTAATCATCATTTCCACCCACGTATATCTTGAATAATCGTCCACCACAACTAGAGTATATTTGTTTCCTCTAATACTTGCAGTGGTAACTTGCCCAAATAGATCAATGTGCAGCAGTTGCAAACATTTAGTAGTTGAGGGATTTGTCTTGCTGGAGAAAGACTTTTTCGGTTTTTGCCAAGTTGACATGCGGCGCACTTTTTGTCATGATGATCAGCAACCTTGGGAAGTCCTTTAACAATATTATTCCTCCTGAGTTTTGAAATATACTTGAAGTTTAAGTGACTCAAGTGCTTGTGCCACAGCCAACTATTTTTGCTCACACTTTTAGCTACAAAACAAAGATTAGTACTAGAGTTCATACTTTGGAAATCAATAATATAAATATTTGTCTTACAATAACCGGTGAGTAATGTAGCTCCAGATTTGCCATCCTTGATAAGACAATTCTTTGAAGTAAAATGGCATTCTAATCCTTTGTCGTAGAATTGAGATATGGATGATAAATTGTGCTTGAGTCCTTCAACGAGAGAGACTCTTTCAATGCACACTTTGTCTTTCTTGAGCTTTCCATATGCTACAACCTGTCCTTTGTTATTATCACAAAAGGTTACTGAGGGACCTCTTTCTTTATGGACATCTTCAAGTAAGGATTCATCTCCAGTCATGTGTCGTGAACACCTACTATTGAGAATCCATTCATACGTTCTAGCTTTAGAAGATCCATCCATGAAACAAAGAACCTGAAATATAAAGAATTTGATGTTTTTCTCTCTCTAGCAATTTTTCTCTCTAGCAGCTCTCTTTCCCGTCTCTAGGGTTTCTCCCTAGAGGCCTCGGCCGGTAGCTATGGCTTCACCAGCTGCTTGGATTTCATCCGTCAATTCCAGCTCCCATAATCCTTATTACAACCCGACATTGCAGCCGTCAAACCCTAATTCTGGTGTGCCGCAACACCAAAACCCTAATTCATGTGTGTCGCTACAACCAAACCCTAGTTTGAAGCCTCTATCCCATGCAAACCCTAATGTGCCGCAATCAAATTCCTTACCGCAAACAAACTCGTGTTCATCCCAGCCTCCAAATTCGTCTTTGAGTTCTAAGTCCTTTGCATATTTATTTTCTGCTCCCTCTCAATTTACGCAATCCAATGCCTTCCCCATTATCCCGTTAGCCACCCATAAGGGTACTCCGTCTATTAAATTGTCTAAGGAGGCAATTGATCAATTTGCTCGGCCTTTCCAGTGGACTCTTGTTGGGAAATTCTCCCATGGCAGACCTACGATGGAAGCTACTAGGTTAGCCTTTGCTAAATTTCAGTTAAAGGGTGTGTATAAGCTGGGTCATCTTGATTCCAAGCATCTTTTGATTCAATTGACAATGGAAGCTGATTATCAAAGATTGTGGATGAGGGAAACATGGTATGTCGATAAGTTCCCAATGAGGACCTTGGCTTGGTCACCGGCCTGGCGTCCAGAACAAGAATCTCCCATTGTTCCAGTTTGGGTGGGGTTGCCAGGATTGCCTGTGCATCTTTTCAACAAATCTTTCATATTTTCGTTGGCAAAGGCGATTGGTACTCCTTTATCTTTGGATAAAGCAACTGCTGATCTTTCTAGGCCAAGCATCGCCAAGGTATTAGTGCAAGTTGATGTTACTAAAAAATTGCCTTCTGAAGTTTTTATTGATTGTGGAGATTTTATTCCAAGTTTTTATCAAAAAATTGAGTATGATAATTTACCCCGATATTGCAAGCATTGTTTTGTTCTTGGCCATGATTTTAGTTCATGTCGCCGTGCAAACCCTAATGCTGGAATGGACAAAAAGAATGGTCATGGGAAAAAGGTGAATGATCCGACTTATAAAGAGAAAGTACATGTGACTGCTGATAAGAATAACGGGATGCCAATACTTCGGGTTCAAAGGTGAATGGTATCTCTAAGGAACCAGAAGTGATTGATGTCGTTGATGATGATAAATCAAAAGGAAATAAGGTTTTTGTCCCAAAGATGGCTGTTCGTGGACAGCCTATTCCTGATATTGTTAACCTGGTTTTGAAGAAACCTAGTACCGAGTCTAATAGTAACCCTCAGGTTGGTTTGGTGAATACTCTTGATACGTTCAAGAATCAAGCTAGTGGGGTGGATGGGGATAGTGATGGTTTAGAGAAGGTTCTTGAAAAGGTGCAATTGCATAAAGAACAACATAATGGTATTGTGGTTGATGCTAATGAGGGTGTCCAGCAGGTGGATCATGTGATTCAATCCGGAAATTTAATTGAGGGGTTACACCTATCTCCTCGTGCTCCTTCTTCTACAAATTTTGTCACTGAAATGGCTGGGTCTACACCTTTTGCCAATCAATCTTCTTCGAGTGTTGACGCTGAAGGTTTTACTTTGGTAAAATCTAAGAGGCATCGAAGCAGATCTGTTTCACCCTCTCATTAACTCTTTGTTGAGTGCCTTTTATTTCTTTTTATGAGTTTTATAATGGTAGCTCTAATTTCTTGGAATGTGCGTGGCATTGGTAATAAAGCATCGTTCAGACGAGCTAAAAGGTTGCTACGTTTGCATGGAGCTTCTTTTCTTGCTATCTCTGAACCAAAGGTATCTTCGTCTCAGATTATGGATGCTCAAAGAAAGTTTGGTTGTACGGGTAGTGCTTTTAATTGTAATGAGAAAATTTGGTTTTTTTGGAGGAATGGTTTTGATTGTAGGGTGGTGTATGATTCTTCCCAAGCCCTTACATTGCATGTGTCCCATACTCAATGGGATACTCATATTCTCCTTACTATTGTTTATGCAAGCTGTAACAAGTTTGATAGAAGGTAATTATGGGATGACTTAATGAATTTCAGCTCTTGTCAAAATACGTGGATGGTTATTGGTGATTTCAATTGTGTCCTTGATCAGATAGAAAAGAGGGGTGGGAAAGCTCTTCGAGAGAGTGTTATTTCTGAATTTGCGGATATGATTCAATTCTCGGGTCTAATTGATGCTGGTTACTCCGGGAATATTTTTACGTGGGTAGATAAGCCTAGAGGTAAACCTACTATCTACCAGCGTCTGGATCGTGCCCTTTATAACAGTCTTTGGGTGGATAAGTTCCATATTACTTCGGTGTCTCATATTAGTCGTACTTGCTCGGATCACAACCCCCTTGTGGTCCAAGTTAAAGTTAGTGCTGATGCTACTCGAAGTGCCTTTCGATTTCTTAATGTGTGGCTCAATCATCATACCTTTATGGAGTTGGTTAAAGAGTCTTGGAATCTTGATTAGCTCGTTTAAGGAAAGTGATCTCTGTATGGAACAAAGAAATTTTTGGTAGAGTAGATCAACAAATTAGAGATGCGGAAGATGAAGTTACTCACAAAGAATTGATATATCCAATCTGATCCCACGGATAGTAATAGAGCAGCCCTCAATCTTTCTCAAGCTAAGCTTTCGAAGCTCAAATGGAAGAGGAATTCTGGTCTCAAAAGGCAAATATTTCTTGGTTAAAGGATGGTGATAGAAATACAAAGTTCTTCCATTCCTACGTCCGTAAAAAGAGGCAAAAGCTCCATATTCACAGAATTAAAGGCAGTAATGGGCAATGGCTTTCGGTAAGGATGACATTCAGAATGAAGCAGTCAGTTTCTTTGCGAACCAGCTGCAATCTCCGCATAATAATCCCTCTAACGATATGCTTGATGTTATTCCGAGCCTCATTACTAACGAGGATAATGATATGCTTATAGCCGCCCCTTCTATACAAGAAATCTATGATACTGTGTGTTCTATGATGGTCAATGTCAAAGTGCAGCAGGGCCGGATGGTTTTACGGGGGAGTTCTATAAAGTGTTGGGATGTCATTGGTCTAGATATTCATAGGGCCATTCTTGAATTCTTTGATGGTTTCCTATGCCGAGAAGTGGTCCTATCAACTACCATTGTTCTTATTCCTAAGGTGAGCGCTCCTACTACTTTTTCTGAGATGAGACCGATTAGCCTTTGCAATTTTTCAAATAAAGTTGTTACCAAACTTTTAACTTGTCGATTGGCTCCAATCCTTCAAGGATTATTCTCTCCGCAGCAAAGTGGTTTTGTAAAGGGTCGTGTCATCTATGAAAATGTGTTGTTTGGCTCAAGAGTTGATGACAATCTATCAAAAAAAAAAAGGTTTGGCGTTCGAATGTCAGTTTAAAGCTTGAGATGGCTAATGCTTACGATAGGTTTTTTTTTTTTTGGCGAAAAAGAGGACGGTACCTCCCTAGATTTTATTAATATATAAATTAAATACAAACATGGGTGGGGGACATGACAACCTCAACCACCAAAGAAAGGAAAGCTAGGGGGGCTTTACACGTAATGTAAATACCTCTACATAAAGGGGAGGGGAACTAGCCAAGCTAAAAAAAACAAAAAACACAATAATCTAGCCATATCACTAATCCGAATATAAGGAGTTGAAGAGCTGTCCAAAACATATGGGCCTTTGCAGTCTTCAGGAAGATCCTCAAAAGAGTAATAGACCGAGTTTGACCTAGAAAACCACAGCTGCATTGGCTAATCCATCCGCTACTCTATTCCTTCACGAAGAAATGTGAAATTCTGACCGAAAGCATATGCATTAAACGCTTTATTTCCTTGCACTTCATACCAAATACACCATGGAATGTGATAATTCTCAATGAGAATTTTAAAGAAGCACTTCAGAATCAATCTCAAGCCATAAAGAAGCAATACCAAAATTTCTAGCATAAATCAGCCCATCACGGACGGCCCTAGCCTCAGCCACCATATTTGTCCCATGCCCATAGTAATTGGAGAAAGCAAACAAAAATTTTTCCCATTTTATTTCTGAAAATACCTCCACCTGCTCATTATACCCGGATTGCCTTAGATGCCCATCAGTGTTAAGTTGAATTGCTCTACCAACGGGGGCCGCCAAAAACACCATGCGGGCCTTCTTACACTCGAAATATGGATGGGAGAGACCAAAATAGGAGAAAATATGAAATTCTACCCACGTAGCTCTAAAAGAAATATTAAAAGCTTTAATAATAAGGCTTACGATAGGATTTCTTGGTTTGCTCTTATTAAAGTTTTGAGGAAGTTTGGTTTTTCGGAAGTGTGGAATGATATGATTTTTCGTTGTATTTCCTCTTGCTGGTTTTTGGTACTTGTTAATGGGCAAAGCTTGGGGTTTTCCATTCCACTAGAGGCCTTCGTCAAGGAGATCCTATCTCGCCTACCTTATTTATTATTGCGTTGAAGTGTTTAAGGGGGCTGAATTTATTGCATACGGATTTCCCTCAATATAGATACCGGGCTCATATTCATACTCTTATGATCTCTCATTTATTACAGGGGTTCATAATGATGCCAAGGATGCCTCTATTTCTGAAGTCACGGGGTTCATGAAGAAAGATTTGCCTATAACTTATCTTGGATGTCCTCTTTAATTGGGAGGAAAAATATTTCTTTATTTGATCCGGTTCTAAGGAAAATGGAAGACCGTCTAGCATCATGGCAAGGTAAAATTTGTCTTTGGTGCAAAGTTAAACTCTTATTCAGACTTGTCTTCAAGAGATTCCCCTTTATTAATTGGATCCTACGAAAGGTGCTACTAATGCTATGTATAGATTAATATCTAATTTCTTTTGGTGCAATGAGGACGGCCATAAGAAATGTCATTGGGTTCGTAAAATAATTGATGTTCCAGCCTATTTTGGAAGGGGGATTAGGGCTGCGAAAATTTGAAGACCTTCTTTAGCTTTTGCTATGAAGCTGTGGTGGCGCTTCCGTGGTACCCAATCTTTATGGTCTGAATTTATGATGGATAAATACTGTTTTGGTACTCATCCCATGGATGCAAATAAACCCACTTATGCGTCTCACATTTGGTCCCGAATGATACAAGCTAAATATTTTGTTGAGCCTCATATTGGTTGGCGTTTGGGGGCGGGTCTCATTTCTGTGCATGAGAAGTGGCTCGAAGGTCCCAATCTCTCTCTTCCTGGTAATCAATGTGGAGATTGCTTCCCTTTTCAGTGACAAACAGATCAGAGAAAACCATGTTCAAGAACTTTATGGTAATCATCTCTCTCTCTTATGCATGAGCAAAATACTGTGTTGTCTAATGGCCCGGATCAGATTTTTTGGCTTCCTCTTCTAAGGGTCAATTCTCTATTTCTTCGGCATGGCAAATTTGTAGGATGCAAGGTACAAAGAGTTTAATTTTTGATCACTGTTGGCATAAGCATATTCCTCTCAAAGTCTCAGTCTTCTTATGGCGGTTAGTGAATAACGGTCTTCCTACAGATTTGGCGGTTCAGCAAAGGAGCATTCATCTTGTATCTTCTTGGTTTGTTGTACTAGCCACTCTATGGAGATATTCCTCACTTAATTTTTCATGGTTTGGTTGCCTCAGAGACGTGTCTATTCTTTGGTCAGAAGTTGGGGATTTCACTTGCCATGTATAATGTTCGTTCTATTCTTTCGCTTGGTGGTTTGGGAAGAACCAGCGGAAAAATTCTGGTATTTATTGGCTTTGTCGACTCCTCCCGTGTTTTATCTTTTGGGAGCTTTGGAAACATAGAAACAAGGCCAAGTTTGAAAATACTCCTATGACTTCAAGGGCGTTATTAGGGATGTTTTTTCTCATATTGTTGCTGTGGTTCGAGCCTTCAAGGTTAGCTTTCCTTATTCTGTGGACAACTTTCAAGTGCTGAACAATTTCAAATTCCTGTGTGTACTACCCCCTCCCAGCCTATGAGGTTAGTTCACTGGCATTCTCCTTTGGTTGAGCAATGTAAGTGGAACACGGATGGGGCTTCTAAAGGTAATCCGGGGCCTCGTTCAGGTGGTGGGATTTTTCGAGATAAACATGGTAATATTATTTTTGCTTTTTCAAAGTATTTTGGTTTTGGAACTAATCTCATGGCGGAAACAAAAGCTGTGTTGCATGGCCTCTCTCATGCTTTAAAGTTTGGCATCACTTCTTTATGGCTTGAGATTGATTCGGAGAATTCTCCTCAAAATTGTAATTCTGGATTACCACATACCTTGGAATATTTGGTATGAGGTTAACATATCAAACGTTTGGGGTCAGTTTTTAGTTCGAATCACGCACATTCTTTGGGAAGGTAATAAAGTGGCGGATGGGCTTGCTAATATAGCTGCAGTTTCGAGAAGTGACTCTGAATTTATGATTTTCATCACCTCCCCCATGTTTGGAAAGGATCTTATCGTTTAGATAAAGCATCTATCCCGTAAATTAGAATTCATTAGTTTTCTCTTGGCTAGATATAGACTTTTTTTCTATGGCTTTTAGACACCCCCTTCCTTGATTGTAGAGGAGCTTACAACTTGTGTAAGTCCTCCCCCCTAGGTTTTTCTTACTGGTGGTTGAGGTTGTCATGTCCCCCACCATGCTTGTATTTTTTGCTTATTAATAAAACCTAGGAGGTACCGTCCTCCTTTCGCCAAAAAAAAAAGAAACCTGAAATATAAATATTTAAGCAGGTCCCCTTTATTTCTTTTGGTGTCTAGAGTTAGCAACTCTTGACAACCCACTCTTGCTTGACCTTAAGATTTTTACGTCTTTTGGCATTGGGAGTGAATCGCAAAAGACATTCCACGGCCTTATATCCAGAACAATCACAAATGGAACAATGATGAAAGCCACCAATCACGTGAGTTTTTACAAACTCTTTACTTTTCTTTGAGATAGCATTCTTCTTTGGGTCAGATGAACTAGCCTTAAGAAAATCCTTCTTTTGAAATTTTGGAGCGCTTTTTCTAGGAGGGCGCATAGGGCTAGGAGGCGCACTGCGATGAGGCGCATGGCTCCTAGGCGCATGTGTTCACTCGTAGAAGGAGCGCGCCTTGTTTCAAGAATGATTTTGCTAGACGATGATTCATCTGTAGCTATTTCATTCCCTTTAGCTTCCCAAATTGCTTCGTTGTTGTAGACATAATGGAATGTTTGTCTCTTGACTTTTCCTATCCTTTACCCATTGAATTAGAATGTTTTTCCTTGGGAATTTCATGAGTTTGCTGAGGTGTAAATTCACTATCTCTTTCAGCACAAACATCACACTTAAAGTTGTCACTAGTTGATGTGAATCCCAAGCCTCCTTTATCACCATAGGCTTTTTGGGACTCAAAGATACTTCCCATAGTGACATGAGAATTGGACCACTCATTTGTAATATTTTTAAGATCAGTAATTTGAGTAACCAATTCATCATTTTGAACTTTAAGTAATGAGTTATGTTCTGTTAGACAAGTGTTTTTAACAGTAAGAGGACCTTACAACTTGTGTAAGGCCTCCCTCCGTTATTTCTTTTCCCGGTGGTTGAGGTTGTCATGTCCCCCACCTTGCTTGTATTATTTTTCTCTAATAATAAAATCTAGGGAGGTACCGTCCTCTTTCCCCCCCCCCCCCAAAAAAAAAAGAGGAGTCATACTCTTTATCTGCTCCTTAAGGAGGGTGAGTTCAGATTTTAATAGAGATTTCTCGGTCTTAACCTGGGAAATTTCATCACATGATAGTGCTAAAGCTTCCTTCATATCACTAAATCGACTTATTACCTTTTCATCCTCTTTGAACAATTTTTCTTGTCTTTCAACGTCCTCATCATGATTGATTTATGGAATTGATACAACTTGAGGTCTGATGTAATCACTCTTTCTGAGTTTGCTTCTTGCGCTCAGATCACATCTGGAAAATAACAATCCACCATCGCTTTGAGCTAGAGTAATACATCCTTGTTCAATGAGCTCGCTGATGGTTGGTCCTTTCTTCTTTTTCACCTCTTGATAACTTGCAGATTTTTAACAGGTTTATTCAAGGTCTTCATATCAGGAACATCCTTTGAGTAGTCATCATCAGAATCATAATCATCGTCATCTTTTGCCACCAAGCACACGAGTCCATCATCAGAATCTTCATCGCTTTCTACCGAGTTTTTTTTTTAATCCACGTGTTACGATCATTTGATGGAGATTCTTGTTCAGCAACCATTCCTTTGTGACGATTGAATTTAGGAGTGTGGCTGCTATTTTTCTGCATATACTCGAACTTGGGAATTGGGCAGCTCGATGCAAAATGTCCTGGTTTCCGGCAATTAAAACAAACAAGGTCTTCTTTCCTTTTTGAGTCACTGCTCCTTGTGAATTTTGGAAGAGCTCTGCTTGTAGATCCTTGAGCTTTGCTGGTTGAGCCTGGTTTTGAGAATTTTCTGAACTTCTGGAATCTCTTCACAAATAAAGTGAAGTCTTCATCATCCATTTCTAATAGCTCCGAAGTAGAAATTTTGGGATGGGAACTTTTCTCAACCAGCGCAGGCGCTTCCTCTCTATGCACCACCATAGCAATGGATTTTGACTTTCCTTCAGTTTTACTGATGCGCTGAAGTTTGAGCTCATAAACTTAAGATTTGCATAAGGGTTCCTTAAAGTCCAATCATCCAAGGTTCCAGCATCTTCAAGGGAACTAGATTTATGGAGATATCTAGATCCAAAAGCAGCAAGGAAATTAACATTTAATTCCTTATTAGAAAACTTCTTTCCAAGTGAAATACATAGATTGATAATTTCACAATAGCGTTCATAAGTCTGTCTTAATGTTTCACCGGGGAGTTGAGAGAAATTGTTGAATCACTTTTGTATTTCATATCTCTTATTTTCTTTGTAAACAGTGTCTCCTTCGATATGCTCTTTAATAGCATCCCATAATTCATTGGCAGTAGCACAATGCATGAATTGTTGTTTCATAGCCGTGCTTAGAGTGCTTAGGAGAATTTTTCTTGCTTTCCCATCATTTGCAACCCTTCTTATTTCTTCTTCAGTCCATTATTCCTCTGGTTTCTGAATGGTTGGTTGAGCAGCATTGGTGCGCGTATTTGGATTCTCTTTCATTGGGATGTAAGGTCCATAAACCACGGTGTCATGAATCCTTTCATTGATTGAGCTGAGATGGGTCAAGATGCTGAATTTCCATACATCAAAATGATCTTCATCAAAGACTGGAACATGAGTGTAGTTTGTACTTGCCATAGGTTTTGAGTTTGCCATTTCGAATCAGCACCCAAGCTGTTAAGCTTGAAAAACAAAAACGTTTTATAAAGGTGTTTGCTCTGATACCACTTGTTGGTCCCAAAGGGTAACAAGGGTATTAAAAATAGCTAGAGGGGGGGGTGAATAGTTGTTTTTAAATTATTTTTGTACCCTTGATAAACTCAATTGCAAATACGCAGTTTATCAAATAATCGTTATGAAATGCGCCTAAGTGAGTGAGTGAAATGCACAGCAGAATTTAGTTAAGTAAATAGGCGCAAAGTATGATAAAGTGGGCGCACACACACTCTAAGTATTTTGGCTCAAAGTGAGTGAAAGATGGAACTAAGGCAAATGATATAACAAACACAACACAATTCAATCCAATCAATCTACAATAAATAAACAAGCAAATAGTGAGATAAGATAATAACTTGAAAGTAAATGACAAGAAATTAATACGCGCTATTTGGAGAGGTTCGATCGGGAAATGATCTACATCCTCTAGCAAGATGGTTAGTCTTGCATTTCTAATGGAGATCTTATAATATAAGTGAGTGTTACAAATTACAACGTTTGAGCTTTACACTAACTCAAGATCTATTTTCTATGAAAGAACAAATCATCGACAAAACCGATGTATCTCTTAAAGAAAGATCTAAGTGATCAAACTTAAAGAGGTGCGTGTGTGTTCTTAGTTTTAAGGCTCTTTAGATCTATGAGATTTAGAGCACAATAAAACTAAAGTGTTTTTTCTTGAGGATCTGGGCTAAGTATGAAGGTATGAAGATGTTCTTGAGGAATCTGGGAATTCAAAGGGAAATCTTCAAATCTTCAATAAATGCTTGAGAGAGAAATTCTGAAATGCTTAGCAACTTCAAATGGTTGAAGTTATGGGGTATTTATAGTAGAGCCCCAAAAACTAGCCGTTGGAAATCCCTTGTGGATAAGATCAAAGGACAGATCTGTGTGAATACCCCTTTCCGATGAAGCGACGCATGGGAAGTATCTTGCAATAATCATTAATAATAAAGGGAAATATTCATAGCAACATTAACAATATGAGAGTCGCCACGCCGTTTTAATTATAGCCAAAACATTAAAAAAAAAAGAAGCATGTTAATGGGTTCGGGGGTCAAATTACGACAAGAGAAGAATATTAAGCGTTATCACTCCTATCGCCCGAATGATCGGTCTTTCTATCATGATGCGGTGTATGTTGTGTGCGGTGTTTAGAGACCGGATCCGAATATTGCCTACGTTCTTCTCAAGGTGAGAAGCTCAGGTCAACGTAGTTCGAGAAGAATTTAGAATAGGCAGTAGAATCGGGATTATGCATAATGATGGGGGATTTACCTAAAGATTAGGGTTTAGAAGTAGTTCCTAGATCATGTTCTGGTTGATGAACCCTAGATCATCATCGGCTATGAAATAACATGTTAACATGAAGATCGCAACCCTAAATCTAGCATAAATAAGGTTTTAATCTAAGAACATGAAGAACATGCGAAGAACATATCATGAGCATATGAATAATATGAAGAACATATGAATTAACATGCTAAGAACATGAATATTATGGATCTACACTAAGAACATGGCAAGAACATGAAGAAAAAGTTAGAAAACTTACGTATGTTGGCAAAAAATAAACTTGGATCTTCTTCGAGACTTCGAGAATGTTCTTGGATGCTTGAAATGCTTAATATGAGAGCAAATTCGTCACTTAGGGATCTTAAAATTGATCAAAACTCGGAATGGGATGTCTAGAAATCAGATCCTTGATTATGAGCAAATTCGTCACTTAGCAATCTGAGGGAGGGATCAGATAGCTGAGATGCTCTGGGGCGAAGATGGCCGCCTGGCCAAGGTCAAACATGGCCGCGTGGCCATCATTCCTGGCTGACGTGATTGTTAAGCTAGGGTTTGATCTCAAACAAGGAAACCCTATTTTGGCCATTTTTGGTGCATTCTAGAATATTGAGCTATATTTTGGGAATCCAGGACAAGTCTTTGCAAGGTTTCTAATTCCTATAAAATCCTTGTATATTTGGGAAAGCCCTAATAAACTCATTTTTGGATCGGGTACTAACAGTAGCCCCTCGGCGACGCTTCTTGCAAGGCAATGGAGAGGGTCAACGATAAAAAGAAGGATCTGTTCTGAAACATGAGTTTCAAAATGAAAGAAAGATAACGAGATGGTTGAACCTTGGCAGGAGACCTACGTATCCTTGGGGGAATCAAGCCGAACGTAGTTCAAATCTACTGGGGAAATTGCTAATGATTGTCTTCTGATGGAGAGCAACGAGCAACGCCTTCCGCTGGGGATAACTTTTATGAAGAAAAAAATGCCAGGGGAATGAGAAATGACCACGTCGGTCGGGTGGCTGAACCTTTTTAGGCTTCCTACGTATCCTCGGAGGAATCAAGCCGGTCGTAGTTTGGAGATACGAACAAGAATTATGTGAGATATCAAGACGGCAAGGTCTAAGTAATCCCAAGATAAAAATGGCAATTGCCGGAACTTATGCGATTAGAAACGGTAGGGCTTCTGCAAAATCGCGATAGATCTAGAACATGCATGATATAGAGACGGATGGGTCTCTGCAACCACAATGGTCCTAAGAAAATGCTGGGGTATGCACGAGGTAGAAACGGTCGGGTTTCGGTAATCGCGACGAAAGGTTTGAATGTACGAGATATGAAGACGGCAAGGCCTAAGTAATCCCGATGCTTCTCTTAAAAGAAATAGAAATTTTTGAGAGGCTTTCTCGACCTAAGATAACGAACTTCGATCAAAATAGGCTAAGGGGACCTAAAATGAACAAACATAGAATAAAATTGGGGTAAATCTGTAATTTTGCCTAAGGAGGCGAACATGGCCGCGTGGCCAAGTCTTCTAATTGGCCAGATCTTCTTCACGTGGATTGATCCATCGAACGGCTGGGATGGCCTGAGGCGATCTTGGCCACGTGGTCAAGTCTCTGGTCAGACCAGATTCTTGGTCACAACGCCAGATCCTTCTTCTTCTTCCTCCTCCTTCTTCGAGTTTTAGAGAAAGAAAAGGCAATTTTAGAGAGAGAATACTTCCATTGTTGATCTTGGGAACTCCATTTCACATATTCGAAGTCATGGCGGGGCAGTGGATTGACGATATGCTTGGTCTGGGTGGAGGTTTTGCGGGTTATGGCGGCTTTGTGCCTCCGGAGCATGGGCACTAAGAGGGAGGAAATGAGGATCCTTTAGGGGAAGGAAACGCAGAAATGGACCCAAACACGGGTGGTCTAGCGGCGAAATGCTGCAACGGGGCAGATTGAGAACGAGGGCTGCGACTCAAAACTTTCAGGACGGTCTTTTGAAGTCGACCTTCGATCATGATTATGACTTCTACATTGATTCGGATCACCATTAGTCCAAGTGTCTTCCGGAGATGAGAGAGGTAAATCTCGGACTTCGCCTCTTTCATTTCTCGCGTTGTCATGATTTCATTGAGAACATAAATATATATATATTTAAATGTGAAACATAATCTGCTAGAACAGTAATGTACCTTTGCTGTGTTTACCTGTAGAGAATTAAGGCTCGTGGGTCCACTGTGACTGTGGTTCAGTTGTGGGAGTCCTTACCGGAGGGTCCAGGCAGTTTGCGTGCACGGATCGAGGCTATGGGATTCGTTCCCTTTCGAGGCTATCTGTATGATCGGGGATACTATGAAAGTATCTTTTTTTTTTTTTTTTGGCGAAAGGAGACGGTACTCCCTAAAATTTATTAATAAGGCAAAAATGATACAAACGTGGTGGGGGACATGACCACCTCAACCACCAAGAAAGGAAAACTAGGGGGAGGCCATACACAAGTCGTAGGGTCCTCTACAATAAAGGGATGGGAATCTAGAGTACAAAGAAAAAAGTCTAAAAAGATATCTGGCCATAAACTATCAAGAGAGGCGAATATAGGGGATCTTTGCCTTATCAAGTGCAAAGAAGCCTTTGCATTGACTAGGTAGATCATGAAAGTTAGCAAACACCATGTTCCTTTCTTCATCCGCAGCCAAATTAGCTAAACCATCTGCGACTCCATTTCCTTCCCGAAGAATATGGGTAACCCGAACCTCCATAATATCCATAAGGCGATGCATAAAAACCTTTGAGTCAAGTTCTAACCATACTCGCTGAAAACCATGGTTATGAGCAAGGATGAGACCATCTCTAGCAGCAAGAGCCTCAGCAATCATATTAGATTTAACTCCATAATAATTAGAAAAAGCAGCAATGAAGTCCCCCTTATCATTTCGAAGAATACCCCCACCCGAAGCAATGCCCGGGTTACCTCGGGAGGCACCATCCGTATTAATCTTAATCCAGTCAGCGCTAGACGAATCCCAAATAACCAATCTAATAGGCCGAGAGCTAGTAGAGGACATATGTAAGTGAAATGTATCCACTAAATGTTCATCTCCAAAAATATTATTTTTTGGAAAAGAAAGAGCATGCGATGAAGCAATATTTGAAATGTAGGAACATACCTTATAGATAATGCTATTAGGACACATCCTTATACCTTCAAATCTGCTCTTATTACGAGCCACCCAAATTTCCCAAACAATGATAGCCGGAATAATAGAAATCAGCCATTTGTTAATAGGAGACGAAGGGTGAGAAGGGCCTTGCCACCAGCAAAGTAAGGCCTGATTGAAGCTCCCCAAGAAGAGCCGAATACCACACATGGCACTGAAATGAGACCATACTTTAAATGCACAATCGCCATGCAAGAAAAGATGTTCAATAGTCTCCTCACTTCCAGCCCTACAACATTCACACTTAGAAGCAAAAGAAATACCTTTCTTTTGGATTCTATCATCCGAGGGCAGCCCTCCATGCAAAATTCTCCAAAGAAGCACCGAAACCTTTGTAGGGATAAATTTAGTCCAGCAATAGGAATAGACCAAGGATATAATTCTAGAAGATCGACATTCTTGCCATGCTGAGCTAATTGAAAATTTTCCTGAAGAAGAAGGCAGCCATACTGGGGTATCCTTAGAATCCGAGAGGGAGATATTATGGGATTGGATAACGGACAGAAGTTGGGCACCAAAATTATCTCTAATGTGCTGAACACGTGGAAAATCATTCTCAAATAGATTAAAATTTTGAACATGATCATGGGGGATATTACCAATAGGGGTGTCCAGCCATTTTTCATGAATAGAAATCTCCCCCCGACCAACACGCCAGGCAATCCTTTCTTCAACCCATGGTTTGGCCTTTATCATCCTTTTCCAAACATGAGAAGCATAGGTAGTAGTAGTAGCATCCATGGGATGGGATTCCCAGCAATATTTAGCCAACATAAGATGACTCCAAAGAGAATCATTAGTTCGAAGACGCCACCAAAGCTTCATAGCAAAAGCTAAAGAGATATCCTCAAAATTACGAATACCCAGGACCCCTTCAGTTATTGGGCAGCTCATATGCTTCCATGAGAGCCAATGACATTTTTTACTACCATCACTATTGCTCCAAAAGAATCTCACAATAATTCTTTTAATAGCATGAATAACTCCTTTGGGGGGATCAATAGTAAAGAGGAATAGCAGCAAGACACGATTTAATCAAAGTTAGCTTGGCACCAAAAGAAAGAAGCTTCCCCTTCCATGAAGCAAGCCGATTTTCCATTTTCCGAATAAGAGGAGCAAAGAGACTAATTTTTTTCCGTCCCGTATATAAAGGGAAGCCCAAATAAATAAGAGGGAGATCTTGCTTATTAAACCCCGTTATGATAGCCACATCCTCATCCCTATTGCATTTTTTACCCGTAATGAAGCAAGACTTTTGAATGTTGACAAGCTGGCCCGAGAATCGTTTGATACCACTCAAAATACTTCATATGGCATTCAAGAGAACTCTTAGATCCATTACAGAAAATGATCACATCATCCGCATAAGCTAAATGAGAAACCATAGGAGTATTTATATGAATGCGGTATCTAAACTGGGGAAATGCCGTATGTAAGTGGTTCAGCCCTCGACTCATCATCTCCGCAGCAATAATAAAGAGACATGGGGAAAGCGGATCCCCTTGTCTTAAACCACGCGAAGATGGAAAAAATCCACAACTTTCCCCATTAACAAGAACGGAAAACCAGCTATTAGAGATGCATCGGAAAATCATATCAATCCATACATACCTCATTAAAACTAAAAAGTCTCATAACCTTAATAAGGCCAAACCAAGAAAGTCTATCATATGCCTTAGCCATATCAAGCTTTAAAGCAACATTAGAACCACGAACCTTTTTATTAATGGATTGCAGAATTTCTTGAGCAAGAAGAATGTTCTCATGAATAATTCTTCCTTGAACAAAGCCACTCTGTTGAGGAGAGATTATTCAAGGGAGAATGGGAGCAAGCCGAGAAGTGAGAAGCTTTGTAACCACCTTGTTGCAGAAATTGCAAAGACTAATAGGTATAAGGTCCGAAAATGAATTAGGGGACTCCACCTTTGGAATAGTAACAATTAACGTGCTTGTCCAGCTTCAAGGCATAGAAAAACCCGAGAAAAAAATCACCAACAGCTCTAGTGAGGTCTTGTTTTATGATATCCCAACATCCTATATAAAAAGCACCCGTAAAACCATCCGGACCAGCTGCACTTTGCCCATTCATACCAAAAACAATATCTCTAACCTCCTCCATAAATGGGACAGCCGTAAGCAAAGCATTATCATCCTCATTAATCTGCCTAGGGATAAGAAAAGAAAATTCATCCGAAGGAAGCTCGCATTGCCCTTGGAGTTGCTCCGAATAAAAACCCATGTGCACACTTTTGTTCCCTCATTAATCAGGCGGAGGAGATTAGCTTGGAGCAGATAGATGCAGATATTGTGGAGGAGCCATTCATTCCTCCGCCTGATGCTGGGGTATGATTTATCATTTTGCTTCAAGTTCATCCCATGTGCACACTTTTGTTCCCTCATTTTTATTCATCATTTTTTCTTTTGACCTCTCCGGATGACTCTGGAGGCATACGTCCGATCCTTTAGGCGGGAGAAAATCCTTATACACTTATTGAGAGAGGCGTACCATTCTTGTACCTGCCGGGGGGAGGATGTTGTTATACCACAGCGTCGAGAGCGCTCTCCTACCGAGGCTGGGTCTTCCCACACTGGCGGGCGAGCAGTCTGGGGACGGAGTTTGAGTGCCAGTGGCTCGCGCCATTCGACACAGCGGTGGGACACTACCGTGAAGGATTCAGATTAGCCGAGGGCCATTTTTTATTTCATTCCTGCATTGTTAGCTAAAGTAGAGGGAGACACATGTGTACTGGACATTTAAAATGTATGCAAAGACATTATGTACTAATCTATGATATTGAAAACAACCTATTTGTACAAACTAGTTATTTACATCTTTTCTAATTTTATACAATGCATGAGCCACGGGGATGGGTACATATTCGTGGATTCTGCATGGGATCCGTTGCGGTGTGGGAGTCACCAAACTCAGGGACGGAGCTGAAACTTCTGCATGGGGCGAAGATGGCCGCGTGGCCAAGATGAAGATGGCCGCGTGGCCATGATTTACGCCGTCTTTGCTTTTCCTTTTACTGGCAAGAATTGGAATCTGAAACCTACTTAAACAAGGTTTGAACAGTCACAGAATCGCACCAACAGCAGCTTTTGCTTGTTTTCTTGTCTAAATACTCTCTTTTCTTGCTTTCTCAATGGACCATCATGCTAGGATTTCAAGAGTTGAAAGAGGCATTTATATTACAGCTTTGGAGAAGTGGACTGCAAAAATATCTGGATCTTGTCGCAAATAATTTAACCAGCGGTTTGGCATATAGTGCCTTTGGTGACTCTCCCACATGAACCCGAATGTGAATCTTTTGCGCGCTGCTGCCAAGTTTTAGGATGAAAATAACCATGTGTTCAACTTCTCCTATAATGAAATAACACCCACATATGAAGACCTTATGTCACTTTATGGAGGTGAGGAAAGGGATGAGGTAGCTTTGCCCTTTGATTCTATTCCATTGGAGAGGAGGTTGGTAACTTTTGGTGTGACCGAGGACAGCATTGGTAGAGGTATGTCAGAGGCAAACATGTAGACCTCTCTTGGATGCCTGAGTATTTCATACGTAGGGATGTTACCTCCACCGTTGCTTTGGATCATCTTGCCTTGTGCTTGTTCGCTTTGATTCTCTTCCCTGCCCAAATTGGATTTGCCAGTAGGGAATGCTTAGATGGTGATTCGAGCTCGCTTGGGTCACAACATTCTGCCGGTCATCTTAGGAGAGGTTATTTGTGGCATTCGTCTACTTGCTGTGTGACAGATTACTGACCATGTGGCTTCATGAGAGGCTTAGCGTGAATAAACCACCTCAGTCTGGGAATGTTGCTCCATAGGTTCACCGTAGCAGGGGTATTTTAGAACAATTCGAGCATAAGTCACGCAGGGATTGGGAGGTTTATCTAGCTGAACTAGTGACTGACAGCATTCAGTGAGTGGTGTCGATATGGCGGATCCAATCTTTGAGGAATAAGCAGGTAGGGTCTTACATGATCCGCGTTCCGACGCTTTCTGAGACTACATTTTATTATCCAACGAGGGTGCTCCGACAGTATGGATTGGCTCAAACTATCCTCGAGGCTTGGATGAGAATTTGGCAAAGTTTCCCTTCAAGGTTCTTTATTTGGATGCTAGTGCTTCAATCCTCTTGTCTCAGATCTAGGGTCAGGATGGCTTTTCGCGCATAACTTTCCTTTCACGCTCCCGCAACACCTATTTGTTGCTAGAATATTTAACTTGGTATGAGGAGAGACTTGGGTAAATGAAGCAAACTCTAGAGAACCTAAGGGGTTCTACATTGGGAACCTGTGCTTCGAGCATCTCATTGAGGATGTGGGAGGCGCTGACCTTTGAGAAGAAGAAAGGGAAGAGGATTGCTAATGGGGATGGAAAAGAGGCGATGAATCCGAGGAAGAGGAAGGTCGGGGAGATTTTGAGAGGTGAGGCCAAGAGTGTTAGTGCCTTTGAGGCGAGATTTTGCGAGAAGCTTATCAAGAAAACAGTTCGCCGAGGGCTAAGAAAGAAGAAAGAGACCGACGGCACGACGGGAGCTAAGGAGAAGTTCCGAGTATCCATCCACAGTCATTGCAAACACATTAGTTTTAATTTCATTTTATTTCAGTGTTAGTTAAATTTCATAACAGATTATGTAGTCGCGAGTTTAATCGAGCTTAGACTCATCAAATAAGTGTAACGTGCAATGATTGTGGAAATAAAAGTTTATTTGCTTTATTGGAAAACACAGATTCTTTTTTTATTGCTCTCTGGCAAAATTTGGATGTTTATTTATTTTTTTAGACCGCACCTTTGAAAGACTGCCTATGTTCCCCTTTTACAAATAGGACTAAGGGGCTCAGGTCATCGTAGTTCATTCCAGTTAGACTAGACTTATTTTAAGAAAGGGGAGAAAGAAGAGGGGATGTTCTAACTTTTGCCTAGACCGTCCTTGCGGGTTTTCAGTCTAGCGAGCTTTGTACGCACCCTTTTTTTGCATAGACCGCCCTTTGCGGGTTTTCAACCTATCGGGCTTCTTTTTGCGCATAATATATATATATATATATATATATTTTAGAAGGGGGACTAGTCGTAGTAGCGCTTGAGCTTGCTGAGGTTGACCGGTTCCTTGAATGGGTTGCCATCCAAATCTGCCATCTTGACTGCTCCTCCGGAGAAGATCTTCTGTACCACAAACGGGCCGATCCAAGTAGGGGCCCACTTCCTGAGGGGGTTGAACTTTTTTTTTTTTGGCGAAAGGAGACGGTACTCCCTAGATTTTATTAATGAAAGGTAAAAGGTACAGCAAAGGTTGGGGACATGACGGCCTTAACCACTGAGGAAATAACTGGGGGGGAGGTCTTAAACATTCCATAAGAGCCTCTACAAAAAGGAAGGTGGATCCTACCAAGAACAATAAAACAAAAGCAACTATGCCCTAAGATTAGGGTAAAAAATCCTATCATAAAATAACAAACTTTGACATAGCCTAGGACAAGATTCCAAAGTCGGGAACTCAAAATCATCTTGAGCGTTTGCCGGATGATTAGCCAAAAAATCAGCCACTTTGTTGCCTTCTCGGTAAACATGGGACACTTTCACCTCCATAACCTCTATAATTCTGAAAATGGTTTGAATAACATACCATATTTCCCATGGAATAGAATATTTGTGAAGAAGAATGAAGGCTAACACTTCAGAATCTACCTCAAGCCAAACAGAATGAAGACCCATCCTTCGGGCATGAGACAGGCCATCAAGAGAAGCCCTAGCCTCAGCAATCATGTTCGTACCATGACCATAGAAACAAGAATACGCAAATAAGAAAGAACCATCATGCCTACGAAACACTCCACCCCCGAGGAATTACCTGGATTTCCTCGCGATGCCCCATCCGTGTTAAGTTTGACCTGATCCAAAGTTGGGGTAGACCAAGTAACAAGCTTAGCCCGGGGAATAGTATGAGCAGCCTTTTGAATGCCAAAGAACCGAACTATGTGCATATCCGAAGGAGAGAAGCTGAAAGTGACCTTGTTAGCATGAAGAATATCCACAATTTGGCGACGAACACTATGAATCACATTATCAATTCTTGGAACAATCCCATCAAATCTGCAGTTATTTCTAAGCTTCCAAAGGTCCCAACAAATGAAACCGGGTAAGATATCGCTCAGCCATGAACTAATTTTGCTGCATTTTACCGATTTACATGCATGCCATGCAGTGATCCTCTGGGAAAGGGACAGCCCCGTCACACTAAAGCCAATCATAGACCCAAAGAACGACCACACTTTCGAGGCAAGCTCTCCATTGATGAGAATATGAGAGATAGACTCAAAATCTAGACTAATACAACAGTGGCATTTAGAAACAAGAGGAATACCTTTACGAGAAACATTATCATCTGTAGGAGGGCTGCCTTGAGTGCTTTCCAAAGAAAAATAGAGATTTTGAGAGGAAGAAATTTATTCCAGCACCAAGAATAGACATGACTTCTAACTCGAGAGACTCTACATTCTTTCCATGCCGACGTAATAGAAAATTTGCCTGAAGAAGAAGGAGTCCAAAAAGGAGTGTCCATGCCATCCATAAGCCGAATGTCTTTGAATGGCCATCAAGCAATCAGCCCCAAAAATGTCTCTAACATAATCTTCTTGGAGAACACCATCAACAAAGAGAGAGAAAATCTGGTCATGCCGAGTATCAAGGAGAGTAATATCATGAGACAACCATTTTTCTTGGATGGAGATCTCACCAATACCAACTCCCCACCGTAACCTTTCCTCAACCAGATTTTTGGCAGCAATCATGCGCCTCCAAATATGAGAGCATCCACTTCGAACCGAGGCATCCATAGGGTGAGAATCATGGCAATACCTAGCAGCAAGAAACTGGGTCCATAGAGAATCAGAAGTTCGAAATCTCCACCAAAGTTTCATGGAGAAAGCTAAGGACATCTCATCAAACTTTCGAAGACCTAAACCCCCTTCTTGAGTTGGCCAAAAAAAACTCCTTCCTTGACACCCAATGACATTTATGCCCCCCTTCCGGGATGCTCCAAAAGAAGTTGGCAATAAGGTGATTTATGGCTGTAATTACACCTTTGGGAGGCTCAAGTAAGGATATATAGTAAATAGGAATGGCTTGTAAACAAGCTTTAATAAGCACCAACTTGGCCCCAGCAGAGAGAAGCTTCCCTTGCCAAGAATCAAGTCTATTACGAAGCTTTTGCATCATGGGATTAAATAAGGATTGAACCTTTCTGCCAATATAAAGAGGACAACCAAGATAAACATTCCCGGTGGTTGAGGTTGTCATGTCCCCCACCTTGCTTGTATTATTTTTCTCTAATTAATAAAATCTAGGGAGGTACCGTCCTCTTTTCGCCAAAAAAAAAAAAAAAGGACAACCAAGATAAACAATAGGGAGTTGTTTCTTTTGGAAACCCGTCACAAGGGAAATAGCATTATCCAGGTTAGCATTATCCCTCCCAGTCAGAAAACAAGATTTAGAAATACTAATAAGCTGCCCGGAGAAGTGCTGGTAGGAATCAAGAAAGTCCATATGAAGCTCAAGACAATGAATGCTCCCATTACAAAAAATAATAATATCATCGGCATACGAAAGATGGGATATAATAGGAACACCAACATTACCCGTTATATAGTTAACATGAGGATGGAGATCATGAAGATTATTCAGCCCTCGACTTAAAATCTCCGCAGCAACAATGAAAAGCCTCGGGGAAATTGGGTCACCTTGTCGAAGTCCTCGTGTAGAAGAGAAATAACCACAAGCTGAACCATTGATGAGCACCGAAAAACAACAAGAATTAATACATCTGAAGATCATGTCAAGCCATTCCTCAGAAAAACCAAACCGCCTCATAACTTTTATAAGGGCAAACCAAGAAAGCCTATCATACGCTTTAGCTATATCCATCTTCAAAGCTACATTAGAGCCAAAAACTTTCCTTTTAAGAGAATGGAAAAGTTCTTGAGCGAGCAACACATTTTCATGAATCATTCTCCCTTTAACAAATCCACTTTGCTGAGGCGAGATAATACGGGGAAGAACATTCTGAAGTCTAAGACATAAAAGCTTGGTAATAACTTTATTCGAGAAATTACACAAACTAATAGGTCTTAGATCAGAAAAAGAGTTAGGCACTTCCACTTTGGGGATTGTAACAATGAGCGTGCTAGTCCAACTACGAGGGAGATGAAAACTAGAAAAAAATTCCACCACAGCACGATGCAAGTCTCTACAAACAATATCCCAGCAAAAGTGATAGAAAGTACCCGTAAAACCATCTGGCCCAGCTGCACTAGATCCACTCATACTAAACACCACAGAACGGAGCTCTTCTAAGGAAGGAGGAGCAATAAGCATCAGATTTTCCTCATTAGTAATTAACCGAGGAATAACATTCAACAAATCATCCGGAGGATTTTCCACATGACCATTAAGTTGGTCAGAGTAGAACCTAATAGCCTCATCTCTAATCTGCCCTTGGTGCACAATAACATTACCGTGACCATCTTGGATTCTATGAATGTAAAGTTTTTGCCTTTTTTTCTTAACATAAGCATGGAAAAATCTGGTGTTGCAGTCTCCTCCATCTTTGAATGTTTCATGCCGAGTCCACACATTCAAGAATCTGAAAACACCTTTACGTACCTCATCAACCAACCGGATGTTAACCAACAAAGGGGCATGGTCAGAACAAGTCCGACTAAGATGGTCAATATTAGTTTGAGCAAAACTTTGAAGCCACTGATCATTATATAAAGCACGATCCAGCCTTTGAAGAATAGTAGCTCTTTGCTTCCGCTTATTCCACCAAGTGTAAATGTGACCTCGATAACCACCATCAATCAAATTAGAGACCTGAATCATATCCACGAATTCAGCCACTTTAGAATCAACAACAGGCTTGCCCCCTAGCTTCTCAGATTGATCAACAATGGCATTGAAGTCACCTGCAATCAGCCAAGCTTCATTGGTAGCACTCCCATCAATAATGTAATCCCAAAGGCCTCTCCTAACATATTTGCTACAGTTCGCATGAACAAAAGAGAGTAAAACAGGAGTAGGCCAAAGAGTATGAGCAGCTCGGACAGTTACAACTTGATCATCTTGATGGAGTAAGGTGCAAGTAACACCATGCCTCCACACAACCTAAATATTCCCTTTACCATCAGAAAAACCACCAATACATCTTAACTTACTAATATAAGAAGGTATAACTAAAGGATCAACTTTAGGTTCATAGATACCACAAACCAAAACATCATGCATCCTTATGAGTCTTTTCACACGCCTTATAGAAGAAGAATTTCCAATCCCACGGATATTCCAACTCAAAACTCCTACCATTAAAATAGATTAGGAAAGAAACAGGAAGAGAAGGGCTTTTAAGCCAAGAAAGTTCTTTTGCTCCCAATATTAGGAGCATTGTTTTCCAAGTCAACTTCATTTGCATGGCAGGAGAGCTCTTGTATGTCAAAATCTGATGGAGCGCGAGGAGGAGACAAATTCAATTGATCAATAGTTCCATCACTAGATTTCTTAAGAATGCCCAAATCCTCAACTTCCAATTCAGAATCAGACTCAAATTTTCCATCTTCCATCACATTATTATCATCAACTTTAATAATTTTATGCCTTGGCTCCTTAACAGCCCTTTGAGAACCATTCAGATCACAATCAACATGCACCTCAATTCTTTCTTCTTCTAAGCCAATGGATCCATCTTCAAAGATAACACCACTACTAGTCTTTGATTCTTGTAGGTTTTCTTGAGCCACAGAACTTGAAGCCTTAAGAGAGCCGGGTGAAACAAAAGGAGAACTTCTTTGAGGAAGAAAGCTAAATCCGCTAGTAACCAAATTAGAGAATAAGTTCTTAGGACCCTTAGAAGATGAGGGCTTTCGTGCCAAAGGAGAACCAGAATTAATAACTTGTTGGATTACAGTAGACGGTCCAGTTTGAACCTTCTTACCTTTAGAGCGTGTATGAGTAGAGCCTTGCTGCACAGAGTCTTTACCAACAATACCTTGAGCGTTCTTATCCTTAGAAATTCCATTGGGCTGGTTGGAGCCTTTACCAATACCTTGATCACCGAGTTTCTGCTTCTCCACATAAATTTGAATTGGTTTACCATGAGGAGCTGATTTGGAGGCTTCTTGAACTACACCATCTGATCCAATTAAATTATTCCCTTGTCCAGCAACTTGATTAGGGTTTTTCCCTTCATCTTTTGGGCCCTCTTGGCGTGGGTGCAGAAAGTAACAAGAACCCATATCATGACCAATCTTGTAGCAATGTTTACAATAATGAGGTAAATTAATATAGACCAGCGTCTAGTAAAAGCTCTCAAAATCGTCACCACAATCAATGAAAACCCTAGAAGGGAGCTTTTTTAACAAGTCCGCCTGAACCAATACCCTAGCTTCACTAGGCCTAGAGAGATTGGCTGTAGGCTGATCTATAGAAAGGGGCTCCCCAAAAATCTTGGCAATAGAAAACAAGCAAACTTTGTTGAACATATGAAAAGGCAAACCTGGAAGAGCAACCCAAACCGGAAACAAAGATGATTCCTTCTCCAGATGCCAAGAAGGAGTCCAACGAAAGACTCTCATAGGGTGACATCCCAATTGCCATGATTCCTTCGACCACAATCTGTTAAAGTCACCTTCATGCGCCAATCTGATCATAATATGCTTTTAGTCCACATGACCTAATTGAAATTCAGACTTCAAAAAAAACTTGACAAAATAATGACGAGTTGTCTCCATATTATGTCTGCCATGGGAGAATTTCCCTATAAGAGTAAACTTGAGAGGCTGGGCGAGAGCGTTAATGACATCCTTGGAGAGTTTAAGAGCTGGTTCACCTTTGTAATTAGACATCGAAATCATATTAATATTCGGAGTAGGAATAATAGGTCTATCCTTAAATAAATCGGCAAAGGATTTCTTTTGTGAGGGGACGGCGGTGCTAGGTTTTCCGGTTTGTCCAAGGAAAACGTGTCTTGAGGGGCAGCCGAATTAGGAATCTGAGCAATGACGGGATTAAGTGGAGAAATCCCTTTTCCACTTGTAGAAGCAATACTAGGGTTTCCTTGACCTCTAGGATTCCCAAACATACTAGCATTTTGAATAGCACCATTAACACCAAGTGTTGAAGACGCCATTAATCAGTAACAATCAAGAAACCCGAAACCCTAATTAGGGTTTCAGCAAGAACAAGGAGGCAGCTAGAGGAAATAGAAGAGAGAAAAAGTCAAAAGGTCAACCATATTTTCTCCCCAAGTGTTCAAGCTTACTTTCCCTTCGAGGGGGTTGAACTTGTTGGGTAGACGTACTTTGAGCACCAAGTCTCCTTCTTTTATGTCGACGGGCTTGACCCATTTATTGAAGGCTTTTGTGGTCCTCCTTTGATAAGCTCGGATGTGTTCCATAGCTTTTAATCTACGTTCGTCGAGCGTGGCCAACTAATCATGACGACTGCTGAGCCATTCTACCTCATTCACTTGATTTTCGAGTAAGACTCTCAAGGATGGTATCGCTAACTCAACAGGGAGTACTGCTTCCATGCCATATGTTAAGGCATAAGGGGTTTCACCAGTAGCGGTGCGGACTGACGTTCTGTATCCCCAAAGTGCTAGTGGAAACTTTTCGGGCCAATCTCGTCCTCGTAGAGCCATCTTACGAATTATCTGTTCTGTTGTCTTGTTGGCCGCCTCGACTGCGCCATTGGTCTGGGGATAGTACGGGGAAGACTTCTTTCGTTCAACCCTGAATTCTGCGAGTAAACGGGCACACTCGGCTTCGAAATGACTGCCATTATCGGATATGATGAGATTGGGGATACCATACCGACACATGATGTTCTCTTTGATAAACTGTGCTACCTTCTTGGAGTTCAACACCTTGTAAGACTGAGCCTCAACCCACTTCGTGATGTAATCAACTGCTACAAGGACGAATTCATGACCGTTGCTGCCGGGTGGCGTGACTTTCGCAAATGGCCAAGGAGTGGTGGAACTGTACAATTCATGTGGTGGTAGGTGATTCAGGTTGGAGCATACTTGGCACTTATGACACCGTCAAACCCATTGAATGCAGTCCGTCTCCATTGTAATCCAGTAGTAGCCCAAACGAATAATTTTCTGTCTAAGCATCCTTGCATTCATGTGAGGTCCGCACAAACCGTTGTGTACTTCCTCCATTATTGCATTATCTTTCTTGCTGTCAACACACAAAAGTAGTAACCCATCGTAGTGCCTCTTGTACAAGGTGTCATCTAATAGTACGAACTGTCCGGCCAACCTCTTGAGTGCTTGCAGACTTTTGGCCTTCACACATCTTCTTCAAAGGAGGTTTCCCCATACTTAAGGAACTTGTAGATTTAGGCGTACCATTGATCTTCGTTCGCCTCTGACTCGACTTGGATTTCACAACAATAGGCGGGGTTTTCTCTGCGCCTAATTCTGAATGGTTTCACCGATTTCCCCTCAGGAATTTTGACCAAGGAAGCTAGTGTTGCCATAGCGCCTGCAAATCTGTTTCTGTCTTCCGGTAAGTAGTGGAAGGTGACCTCCTTGAATTGTGCTATCAACTAATCCATGTAATCTTGGTACTGCTGCAAATAGGGTCAATAGTTTTCCACTTCTTCGCTGTTTGGTTAATGATCAAGGCGGAGTCTCCATACACCTCCATCTCCTTTACATTGCGCTCTAATGTGGATTCTAATCCGGCTATGCATGCCTCATACTCAGCATCGTTGTTAGTTGTCAAGAAGTTCAATTTCATTGCTATAGGAGTGTGTTCATCTTTCGGATCAATGAATATGAGTCCGACTCCGTTCCCTCGCTTGTTCGCAGCTCCATCAAAGAACAATTCCCATTTCTCATCGAGTTCTATGGCAAAAATGTCATCGTCCAGAAATTCGGGGTCCTGCCCTCTTGCTTTAGTGCTTGGGAAGTCGGCGAGCTGATCGGCTATTGCCCTCCCTTTGATTGCTTTCCTTGGCACATAGGTGATATCAAATTCTACCAAAAAAACTGACCATTTGGCGAGCCTCATAAAGAGAGAGGGTTTGTCGAACAGATACATGATAGGATCCATTTTCGATACTAAATGGATGGGATGAGACACCATTTAGTGCTTGAGCTTTGTTACTACCCAGACTAGCCCTACGCAGTCTTCTCGAGTGCAGAATCATTGGCTTCTTGTGCTAACATGGCTCCGACAGCGGTGTCTATCACAGTAAGGTATAGTAGCAACGGTTTCTCCTTATGCGGCGGGCGCAGGATTGGGGTATTCACCAAATATTGTTTGATCCTTTCAAAGGCCGTCTGGCAGTCATAATCCCATTCCACACTGGCGGTGTTCTTCATTAGTTTGAAGATTGCCTCACAGATGGTAGTTAGCTGGTTGATGAAATGACTAATGTACTGCAGGCATCCATGAAACCTTTTACTTCTGTCTCAGTGCGGGGGCGGGGGGGCATCTCCAAGATGGCTTGAATCTTCCTCGGGTCGGCTTCTATACCACGCTCGGTGACCATGTAACCTAGCACTTTCCCTCGACTGACGCCAAACGTGCACTTAGCGGGCTTCAAACGGGGAATTCTTGACGGCAGGTTGTTGAAAGCAGAACCATTATTGATAAACACACGGGGAATTTTCTTGCCATCTACCTCTACAGTGATGTACAGCGGTTCGTTGTGAGCAACCCCAAACATGGGTTTGTCTAACTCTGAGAAAGTAATGATGTTTCCATAGTGGATGATCATGTGTGTGACATTCTCTGGAGTAGTGTTTGATGGGACCATCGTAGCGGCGAGGTTCTTCTCTTACTGCAGAGGGGAAAGAGTGAATTCCAATACTGAGATGCCTTGTACGAGATATTGATGTCTCGTACGAGACATCCCCCTTGACAGTCGGGTTTTTGGTCAGTATCGTTGTGTGAATACCCCTTTCCGATGAAGCGACGCATGGGAATTATCTTGCAATTATTATTATTATCAAAGGGAATATTCATAGCGACATTAAAAATTATGAGAGTCGCCACACCGTTTTAATTAGCCAAAACATTGAGAAAAAGCATGTTAATGGGTTCCCGGTCAAATTACGACAAGAAAAAATATTGAACGTTATCACTCCTATCGCCCGAATGATCGGTCTTTCTATCATGATGCGGTGTATGTTGTGTGCAATGTGTTTGAGACCGAATCCGAAGATTGCCTACGTTCCTCTCAATGTGAGAAGCTCAGGTCAGCGTAGTTCGAGAAGAATTTAGAATAGGCAGAAGAATCAGGATCATGCATAATGAGGGGGAAATTACCTAAAGTTTAGGGTTTAGAAGTAGTTCCTAGATCGTGTTCGGGTTGATGAACCCTAGATCATTATCGGCTATGAAATAACATGTAAACATGAAGATCGCAACCCTAAATATAGCATAAAAAAGGTTTTAATCTAAGAACACGAAGAACATGCGAAGAACATATTATGAACATATGAATAATATGAAGAACATATGAATAAACATGCAAGGCACATGAATATTAGAGATCTACACTGAGAACATGGCAAGAACATGAAGAAAAAAGTAAGAAAACTTACCTATGTTGGCAAGAAATAAACCTTGATCTTCTTGGTATCATTGAAGATGTTCTTGGATGCTTGAAATGCTTAATTAGAGAGAAAAATAGTCACTTAGGGAGCTTGAGATTGATCAAAATTCGGACCTTTAACCAAGAGGTGAGGATGGCTTTATATAGTGAACTGACCAAGGGATCAGACGACTGAGATTGGCTGAGGCGAGGTTGGCCGCGTGGCCATGGTCGAATGTGGCCGCGTGGCCAAGGTCGAATGTGGCCGCGTGGCCATGATTCCTGGCTGACGTGATTTTCAAGCTAGGGTTTTATTTGGTTTATGGAAACCCTATTTTGGCCATTTTTAAGATGTTCTAGAATAATGAGATGTATTTTGGGAATCCGGGACAAGTCTTTGCAAGGTTTCTAATTCCTATAAAGTCCTTGTATATTTGGGAAAGCCCTAATAAACTCATTTTCGGATTGGGTACTAACACCTTGTTGATCTTAACCCCTTTTCTTGGCAAACACTTAAGCAATCCGGGAAAACCTAATGGACGATCCTAGAGTCCAAAAATACTTCTGTGGGAATCAAGTCTTGGATTCCCATCATAACTTACCTTCTTGGCCAAAACCATAGGTCTAAAACTCCTATAAATATAAAGGTTCTTGAACCGAAAAAAGGGCTAGAGAGTTAGAGAATCCTCATTCACCCAAAAACCACTCCAAATCTGATCAAAGAGGTCCCCATAATCAGTCCCTCTTCCTCACCCACAAAATTCAAGCCTCCACAACATCATTCAAGCCAAGTTTATTGGAGATTCAAGGCCTTTAGTCAAGGCCATCCATAGGATTCTTGAAGAACGCTTAGGTAAAACTCTTTGTTTTTCTATCTTCTCATCTCCTTCTTTGTCTTTGAAGTAGTGTGATTCCATTAAAGGATCAGCCTAGAGCCTCTCCAATCCATGGAGATGGTCTCAAAGCACATGATCCAACATCCCAAATAAATAAGCAATTATTTATTTGTTTGTTTTCTTTTTACATACACTTTGCATGATTTTGAAACAATGATGATGATTTCTTAGCAAGACCAATCCTAGATTGGGTGAATTGGGTGCTCCTTGACCTTTCCAATTGATAACTTAACCCCCGAATCCATATATCTCGGTCCATGTTCCGACAACAACATGGTGGCGACTCTCAAACAATCAAAAAAGGGTAAATCGAAGGATAAAAAGGGCACCTTGAAGTCCACAAACAAACAAAAAAACCGCGCGCAAACACCTAGACTATAGGTAATTGTACTAAAACTCCTCTAAAATGGCACTCAATGTTTAAAACCTAAACGATAGATAACTTACATCTACAATTCTCTAAGCTTTACACACTCTTTACTTTGATCCCTTAAACTTGCGATCTTCCACATGGTTTCCTTTGGGTTACAACAAATGATCATATCATACTAAAATTCTAAAGTGTTACACACTTATACTAAAACATATTGCAAAACACCGTGCTCTCTAGCACTTGTCCTTAGTCCGTTCCTTTGGTTCGGAAGACCCCTATAAATCCCAAATTTAATGAGCTTCGGTCCAGAAGACCCCTATAAATTCCAAATTTAATGAACTTCGGTCTGGAAGACCCCTATAAAACTCCAAATTTAATGAAGTTTGGTCCGGAAAACCCCTATAAATTCCAAATTTAATGAACTTTGGTCCGGAAGACCCCTATAAATTCCAAATTTAATGAATTTCGGTCCGGAAGACCCCTATAAATTCCAAATTTAATGAACCTCGGTCCGAAAGACCCCTATAAATTACCAAATTGATTTATTTTCCCCAGCAAGAGTAAATTAATGCAGGTTGAGGAACCCCAATAAATCTTGATGCGGGTTAAGGAAACCGTCATAAATCCTTTATTAATAACCGAATCGATCCTGAGATACATGCATCCCGATATAATTGAAAGTGTTATTGGCGTAACCCGTACGATCCTGACACACTTGCGTCCCGATATTTTTTTTTTATTTTTTTTTTTGGCGAAAGGAAACGGTACTCCCTAGATTTTATTAAAGATAGAAATTAAATACACGCAAGGTGGGGGACATGACGGCCTTAACCACCGAAAGGAAAAGACTAGGGAGGAGGCCTTACACAAGTTGTAAGGACCTCTACAAAAATAGAAGGGGAGGCTACCAAAGCACAAAAACCTATACAGGAATCTAGCCATAACAATCAAATTCTAACATAAGGAATAGCAGCTCTATCCAGGTTGTAGGCGCCTTTGCAAGAGAGAGGGAGATCATACTGTCTACGTAACTGTTTTACCGAATCCTATGATCCTGAGGTTTTAGCGTCTCAATATACCGTAGTTTTTGAGAAATTATTTGATTCACACGATCCGTAAGATGGATTCTTCATATACCGTGTGTCTCATATTTTGGCATAAGTTTCTAGTGTCTCTAGACATAATTTCAGTTGCTGTTGCTAGTGTCTTTGGATACGTTTGGGTTCTTTCGCATAGGTTGCTGGTGTCTCTGGACATAATTTCAGTTACTGTTGCTAGTGTCTTCAAACACATTTGATGATCCTTTCAATACGCGCACTCCATAAGAAATCAGAATCCATCCCTAATTTTGTTCTTGATTCTTGAGTCTTCTTCTCGCACCGTGCGTATGGCTTTGCCTTTTTTTCCCCAGTAGAGTCCGAACAACGATTCTATTGTCCTTTACGAATGTTCAGTCTTCATACAGGATCGTGTCCTTAGGATAGTTATCCCCAGCAGGAGCTGATGTCTTGTTTTCTTTCTTTTTCTCCCTTACAAATGTTCAATCTTCATACAGGATAGTATCCTTAGGATAGTTATCCCCAGCAGGAGCTGATGTCTCGTTTTCTTTCTCTTTCTCCCTTACGAATGTTCAGTCTTCATACAAGATAGTGTCCTTAGGATAGTTATCCCCAGCAGGAGTTGATATCTCGTTTCTTTCTCTTTCTCCCTCCTACGAAAGTTCATCTTCGTACAGGATCCTATCCCGAGAAGAAGATGATGTCTCATTTCTACCACAAAACACGAACTACGACTGGCTTGATTCCCCTTAGGATACGTAGGTAGCCTGACAATGGTTCAGCTGCTCAACCAATCAGGCCACCTTCCTTACTTCTCTCCCCGATTCGGAACTCTTGTTTCAGATCGGTTCCTTTCTTAATCGACGACCCTCCATGCCTTGCAAGAAGCGTCGCCGAGGGGCTACTGTTAGTACCCAATCTGAAGATTGAAGGACTTCCTAGACCTTTAGGAACCTCTAAGGACCTTTTAGGTAATTATAACATGACAGGGGCTTATCTGGAAGTTCTCTAGAGTTCTAGATTAACGAAATTAGTTTTAGGTCAAAATCCATCAAGATATTGATCATGATAAGGATTCGCTGAGATCTAGATAAACAAGGAAGTCCGGAGGAGGCCACCATACGGCACTCATCCTACCGTACGGCTGTGGTATGGCCGTACGGCCAGTTCTTCCAGCCCGGTCCGTTTTCCTATAAATAGGGTCCTCCTCTCCCCAATTCGATGACACAACTCATTCTGAGAGTTTCAGCGTCTAGACAGATGAGAAAACTCCAAATTTAAGCATTTTTGGCACCCTCGAAGCCTCTTTGAATCATCAAGAGGAATCAATCGTAGTTCTTGCCGATCAAGAGTCTAGACAGATGAGAAAACTCCAAGTTTAAGTCTTTCTGGCACCCTCGAAGCCTCTTCGAATCATCAAGCGGATTCAATCATAGTTCTTGTCTATCAAGAGTCTAGACAGACGAGAAAACTCCAAGTTGAAGCCTTTCTGGCACCCTCGAAGCCTCTTCGAATCATCAAGAAGCTTCAATCATAATTCTTGCCGATCAAGGTAAGTCTTCTTACTTTTCTTATTATGTTCTAAGGCTAGATCTGTTTTGTGCATGTTTTCATTATGTTTATTCATTCATATTCATATGTTCTTCATGCATTCTTCATGTCCTTAGTCTATATTCATAATATATGCCATGTTTAGGGTAGCGATCTTCATGTTTACATGTTCATTCATATGTTTTCATGATGTTCTTATTAGTATGCTAGATCTAAGACTTATCCATGCGTAACATACTAGATCTAGGGTTTTAATCCCTATTATGTGCATATAACATAGCTAATGATGATCCAGGGTTTCATCAAACCCTAATATGATCTAGGAACTGTTGGTAGTGGTGCCCTAAGCACGTTTAATAAACGTTGTAATTGTAATCATTTATTTCATATCAATAAAGAGATGTTTTGATTATTATTGTTGTTCATGTTTACTTATAATAATCTCCGTCCCTAGTACTTGTTAAGCACTAGTATAAAGGCTAAGTGATCATGGGATGATCATGTTAGATTTATGGGTACTTGTTTGGAACAAGGTACTGGACATGACCCGCTCTATGAGATTTATGTCATGGTCTATGTCGTACATATATCTCATATTAGTTATGTCATTTGAATCCTTAGACATGAAGTTATTATAGTCTTCCACTTGATGAACATTATGTTTGACATATTCAAACGCTACTTTTAACCGAGTAGTTATAAAGGGTATGATTGGCATAATCGGATTCACGTAGGGAAGAATAATAAGCTAAATGGATTTGTCCCTCTTCGGAGAGATATCAAGCTTGGGCCTCTCGTAGGAATGATGTTGATGAAATGTTCGGCCGGACTCAAATGAATTGCTTGGATCAATGACATTTGGATTATCAACATATTCGGAATCGAGAAAGTATTGAACAAAACAAGTTGACTCTTTGACCATGACTTGTGTTCAATGATATCGTGGACAAAAGGATTATGACATATTCTAAGAGGAATGCGAACTTGTATCTAGTTATACTATTTGGGTAGGTATGACGGTTTGCTAGAACCTAATCATATCTTATGGTTTCATGTTTGAACCCATTGCCAACTTAGTATAATCCTAGAGGGTCACACACAATAGAACGAATCTTTAAAAGGACTATATTGGAATTTTGGAAATTCTGGACATTCTGGGGAAGTGGGCGACCACACAGTATGGACTGGGCGGCCGCACACTTAGCCCAATTTTTGTACCAGTTTTGTTTCAGATAGTTGTGCGACCGCACAGAGGTTTTTGGGCGGCCGCACAGTACTGTCGGGTGGCAGATTCCTAATTTGATTAGGAAACGAATTTTGGACAGATTTTGACACAAGTTTCCTATTTGGAATAGGTCATACTTGTGTATAAAAGACCGAATTCGGCCAGCACTCTATGCGAATGATTTTGTGAGTCTCAAAGAGTTTGAGAGAGGGTTTATTTTGTTCCAAGACATTCTTGGTTGAAGAACAAAATAATACACAAAATAAATTCCATATAGTTCTTTTGATTGTGAAAAAGTGTTTCACAATTTGGTCTAGCAACCAAGATCAAAGAAGCTCCTTTGATATTCGTTCGAAGTGTGGATACCGCTAGAGGGTGAAAATCATCATCTTCAAAGTTCGTGTTCAAGCTTTGTGATCGTGATCAAGTCTTCAAACCTCCACCAAAGACCAAGAGAATTTGATAGCCATCAAGGGTTAGTTTATTCCTTCATTCTTATGTTGTATTTGATTTAATCATATGAACGGATCCAAGGCATTGGGTTTCAAAAAAAATTTAAATGCTAAATTCCGCTGCGCATGTTTGATCGAAACCCAACAGGAACTACTTCTAACCCTAATCTTCCCCCTCTTTATGCATGATCCCACTTCATCATCTCTATTCTAATTATCAATGAGCTACGCTGACCTGAGCTTCTCATGATGAGAAGAACGTAGGCAATCCTCGGATCCAGTCTCAAACACTAACACACACACACACACATTGATCATGATAGAAAAACCGATTCGTCGGACAATAGGAGTGATCACATTAAAATTCTTCTCTTATTGTAATTTGACCCCCGAACCCTATTATTCTCATGAATGGTTTTTTAAATGTTTTAACTACAAATAAAACAGTGTGGTGACTCTCAATTTTAATCACGCGCATTCACATCAGGTTGGAAGAAGATGAGATGCAGCAATCCAAAATCTCCGGCAAGGCGTCGACGTATGACAATCCAGACAAGAAGATGGAGACATCTCATCAGAAGCAGAACAGACCCAAGACATAATACAGAAACAATCATAATTAGATTAATACTGTGGAGGATGAAGATGAAGACGATACAGAATGTCCCAAGATTTCTAACTATTGTTTTTCTGTTGGTGTTTCAGATATACTCTATGCGATGAACAACTTAGGCGATAAAGCAAGATGGCCCAAGAAGAATGACAAACCCTCAGGGTAGAAAGACAAATCTAAATGGTGTGCCTACCATGAGGATTTTGGGCATCTTACTAAAGATTCCATCGCCTTACGAAAAGAACTTAGCTACCTGCTGTCAAAATGATATCTCAAAGAAATGCTTAACCACCGGAAGAAGACGGAGAGCAAGGAGTCGACTCCCTAGATTTTATTGATTAGAATGAAAAGGTACAGAACAAAGGTGGGGGACATGACGGCCTTAACCACCAGAAAGTAAAAGACTAGGGGGAGGTCTTATACAAGCCATAAGAACCTCTACAAAGAGGAGGGGGATCTACCCAAAAGAATATGAGACAATACATTTAAGATTACAAAGTAGATTTAGCTCTAATGGATGGGATGCCCAATTTATCAAGCCTGAGAGCTCCACGGCAATCATGTGGGAGATGGGACGACGATATCCAATGCTGGTCCAGTGTCGAATCCACAGCAACGTTAGCTAAACAATCAGCCACCTTATTTCCTTCACGTAGTATATGAGAAACTCACACATGCATATGCTCCATAATGAAGAAAATCTGCTGGATAATGTAATAAATTTCCCAAGGAATGTGATATACTTTAATGAGGATCTTTGAAAGGACTTTAGAGTCAGTTTCTAGCCAAACATGGGACATACCGAATTTATAAGCTAGAGCCAAACCATCAAGAGCTGCTTTAGCTTCGGCCCACATATTAGTACGATGACCAGAATAGTTACCAAAGGCATAAATTAGATCTCCTTTATCATTTCTAAAAATACCACCACCCGAGGCTTCACCCGGATTACCCCTAGAAGCACCATCGGTGTTGAGTTTATAAAACACAAAACAAGGTTTCAACCATGTAACCATTTTAACCACATTGTGCCTTGGGACAGCATGGGGCAATTGAAAAAAAGAATGAATATGAGCATCAAAAACGGGAACATTGGAAGGGGGAAGAAAGGATTTAGCAATGGTCATTACCTGATTAGATATTGAAGAAATGAGGGAAGGACCATTTAGACGGATACCTTCAAATGTCCATTTATTCCGTTTGTGCCACAAGAACCATGTAATAATGCCAGGAAGAATATAAGTGACCCAATCGTTGAGAGGCCTGGTGCGCTTGGGACGCCGAAACCACCATGAAGAGATGAGAGCACGGAAAGAGCCCATATGAATGTTAACACCATGATACTTCTTATTCTGCATCTAAGAGGCATGCTAAGGAATCTAAGGATGAAAGCCTGGAAGACAAAAAAGGATATCTCGGTTGACTTCACAAGACGACATCACCTTCGAAGAAGACGATAGGGACAACTTCTTGGATCCACATCATGACGGACTGGTCATTGCTCTGCAAATTTCAAACTGTAAAGTAAGGCTCATACTTGATAGATGCTGAGGCAGGAAAGGGGGCATACATATTTTATACTTTGGGTGGCCAAATAGTCCCAAGAAGTTGGAATGTTGTGCATCTTAAACAATACTACATGTGATCAACATCCTCTCTCAGGTAATAATGCAGGTATGAATTTCCCTTTATTTAAATTTCATTTCATTTCCATCTTTATTAAATTATGTTATTTCTGCAAGTTTATTTTCTTTCATTAATAAAAGTGACATCAGTCAAGATGTCACGTATTTCTAACATGTCATCGTTTTGCAAGATTTTAACATTTTGAATCAGACTTTGAGACTCTACGAAGACAACGTTTGAGACTGGCCATCTCATCTTAAGTTTAAGTTACTCAATCCATTCTAAGGTTCAAAGAAATTACTTTCTTTCATTCAATTAAGGTTTATACACCACGCCTGGAGCGCATGATGTCAACGTTGGTTGAGGTGTGGGATGGGACCGTATATTATATGTATACGAATTACCCATTCTCACTCAATCAAATGTTTGACCATAAGAAAGTTCAATTGGTTATGGCATTGACATGTCATCTATGTTCAAAAGGTTTTTGGCATTTACATGTCAACAATGAAAACTAAAGATTTCTACATCTTACACAAGAAATTAACATACTAAAAAAAAGAACAATAAAAATAAATATATATATTTTCAAAGTTTGAGGTGTTGGGTTTCAACGAATCATCCGCAGCAGAAGACTTTACATGATCAAAACCCAAAGCCAGGATCCGCTGTGATCAAAAAATTTATAATAAAGACGAAAAGAATTCTAACCTTGTTTGTTCGGAATGAAACTTTAAGATTTTAGGTATTAAGAAAAATACCCTCTCTTGGTATCCACACTTCGAACGGATTCAAGAACTCCTTCTTGACGTGATTGCTAGATCCTTTAAGCTTGAAAACTTTGGCTTTGTAGAACCCATATTCAATCTCTCTTGAATGAATATTATGGTTTGATATTTGAGAATAATCAAACCCTAATAACCCTTGAAAATGTGTATTTTTCTCTCACCAAAAACCTCTCTTTTTATTTCTCAAATCAATGTGGAAGCATATGTTTTCGGCTGTTGAAAATCGTCCATTATATCCAAGGAAGAAACCTAATCTCATTAGGAAATAGGTTTTCTTGATCAGCAAGAAGTTACCTAAAACTGTTTATGCCGGACAAACCATCTGTACGGATCAGTTTGGTGGCTCCAAAACTATACGTACGGATCCTCCAGTAGGATCCAATATTTCTCATTTTTCGTGCCTCATTCGATCCGTTCTGCGTGTGTGACCCAATAGGATTATACTAAGTTTGGCAACGAGCCCGAACCGTTCAGATCTCATAAATCAGAAGCGGACTCTAGTAAGCCATTATGATTACTCCATTAGTATAACTTTTAAGATCCAAAGTTTCCTAATAGAACATATCACAATCCCTTTGTCACGCGATATCATAGTGGACATAAGTCATGGTCCACGTCAACTTATGTTGTCCAATGCTTTCTCGATCTTGAGTAGATTGATATGAGAAAATGATATTGAACACATCAATTCATTTGGGCATGGCCATGCACTATCATCAATCGCACTCATCGAGTGGCCAAGCAGATATCTCTCTTGAAAGAGGGACAAATCCCATCTTGACTTATCATTCTTCCCTACAAGAATCCGATTATGCCAATCGTAGACTTTATAACCACCCGGTTAAGGGTAGCTGTTAGGCCCAATTGGTAGGAAAACATGCTAGAGGGGGGTGAATAGCCTAATAAAACTTTTTCAAAGAAAACACTTTCAAAAGCAAAGTCACTAATCAGTAAGCAAACTATTATTAGTAAGCGCAGCGGAGAAGATATGACTAAGTTTAACTCACACAAAATCAGTATGAAAAGGTTTTGAGAGCTTGGTTTAACACAAAGTGATTTCAAAAAGTTCAATGCAGTTTCAAGAGATTGGTCAAAGGAAATTACAATGAATCAGTATGTATGTTAAGGAGTTGCCGGTGATAGATTTCCAACCGGCAAAGATAAAACAAAAATAAAGTAAACATAAGGGGACACGAGTATTTGGAGAGGTTCACAGTGTAAATACTGCTACGTCCTCTACCAAGTTTGGTCAGAACTTGGATTTGGATTAAGTGCACTATTAGCTTTCTCTAGTCTATTAAAAGCACGGATTTGCCGGTTACAAAGAGCTAAACTCTAGAGATCACTAATGGATCGTGATACAAATCTGACCAAGTGTTTTTGAGTGGCAATTCCAAAAGAACTTATCTCACTCAAGTGGGTGTGTGAAAAACTCAAACAATGTATTCCTTAAATAATCTAGTTAGGGAATACTGATAATATTGATCAGTTTGTGTACAAGTGTTTGTCCTATTAAATGTCTAATGATTTCTGGACAAAGAATATTTGAGATTCAATGAATGCTTCAAACAATTCAACTCTCTTCAATGCACTACTTTCACCAACCTTCTTCAATGCTCTGAGTCCTCTATTTATAGATGGAGTAAATGACTTGAGTCTTGGGGGAGAAGGTTTGTATTTTGAATTTCCAGCCGGGTAGGTGAGGAGTATTAAATGCGATATCTTTAGCATTAATGGCGAGGATACGCATGCCTGTAAAGTTTGATGGGACAGGACCCCTTTGTCTCAACCGGTTACCTGCAAAAAGCAAATATGAAGAATATCTTGAGTTGACTACCAGTAAGCTTCAGTTTGTCCTTGCTGATTGTTGTGTTGCCGGTGACATGAGTGTATACTGATTTATTCCTAAATCAGCAACTAGATGGTGTGTCTTGTTGATTGGTTTCCTGATGTCCTCATGCTGGTTTAGCCTTGGTTTGAACAGATGAGTTCCACTTGTGCTGAACACTAGGAATCCTAAAAGTACCATAAAGGTTTTATTAAAATTTGGGGGATCCTAAGTGTTAATCATGATTGGGATTAAGCAATTCTAAGTCCTATACATTTTATTTTATTTTTTGGCAAAAGGAGACGGTACTCCCTAAATTTTATTAATAAGAAAAAAGATACATAACAAGGTGGGGGACATGACGGCCATAACCACCAGAAAATACAAGGGGGAAGTCTTATACAAGCCATAAGAACCTCTACAAAAAGGAGGGGAAAATTATCGTCTAATATAAGGAATAGAAGCCTTATCATTAAGATAATGCCTCTTACAGAAAAAAGGAAGCTCACTGCTAGAGATAAACTCAAAATTAGCCCTATGATCTGCAGCATGATTAGCTAAACCATCTGCTACCTGGTTTCCCTCCCTCAAAATGTGAGAAACTCGAATTTGAAGGAGGGCCATCATACGTTGAATTTCCTGAATGTAATGCCAAACTTCCCAAGGAACAAGGCAAGAGCCATGTAAAATACACACCAGCACTTCCGAATCCACTTCAACCCACAAAGAATGATAGCCACACTCAAGAGCAAAACGAATCCCATCCAAAGCCGCTCTAACTTCAGCCATCATATTCGAAGCAACACCATAGAATTTGCCAAAACCGAAAACCAATTACCCTTGCTGTCTCAAAAAATTCCTCCGCCCGATGCAATACCCGGATTGTTTCTAGACACACCATCGTATTTAACTTAATCTGACCATTGGAGGGGACTGCCCAATAAATAAGCCGAATAGGCTTAGGCACATGATTAACCACTGAGATTTTGAAAAACTCCATCACATACGAGTCAAACGGACCACATGGATAGGAAATATTGAAAGCCTTAACAATATCCCGGACCTGGGTTTGCACCTGAAGAATAAGGGAGTTGACATTCATCCGAATACACTCAAATCTGGATTTATTACGCGCCTTCCAAAGAGACCAGCAAATAAGGCTAGGTAAAATTGCACAAAGCCATTTGACACCACCCGAGGCTTTTAAAGGAAAGTTATAACTCCACGACATTAACCATTGAGAAAGAGACGTACCAAAGACCCGAATCCCAATCAAATCCCCAAAAAATTGCCATAATTTCGAAGCAACATCTCCATGCAAAATAATATGGGAAATGGTTTCTTGAGAACGAAAAGTACAGCAATCACATTGAGAAACTAGATGAATACCTCGCCTTTGAATAGAATCATCCGTAGGCAAAGCATTTTTCAAAGCTTTCCACATAAAAACGGATACTTTTAGAGGGATATATTTATGCCAACAACTAGCATAAACCATGCTGGAAGGTCTAGCACGGCGGCAAACTTTCCAAGCAGAAGAGATAGAGAACTTACCCGTGATTGAAGGGGTCCAAAAAGGAATATCTGCTCCATCTTCAATAGAGATAAACCTCGCTTGCATTAAGTCCATAACTTGTTACCCATAAGAATCACGGACATGGTCCACTTGAAGGACTCCATCAATAAACAAGGACGAGATCGGGACATGAGCTTCATTTTGAAGAACAAGATCCTTAGCCAACCAATGTTCTTGGACCGAAATACTTCCAGCCTTAATGCCCCAGAACAAATTATTCTCAACCATGTCCTTTGCAGCGATCATCGTTTTCCAAATGTGAGAGAAGTCCATTCGAGCAGTAGCATCCATAGGATGAGTATTATGACAATACTTTTCCAATAGAAACTGAGACCATAAAGAGTTCCCACATCGAAAGCGCCACCATAATTTCATTGCAAAAGTCAGGGACAAGTCTTCAAATTTTCTAAAACCCAAACCACCTTCCTGAGTAGGCCAATAGAATTCCTTTTTAGATACCCAATGACATCGTTTCTCACCATCCGCATTACTCCAGAAAAAGTTCAAAATAAGACGAGTAAGAGCATTGATAGTACCTTTGGGAGGTTCAAGAAGAGATAAATAGTAAATAGGAATGGCTTGGAGACAAGATTTAATAAGAGTAACCTTAGCCCCCATAGACAAAATCTTTCCTTTCCACGTTTCAAGTCTATCCTCCATCTTTCTAAGAATCAGAATAAAAACAGCTTGAGTTTTTCTCCCGGAGTACAACGGACACCCAAGATAAATAATGGGAAGTTGTTTGTGTTGAAAACCCGTCCACTCAGCCACCAATTCAGCCTTGTCCATATCTCTTCTACCCAAAATGAAGCATGATTTAGCACACTAACCAATTGCCCCGAAAATTCTTGATAATAATTTAGAAAAACCATGTGCATATCAATAGAGTTCTTGCTACCATTGCAAAAAATTATCACATCATCCGCATAAGAAAGATGAGATATAAAAGGAGCATGAATAGCACTAGAATGGTAGATGAGATGATGATGATTCTCGTGAAGAGCATTAAGCCCACGACTCAAGATTTCAGCAGTGATAATGAATAATGACGGAGATATAGGATCACCTTGGCGAAGCCCTCTTGCCGAAGGAAAATACCCCACCGCTTCACCATTAATAAGAATAGAGAACCAACAGTCCGAAATGCACCTAAATATCATGTCAATCCAAATTTCGGAAAACCCAAATTGACGCATAACCTTTATCAAAGCAAACCATGTTAGACGATCATATGTCTTGGCCATGTCAAGTTTCAAAGCGATATTCCCACCAAAAACCCTCTGATTTATAGAATGCATAAGTTCTTGCGCAAGTAACACATTCTCATGAATGAGACGACCTTTGAGAAAACCACTTTGTTGAGGAGAAATAATTTGAGGCAGAATTGAAGCAAGACGGCCATTCAAAAGCTTCGTTATGATCTTATTAGAGAAGTTACAAAGACTAATTGGCCTCCAATCAGAAAAGGAATGTGGAGCTGCAACCTTAGGGAGAAGGACAACGGTAGTACTAGTCCATCCCCTAGGCATCCGAAATCCTGCAAAAAAAAATCCAAAACAGCTCTAAAAAGATCATTTTTTTTATAAACTCCCAGCAATTATGATAGAATTCACCACTAAAACCATCAGGGCCAGCTGCACTAGCTTCAGACATTGATAAAACAACTTCACGGATCTCTTCAAGAGTAGGAACAATAGAAACGATTTCATTATCAACGTCATTCAGAATTCGAGGAATATGAGCTAAAAGATGTTGAGAGGAACAAACTTGATGACCCGATAATTGATCCGAGAAGAAACGAATAGCTTCATTTTGAATCTCAGTCAACTCCTCCAACCAGACCCCATTGCTATCTTGAATACGGTGAATATGAAGCTTTAATCTCCTTTTCTTCACGTAAGAATGAAAAAAATTGGTATTACGATCGCCATCTTTTAACCAAGCTAAGTTAGCTTTTTTGCATCCAGAATTCTTCCTCAATCTTTAACCGATGAAGTAAATGAGCTTTAGCCAAGTGTAAAGCAGCCCTATTCTCCTCAGAAGGATCGTGATCAAAGGCTAACTCTTTTGCTGTAACGTCATCCTCCGCTTGTCTAACTTGTAATACGCCCAAACACCTCTTTATTCCAAATTTGAATACGATGTTTCAACCTATTCAACTTTTTCGCAAACTTGACCATGGGTCTCCCCTCCATGTATTCAGCCCAAGAGGATTCCACTAGGGGAATAAAAGATTTATGCTTCAACCAGACATTTAGAAATCTGAAAGCACCTTTCTTAACAATAGCTGAGAGAGAGATATTAAGAAGAAGAGGAGAATGATCAGAGCATGTTCTATTGAGATGAGTGATAGAAGTGCTATGAAACTCATTTAACCATTCTGAATTGTAGAAGGCTCTATCAAGCCGCTGCAAAATAGTTGCATTTCCTTCCCTTTTGTTCAGCCAAGTAAAACCGTTACCAATAAATCCACCATCAATGAGATTAGAAATCTGAACCATATCTGAAAATTCAGCCACTTTTGCTTCTGTTACGGGACGGCCACCTATCTTGTCACACTAATCCAAAATAGAATTAAAATCACCCACAACAAGCCACGGTTCATTAATAGAGCTACGATCAATCAGATAATCCCAAAGAACCCTTCGCTGATACTTGCAACAACTAGCATACACAAAAGTTACATTAACCCGATTAGGCCAAAGAACACGAGAAACCCTAATAGTTATTGCCTGCTCATCGTTATCCAAAATTTCGCAATCAATCCCATGCTTCCAGAAAATCCATATGCTGATTTTAACATTAGAAATACCACCAATACACCAAAGTTGTCTCATATATTGAGAAACCATAGATCCATCTAACATTGGCTCATATAAAGCAATAATCGAAACATTGTGAGATCTTATAAGGAGTTTAATACGTCGAATAGAAGGAGCATTACCCATACCTCTAACATTCCAACTAATGAAACTAGCCATAAAAATAGAAATATAGCAAAAGAAGAGGGCTTTTAAGCCGAAACATCCTTAGGGGAAATTCCCCCACCATCAAAACTCAGAATCTGCATTTTGCTCACCTCTTGGGGCCCTCGGAGAAAGATTTAAATCCCCCATAAGGCTGCCACTAAGGTCTCAAGAAACCACACTTTTTGTAAGAATGACCTCAGAATCAGAATCTTGCTTATTATCATTGAAAGCCGAATCATTTTGGTCATTAGGAACCAAATCAGAAGTTTCGTCATCAAGATCAATAGAACCATCAACAACATTAATCTTAGGGCTTTTATCTTGTCCAGATTGAGAATCAAGTAACACTTCATAAAAAACAACATCCCTTTTACTTGTTTCCATCACACTAGATACTTTCAAAGAATTTGGAGATACAAAAGGAGCACCACGCTTAGGAAGAAAACTGAAACCACTGTTGATAATATTAGAGAAAACATTTTTGGGACCAAGGGGGAAGGGGGGCTTTGAAGCCATAGAAGAACGAGCCACATGATTATTAGGAAGGCTCATATTAAACGTACCAGTTGGAAGAGACTGTAATTGTTGTTTTTGGATAACGGGGACACCAATCTGAACACCATTAGAGTTAGGGTTTGCATCAGATTTTGCATGTTGCTCCATCTTCTCCGAGGGGTTTTTCTTTTCCACATAGATTTGAACATTCTTCCCTTTATCAATCTTCGGAACCGTATAGTTTACATCAGCCACCTTTTCTTGTATAGCCTTGTTCTTTGGATGAAGATAAAAGCACTTTGACATATCAAGACCGAGCTTGTAACAACGTTTATAGTATTGAGGGAGATTTTCAAATTCCAGCTTTTGAAAGAAACTTGAGAAATCATCGCCACAATCAATGAAAACCCTAGATGGCAGTTTTTTAAGAAGATCAACTTGAACAAGGACCTTGGCCACACTAGGGCGAGATAAGTTCGCCGTTGCTTGATCAATAGCAAGAGGTTCTCCAAAAATCTGAGCAATGGAATATAAACAAACTTTGTTAAACATATGAATAGGCAATCCGGGTAGGCCCACCCACACAAGAACTAATGAAGATTCTTCTCCGGATGCCAAGATGGAGACCAACGAAACACACGCATTGGAAATCTGCCAAGAAACTTTCTTTCGCCCACAAACGATTAAATCTCCCTCATGCATCAAACGAATCAGGATGTGCTTAGAATCAACATGACCTAACGAGAAATCTGCTTTTAAACCAAACTTCAGAAAGTATTGTCTAGTTGTTTCCATGTTAGGACGGCCATGAGAAAACTTGCCAACTAGGGTGAATTTAAAAGGTTGAGCCAAGGATTGAATCATCTCCTTAGAAAATTTCAAAGCCGGTTCTCCTTTGTGAATCGACATAGGAACAAGCGGCAAGGACGGATTAGGATTGTAACTGGGAGAATCCTTAAACAAAGAAGAGAAAGATTTCAATTTAGATGGGGAAATCGGCTGATTTGAATCGGGATTAGGGTTAGGTTTAGGTGCCGCATGCAGATTAGGGTTTTGGGAACTAGGCGGCGCCTCAAAACTAGGGCAGAATGAACCATTCGAATGGACATGGCCCATGATAGGAGACGGATTACTGGAAGAAGAAGCCATAGATTACCAAATCACCTTTTCTCAATCAGGTCGACCTATCCTTCACCCATCTAGGTCCAAGTCCTATACATATATTTGAACAACAATCTCCTCCTAATTGCTTAAGTCTAATCACCCTATACAAGATCATCTATCTTAGCTTAGTAAAAGAATGTTTCCAGAAATATCTATTTATTATCATTCCCTAAGCCAAGTCACACTCTAGATGTCTTAGTAAAGATAAAACAAAAAATACAGTAGAAAAGATAGAGGTAGAGGGAATGCCGATTGCATGGATCGGCAGAGAAATATTCTACAAAATAAAGTTAGCATACAGAGCAGCAGAAATATTTTAAGAACATAACACATAAAATAAGCACACAAGTAAAAATGGTTAGCAAAGAAGTTTTTTTGGGATATATCTTTGAAAGTCTTCAAGGATATCTATATCATTGGTCTCCCGATTTTTTCTCTCTCTAGACGAGCTCTCTCTCTAGGGTTATCCTAGGGATCTCTTGGCCGGCAGCCATGGCTGCCTCGGCTTCCTTTTTCCCTTCTTTGAATTCAAGTTCCTGTAATCCGTATTACTCACCCTTGCCACAATCATCAATTTCGAACCCTAACCCTAATTCTTCTTCTGCGCCGATATGTTCCCATGCAAACCCTAATACTTTGGCGGCGCAGCCTCAAGATTCTTCTCTCAATCCGCTAACACAATGGACCCCTCAACCTGCTAATGGATCTCCTAATTCAGCTTCTGCGCCAGTTGGTCAAAATTCCTCTACGCATGTTTCCAAATCATTCGCTAGGTTATTCTCTCAATCCAATGCGAATAAGGATTTCACACAGGTTATCCCGACGGGTAGCTATAAAGGTACCCCCTCCATTAAACTTTCTAAAGATTTAATTGATGCTTTTGCTTTGCCTTTCAAATATACGCTGGTTGGAAAATTCCAGCATGGTAAACCTACTATGGAAGATGCTCGCATTGCGTTTGCGAAATTTCAGTTAAAGGGAAACTATAAGCTTGGTTTACTGGACTCTCGACATATTCTCATTCAGTTGGCAACTGAAGAGGATTATCAAAGGCTGTTCATGAAAGATGTTTGGTATGTGACTAGATTCCCCATGCGTACATTGGCTTGGTCTCCGGATTGGAGGCCGGATCAAGAATCTCCATTTATTCCAATTTGGGTAGGTTTTCCTGGCCTCCCAATCCATTTAATGAACAAATCTTTTATGTTTGCTGCTGCCTCTATGATTGGTACACCGTTATCTCTAGATAAAGCCACGGCTGAACTTTCTCGTCCAAGCATAGCCAAAATTCTTATCAAGGTTGATGCTTCTAAAAAATTACCACATGAAATTTTTATTGATTGTGGGGATGCATGCTCCAGTTTTTATCAAAAGGTTGAATTTGATTCTTTCCCCAAATATTGCAAGCATTGCATGATGTTTGGCCACGATGTTACTTCTTGTCATAAAGCTAATCCTAGCTTGCTGTCTAAACAGAATATTGAGAAGACTGTCAAAAAATTTGTGCCTAAACAGGTTGAAGCAAAAGAGAAGGGCCCTAGTACCGAGACTAATGGCCATATTTCTTCTAGTAGTGGAGCAAAGATTAATGGTGTGGCTAAAGAAATAGAAGTAGTTGATATTGGTGATGATAAAGCTAATGATCAGCCTATGCCTAAGAAGAATACTGTTCCTACTATGGCTAAAAGAGGGCAGCCACTTCCTGATTCTGTCAACAAAGCTTTACAAAAAGCTTGTAGTACTGTTCTTAATATGGATTCAAAAAAGGAGGAGGAAGCAAGTTTGGAGGTCGTTGCCCAGAATGTGGCTCGCCATAAAGAGCAACAACTGCCCTCTTCTAGCCCTATTGTTACTGAAGAGATTTGTGATCAAGATGGGATTAATGATGTTATTTCTGAATTAAACCTCTCTCCACGAGCTCCACATACTAATGCCCCATTTGTTACTGAACAAGCTGGTTCCACCCCCTTTGCAAGTCAGAATTCTAGTGTTGATGAGGATGGATTCACAAAGGTAGTGCCTCGAAAGAGAAGAGGCCATTCTGCATCACCTCCTTCTTGATTCTGCTTTCATCTAGTCTTTCCTTAACAGTTTATAATGGTAGCTCTAATTAATTGGAATGTGAGAGGGATTGGTAATAAGTCTTCTCTCCAAAGATTAAAAAGGCTGATGCGTCTCTATGGTGCTTCGTTTGTTGCTATTTCTGAGCCAAAGTTATCAAGTACTCAGCTTAAGAGGATTCAGCGTAATCTGGGGTGCATGGGTGGTATGTCAAATTGTAATGGCAAGATATGGATGTTTTGGAAGCATGGTTTCGATTGTATGGTTATTCATGATTCTAATCAAGAATTAACTCTTCAAATCTCCCATCCTCATTGGCATTCTCCTGTCCTTCTAACTGCGGTTTATGCAAGTTGTGATAGATATAATCGGCGTGATTTGTGGGACAACCTTATTGAGTTAAATATGGCTGATCTTCCTTGGCTCATAGTGGGTGATTTCAACTGTGTAATGAACCAAGATGAAAAAATGGGGGGTAAACCTATTAAGGAAGCTACAGTTTCGGAATTTGTTGCTATGGTGGAAGTTACTGGCCTAATTGATGCAGGATATAGAGGGAATAGTTTTACGTGGGTCGACAAGCCAAAGGGAAAGCCCACTATATACCAACGCCTTGATAGATCTTTTTATAATATAAAGTGGTTAGAGATGTTTCATGCGACTGATGTCACACACATCAATCGGACATGCTCTGATCATTCTCCGCTTGTGATTCAAATCAAATCCGAGGCTCAAAAATCAGGAGGTTCTTTTCATTTTTTGAATGTTTGGTTGAAGCACCCCTCTTTCATTGCTTTAGTTGATAATTCCTGGAATGAAGCTATGGATGGAAGGCCAATGGTGGATTTGCAAAAAAGTTAGCTAGATTGAGAAAGGTTATTTCTAAATGGAACAAAGAGGTTTTTGGTATGATCGACCAACAAGTGAAGCAAGCTGAAGATGAAGTCACTAGATGTGAATTACTCCTTCAAAATAATTCGTCGGATGAGAATTGCACAAATCTTGGGTTGGCCAAAGCTAACCTTTTAGCAAAGCTGAAAATTGAGGAAGAGTTTTGGTGCCAAAAAGCTAACATATCATGGATAAAAGATGGAGATAGAAATTCCAGATTTTTCCATTCTTATATGCGCAAGAAGAGACAAAAACTTCATATTCATCGTATTCGGGATTCTAATGGCAAATGGATTCATTCTAAAGAAGATATTCAACAAGAGGCTATCTCTTTCTATTCTGGCCAACTTCAAAAACCTCACGAAAACCCTTCAAATGATTTGTTGGATGTTATTCCTACGTTGGTTTTGGAAGAAGATAATCATCGGTTAACTGATATTCTTTCGGTTCAAGAAATTAAAGAGATTGTTTGGTCTATGAGTGGCCAAAATGCAGCAGGGCCGGATGGGTATACTGGCGAGTTTTACAAGAAGTGTTGGGATATTATCAAGCTGGACTTTCATGCAGCTATTGTAGAATTTTCTTGGGTCATGACATGCCAAGGAGCTGGACTAGCACCCTTATCGTCACCATTCCGAAGGTAATTTCTCCTTCTTCTTTTTCTGACTTGAGGCCGATCAGCTTGTGCAATTTTTCGAATAAAGTTATTACTAAGCTGTTAAATTCTCGGCTTGCTCCCTTTTGCCGAGACTCATCTCCCCTAATCAAAGTGGTTTTGTTCAAGGTCGTTTAATTCATGAGAATGTTCTTCTAGCTCAAGAGTTAATGCAATCATTAAGAAAGAAAGCGTGGGGCTCAAATGTTTGTTTGAAGTTAGATATGGCCAAGGCGTATGACAGGATTTCGTGGTTTGCTTTGATCAAAGTTATGAGAAAGTTTGGTTTTAGCGAAGTTTGGAATGATATGATTTTCAGATGTATATCCTCTTGTTGGTTTTCCGTGCTGATAAATGGTGAAAGTTGTGGTTTTTTTCCATTCCTCTCGAGGACTTCGACAAGGAGATCCTATATCCCCCACCCTCTTTATTATTGCTGCGGAAGTGTTGAGCCGGGGGTTAAACATGTTGCATAATGATTATCCGCAATATCGTTATAGAGCCCATATTAATACCCCTTGATTTCCCATTTGGCCTACGCGGATGATATTGTCATCTTTTGCAACGGATCGAAGATTCTTTGGATGCTCATATTCGATGTCTCAATTGGTATCAAACTTTTTCTGGGCAATTGGTTAGCTCGAGTAAATCTTGCTTTATTACAGGTGCTCATCATGAAGATAGAGATGGTTTAATAGTGGAAGCTACTGGATTTCAAAAAAAGGACCTTCCTATTACATATTTAGGATGTCCTTTATATGTTGGTCGTAAGAGGATTGCTTTGTTTGCTTTGGTTATGCAAAAAATGGAAGCGAGACTTGCTACATGGCAGGGTAAACTTTTATCTCATGGGGCTAAATTAACTCTCATTAAAACTTGTCTCCAAGCTATTCCTTTATACTATATTGCTCTTCTTGACCCTCCTAAGGGGGTTATAAAGGCCATGTATAGGCTGATCTCAAATTTTTTCTGGAGCAATGAAGAGGGTCAAGCAAAATGTCATTGGATTAGCCAACGGAAAATGTTTCGGCCTACAGGAGAAGGAGGTCTTGGGATAAGGCGTTTTGAGGAGTTGTCCATGGCTTTTTCGATGAAATTATGGTGGCGGTTTCGTAGTACCAAATCTCTATGGGTCAGCTTTATGGAAGCAAAGTATTGTCATGGTACTCACCCGATGGATGCTACCAAGCCGTCCTTTGCTTCTCACATTTGGGTCCGGATGCTTGGTGCCAAAGATATAGTTGAAGCTAATATTCAATGGGGTATTGGATGTGGGGATATCTCTATTCATGAGCATTGGGCTGATTTTCCCTATATTCTTCCTGGAAATCATGTTGAGGTCTCTAGTCTTTTTGAGAATGGGCAGCCCCGTATTGATCATATTAGGGATGTCTATGGAGAGCAGCTTTTACACCATATTCAAAGGTACAATATTCAGATTATTGATAATCCTGACAAACCTTTTTGGTGTCTCTCTACTTCGGGTAGCTTTTCCATTTCCTCGGCTTGGAAAGTATCTAGACCTACAGGTACCCATAACCCTATGTTCGAGAATTGCTGGAATTCTCACATCCCTCTCAAAATTTCTGTTTTTATGTGGCGGCTCCTCAACAATGGTCTTCCTACTGATTTGGCAATCCAACGAAGAGGAATTTCCATGGTTTCTGCATGTGTTTGTTGTTCTCATCCTTCGACTGAAGACCTTGATCACCTCTTTGTTCATAGTCGTATTGCTAAGGAGGTCTGGGCTCATTTTTCGAACTTAATGGGGATTAAGATCCAAATATACAATGTTCGGTCTTTGATAGCTAGCTGGTGGTTTAGCACTGGTAAAGATGGCCCGAAGGGATCCAAATGGCTCTCCCATCTTCTTCCATGTTTTATCCTATGGGAAATTTGGAAAGGTCGAAACAAAGCAAAATTTGAAGAAAAAAGAATGGCTGCTCCACTTATTATTGCCGAGGTTATTTCTGCGTTGCAAGGTATTATTAAAGCTTTTAATATTTCTTTTAGAGCTACGTGGGTAGAATTTCATATTTTCTCCTATTTTGGTCTCCCCATCCATAATTTCGAGTGTAAGAAGGCCCGCATGGTGGTTTGGCAGCCCCCGTTGGTAGAGCAATTCAAGCTTAACACTGATGGGGCATCTAAAGGCAATCCGGGTATAATGACAGGTGGAGGTATTTTCAGAAATAAAATGGGAAAAATTTTGTTTGCTTTCTCCAATTACTATGGGCATGGGACAAATATGGTGGCTGAGGCTAGGGCCGTCCGTGATGGGCTGATTTATGCTAGAAATTTTGGTATTGCTTCTTTATGGCTTGAGTTTTTTTATTAATGATAGATGAATTGCCCTTGCTTCTTTATGGCTTGAGATTTATTCTGAAGTGCTTCTTAAAATTCTCATTGAGAATTATCACATTCCATGGTGTATTTGGTATGAAGTGCAGGAAATAAAGCGTTTAATGCATATGCTTTCGGTCAGAATTTCACATATTCTTCGTGAAGGAAATAGAGTAGCGGATGGATTAGCTAATGCAGCTGTGGTTTCTAGGTCAAACTCGGTCTATTACTCTTTTGAGGATCTTCCTGAAGACTGCAAAGGCCCATATGTTTTGGACAGCTCTTCAACTCCTTATATTCGGATTAGGTGATATGGCTAGATTATTGTGTTTTTGTTTTTTTAGCTTGGCTAGTTCCCCTCCCCTTTATTGTAGAGGTATTTACATTACGTGTAAAGCCCCCCCTAGCTTTCCTTTCTTTGGTGGTTGAGGTTGTCATGTCCCCCACCATGTTTGTATTTAATTTATATATTAATAAAATCTAGGGAGGTACCGTCCTCTTTTCGCCAAAAAAAAATAAAAAAATCTATATCATTGGTTACATTGACTCAAGAACCAGTAGACTTGGGAAGGTCCTCTTGCTGGTCAGGGGTTGTAGCCTTTGAAGTAGATTCTGTTCGCTTGGCCTTCTTCTTTGCTTTGGATTCTTCCTTGTTTGCCTTCCTTTTCTGTCTCCTTGTTGGTGAACCCGTTAGTGAATCCATTGAATGAGTCCGTTAGTGAACCCTTGTTGACGAATCCGTTAGTGAATCCTCCTGATGAATCCGTTGGTGAATCCCTTGAATGAGTCAGTTAGTAAATCAGCTTGATGAACCCGTTAGTGAATCCTCTTGATGAATCCGTTGGTGAATCCCTTGAATGAGTCCGTTGGTGAACCCTTGTTGATGAATCCGTTAGTGAATCCGCTTGATGAATCCGTTAGTGAATCCCTTGAATGAGTCCATTGGTGAACCCTTGTTGACGAATCCGTTAGTGAATCCCTTGAATGAGTCCGTTAGTGAACCCTTGTTGATGAATCCGTTAGTGAACCCGCTACGTTGCTTGAGAAGTTGTGATTTCAGTGGATCCTTATTGACCGAATTGCTGTTTGTATCTGTATCTGATGTGTGCTGTTTGGAGCGGCACTTGCTGTTGACTTTATGACTTTTGTGGGGGTGCGGGTACAGTTGACTGCGGACCAAAATAATTTTTCCCTTTAGAAAGGAAAATATTGAGATTGACCTTGACTTTTGTAACCGTTGGATTTAATGATGTCCGTTGCGGAACTTTATGCTTAAAACGCCCCAAGGTGGAGCTGAAAACTCGGATAGGAGTTTGGAGGAATTGATGTGATGTATTTAGTCCTGACTGGACACGGGAAGCGCCCACGTTTGGGCATTGCTGTGGGACGCGCGCGCGGTGCATAAGGGCATCAGGGGGCACGCGCATCTCGCTTAAGTTCAGAACATATATTCAGAAACTGCTCATTCTGTTCGAGCCAAGTTCAAAAATTGCCCAAACTCTCTACATTCTGAGTCGAAATCTTGCGAGGAAAACATCCCAAAACGTTTCCTTTGCTCATTTGAGACCATTCCCTCGAGGAATCATGTCGGGTTCTCATCAAACTCCTCCTTTTGAGATGCCCATGGGCGAAGAAGCCGAGGTCGGGGTTGAAGCCATGGACCCAAGACAGCTTACTTATGAGTCCCATACTCATATCTCCCACTTTGTATCTGCGGGATTGGTAAGCATTCTTCATCTTCCTTGACAATTTTGCATTCTAGGGTCGTATCATTTTGCCCGTGATACTGCTGCAGTAACCCTTTTGATCATGGTTGCATGTTATTGTCATTGTTGATTTGTTGTGAAGAGAATGTTTGGACACCCATTTGCATGTTCACACACTTGTTTGCACGCCATGACATTGCCATGTTGAATTTTATGCTGGGTTTGACCATTTTCTAGCCGTTATGCTGACGAATTTTTCTTTGCCTCTTGTTTCCTTTCAGAGGTGGAACCGCTTGACTGAAATTCGAGGTGGGGCTCAGGCACCCGTTTCTATGTGGAAGAATTTGCCCGAGAATGTACGGGCTAGGGTTGCAGCTACGTGTTTTGGCCCTTTTATTATGGGTTTGCCTTCACTGAAGAATGATCCTGATGTGATTCAGGCCTTGAGGGAGAGATGGTGGGATACCACTCACACTTTTCATTTGCCGATGGGGGAGGTGACTATGACCCCGACTGACTTTACGGCTCTGACCGGTTTGCCTTTTTCTAGGGTGCCTGTCCCTTGTGGTGTGAGGGGAACTGCTCGGACTCCTGACGAGCTGATGGCCTTGGTGGATTGCGGGCTCATAGTGAAGAGCTTCCGGGTGACCTGGGGGAAGATTAGGGCTTACTTTGATGTCCTCGCGGTTGAGTCCTGAGGTATTACTGCTGACCGGGTCGATACGGTGGCCAGTTGCTTTATCTGGTATACTTTGTCTCATACCTTGTTCGCGACCGGGGGGTGTTCTGCTTCCCTGTCCCTGTTGGACCTTCTGGTTGATCTGGACCAGGCTGCTCAATACAACTGGGGTACAGCGGGTCTGGCTGCTTGCTATCACGGTATGGACTTGACTAGTCGTTCGACCAGTAGCTCGGCCATGGTTTTCTCTCGCTTGGGAGGTACATTTACCGTTTTTCCCTTTCAGATTTCTATCATTTCTGCACTTTCAACTGTGTTTAATTTCTGCCTTTGCTTCTGTTTGCAGCTGTGGGCATTTTGCCATTCTAGGCATGAGGGACTTCAGGATTGGGAGAGAGGGTCAGCCCCTGTATCTTAATTGTGCTAAGTGGTCTTACAAGGCTATAAATGTGAAGACTGGCACTGCCCCCATTGGTTTGGTTTCAGCCAGGCAATATCTGGATAGTCTGAGGCCTGAGTCCGTATCTCAGTCATTGTTTCCCTGGAGACCGATTTATGGTAGCATAGAGCATACACAGTTCCATACCCGCTCGAGGCTTCTGATGAGCTCCGTGGAGTGTATGTCCATGTACTTGGGAGAGAGGGTATACTGGCAGCATGGGAGCCAGATGGTGGATTACCATAACCCTCCTAGGCCAGCGGTCCCTGAGTTCCCTCCTTTTTGTCCTCGTAACTGGGGGCACTGTCTGAGGATGATAGGGCCATGTATATGGCAGGGGTTGATGCTACCCCCTTCGTCCTTATTTATCAGAACTACGGCTTCTTCCGAGCGAACCATCTCATGTCGGGCTTTATGTATGCCGACCCTCGGGGAACACAGCCTGCCCCTTCTACTTCTGCGCAGTTTTACCCCACCGGGGCGGGTTATTGCTTTGATCCCCCCTTTCCTCCTTCGTATTACACCCACTCCAACTTTGGGGTTGTTGATGAGCAGAGGGAGATTGTCCCTGAAGATATGTCACCGGAGAGAGAGGCTCCTGCCCAGACCGCTGTGGTATGACTTTTGCCTTCCTTGCACATTTCTGATTATGTCCCGCTTTCTGTCCCAGTCTGTTTTATCCCAGTATACTGATGTATTTTCCTGTTTCTATTGTAACAGGTACCCGTGGCTGCTTATAGGTATATAGGCCGCTAGAACAAAGGGATGAGGAGCAGGCTGCGCCGTCTGGAGGAGAGAGTCCTGGAGCTCTGTAGGGACATGGCGAACCTGACCAGGCAGCTGCAGAGACCGTGTCTGGAGCTTCTAGAGGTATGGCTCGGGGTGCTCGTGGCATGGGACGAGGTTGCAGAGATGCGGCCCAGGCTGTCGATGATGCTGTGACTGATGCTGTCACCTCGGCGAGGCGGTCACTGAGTCGAAGCCTTAGTCATGGCGGTGCTAGTTCCTCGGTGCAGGTGCCAAAGAGACGCCGACATGAGATCACGGTCGAGGAGTCTGAAGAAGAGTCTGACGATGAGGAGACCGAGAGCGGTGATGAGGGTGAGCACAGTGCCACAGGGGATGATTCAGAGTAGACTGGGGAGGATGAGTACCTGAACAATTTATTTTTTGACATGTAATAACATTTAGCACATATTTTACAGTCCTAGCTATTTTTGTCTACATTTTATATTTTTTTCTAGACTCGATCTTAAATGTCGACACTTTACAAGAAAATGTGTGCCCAAAGTGTTCCATTTGTTGCCGTTGAACATCGCTTTGTTGCTGCGGATTCTGAACTGTTTGCAGGTTGAAGGCGTTGAAATGCCTGGGCTGTTGCTGAACTGACAAGGCCTGTTCTGTTCTGCCGTCTGTCAAAGGCGCGCGCTCCTGGAATAAGGCATGGGATGCGCGCGCGTCTCAGGTGCAAGGGCGGAAGCGCCCGCGTCTGGGCTGCTGATTTACAACCCCTTTCTTTTTGTACAGGATTCTCCAACAGCAATAAATTTGAACCCATTTCGACCAGTTTGGTCACACGGCAATATTCTGCAATACTTCATATCATTTTAAGCCCCAAATCCTTGTCAAGAATGGTTCCCATGACCTTTTCTTTTGAGGTAAAGGTGTCCGTCCCTGAAGGTGAACAAATGAAGCAGGTGGTTCGAGTTAAAGCCCCTAGGCCACCTTATTTGCCTAAGATGAAGAAGGGCAATGGCAAAGGCAAGGGTAATTCCCCTTATGTGTGGAAACGCCCATACAAGGCTCCGGTTAAGTCTTCTTTTGACAAAGGCAAAGGGAAGGGGAAGGTTGTTGATGAAGCTCCATCCCGTCCTAGCGTCTTCTCTCGTCTTGGCGGTTCCGAGAATGCTCCGCCCCCACCTAAGAAGGTCAAAGGCCAAAGCAAGAAACAATGGGTTTCCAAACCGAAGAAAGATTAGACTTTTCTTTGTACCCCAAGATTGCAATTAATAGACCACTTGTTAGGATTTTAATGTTTTTATGTCTTTTATTGCTCAACATATCCGTTGTAATGGCAATAATGATTTGAGAGATGAATAAAAATTGCATTTTGTTATGACATGATTGGGTAAAAATTATTGTTTTAGACCGCACCCGAAGGTTGCCTACGTTCCTCTCGCAGAGAGGCTCAGGTCTCCGTAGTTCAAACAAATGAAGACCATTTTTTATTTTTTATTTTTGTGTGCACCCTGTTTTTTTGCCTAGACCGCCCTTTCAGGTTTTCAATCTAGCGGGCTTCTTTTTTGCACGTGCTCTAATTTTTGTCTAGGCCACCCTTGCGGGTTTTCAACCTAGCGAGCATTTTTTTTCTTTTTTTTTATTAATGGTCTTCATTCATTAAGCGTAGAACTTCTTGAGCTTGTTGAGGTTGACCTCCTTTGGCAATTGATCACCATCCAAGTCTACGAGTCGGACTGCACCGCCGCTTAATATCTTCTTGACCACGTAAGGACCGATCCATTGGGGTCCCCACTTCCCAAGGGGATTCATGGCATTGGGAGGATGTTGTCTTAGGACTAAATATCCCACTTTGATATTTCGAGGCTTCACCTTTTTGTTAAAAGCCCTTGCCATTCTTTGTTGATAAACCCATGTACGTTCAAACGCTCTTAACCTATTTTCTTCGAGTGGGGTTAATTGCTCGTATCGACTTTGCATAATCGACCTCGTTGACTTGATTCTCGAGTAAGACCCGTAAAGAAGGAACCTCGAGTTCGACTGGGAGTACGGATTCAGAACCATAAACTAATGAGTATGGAGTTTCTCCTGTTGCCGACCATATTGATGTGCGGTAGCCCCATAATGCTAGTGGTAATTTCTCGGGCCAATCCCTTCCTGTTGAAGCCATTTTTCGTATGATGACCTCGATTGTCTTATTTTCTGCTTTGACCGCTCCATTGGCTTGGGGGCGGTACGGGGATGACTTGTGCTTGGTAATTTTGTAGTTTACCAAAAGTGCATCCATTTCTTTTTCAAAGTGAGAACCATTGTCGGAGATGATCTCATGAGGAATACCATATCGGCACATGATGTTGTTCTTCACGAGTTCGGCCACTTTCTTGGCGTTGAGAACTCGGTAAACTTGTGCCTCGACCCATTTCATGAAGTAATCCACGGCCACTAGAATGAATGACTATCCGTTGCTTCCCGTAGGATGGACTTTGCCGATGATATCTATACCCCAACAAGAGAATGGCCATGGTGTGATCATGTTGTACAATTGTGAAGGTGGAGCATGTTGCAGATTAGCATGGAACTGGAACTTGGCACATTTCTTGACTTTCTCGATGCAGTCTTGTTCCATTGTAGTTCAATAGTAACAAATACGGAGTATCTTTTTGGCTAACATAATCCCATTCATGTGGGGTCCGCACTCGCCTTCGTGGACTTCGTGCATGATTTCTTGAGCTTTGGACTCATTTGCACACAAAAAATTGATTCCTTGATGATGTCTCTTGTAGACTCGGTTCCCAATCAATGCATATATGGCGGCTAGCTTTTGTAGTGCTATTCGAGTTTTCCCATTGCTGTTCTCGGGAAAGGTGCCGTTGTTGAGAAAATTCAGGATGTCCGTGTACCATGGGGGGTTATTTTGGACTTCATTGATTTCAATACTCATGCAGTATGCCGGACTAGTCCTTCTTGAAATTTTGAAGGGTTTCACCATTTTTCCTTTGGGTATTTCAACCAATGAGGCTATGGTGGCTAAAGCATCGGCAAAGCGGTTCTTGTCCCTCAGCAAATAATTGAACGTGAAATCTTTGAACTGTTCAACCAACTCCTCGAGGTGTTGACCATACTTTTGGAGGGTCAGGTCTTGGATTCGCCATTTACCTGATGTCTGATTGATAAGGAGTAGGGAGTCACCGAATACTTCTAGTTCTGTGAGATTTCTTTCTAGTGCCGCTTCTAGCCCCGCTATACATGCCTCATATTCGGCAATGTTGTTGGTAGCTTCGAATTCAAGACGGATTGCGATTGGAGTGTATATGTCCTTTGGATCGACAAGCAACATTCCTATCCCATAATCGTGCTTATTGGCTGCGCCATCGAAAAAAAGTTGCCACTTATTTTCCTCGGTTGTAGTTCAGATCAAGTGCTCGTCGGGAAACTGTAAGTCCTCCCCCTTCACTTTATCACACGGAAAATCAGTAAGCTGATCACTGACCTCTTTCCCCCTGATGGATTTGAGTGTGACGTAAGTGATATCATAGCCGGCGAGCATGCAATACCACTTGGCTATCCTTGTTGACATGAAAGGCTTCTCGAAGATGTAACGAAGCGGGTCCACTATTGCTACCAGCTTGTTTTTTTTTTTTTTTTTTTTTTTTTTTGGCGAAAAGAGGACGGTACCTCCCTAGATTTTATTAATAATGAAAAATAAGAACAAACATGGTGGGGGACATGACCACCTCAACCACCAGGGAAAAACAAAAGGAAAGGACTTACACAAGTTGTAAGCTCCTCTATAGAGTGAAGAGGTCAATCTAATAAAAAGATAAAACAAAAACCTAGCCATCAATAAGAGCGAATAGAGGGGATTCCGGCTTTATCAAGAACATAAGCACCTTGACAATCAGCCGGGAGCAGGGAACCCGGGTACCAAACCAAAGGGGACTTGACATCTGCTGCCTTATTTGCCAAACCATTAGCCACCTTGTTACCCTGGCGAAGGATATGAGATACCCGTACATCTATAACACCCATTATGTAATGAATCTGCCGAATAAGATAAAATACCTCCCATGGAATATTATAAACTTTAGTGATGATCTTCGCCAGCACCTCAGAATCCACCTTAAGCCTTTTGCTACCAGCTTGATTGGAAAGGCTTCCATGTAATGTTTGAGCTTTTGAGTAACCCAAACCAGTTCTGCACATGACTTCTCCAAGACGGAGTAGTTCTTTTCACCTCCTTCAAATCGGCGACTGACAATCATTCTCCTTTGTGGGGTCTCATTGCTCTTGTGCTAGCATAGCCCCTAGGGCTTCGTCATTCACTGTGAGGTAAAGCAAGAGAGGTTTCTCCTTGTGAGGTGGAACCAAGACTGGAGGGCATATCAAGTAATGCTTAACTTGGTCGAAAGCTTCTTGGCAAGCGTCGGTCCATTCTAGAGCCACATTCTTCTTGAGTACCTTGAAGATTGGCTTACACATGGAGGTAAGTTGGTGAAAAATCGACTGATGTACTGAAGTCTGCCCATGAAACCTTTAATTTCTTTCTGTGTCTTGGGAGGAGGCATGTCAATGATTGCCTTGATTTTTGAGGGATCTACTTCAATTCCCCTTTTAGTGACCATGTAGCCAAGAACCTTGCCTCGGATAACCCCAAAAGTGCACTTTGCGGGATTGAGCCTCATTTTGTGTTGTAGAAGCCTTTCGAAGAACTTGCGGAGGTTGATTAAATGTTGACCGTCGGTCCCCTTTGAATGGATGATCATGTCGTCCACGTAGACCTCGATCTCTTTGTGAATCATATCATGGAACAAGTCAGTCACGGCCCTTTGATAAGTAGCCCCAGCGTTCCTTAGCCCAAACGGCATAACTGTGTAGCGAAAGGTGCCCCACGGTGTTGTGAAAGCAGTCTTGTGTTGATCCTCCTCAGCCATGAGAATCTGATTGTACCCAGCGAAACCATCCACAAACGAGCGGACCTCGTAGGTAGCAGTGGAGTCGACTAGCATGTCGATGTTGGGTAGTGGAAAGTCATCCTTTGGAGAAGCTTTGTTCAAATCCCGGAAGTCCACACATACACGGACCTTACCATTAGCCTTTCGGACTGTGATCACATTGGCTAACCATGTCGGATACTCAATAACTTTGTTGAAGCCTACACTGAGAAGCTTTTCTATCTCTTCTTTGACTTGTAAAGACCATTCTAGCTTGATCTTTCTGAGTTTATGCTTTGTAGGCTTAGCGTTGTCTCCGATTGGAATTCTGTGCTCAGTGACCTTTCTGTCTAAACCCGGCATGTCTTTTTATGACCATGCAAATACATCCACAAACTCTTTGAGCAGTGCAATCAATCTGTCTTTCTCTTCCCCCTTGAAGTAGCTTCTGATCTTGGTTTCTTTTGGCTTTTCGTCGGTACCCAGATTAACAACATGCAATTCTTCGTCAGCCCCTAGGCCATTTTCACCACGACTACGGACCTGTTGAGCAAGTTCATTTAAGTATGTTGTGTTTTCATGGTCTATTTCATCATTATTTAACTCGTTATTAACTAGTTTATTAGATTCATTATTAGTTAATTCATCATTCATGATGTTTACAATCTCAGGGTATGCGGAATGCAACCCATCTTCTCGACCAAGAATTCCTTGGATACCACAGGCCCCTTTGTAGAATACCAGTTGTTGATTGGTTCGAAGCTTGGATGGATCTCGCTGATAGTTTCCCTTCTCGTGTCGGTGTCGTAGATGGCATTGATCTGGCACTCGTCCATGATGGCAAATTCCTCGAACATGGAGGTTAAATCTGTCAATTCTTCCCCTACGGTAATCTCTGTCTCAGATTCTATGGTCACTTTCTTTCCCCACCATTCTCGGGGTGACATGGGAGTGGGTTCCCCTTCGGATTTTTGGATCTCACAGTCGGAAAAGATTTCGAGACCGGGCTTTCTGACGCCCTTGCTGTTGCCTTATGGCTTGGGAAAGATTACGTACGGGACGTCTTCCCCTTGGCGGACAAAGTAGCCATTCAGTGTCTTGCGGTAAGGCCTCAAATTGTGAATCTCATAACGACGGCCTTCCCTACGAGCTCGGGCGTTTTCATTCTTGACGGCTTGCTCGTATTTCAAATCATCTTTGGAAGGCTCATATCCCAAACCGAACGTGTTCTTAACAAAAGGGACTGTCTATAGGTTGCATTCTTCCTTGTTGATATTTCCCTAGGCCTAAACCAGGGAAGTAATTCATATTCCTCATTATGTGGAGGACTTTGTGGTTACCGAGGGTCCATGATCTGTTTCCCCCTTGTTCATCGATGGCGTTTATTGAGACGCCTGAGAGGGTGGAGTCTTCTAAACCATGTTGAATTTGGTGGACAGGTTCCCCCTTTCTGTGGATAGCGACATTTTCTGCCATGACGGTCACTATTTCATCCCTATTTCTGAACTTCACACACTGATGGAGAGTCGAAGGGATGGCATTAAAACTGTTATCCACGGTCGGCCTAAGAGTAAATTGAATGAGGAAGGTACATCGAGCACTTAGAACAAGACGGACATGACCATGCTCCCAAACTCAATGTCTATTTCCACCATACCTATGACTGTGCAGGCAGTACTGTCGTAACCTCGGATCACTTGAGTAGAAGGTTTTAAGTCTGAATTCTTAAGCCCCAGTATGCCCATGATTCGGCCGGGCATTAGGATGAGTATCGAACCACCGTCAACCAAGACTCTTGAAATAGGTCTCCCCCTTGCTCTCACTTTGAGATAAATGGCCTCATTGTGATCGGACCCAAATGGTGGAAGGTCCATGTCGGCAAAAGTGATGACATTGCCAAAATGAATGTGGCCTATCATTGCAGTAAGGTCCTCGAGAGTTGTATCGGGAGATATCGATGTGTCGTCGAGATTACTGATGACAAGATCTCGGTGCTTCTTTGAGGATGCAATGAGGTCCCAAATGGAGATGTTGGCTTGAGTTTTTTTGAGTTATATCAACAAAGGATCTTCGGGAGTATCGCGAGCTTGTGATTTTTGAGAAGAGGTGCTTGGTGCAGAAGTAGTGGGGTTGCTTGCTATGACTCGTCCGGATCGAGTTAGCATGTTGACGTTCCCATCTTGCCTCTTTTTCCTATTTTCTAATACTTCCCTCATTACCTCATCGTAAGTCACAACGTAACAAGAATTGTCAAATTTATTCATCACATTGGAGCCCTCATTCACAATTGGGATTGAATGAGTGGTCTCCTCGAACTCTTCTATCTCTATTACATTGACATCGTCACCACTAGGCACTATGAACTCTTTCTTGTCTATGAGATCTTGGATGACATTACGGAGGACAAAGCATTCCTCAGTGGTGTGACCACTATGTTGGTGGTAGCTGCAATATTTGGGATGAGTATGATTGGCATTGATCGACTTGGGTTGATACCCTTGTATTTGTATGATTTGGACCTTTGCTTTGAGAACTTCAAAGGCCTCGGTTTGAGTCTTTCCTTGGAGAGGAGTGTAGACACGGTCATTTTGAGATCTCTTGCCTTGAGGTGGAGGAACCTTTTTGTAATTCCCCTTGTCGGTAGTGACGGCATTGACCGAAGCTTCTTTGGTGGAGTTAGAGGCGGCCTTGTAACGGCAGCTAGGAGCACTTTTCTTGATCTCCTTGAGAAACTCATCCATTCAGATCCCCGCTTCATACATTTGAGAGAAGTCGGCATAGCAAGCCCCACTTAAATGGGTACGGAGATAAATCTTTAGACACTTAAGAAAGATGTCCATTTGTTCCTTGGTATTAGGCCTCTCGACAATTTCGGCAAGCTTGTCATTCCACCTTCTCGTGAAGTCTATAAAGGACTCATTGTTCCTTTGAGTAGTGTTCTCGAGCTCTTTCTTAGTCGGGCGGTGAGTGGTGTTGCCTTGGTATTGACTTTTGAAGGCGAGCATGGCGGCGTCCCAATCAAGACGGACTATGAGCGGGAGAGTTGCATACCAATCTTTTGCCACCCCCTCAAGAGTAAGAGGGAAGCATTGTGCCATAACTTTAGGAGAGACCTTCTTTGGAACCATATCCCATATGTAGGTCTCGATGTGTGCCATGGGGCAAGAGTTGCCCTTGAACTTGCTTATGTCGGGCATCTTGAACTTGTCGGGGAGAGAAGCCATTGTGTTCATGATAATGGATGACGATAAAGGCTTGTGTCGGAGCCTTTCCCCATGTGGAGACCGTTGAAGCGTTGGTCTATGTAGGCCATGATTGAATCAACCATCCTGTTCTCATTGTTCTCGGTGCTCGGTTCCCCCACTTTCTTGGCACGGGCACTAACATAAGGGCTTTGAAACAAACCCTTAGTCCACTCGGATTCTTCATTGTTCTCTTTGTCTTTACCACTTGAAAGCTTGGTGAGCTTAGCCTTCATTTGGTCCATCTCGGCCTCGTGAACCTCCCTTTGATTGTCAAGATGGGATTGCCAGAGGTCGTCTTTGTTTTGGACCTCCTTATTGAGGGTGGAGACTTGCTCTTGGAGAAGTTGGACCATAGCTGAGAGTTGCTCAAGAGACATGGTGTTGTCGGTGTTGGAGCCGCCGGCCATTGATGTTGTCGGAGCTGTTGGAGTAATCACTTCACGAACTAACCGATTCACTGAATCCCAGTAAACACGGTAAGTACCAATTGAACCTATATTGCAGAAGAGGCCCTTGTCAGTCTTGAGTAAAACTTTTGGTCCTTGAAGAGGTTTAGAACACACATTGGGCACACGGCTCAAACCATATAAGAAAAAAGACTCCTTTTTTTTATAAGTCGGAGGGACGGGATCCCTTTTGAGTTTCTAAGAAAAATAATGGAATCGTCACACTAGTAAATAGACCTTCTCGCGGTCCCATATACTCATCGGATTCCATCACGTTTGTGAATCCTACATGTGTCGGGATTAAACTAAATTAATGTAGTAAAGCATACATGCGGGGACGGATTTTTTATTTTCGTCCATAACAACCACTTGGGGAGGGCTTTTTATTTCACCATGATATCCACTTGGCATGTATGTTTTGAAGACATTAATTTAGGGAAATCTCGGCACATGAAAACCGACTTAGTCACGGACTGTTAGACTCTAACTAGAATTGTGTTGGCTTGTACTTGGCTAATGAGAGGCTTAAGGTCACCCCCAGCATGTAGTCATGAACTACGCCACGGGCTGAGGTTTACCGCTTCGAAAGTGTCAAGGTCGGGTGGAGCTTGAAACTTCCTAGGACGGGCCTTGACGGGTTTGGGGTTATGAACTTTGTGCGACTCGATAGTGAGCAATTTATAGGAATTTGTGCACGTAGTGTGAGGTCCAACATGTGACAAAACATTTTTTACTTTTTTTTATGAAAGAAAAGCAAATAAGCACGTAATTACAACTCTCGATGCAGGCAACTGTGCCCACACCCCAATCAGTCTGCTTTGTTCTGAAGCTGTTTCTGTTCTGGAAAACCACCCAGAAGCGCGCGCCTCTGGCCTGTGTCGTGGGATGCGAGCGCATGGCGTAGAGTCTGTGGGAAGCGCCCGCTTCTGGGTAAACCTATCAGATTTTCAGGCTTTGGACTCAGGGGATTGCCCTGGTCCTGAATATACATTGTAACCCCTGCAGAAATGATTAGTGTAGAAAAAAGAAGAAGAATAGGAAGAACATATGGGAGGCGGGTGATTCTGGTCCTTGATGTGGGACGCGCGCGCCTTAGGCCAAGAAGGCCAGAGGCGCGCACGCTTCCCCCATCAGGAACCAGAATGCCCAGAAAAATGTAGACTTTGAACAGAGATGCAAGTTTAACCCTCAAACTTCTCCAGCGGAGTCGCCACTGTAGATACCCCGGGAAAGGGCACGGCTTTGGGCTAGAGAGCGTGTTGTTATTCCTAGGATGTCTATTTGTGTTTTATTTGTTTAGAGTCGCCACCTATGTTTTAGAGGAACATAAGAAAAACCTAATATTTAGCCTAAGTTTGATACGAAAACAGAGATTCTTGTTATGAGGTTCGGAGGTTAGGTTACGAGATGGGAAGTACTTAAACACCCATCTCGCCCAACTAATGTTGTTCTTGCTTGTTCAAAGTCTACATAAATAAATGTTCTTCCTATTCTTAATAATGATAAAGGGGGTTTAAAAGGGGTGTTTGGAATGTAGGGAGATGACTCCTTAACCAACTTCAATGAAATGAAGCGATCATTGGTGTCATGTCCCAAAATGATTTGGGTGATTACACGTTTGATTAAAGTAAAATAAAGAGATGAAGTAGAGAAGAAGGAGGAAGATGGACTTTACCTATGCTTCGAAGGACTTCAAACACTTCTCGGTGAATTGCTTGGAAATACTTTAGAAATGATTTCGGTATAGTTTTTGTAGAGAGAATTTTCGGTCCCTTCAAATGGTGGAAAAGGGATGTTTTTATAGGTGAAAACAAAGTGTTTTTGTTGCCAAAACTCAGTCACCAAGAAATCTTTCCCGGGAAAATCATGTAAAATGAGCAAGGGAGAGATTCTTGGACAAAAATCTTTAACTATCGCCCAGAGGCGCGCGCTTCCTACCTCGGGGGCGGAAGGCGCGCGCGTCTGGCTCCTATGGTCGGATGCACGCGACTCAGAGATGGCTTTTTTGACAGAATGGACTAGAAAGTCAGCCCTGTTATTTAGTTTAGTCACTGGACTTAACGAAGTCAGTCAGGAACTTAACAGAAGTAACAGAAACTAACAAAAAACACTTAAAATAGGGAGAAACGCAAGATCAACCGTGAAATCGGAGTGAGCAGTCCAAGGCGGGGTGTCTACAAAATCGAGCGCGGATTAGGTTTGAGCGCTGGCTCTCACAGTGGTGACTCTGCTGGGGACATTTTTTTATGTGGGGTAGACTCTATTTTTGTTTTTGTGCATTCCATGCTTTATATGCTTTGCTTTGTTTGTATATATTTATGCCTAACATATTTTTTAGGGACGTTTCTTTTACCTCTTATGTATATATAAGCATGGTGAATGTTTCCCATTTAAGGAAAAACAAAAAAAATGGAAAAAATGAAGAAAACAAAAAAGATTTTCTTTTTTCTTTTTTGCTTTCAAAAAAATAGATACCTCACACACGTGCATATTATCGAACTTGCGATGTAGAACCGTACAAACCTTAGGGAGTGTTACCCGAGGACATAAGGGAGCTCATCGACTTCCCGATAGGGTCCGCGGTTGACATTCCCGCCCCAAAGCGCGCCTACTTGTCGTTGCGATGGGTGTAAGCCTAGCCTTCCCTTCCGAAGCCTCGAGTCCATATTTTCAAAATGACACGTCCTTGACTTCATGCCGGTTTTTGTCTAGCAATTTCCCTTCAATCCTATATATTCCCAAAAAAGATTATAAACGACCTCAATTGTGGATATCATGTGGAATTCTTGGATTGACTTGAAATTGCCAAGACCCTCACATAGACCGTAACAAAATGGTGGATCCCAGAAAGAGTATAGGCCTTTCGCTAGAGGCTTGGACATCCAATAGTACAGGTGAAAAACGTTGGTCCTATACTTTGGAGACGGTATCTACTATTCCAGGATTGAATGGAAAAATGTGTCAAAACGAAGCAAGGTGCTTGTCCAGCATTCATAGGGTGGTAAGTTGCTTACGCTTCAAATTTTGAAAAAAAACAAAAAAAAATTGCTTCTTCAGTTCATAATTTTTCCCCATTTTGCACATAATGCTTCATTCCCCAAAAATCTAAAAAAAAAAAAAAAAAAAAAAAAAAAAATCCTTTTTCATCAATCTTGTAGAGGGAGAATTTTATTCATTCTCTAGCATGACATTCGAGGTCCATTCCAAGCATCAATTTGATCAAAGCTCTGCTCCGATGTTCTTCACTAATCATGGCCAATAAAGGACAGACATCATCAAGTATGACTAGGGGCTGGCCGGACTTTGAGCCAGGGTATGCAATGGAACAGTGGTTGGAAAGGCGCTTGAACGATCACACCAATTGTATGATCAGCCTATTCCAGGGGCTTCAAGAAGAAATGTTAGACCTTGTGGCTACTCTTTTGAAGAAAATTGGAGCTCAAAGATCTCCAAGCAGCCTAGTTCCAGAATGTCAATTCCAACCCAAACTTTCACTCCACCCGAGATATGGGGTTCGTGACTTGTAATGATATCTGTATTGGAGCTGGCCAAATGGTGACAACAAACAATTTGAGTCCTAGTGCCTCTCTAGAGATACATGAAACTCCAGTGAAACCCACAGGGATTCTTTCATCAAGCTGTTCACAAAAAAGGGTCCGTCACGATGGAAGACACTTCGATAATTTGAATGCACCACTGTTTGTTGTATTTCAAGGAATGTGCACTCAAGGACTGCTACAACCAATGGAGGGTTATCAGCCAGAGAATCCTACACACGAAAATAAAGATAAGTTATGTCAATATCACCAAGCCCGTGGGCACGACACTAATTCATGTTGGGCACTCAGGAAAGCAATCCATGAACTTATTGACGAAGGAGTCATTGAGGTGCCCATGCCAGAGATAAGCCATTTGTGTAACTATCTTGACGCTCAAAGGCTTGTAACTTTATGCTACGTAAAATCCCACTGGATTTTGAAGGCTCGCAGCCCTGTACCAATAGTCAAAGCTAAGGAAAAGAACTTGGTATGAAATAGGGATAGGCACTTCGATGAATTCGAGATCCCATTGTCTAATGTCTTCTATGGGTTGGTTTTTTTTTTTTTTTTTTTGCGAAAGGAGACAGTACTCCCTAAAATTTATTAATAAGGCAAAAATGATACAAACGTGGTGGGGGACATGACCACCTCAACCACCAAGAAAGGAAAACTAGGGGAGAGGCCATACACAAGTCTTAGGGTCCTCTACAATAAAGGGATGGGAATCTAGAGTACAAAGAAAAAAGTCTAAAAAGATATCTGGCCATAAACTATCAAGAGAGGCGAATATAGGGGATCTTTGCCTTATCAAGTGCAAATAAGACTTTGCATTGACTAGGTAGATCATGAAAGTTAGCAACCACCATGTTCCTTTCTTCATCCGCAGCCAAATTAGCTAAACCATCTGCGACTCCATTTCCTTCCCGAAGAATATGGGTAACCCGAACCTCCATAATATCCATAAGGTGATGGATATGGGCAATGATGTACCAAACAGCCCAAGGGATATGAAAATCCTTATTAATAATATGCATCAAAACCTTTGAGTCAAGTTCTAACCATACTCGCTGAAAACCATGGTTATGAGAAAGGATGAGACCATCTCTAGCAGCAAGAGCCTCAGCAATCATTTTAGATTTTAACTCCATAATAATTAGAAAAGCAGCAATGAAGTCCCCCTTATCATTTCGAAGAACACCCCACCTGAGGCAATACCCGGGTTACCTCGGGAGGCACCATCCGTATTAATCTTAATCCAGTCAGCGCTAGGCGAATCCCAAAAACCAATCTAATAGGCCGAGAGCTAGTAGAGGACATATGTAAGTGAAATGTATCCACTAAATGTTCATCTCCAAAAATATTATTTTTTGGAAAAGAAAGAGCATGCGATGAAGCAATATTTGAAATGTAGGAACATACCTTATAGATAATGCTATTAGGACACATCCTTATACCTTCAAATCTGCTCTTATTACGAGCCACCCAAATTTCCCAAACAATGATAGCCGGAATAATAGAAATCAGCCATTTGTTAATAGGAGACGAAGGGTGAGAAGGGCCTTGCCACCAGCAAAGTAAGGCCTGATTGAAGCTCCCCAAGAAGAGCCGAATACCACACATGGCACTGAAATGAGACCATACTTTAAATGCACAATCGCCATGAAAGAAAAGATGTTGAATAGTCTCCTCACTTCCAGCCCTACAACATTCACACTTAGAAGCAAAAGAAATACCTTTCTTTCGGATTCTATCATCCGAGGGCATCCCTCCATGCAAAATTCTCCAAAGAAGCATCAAAACCTTTGTAGGGATAAATTTAGTCCAGCAATAGGAATAGACCGAGGATATAATTCTAGAAGATCGACATTCTTGCCATGCTGAGCTAATTGAAAATTTTCCTGAAGAAGAAGGCAGCCATACTGGGGTATCCTTAGAATCCGAGAGGGAGATATTATGGGATTGTATAACGGACAAAAGTTGGGCACCAAAATTATCTCTAATGTGCTGAACACGTGGAAAATCATTCTCAAATAGATTAAAAATTTGAACATGATCATGAAGGATATTACCAATAGGGGTGTCCAGCCATTTTTCATGAATAGAAATCTCCCCCCGACCAACACGCCAAGCAATCCTTTCTTCAACCCATGAGAAGCATAGGTAGTAGTAGTAGCATCCATGGGATGGGATTCCCAGCAATATTTAGCCAACATAAGACGACTCCAAAGAGAATCATTAGTTCGAAGACGCCACCAAAGCTTCATAGCAAAAGCTAAAGAGATATCCTCAAAATTACGAATACCCAGGCCCCCTTCAGTTATTGGGCAGCTCATATGCTTCCATGAGAGCCAATGACATTTTTTACTACCATCACTATTGCTCCAAAAGAATCTCACAATAATTCTTTCAATAGCATGAATAACTCCTTTGGGGGGATCAATAGTAAAGAGGAATAGCAGCAAGACACGATTTAATCAAAGTTAGCTTGGCACCAAAAGAAAGAAGCTTCCCCTTCCATGAAGCAAGCCGATTTTCCATTTTCCGAATAAGAGGAGCAAAGAGACTGATTTTTTCCGTCCCTTATATAAAGGGCAGCCCAAATAAATAAGAGGGAGATATTGCTTATTAAACCCCGTTATGATAGCCACATCCTCATCCCTATTGCAATTTTTACCCGTAATGAAGCAAGACTTTTGAATGTTGACAAGCTGGCCCGAGAATCGTTGATACCACTCAAAATACTTCATATGTCATTCAAGAGGACTCTTAGATCCATTATAGAAAATGATCACATCATCCGCATAAGCTAAATGAGAAACCATAGGAGTATTCATATGAATGCGGTATCTAAACTGGGGAAATGCCGTATGTAAGTGGTTCATCCCTCGACTCATCATCTCCGCATCAATAATAAAGAGACATGGGGAAAGCGGATCCCCTTGTCTTAAACCACGCGAAGATGGAAAAAAATCCACAACTTTCCCCATTAACAAGAACGGAAAACCAGCTATTAGAGATGCATCGGAAAATCATATCAATCCATACCTCATTAAAACCAAAAAGTCTCATAACCTTAATAAGGCCAAACCAAGAAAGTCTATCATATGCCTTAGCCATATCAAGCTTTAAAGCAACATTAGAACCACGAACCTTTTTATTAATGGATTGCAGAATTTCTTGAGCAAGAAGAATGTTCTCATGAATAATTCTTCCTTGAACAAAGCCACTCTGTTGAGGAGAGATTATTCGAGGGAGAATGGGATCAAGCCGAGAAGTGAGAAGCTTTGTAACCACCTTGTTGCAGAAATTGCAAAGACAAATAGGTCTAAGGTCCGAAAATGAATTAGGGGACTCCACCTTTGGAATAGTAACAATTAACGTGCTTGTCCAGCTTCGAGGCATAGAAAAACCCGAGAAAAAATCACCAACAGCTCTAGTGAGGTCTTGTTTTATGATATCCCAACATCCTGTATAAAAAGCACCCGTAAAACCATCCGGACCAGCTGCACTTTGCCCATTCATACCAAAAACAATATCTCTAACCTCCTCCATAAATGGGACAGCCGTAAGTAAAGCATTATCATCCTCATTAATCAGCCTAGGGATAAGAAAAGAAAATTCCTCCGATGGAAGCTCGCATTGCCCTTGGAGTTGCTCCGAATAAAAACCCACTGCCTCCTCTTTAATATCCTCCTTATTAGTTAGCCATTCCCCTTGTCTATTACGGATTTTGTGGATACATAACTTTTGTCTCTTTTTTTTTAACCGTAGCATGAAAAAACCTATTATTCTGGTCACCATCTTTGATCCATTTTAAATTAGCCTTTTGAGCCCATAAAGCTTCTTCCAAATTCAGTTTTTGAAGGAGATAAGCTTGGGCAAGGTTAAGGGCTTTCATGGCTGGATCTTCAAAAGCTAGAAATTATGAATGGATTCTCGATAGTGGGTGTTCAAGACACATGACTGGAGATGAATCCTTATTAGAAGATGTCCATGAAGAAAGAGGTCCCTCAGTAACATTTGGTGATAATAACAACGGTCAAGTTGTTGCATATGGAAAGCTCAAGAAAGATAAAGTGTGCATTGAAAGAGTCTCTCTCGTCGAAGGGCTCAAACACAATTTATTATCCATATCTCAATTCTGCGACAAAGGATTAGAATGCCACTTCACCTCAACTCAATGTCTTATCAAGAATGGCAAAACTGGAGCTACATTACTCACGGGATATCGTAAGACAAATATTTACATTATTGATTTCCATAGTATGAACTCTAGTACTAATCTTTGTTTTGTAGCAAAAAGTGTGAGCGAAAATAGTTGGCTGTGGCACAAGCGCTTAAGTCACTTGAACTTCAAATATCTATCTAAACTCAGCAGGAATAACCTTGTTAAAGGACTTCCCAAGGTTGCTGATCATCATGACAAGAAGTGCGCCGCGTATCAACTTGGCAAACAACCGAAGAAGTCTTTCTCCAGCAAGACCAATCCCTCAACTTCTAGATGTTTGCAACTTCTCCACATTGATCTATTTGGACCAGTCACCACTGCAAGTATTTGAAAGAACAAGTATACTCTAGTTGTGGTGGATGATTATTCAAGATATACATGGGTGGAAATGATGATCTCAAAAGACGATTGTTACGACATTTTGACCACCTTATTTCGACTGCACCAAACCCAAAAAGAAGATGACATCGTTAGTATTCGATCCGACAATGGAACAGAATTTAATAACAACGGTGTTGCTCGATATTGCTTGATATTGCGACGATCACAACTTCTCAACCGCTGGAGTTCCTCAACAAAATGATGTTGTGGAAAGAAAGAATAGGACGTTGATTGAAGCGGGAAAGACGATGATAGCTGAAGCGAAATTGCGTAAGTACTTTTGGGAAGAAGCTATCAACAAAGCATGTTTTACTCAAAATCGTTCCCTCATCAACAAACTTCACAACAAGACTCCGTATGAACTTTGGCGTGGTAGAACTCCCAACATTGCATTCTTCAAGATCTTTGGTTGCAAGTGTTATATCCTCTACAACGGAAACGAACATAGAGGTAAATTCGATGCCAAAGCCGACGAAGGTATTTTTGTTGGGTATGCCAAACATTCTAAAGCTTTTCGCATTTTTAATAGATCTACATTAGTGATAGTTGAATTTGTACATGTTACATTTGATGAACATTCTCTCCTTGAGCCACATTTGGCTCCAAATGTTGCTGATGATTCTGTTGAGCTTAATGATACAGGTGCTCCTATTTATGTTGCGCCTACTCAAAATCAGAATCTATCAACTCAAGAAAATCCATCTACATCAGTTGCGCCTAACTCCTCATATGGCGCGCCAAATGGATCATCAGCTGCGCCTCACTCACATGTTTCTCCTCTTGATTCCTCTCATGCGGCTATATCTACTGCTGCATCTGGTGTAAACCCATGTTTCAACTCTACACCAATTCAACCCCCAAATTTTGATGATTTAGAATCTGGTGAAGATGTACCAATTGAAGACCTTCAAGTTACTACGACTCAACCTAACTTACCTCCTGAAATTCGTGAAGTTAGAGGTCACCCAATCAATAATATCATTGGTGATCTAAACGTTGGTGTCCGTACAAGGAGAGCTACAAACTTTGATGCTTACACTGCTTTTATCTCTCAAATTGAACCGAAGAAGGCTGATGAAGCGCTCCAAGATCCTAATTGGGTTGTTGCTATGCAAGAATAACTCAATCAATTTGAACGATGTAATTTGGACTCTTGTTCCAAGACCAAATGATCAAGGAGTGATTGGTACGAAATGGGTGTTCAGAAACAAGATGGATGAGAATGGAACCATCACAAGAAACAAAGCAAGATTGGTTGCACAAGGCTATAGGCAAGAAGAAAGAATTGATTACGATGAAACTTTTGCGCCCGTAGCAAGACTTGAAGCTATTAGACTCTTTCTAGCTTACGCCGCTCACAAGAACTTCAAGCTATATCAAATGGATGTGAAGAGCGCTTTTCTAAATGGTGAACTCCAAGAACAAGTCTACGTTGCTCAACCACCTGGGTTTGAAGATTTACAATTTCCAAATCATGTGTACAAACTCCAGAAAGCTTTGTATGGACTCAAGCAAGCACCAAGAGCATGGTACGATACACTATCAAAGTTTCTCATTGAAAAAGGCTTCACTCGCGTAAAATCGATACAACTCTTTTCATTGCCAAACATAATGGTCATATATTACTTGTTCAAATTTATGTTGATGATATTATATTTGGTTCTACTAATGAATTGTTGTGCAAGCGCTTTGAGAAACTAATGAAGAGCAAGTTTGAAATGAGCATGATGGGAGAACTCACATTCTTCCTCGGGCTTCAAATCAAGCAAATGAATGAAGGCATATTTATCAATCAAGCCAAATATACAAAAGACTTAATCAAGAAGTTTGGACTTGACAATGTTAAACCATACGATACTCCAATGGCTACCGGCAACAAACTCGACAAAGATTTAAAAGGTAAACGTGTTGATCAAACGCTCTATAGAGGTATGATTGGCTCGCTCCTTTATCTTACTGCTAGTAGGTCCGATATTATGTTTAGTGTTTGTGTTTGCGCTCGTTATCAATCTGACCCTAGAGAAGCGCACTTAATTGCTGTGAAACATATTATAAGATATCTCTCCGGTACTGTTAACCTTGGACTTTGGTACACCAAAGATTCAAATTTTAAACTTGTAGGTTATTCAGATGCGGATTATGCAGTGTGCACAATTGATAGGAAAAGCACAAGTGGCACTTGTCATTTCCTCGGATATCGACTTGTGTCATGGGCGAGTAAGAAACAAGCTTCAGTATTTGTCTCAACAACCGAAGCTGAATCGCTGCGGGAAGTGTTGCTGTCAAATACTATGGATGAAGCAGCAATTGGTGGACTATGATATCATTGAAGAAAAATTGTCCCATCTACTACGACAACACTTCAACAATTGCCGTTTCTGAATATCCTGTCATGCACTCAAAGACCAAGCACATCGACATCAAATATCACTTCCTCAAAGAATACGTGGGAACCGACTATCAAATCGCCGACATTCTAACGAAAGCACTTGACGCGAAACGGTTCATATTTTTGACAGGTGAAATGGTATGCTTGAACTCAACTAAATTCAATATAGTTTGTCATACTAATGATTTATGTTTTGTTGAGTTATGAGTATTCTAAGTTTTAGATGTTAGATAAAGGAAACTCTCTGCACGCCAACTTAAATCCCTGCGTGCCCCACTCTTTGCGCGCCTAGCACTCTTAAATTCCCAAATCCCTACGCGCGGCTAGAAAAGATCATGCGCCCCTCATGCACCCATTTATGATCGCGGCTCAATCAATGCTCAAAATTTATTATTTCAATGATTGTCGCATTCAATTTTCCCAAGTACCAGGTAAGTTATTCTGATCATTTATTATAGGAATTTTGGTCTTTTGACATTCCATAATTGTTCAAGGGTACTTGTGCAATTAATTTCCCTCGTTTTCGTTTTCAAAATTTTATTTTCTAGGGATATATTTCTTGTACCCCAAACTTACACCAAAACAGATGTTTTTGGGGTTTGTGCGAAAATTTGGTCATAATTGTTCATACACTTATGAAGGAAGTGGGACAATTTCTCCTTACCCAATATGTCACATCAAGTGTACTTTGGGTCATTCAGCATTTATTAGCCGTCACATCCTTAAAGCCCTCATAAATGCTTGTCTTTTCCCAAAATCCCTCATTTATTACCCATCCCTTCATCTTCCAATTTTGTCTAGAAAACCTACCTTATATATATAACCCTAACCCTTCTTTTTCCACTTTCATCATTCCCCTACACCCTCATCCTACCAACTCTCTCTCACTCCCAGTCTCTTACTCTCACCGTCTCTTCTCACTCTCTCTCTCTCTATATATATTTTCTTCATCTTTTCCTCTTTTTTTATCTCTCTATATATATATGGGTCCTAAAAGATCATCAAAGACAATCCAAGATGAAATGGTATGATTCCTAAACTCTTAAACTCTTAATTTATGCTTTTAATTTTCGACATTTCTGGGTTTAATTTTTTTTCGAGTTTCTTTCAAAACCGAAAACCCTTTTTCTTGATAAATCTTTTTTCGATTCTCCGTTTTCAAAATCGTTTGTTAGGTTATGTTCGTTTAGTTATTTGGAATCCTTTAAACTAAACTTTTAACGATCAATTCGTTATATTTTGCGAATCTGAAGATTTTTCATTTTTGAACTTTTCAAATTTTCGGATCTTTGAATCCATTTTCTGGATTTGTTGTTGTTTTGTACTTGTTTTGATTTACATATTTGTTATCCTCGTCTTCGTGTGGTCATTTTGATATATTGTATGCTTGATTTGGTGAAGTTTCACGAATTATGTGTTCTTGGTGTTCTTGATGTTCTTCAAGCACTCAAGCATGTTCTTCGTGTTCTTCGTTATTTTTGCATGACTTGAGTTTCAAAATTTTCAACACATTTTTTCAAAATTTTCATATTTTTGATTCTTAAAAACTTGCATATGTATGTTTGCATGTGTTTGTGTGTTTTTTTTGTGTTTTTATGCTAAAGTTTAAATTATTTACATAGATATGCGCCTAAGTGTTGATTTATGCGCCTAGTTGGTTATGCGCCCTATGACCTTATGCGCCTTCCTTGATTCATGCGCTTAATAATTGTATGCGCCCTATGCAAATACAAATGTTATGCGCCTCAATCAACTTATGCGCCTAAAGCCATTATGCGCGTAACATTTTATGCGCCTAAATTTTACTTAGTCAAATTTTCTATGTTTTTAATTTTTCCTTAGTATTTTTCATAGAACCATTCTTAATGCGCCTTGTAAATCCTATGCGCCTGTATTAATTATGCGCCTTTGTTGCTTAACTCATGCGCCTAATTCATTCTATGCGCCTATTTTTTACTTTGCTCATTTTATGATTCTATGCTCCTGATAAACTCCTAACTTTAAATAATTGTTATGTTTTTAGGATCCAGCAAATTTTAGGCCCGGTGAGACATTTAATCTCACTGAGCTATCTGCAATCCAAATTGGCGTTGATATTATGGACTTTATCAGACAAGCTGGTCTACTGCCTCTATTTACTTTAGAGCAACCTTTCTACTCACCGCTCCTCGTGGATGAATTCTTCTCAACTGCTGCTCTCGTTGGATCCTGCTGATGGGATATGTGCGCACAGGATATGCGCCACCATTCAGAACGTTGCTATAACTATCTCTACAGGCACTCTCAAGAATATCATCAACTTCAACACAACTGGCCCTCTGAGTGTAGCTGGTAAAATCAATACCTATCTTGCTACTGCGCAGAATCTTATGGCGAGAACCCATCTCAACATTCATACTCTTCAGAATAACATCAAATCTATTGAAATAAGGGATGGTGGTGATTTACTGGCGCATATCGCGCATTTGGTGGGGACTTCAATTATTTTCAAGACGGGAAATGTGAACAGATTCACAATGGAGCAGTGGGAATATACTGCAGCTATTATGGGAAACACAATCCTCAACTGGCCTCAAATCTTACTCAAAACTTTTTCGGACCAGATTGATAAGTACAACAAGAACAAGGCTGATGAGAAGACTAAGTTCAAAACTCACTGCAGAATACTCACGAAGATATTTCTCACTTATCCTGCTCTTGCTAATTTCCTCGCTCAGAATCCAGCTTATCAAACCACTGACGTTCCCATCTTTGGGAAAGACAGATTGGTTATGAAAAGGCGCAGGAAGCGCATGGCTAAGCGCGCGCCAAGAGTTAAAGGAGATCAGTTGGTTGATGAAGCCACTGAGTCTGATGAAGATGCAGATGGCGCAGAAGAAGGCGCAGATATTGAAGCAGCACCTTGCGCAGAACCAACAATTGTTCCAGGCGCAGAAAAGGACAAAGGAAAAGGGGTTGCTGAAGAAACAAGCAGACCTCCTAAGCGCCCAAGAACTGAAACAGAAGAAGATAAAGAACTGAAGCGCGCAAAAGAAGTCAGTAGATTGGAAGCGCAGAAGAAAAGGGATGAAGACTACAGATTGAAACAGGCTGCTGATTTATCCAAGTCTGAAAGGCGCAAAGGCGCAGGGTCTAGCGCTGATGTACACGCGCCCACTCTAAATGTGCCTCCTATTGTTCGTGCGCCTCCATCAAAGTCTTCTGCTCCTGCTCCAGCTCAGAAACTAACTTCAGAGCCACTCTCTGCTGAGCGCCAAGCACTCAAAGATAGGCTATCTGATGAACTTTTTGGCGACTTGAGTGATGATCCAGTTCAGGGGGAGCCAGAGCCCTTGGCTAGGCACAAGAGCCCTTCTGCGCCTTCTCCTCGTGATTCTGCGCCCCCAACTATTTTGGTAGAGCCTACTTCAAGCGATGAATATCTTCTTTCTCCTAGCGCTCCTACTCAATCACCAGTTAGGCGCTCCTCTTCTACTGCACCTCAACCTACTCCTGCTCCTCCCACTCCTGATATGAGTATGGTTATCTCATTGCTTCAGCAACTTCAGCAAGGCCAAGCTCATATTAATCTCAGATGGAGCTTCATACTTCTATGCTTACTCAGCAAGCTGATGAGATTGCTGCCATTAAGGGGGAGATGGCGCGCATAGATGCGAATATCAAGGACAAACATTCCTTACTCCTCAACAGTGGAATGACGTTATAGATCAAATGAATGAACTTTTCAAAGGCACTCTTGCTTCCCTACATGAGCGCATAGATGGTGGCATCAAACTCACTGATGGACAAGATTTCATTAACACCATAAGGGAGGTAGAGTTGAATATAGCAGGTGATATAAGGAAGTTGTTTGAGATGGTGGCTGGAGATAGCCAAAAATTATTGAGTGTTGTTGATAAACTCAAAGAAGTTAAGGATGAACTAGAAATCCTGGGTTTAACTGTTTATGGTGTTGATCCTGGCGCAGAACCCAAAGCTCCTGAATCCCATGCGCCTTCAGTCCTGAAACTCCTGCGCCCTCTTCCAGCTCTGCTCCTGGCGCGCATATTGACATTAATTCACTGCTATCAAAGATTGATGTTTTGAAGGAATTAGTTGTCACTCACTTCAATGCCACGCATTCCAGTGCAGACAGGCGCACAGATAGAGTTTCTGCTAATATTCTCACTGCCCAAGCTGCTGTTGAAGCTAACTTCCAAGCCTTCACTGAAAACTTTTCACAACAGCAATCCATCACTCAGCGCACCATTGATGAGTATCAAAACATAAATGTTGATCATTTGCGCTACATTAGAGATGGTGTCACTGATACTCACGGTGTTGTAAACCGTTTTCACCAACTCTCCAAACAGATTCAGCGCTCTGTTTCAGAAATAGAAGAAGGATTGAAGGATGACGACGCGCCTCCTCCCAACCCTTAGTTTCTTTTATTTGTAAGTTATTTGAACTTTTTTGTGATTAGAAACCTTCTATTAGTGATTTAGTGCTTACTTGTTTTAGCACCTTTTGTTTTTGTTCTGTTCAAAACTTGTAATCTGTAACTCCAACTCCCCAAGTTTTAATGAGAACAAAGCATCACTATTATTTCAAACCTTGTTCACTCAAACTTCTTGTTTGTAGAACAATGAATGTTGTTTAAAATCATATGCATCATATTTGAATTGTTTCATATTTCATTCATTGAGTTTAAACACATTTTAAAACTAAAACTCATATCATTTTGAATGTATTATAAACTATCATTTCTATCATTCCATTTGTAATGTTTTATCTTTATTGGAATAGATTAGAAATCTATATCTTGGACTAGTGTGTGCATTAACTTGAGACATGATTTACCAATATCATTTATTTGGACATGTTTTTATCAAGTATAATGTTTGTCCCTGATATAGTAGGTAATGGCATCAATCAAATAGGGGGCGATTGTTGGGTATGCCCACTTATATCTCAGTTTCAATGTAATAGGATTGATTAGATTTAATTGATCCATCACCTAAGTTTTATTTCATGGACTTTAGACCCACATATAAGAAGTGTTTATACTTCATTTTTTAGGTTGTCCATTGTAATAGAATAGGCTTAAGAATAGGGCAAGAAGATCAAGATTCAAGATAATTCACAAGTGAGTTTGAGCCACGCGCCCTGCGCCTTGCATCAATACTCTGCGCCTTTGTGCCACATCTTGGCACGCGCTTGTTACGCGTCTCAAATGACTCAGAGCGCGCATACGCTACGCGCCTCTCTAGCTCAACGCGCATCATGAATGTTTTTAACACTCAGTGATTTATTGAAGATTCAAAGACTTGAAGAGATTCAAACTACGCCAATGATCCAACGGTGGTTAAATAACACGTATACACCCGCATCTAAGGACACTTGTCCATAACGGTCATATTTGTGTTATGTGTCTAACGGCTATAAAAGGACACGTGCTCCACTCAATGAGCGACAGCACATCCGTCCTTTCTCTGACTCACAAGGATTTCCAACGGATAGTTTTTGGGGCTCTACTATAAATACCCCATAACTTCAACCATTTGAAGTTGCTAAGCATTTCAAGAATTTCTCTCTCAAGCATTTGTTGAGGATTTGAACATTGCCTTTTTTATTTCCAGAATTCTCAAGAACATCTTCATAACTTCATCCTTAGCCCAGATCCTCAAGCGAAAACACTTTTAGTTTTCTTGTGCTCTCAATCTCAAAGATCTAAAGAGCCTTGAATCTAAAATCACACACGCACCTCTTTAAGTTTGATCACTTAGATCTTTCTTTTAGAGATACACCGGTTATTGTCTAGGATTTGTTTTTCCATAGAAATAGATCTTGAGTTAGTGTATAAGCTCAAACGATTGTAATTTGTAACACTCTCTCATTATATAAGATCTCCATTAGAAATCCAAGACTAACCATCTTGGTAGAGGATGTAGATCATTTTCCCGATCGAACCTCTCCAAATAGCACGTACTTACTATCTTACTATTTCCTTTCAAGTTCATATCTTATCTAACTATTTGATTGTTTATTCATTGTAGATTGATTGATTGAACTGTGTTGTGTTTGTTATATCATTTGCCTTAGTTTCTTATTTCACCCAATTTGAGCCAAAATACTTAGAGTGTGTGTGCACCCCCTTTATCATACTTTGCGCCTATTTACATTACTAAATTCCGCTGTGCATTTCACTCACTCACTTAGGCGCATATCATAATGCTTACTTGATAAAGTACACATTTGCAATTGAGTTTATCAAGGGTATAAAAAGAATTTTAAAACAGCTATTCACCCCCCCTCTAGCTATTTTTTATACCCTTGTTGCCCTTTGGGACCAACAAGGAAGAACATTATTTTACATTTGTAGACTTTGAACACGCAAGACCAACATTAGTTGGGCGAGATGGGTGTTTAAGTACTTCCCATCTCGTAACCTAACCCCCGGACCTCATAACAAGAATCTCTATTTTCGTAATCAAACTTAGGCTATACATTAGGTTTTTCTTATGTTCTTCTAAAACATAGGTGGCGACTCTACAAAATTAAAACAAGTTAGACATCCTAGGATAATTCACCGCTCTAGCTAAGTCGTGGTTTTCCTGGGGTATCTAAAACTAGACCATAGGATTGATTTCTTTTGGTCAGTGGAAGCCGCGTGCCCTATAGGACCCTCGCCCAGGATAGTCCGTCCTTGGGAGTGTACAATACAGGTGAAAAATGAGGGGCTTATAGACGTAGTGATGGCCTCCACTGATCCAGGTTTTAGAACAGTTGCGAATAAGAAGAGAAATATTTTCCAACCATTCAGGAATAAAAATGCGTTTTAAGTAAACTTGAACAACAAATAAGTGCATGCCCATGAATTGTGTACATTTGTCTTAATAATGCTTATATGCTTATCTTTGTGCTAACGGTTTTCCCTTGTGTCATAGAAATAAGCTTTTCAAATGAAAAAGAGAATTATGTTTTAGGAAAATGTTTTCTTAAAAAAAAAAGAAAAAGAAAAGGGTTAATAAATTTACCAAAATACATAGCTTGGGTCTTTTCCCCCAAAACTTGTCCTTAGAGTCAAATCGGTCTTCCCTGTATGTCGAGTCTCCCTATGTCAAAGTCCTTTCTTGCCCGAAGTATGGCTTTTCCGAGAATTCCTCCAACGTGAACTTACGACTTAATGGTCCTCCATATGATAGGAAAGGATGGAAGCCCGCATGGAAACCATAGAAAGAACATGTTCATCATGTTCTTATGGAAGACAAGGAGAGTGATTGGCATCAAAGAATGAAAAGCGTGAGGGACGAGGTGGACTCACGAGACCATGTTCATCATGAAAACATGAAGAATGTCGAAGCTTGCATGCACGAAGTGGTGAATGCAATCATAGATATCAAAGCTTATCTCAGAAATCACCCCTACCTCACTAGCCCTTCTATTGGACATATCCCAAACAATCCATCCCCAGTTACTCCCGTCAACCCTCAAATACCTTTGAATCACCAAAAGAGCTTACCCCCCCCCCCCCTCAATCACAACCTCCAAATGGGAGCGTTCCACAAAAGATCAACCGGTTCAGACCCATTCTCCTTAAGCCAACTCACCACCAAAGGATCGGTCCATACCATCCTTTCCATGAATTGGAAACCCCAAGGACCCAATTGCTCGAACAACTACTCAAAGTTGGAAAGATCTGATTGCTTGACCCGTGTGCTTTCTACCGAACACCCCCACCAATGTTCCGATGAAACTCAATTATGTCGGTATCATCAAGGAGTAGGACACTCCACCGGAGCATGTGACGCCTAAAAGGATAAGATCCAAGAACTTGTGGATAACAAGGTCATCACCAAGCAAGGGAGCCGTTGGGTTTAGGCTCACGAGAAGGATGGGGAAGTGAAGTTTGAGGAAGCAAGAAAGGAAGAAGGAAGAGGTAAGGAAGTGAGTAGGAGTGGTCAATGTCTTGTAGGTTCTAGTGTCTTAAAAGTCCATCTTGGACAAGGTCTTTTGTTTTCCCTAAGCCCTACAAGGCAAAGTCTTGTGTAAGAGGTACCAAGTTTGTACATAATCGAGTCTATGAATGGTAGAGTCCGAGCCTGTTTAAAGTCGAGTCACTTAATGAAATAGTCATTTTTCTTCTATTCTCTCTAGACATGAGACATTATTTGCAAAATGCGTTAACTCTTGAAATTACCTTGCTTAATGTCATCAAATGATTGCTAAATCCACAAAATGATGAGTTGACCTAGTCAACAACAACTCATTAGGGATGAATGGAACCTAACAATGATTAAATTCACTAACAATTAATCTTAAAATGGATAAGTGATGTGATCAATTGACACGAAGAGAATATCAATGGCAAAATCCCTCTTGATACACTTCCTCGATACCTCCTCGATACACTCCCCTACAGTACATACATACTCTCCCATACACATTCTTGAGGTATATGCATGCATCCACATGTCCATCCGACAAACATCAAAGACGTCCCAAGGCGTCGCAAGGCAAAGGGTCACCAAAGGATCGCACGAGCCCCGCGAACAAAGGATCGCACGAGCCCCGCGAAGAAGGAAGCTATGGCGACACGGAAGGTCACCAACCAAAGTGGGGCTAATGCCACCCCATTATTCCTCCCTCTTAAAAATAAAATGAGAAGGGAGAAGGTTTGCCTCAAAGAAGGCCCATCCTCAAAGGTTCATTGCAAGAAAGAGGTTAACCTCAAAGGTTTACCACGAAGCTTCGCCTCAAAGAAGGTCCATCCTCAAAGGTTCATCGCAAGAAAAAAGTTCACCTCAAAGGTTCATTGCAAGAAGGAAAACCATCAAGAAGGTTTGTTACAAAGAGTTCATTCAAAAGAGGTCCATCATCAAAAATCCTGCCAAAAGGGACAGAGCGATCTTCATCAACAAGCAATGGCATCCTCCAAAGAAGACACCCCACCCTCCTCAAGGGCGGTACTGCAAGTACCCCAATCTGAATTAAAACCAACTTAGAAAAGTTATTAGTACTATTTAAGGATAAAACTGATAGGCTAGGACCTCGCTAGGATAAACCAAAAACCTTAGGACTATTCTGGAATAAAAAGAAGAAAGTTCCAGATATCGCCAAGATAAACCGTACGGATGGTTTGGCCCCGAGGAGTCACCAGCTGTACGGATGGTTTAGGACCTCCAAGTCCCTATAAATTAAAGCCCGTGCTGATCATTTCAGGGGGGAGAAAATAGTTGAGGATAGGAAAACTCTGTCCAAATTACAGCAGAAACATAAACACCATAAAACTTAAGTGAAAAGAGAGAGGAAGATAGGCCAAAACCAAGATAGGTGAGGCCTCCTTCTCCCCATCTTCTCCCCATCTTCTCTCCATCTCATACCTCTTTTATTATCTTGTTTATATTGTATCTTATTTACATTGTTGTTGTTGGTGTGTATGCCCTAGGCACGTTATTTTAACGTATATTTGTTATCGTTTTATTCATTTAATAAAAAGATGTTTGATTATTATTATTGTTACATGTTTTGTTTATAATAATCTCCGTCCCTAGTACTTATGAATCACTAGTATAAGTCTGAGTAATCATGCGATGCTTATGTCAAACTTATGGGTACTTGTTTGGAACAAGGTACTGGACATGACCTGCAAGATGAGATTTATGTCATGGTCATTGTCATAAATAAATCTCATGGTAGTTATTTCATTTGAATCACTTGACATGAAGTTATTATAGTCTTCCACTTGATGAACATTATGTTTGACATATTTAAACGCTACCTTTAACCGGGTAGTTATAAAGGATATGATTGGCACAATTGGATTCAAGTAGGGAAGAATAATAAGCCAAATGGATTTGTCCCTCTTCGGAGAGATGTCAAGCTTAGGCCTCTCGTAGAATGATATTGATGAAAGTGTTGGCTGAACCCAAATGGATTGATGAGATCAAGACATTTGAATTAATCAATCTATTCGAAAAGGAGAAAGCATTGAACAAAGACAAGTTGACTATAGACCATGACTTGTGTTCAATAGATATCGTGGGCAAAGGGATTGTGACTTGTACTATAGAGGATAAACTTTGGGCTACAAAGTTATACTATTTGTGTAGTCATAAAAGGTTTGCTAGAATCTAATTATGACTTACGGGATTTGACTGGTCAAACCCGTTGGAAACTTAGTATAATCTTATTGGGTCACACACGCAGAATGGATAATTAAAAGGCTGAAAATAAAAGGAATACGGGCATCACGACCGTATGGCGTCCAAGCTGGCTTACGCCTGGCTAGGCGCCGTATGGCTCCTATGCCGTACTGGTTCAGTTTTAGGAAATTTCTTGTGTGACAAGAAGTCCTAAACCCTAAAGGAATCAGATCTATCCCAGTATAAATATTGGTGTCCGAGTTTGAGAGACCCAATTGATGATTCAAGAAATCACAAAGCTTTCTTAGAGAGAGAATAACATACATATTGAGAGGGATTAATTATTCCAAAGAGAAGAAGGATTCTTCAAGTTTTATCTAGCAATCAAGTCCAAGAAAGTGTTCTTGGATCCGTTCAAAGTGTGGATCACCAATAGAGGACACTTTGCTTAGTATCTTAGTCGGTGAGTGAAGATTTTGAACTACAAGGGTTATTCCTAATTTATCTTATGCTTTATAAATTATTGTTTTTAATAGATCTAGGCTAGGGTTTCTTCATGTTTAATTCCGCTATGCATGGAGGTAATGAAAACCAACAGTGGTATCAGAGCCACGTTAATGATCAATAATTTTAAAATTGTCATGCTTGAAAAATTATTTAATTGGATTATTTGATTTGCATGATAATAATAAGATGAATGTGTGATTGAGATTTATAAAAGTTGTATACTTGTTTATGATGGGATATGTGATTATGATATTTATTAGATTCATATGTATAATCGCATACTTAGATTGTCAATTTATTATTTGATTAAGCTTATTGATGATCTTGATCTAATTGATAAATTGAATAAATTGTTTATTGATGTTATTGGTTAGATTTGTTCAAATTCGTAATCTAGAAATTCTTCTTTAGATAATCTGATTGTGCATGAAATTGGAATTATGGTTGATCGAATTTGTAAAATTCTGAAGAATCTGACAATCTGGGCAGAGGCACCATACAGCAGCATAGGAGGCGCACGCCTGCCTGCGAGCTGTACGGCTCCTGGCCCGATTCCAGAACATGTTCTGTTTCCTGGTGTTTTCTGGATTTTGTAAAGTGTTTATAGAATTCAGATCTGAGTTGAATCTCTATTTCAGATGGCTGGTTTATGAAACCGTGTTTCCTGAAAATTGATGTTGACTCAAAACCTAGAATTGAATCTTTGTTTCAAATGGCTGGTTTATGAAACCGTGTTTCCTGAAAATTGATGTCAATTCAAGAAAGTCCAAAAAATTGTGGGACTTAGAATCTAAAGGAGTTTAGATTGCTAAGGGTCTACAATAGATTGATGATACATGAAAAACGAGACGAAGAGAGAAGATCCATATGGAATTGTGGTTGCATTTGACTTACGTACTATGAGGTCATGGAATGCTTAGTTCGGCCATATGGACTATTCTCATGAACTCTTGTATTCATGTTGATTCATGAAATTTAGAAATAAGAAAGACTTTCTCGGAATTGTGGTTGCATTTGACTTGAGTTCACGAGGTAATGGTATGCTTAGTTCGGCCGAGCAAAGTTCTCTATTGGTTGCTAAATTAAATAGGTATTCAGAATTTATCCCATAAACTAGTACAATTAAATTACATTAAAAGGCTTTAGTTAATTAGTGAGATTAGTTAACTTATATGTGTGTTGAACCTTCATGATTAAAACATATGTTTTTGTGCCTATCCATGATTAAAACACTTGTGAGTATTTGAGTAGTTTTATGTGGGCTCTGCCAAAGCGAGGTGCATTAATTCTATTCCATCTATAAACAAGATGAGGAAAGAGTGGTTCCTATACGTTTAAAATGGTTTGACTTAATTAGGTTATCAAAAGAGTTTTGGGTCTAAGGCACAAGATGAGATTAAAACATGCTTTTGGAATAAGATTTCTAAAAGAATATCATAACAGATCTAAGAGTCATATATGATATGATTAACAAGAGTTGTCTACTTAATTAATTTAATTTTGAGCTGTATCGCCAAAGCGGACTTAAAATTAAATTAAAGTTGGATCTTAGCCCATTGAATTTATTATGCATTTTTTTATAAGAAGGTTATATAATTTAGTGGGAGCATTCATGAAATGTATTAATTATATCTTTAATTTAGTTGGTACTTATTAATTGTTAAATTTTGCATAATTGTAGAAAATGACAACAAACACACAATCAATTTCATTGCGAACAATCCTTAAGAAGGAAAAGCTTCAAGAGAGTGGTACTAACTATATGGATTGGATCCGTAGCCTAAGAATTGTTCTAAGGAAAGAAGACAAGTTGTACATTCTTGATGCGCCCGTTCCTGAAGAACCCCCTGCTACTGCCTCTAGGGCAGATAAGGACACTCACAAGAAACATAAGAATGATTCTAGAGATGTGAGTTGTCTCATGCTCTCGACCATGTGCGCTAAACACCAATAAAGTTTGGAAATTTTGGAAGCCTATGAGATAGGCATGGAATTAAAAGACATGTTTCAAGAGCAAGCAAGGCAAGAAACGTATGACACGATTGTTGCAAGATGAATGAAGAGCAACAAGTCAGTCCTCACTTTCTTAAGATGAAGGGTTATGTTGAGCATCTTGAGAAACTTGGCTATCCAATCCCGTTGTAGCTAGCCACGGATCTCATTCTTAATTCATTGCCTAAAAGTTATAATCCATTTGTGATGAATTTTAACATGCATTCAATGAATAAGAGTCTCTCTGAGTTGCATAACATGCTCAAAACTGCGGAGAAGAAGATAGTGGAGAAAGGTTCTCCCGTGCTCATGATAAATCATGGAAAGGGAAAAGGTGCCAAGGGAAAGGGTAAGGCAAAAGTTGTCAAACCCAAGATTAGCAAGACAAATGTTGTCAAGGGTAATGAGGCAAAACCCGATGCACAAAAGGACGCGATTTGCTTCCACTGCCATTAGATAGGTCATTAGAAGCGTAATTGCAAGTCTTATATGGAAGAGCAAATGAAGAAGAAGAGCAGTGGGACTACGTCAACTTCAGGTATCTATATGATAGATATACTCCTTTCTACTACTAGTTCCTGGGTATTGAATCCGGATGTGGATCTCACATTTGTTTAAATGTGCAGGCACTAAAGAATAGGAGGCTACTTAAAGATGGTGAAGTGGACCTACGCGTGGGGAATGGAGCAAGAGTTGCTGCATTAGCTGTAAGAACTTATGAAGTTATTTTACCTACCGGATTAATACTTGTTTTGAGAAATTGCTATTATGTACCAGATTTAAGTAGGAATATTATTTTAATTTCTTGTTTTGATAAAGAAGGTTTTAAATTTCTTGTTGAGAATAAGAGGTTTTCTATTTATTTAAATGATGTGCTTTATGGTATTGCAAATTCATTTAATGGCCTTTATATCCTTGATGTCAGGAATCAAAATAATGTCTATCATATAAATAAGAAATCTAAACCTAATGATGTAAATCACACTTATTTGTGGCATTGCCATCTCGGTCATATTAATGAGAAGCGTATCTCAAAACTCCATGGGGACAGACTTTTAGGATCACATGACTTTGCATCATATGATACTTGTGAGTCGTGTCTTCTTGGAAAAATGACTAAGACACCTTTTACTAAGAGTAGTGAAAGGGAAAGCGATTTATTGGGCCTTATACATACCGATGTATGCGGACCATTAAGTAGCAATCCTAAGGGAGGATTTCAATACTTCATAACAATCACCAATGATTTAAGTAGATATGGATATGTCTATTTAATGAAAAAAAAAGTGAAGCATTTGAGAAATTTAAAATATTTCAAAATGAAGTACAAAATCAACTTAGCAAAACTATTAAGGCACTTCGATCGGATCGAGGAGGTAAATATTTAAGCCAAGAATTTTATGATCATCTAAAGAATTGTAGAATAGTTTCACAATTAACTCCACCCAGAACACCCCAATGGAATGGTGTGTCCGAGAGGAGAAATCGAACTTCATTAGATATGGTTCGGTCCATGATGAGTCAAGTTGATCTTCCATTGTCATTTTGGGGTCATGCATTAGAAACCACCGCATTCACACTAAATAGAGTTCCAAGTAAATCTGTTCAAAAGACACCATATGAGATATGGAGTGGAAAGAAACCTTGTGTTTCTTTCATGAAAATTTGGGGTTGTGAAGCTTATGTGAAGATACTTGTCTTGGATAAACTCACACCTAAATCAGATAAATGTATTTTCGTGGGATATCCTAAGGAAACTAAAGGATATTACTTTTACAACCGCACGGAGAATAAAGTGTTTGTTGCTTGTGACGGCACTTTTCTAGAGAAAGAGTTTCTCTCCAAAAGAGTTTGTGGGAGTAAAATAAATCTTGAAGAAATTCGAGAACCCGAAAATAACATTGAACCGATGGTGGAACGAGTCCCATAAGGATTTGTGGAACCTGTTCAAGGTACACAAGTAACTCGCAAATCTAGTAGGATACGGTCCAAACCCGAGAGATATGGATTTCTTGTGACGGAAAGTAATGATGTGGAAATCATTGAGAATGATGAACCCACTACCTACGAAGAGGCGATGTCATCTCCTGATTCGGATAAGTGGCTTTGGAACCATGGATTCCGAATTACAATCCATGAAAGATAATCAAGTTTGGAACTTGATTGATGCACCTGAAGGTGTAAAAACCATAGGATGCAAATGGGTCTTCAAGAAGAAGACTGACATGGATGGGAAGGTGCATACTTACAAAGCTAGACTTGTAGGAAAAGGTTAAAGGCAGATTCAAGCGATTACCCTTCAAATATTTCATAACCAGTGGGATTCTCCAATTTGTGTTACGGTGGTTTATGCTAGTTGTGATCGGTATATACATAATGAGCTTTGGGATGAAAATATGGAATTCAGTTTCTGTCAAAACCCGTGGCTAGTTATAGGTGATTTTAATTGTGTGCTGGATCAATCTGAAAAGCTGGGTGGCCGTCCTATTAAGGATAAAATTGTGGCTGAATTCTCGGATATGGTTCAATTTTCTGGGCTTATTGATGCTGGTTATATGGGTAATGTTCATACTTGGGTTGATAAACCTCGAGGTAAGCCAACAATTTTTCAGTGTTTGGATAGGGCCTTTTATAATCGTCAATGGATGGAAAGATTTCACTCAACCACGGTTTCTCATATCAATCGTACTTGTTCTGATCATGCCCCGATTGTTGTGCAAGTTAAGGTGGAGAAGGAGGTTATTCAGGGAGCTTTCAGATTTCTTAATGTCTGGCTTAAGTATCCTCAGTTCAGTTCAATTGTTGATAATTCTTGGTCTGAGCAAATGGATGGGAGGCCTATGGTTCGTTTTGCTAAAAAGCTTAATAGACTTAAAAAGTGTATTTCCACTTGGAATAAATAGGTGTTTGGGAGGGTAGATCAGCAGGTCAAAGATGCCGAAGATATGGTCAGTCAATGTGAGCTAAATCTCCAAAATAATCCTATGGATGAGTCAAAAACTGCTCTTAGCTTATCCCAAGCGACTCTTCTTGCTAAGCTGAAAGTAGAAGAAGATTTTTGGCGTCAAAAGGCTAATATCTCTTGGTTAAAAGATGGGGATCGAAATACAAAGTTCTTTCACTCTTATGTTCGGAAGAAACGACAGCAGCTTTTTATTCATAGAATCAGAAACAGTGAGGGGGACTGGATTTCGGATAAAAAGGATATTCAGCAAGAGGCCATTTCCTTTTTTTCGGATCAACTTCAAAGTTTACATGAGAATCCCAAAGATGATATTCTGGATGTTATTCCTAGATTATTAAATGATGATGATAATGATGCCCTTACTGCAGCCCCTACAATTGAAGAAGTGCAGAATATTATTTGGTTAATGAATGGCCAAAGTGCAGCGGGTCCCGATGGTTTTACCAGGGAATTCTATAAAGGATGTTGGGATATCATCAAATCAGATTTTTATAAAGCCATTACTGAATTCTTCTCGGGTTTTCCTATGCCTAGAAGTTGGACTTCCACTCTCATTGTGATGCTTCCTAAAGTCAGCGCTCCTACGAGATTCACTGAGCTGCGACCTATTAGCCTGTGTAACTTCTCTAACAAGGTAATTACGAAGTTGCTTACTTGTAGACTTGCCTCTATTCTTCCAAGAATTATTTCTCCTCAACAAAGTGGCTTCGTCAAAGGTCGTCTCATCCATGATAACGTGCTCCTTGGTCAAGAGCTCATTCAGTCCATTAAAAAGAATGTGAGGGGTTCTAATATTTGCCTTAAGCTAGACATGGCTAAGGCGTATGACCGAATTTCTTGGTTTGCTTTAATCAAGGTGATGAGGAAATTTAGTTTTTCAGAGGTTTGGAATGATCTGATTTACAGATGTATTTCTTCGTGTTGGTTTTCTATATTGGTTAATGGTGAATCTTGTGGGTTCTCCCCTTCCTCTCGTGGTTTGCGTCAAGGTGATCCGATCTCTCCTAGTTTATTCATCATTGCGGCGGAAGTGTTAAGTAGAGGTATCAATTTGCTGCACACGGACTTTCCTCGTTTTAGATCTCGTGCTCACATTCATACTCCTATGATTTCCCATTTGGCCTATGCTGATGATATTGTTATTTTCTGCAATGGATCGAAGGATTCTCTTGAAGCTCATATGAGGTGCCTGCATTGGTATCAATCCTTCTCGGGACAGTTAGTTAACACTTCTAAATCGTGCTTTGTCACCGGTGTTACTAATGAATCTAGAGACTCTATTATTGCAGAATCCACGGGTTTTATTAAGAAGACATTCCCTATTACTTATTTAGGGTGCCCTCTTTATGTCGGAAGAAAGAAGATCTCCTTGTTTGATGGAGTTATTGCCAAAATGAAGGATCGCTTGGCTTCTTGGTCGGGTAAGATTCTATCCTTTGGTGCCAAATTGACCCTCATTAAAACTTGTTTGCAGTCTATTCCTTTGTACTACATTTCCATGCTCGACCCCCCCAAAGGTGTCATCAATTCCATGTATAGACTGATTGCTAATTTCTTTTGGAGTGATGAAGAAGGAAATAATAAGTGTCATTGGATTCGTAAATCTTTGATGTTCCAGCCTACTAATGAAGGAGGCCTTGGAATTCGTCGCTTTGAGGATATTTCCCAAGCCTTTTCAATGAAACTTTGGTGGAGGTTTCGAAGTACTAATTCCCTATGGTCGGATTTTTTGCTTGCTAAGTATTGTTTTGGCACGCACCCTATGGATGCCACAACAACTACATACTCTTCTCATATATGGAGTCGTATGCTGCAAGTTATGGACATTGTTGAGCCACATTGGTTGGAGAATAGGCCGAGGAGATATTTCTGTATTCGAGAATTGGATTGATGGGTTCTGGATTATTGCTCCTGGCAATCACGTTGAAGTGTCTTCTCTATTCGTTAATGGGATACCTAGAGAAGACTATATTAGAGATGTTTTCGGTCATCAAACTCTCTCCTACATTCAGAATCAAAACATTGTTCTTTCAAACGCTCCTGATAAAGTTTATTGGCTCCCGTCTAAAAAAGGTCAGTTTACTATTTCTTCTGCATGGAATATATGTCGGACTAGTAGTAACTATAGCTGGATTCATGATTTCTGTTGGCATAAACACCTCCCGCTTAAAGTCTCTATATTCTTGTGGAGGTTATTACATAATGGTTTACCAACTGATAATGCGATTCAGAGAAAAGGTATTCACCTTGTTTCATGCTGTGTCTATTGTTCGGCTGGAGCGGTAGAGGATGGGGATCATCTTTTTGTTTTTAGCAATGTGGCAACCCTGGTTTGGTCATTCTTTGTGCCTTTGATGGGAGTTAAAATATTTCAGAATATCATATCTCTCCTTTCTAGTTGGTGGTTATCTAAATCTAAAGAAGAAGGTATGGGTATGATTTGGCTTTGCCGTCTCCTCCCAGGAATTATTCTTTGGGAAATTTGGAAAAATCGTAATAAAGCGAGGTTTGATTCTGTTGCTATGGATGCTCGTTCTATAATTGGTGCTGTTTTGGATCAAGTGCGTGGCATTGTAAAAGCTTTTCAAATTAGTTTCCACGGTCCCTCTTTTGATGCCCAGATTTATCGGCTCTTTTCTTTGAGAATGGCTGGACATATCAACCGAAAGGTGCGGCTAGTTAGCTGGAAGTCTCCATATATCGAGCCTTTTAAGCTAAACACCGACGGTGCAGCCAAAGGCAATCCGGGTGTTATCTCGGGTGGCGGTATTTTCAGAAACATGCAAGGTAAAATTTTGTTTGCCTATTCGAAATATTATGGCATTGGTACTAATATGGTAGCTGAAGCAAGGGCTGTTTTGGATGGTCTTTTGTTTGCAATTCATCTTGGTATCCCATCTCTTTGGCTCGAAATTGATTCTGAGATACTTCTTAAGATTTTAATCTTAGATTATCATATTCCTTGGTCCATTTGGTATGAAGTGCAGCATATCAAAAGATTAATGAGCCACATTCATGTTCGTATGGTCCTCTACAATAGAAGGGGGTTGACTATAATAAATAGAGAACAACAAGTATAAAAACCTGGCCATAAAACTAATTAAACCGAGAATGGGGTATCCTAGCCTTGTCCAAGGCAAAAGAACCTTTACAAGACCTAGGAATCTTACTAAGAGCGGTGAATGTGAAATTTCTTGCCTCATTTGCAGCAATGTTGGCTAAACCATCAGCTACTCCATTCCCTTCTCGAAGAATATGAGTGATCCGAACATCCATTTGAGCCATTAATCTATGAATATGGGAGATAAAGTACATTCATTAACAAAGTCCTAAAGAGATTCCGCAAGGATAAATCTAAAAGAGGAAATTTGCCAGTGTTACATGGTGTAACTCTTAGCAAGAATCAGTGTCCTAAGACTACTGATGAGCGTGAGAGAATGAATGGAATCCCATATGCATCCGCAATTGGATCCATCATGAATGCCATGATTTGTACTAGATCGGATGTATCTTATGCTTTGAGCATGACGAGTAGATACCAATCCAACCCCGGTGAAAGTCACTGGATAGCCGTCAAGTCTATTCTTAAGTACTTGAGAAGGACTAAAGAATCGTTCTTGATCTATGGAGGAATGGAAGATGATCTAGTTGTAAGGGGTTACACAGATGCAAGCTTCCAAACTGACAAGGATGATAGTAGATCGCAATCTGGATTTGTGTTTATGTTAAATGGTGGTGCTGTATGCTGGAAAAGTTTTAAGCAAAGTACAATAGCTAATTCTACAACTGAAGCTAAGTGTATAGCTGCATCGGATGCTGCGAAGGAGACTGTTTGGATCAAGAAGTTCATTGGAGAAGTTGAGGTGGTTCCAAGTATTGCTAATCCAGTAGACCTTAATTGCGATAATAATGGTGCTATTGCTCAAGAAAAGGAACCAAGATCACATCAAAGATCCAAACACATACTTAGGCGTTTTCATCTCATTCGAGAAATCGTGGAGAGGGAGGACATAAAAAATATGCAGAGTACTAACTGATGATAACATAGCAGATCCACTAACAAAGGGTCTTTCACAGGCTAAACATGATGGTCATGTTAACTCCATGGGTATTAGATATGTTGGAGAGTGGGCCTAGTGCAAGTGGGAGATTGTTTGTGTGTATGCACTAGGCACATTTTTGAACGTATATTTGTTATCGTTTTAGTCATTTAATAAAGAGATATTTGATTATTATTATTTGATTATTATTATTGGAACAAGGTACTGGACATGACCCGCTAGATGAGATTTATGTCATGGTCATTGTCATAGATAAATCTCATGATAATTATTTCATTTGAATCCTTTGACATAAAGTTATTATAGTCTTCCACTTGATGAACATTATGTTTGACATATTCAAATGCTACATTTAACCGGGTAGATATAAAGGATATGATTGGCACAATCAGATTCAAGTAGGGAAGAATAATAAGCCAAATGGATTTGTCCCTCTTCGGAGAGATGTCAAGCTTAGGCCTCTCGTAGAATGATATTGATGAAAGTGTTTGGCCGAACCCAAATGGATTGATGAGATCAAGACATTTGAATTAATCAATCTATTCGAAAAGGAGAAAGCATTGAACAAAGACAAGTTAACTATAGACCATGACTTTTGTTCAATAGATATCGTGGGCAAAGGGATTGTGACTTGCTAAGAATTTAAATCGTCTTCGCAAATGCTTAGTGGGCTGGAATAAAAATGTTTTTGGGTGTATTGATCAGTAAATTAAAAATGCCGAGGATGAAGTTCTTTTATGTGAATCCCAACATCAATTCCTCAATAATGATGAGTCTAGAACAGCCCTTCAACTTGCTCAAGCCCAACTTCTGCAAAAGTTGAATTTGGAGGAAGAGTTATGGGCTCAAAAGGCTAATTTAAAGTGGATAAAAGAGGGCGATCAGAATACTCGGTTCTTCCATGCTACAGTCAAGAAAAAGAGGCAAAAATTGTGCATTCATAAAATCAAAAACAGACAAGGGGAGTGGATCCATGATAAGAATGACATTAAAGAGGAGGCGGTTGGTTTTTATTCTGATCAATTACAAGGTCAGTGTGAAATACCCCCGGATGATTATTTATTTCTTATCCCTCGTTTAATTACTGATGAAGACAACAGATTGCTAACGGGTGTTCTAGCTATGGAGGAAATTCGACAAACTGTGTTTGGTATGAATGGGCAAAGTGCAGCAGGTCCGGATGGTTTTACGGGTGAATTTTACAAAGGTTGCTGGGATATCATTAAAGAAGATCTTACTCGAGCTATTGGGAATTTTTTCTCGGGTTTTTCTATGCCAAGAAGCTGGACAAGTACGCTAATTGTTACTATTCCCTAAAGTGGAATCCCCTACATCCTTTTTGGATCTTCGACCTATTAGTTTATGTAATTTCTGCAACAAGGTGATTACTAAGCTTTTGACAACTCGGCTTGACCCTATCCTCCCTCGTATTATTTCCCCACAACAAAGTGGTTTTGTTAAAGGGAGAGTTATTCATGAGAATGTTCTTCTGGCCCAAGAAATTCTGCAATCTCTCAACAAAAAGGTTCGTGGATCTAACGTGGCCTTGAAGCTAGACATGGAAAAAGCGTATGATAGATTGTCTTGGTTTGGACTAATAAAGGTTCTGCGGCAATTTGGCTTTAATGAAGTATGGATTGATTTGATTTTCAGATGCATATCTAATAGCTGGTTTTCTGTTCTTATTAATGGAGAAAGTTGTGGTTTTTTCCCATCTACTCGAGGTCTAAGAGAAGGGAACCCTCTTTCACCTTGTCTCTTTATTATTGCAGCAGAGATGATGAGTAGAGGGTTAAATCACTTGCATACAGTCTGTCCTAGCTATCGATTTCGTATCCATATTCACACTCCTATGGTCTCTCATTTAGCTTATGCAGATGACGTCATTATTTTCTGCAATGGCTCTAAAAGGTCTCTTGAATGTCATATGAAATATTTGGAGTGGTATCAACGTTTCTCGGGCCAACTTGTTAACATTCAGAAATCTGGATTTATTAGGGGGCGGAATTGCAACAGGAATGAAGATGTGGCTGCTATTACGGGCTTTCTTAAACAAGATCTTCCTCTCTCCTATTTGGGCTGCCCTCTTTATACGGGATGAAAAACTATTCGATTGTTTTCTCCTCTTATTCGGAAAATGGAATCTCGATTAGCATCATGGAAAGGTAAATTGTTATCGTTTGGAGCCAAGCTCACTTTGATCCAATCCTGTCTCGCTGCCATTACTTTATATTTCATATCTCTCATTAATCCTCCCAAAGGTGTTATTCTTGCTTTAGAAAAGATTATTGTTAGATTCTTTTGGAGCAGTAATGATGGTAATCGAAAATTCCATTAGCTTTCGTGGGCACACATGTGTTATCCGGTTGAGGAAAGGGGTTTAGGCCTTCGTAATTTTGAAGATGTTGCTCTTGCTTTTGCCATGAAACTTTGGTGGAGATGTCGAACAATTGATTATCTTTGGAGTAGAATTATGTTGGCTAAATATTGTTGGGAAACTCACCCTGTGGATGCATCCCTTACCTCATACTCTTCCAATGTGTGGAAAGAATGATGGAGGCGAAGCCTTTGGTTGAAAGTCGTCTTGCCTGGCGTATTGGTGAAGGGGAAATCTCGATTCACAAAAATTGGCTTAATGCTCCCATGAGCCTCATTCCAAATGATCATGTGCAGATTTTCTCTTTATTTGAGAATGGCCTTCCTCGTATTCAGTATATTCAGAATGTTTTTGGAAATCAGCTTTTGCATTTGATTCAATCCCATGAAATCTCTTTATCAAACACCCCGGACATCCCTTTATGGCTGCCTTCTACATCGGGTAAGTTTTCCGTGAGCTCTGCATGGAGAGAATGTCGTTCAAGTAAAGTTCGATCCAATGTTTATGCCTTTTGCTGGAATAAATACATTCCAAAAAAGGTTTCAGTTCTTTTATGGCGTGTTTTGCATGGGGGGCTGCCTTCAGATGATAAAATTCGTGGTAAAGGTATCTCTTTAGCTTCAAAAGTGTGAGTGTTGTAGGGATGGAAGTGAAGAATCTATTGGCCATATCTTTTTACATGGAGAGTGTGCTAGCCGAGTTTGGGCCCATTTTAGTTCTATTTGTGGGATACATCTCAGCTTAGGGAGCATTAATCAAGCCCTTCTTTGCTGGTGGCATGGTCCCTCCCACCCAACATCTCAAATTATCAAATGGCTTTCTTGTATTATCCCGGCGATTATTATTTGGGAGCTATGGAATTCTCGAAATAAGAGCAGGTTTGAGGAAATCAAGATGAATCTAAACAGCATTATTCATAAGGTTTGCTTGGTTGTTTCAAATATTGCTGCCTCTTTCTCTCTCTCTTTCCCCCTCAATTATGGTGATGAATACTTGGTGGATATTTTTCGATTGCATAATTCGCCCCCTATCTCTAGAAAAATCAGATTGGTTGTTTGGGATCCCCCTTTTTCTGATTGGAGTAAAATTAATACGGATGGTGTTTCTCGGGGCAATCCGTGTTTAGCTGCGGGTGGTGGCATTATGCGAAACAATCATGGGGATTTTATCTATGCATTCTCGAATTTTTATGGAGTTCAATCCAACATGGTAGCTGAGGCTCTTGCTGCTAGGGAAGGCCTCATTGCTGCTCAAGTTCGGGGTTTTCATCGTGTTTGGCTAGAACTTGATTCCAAAGTTCTTATGGATATCCTCATAGAGGAGTATCATATCCCTTGGGCTGTGGGCTACATAATAGATCATATTTTTCGCCTTATGAATCAGATGGAGGTGCGGGTCACTCATATAATGAGAGAGGGCAATGGTGTAGACAATGGTTTGGCTAACATGGCTGCGAATGAAGAGCGCAATTTTGACATCCCCCATTATCATGATCTTCCCAGTCATTGAGGCTTCTTTGCACTTGACAAAGCTAAGATCCCTTATATTCGTATTGGTTAGCATGGCTAGATTCCTTTATATTCTCTTTTCTTTGTACTCTAGGTTCCCCTCCCTTTTGTGTAGAGGACCTTACGCATTGTGTAAGGCCTCCCCCCTAGATCTTTCTCTCTGGTGGTTGAGGTTATCATGTCCCCCACCATGCTTGTACTTTTCTTTTTGCATTAATAAAACCTAGGGAGGTGCCGTCCTCCTTTCGCCAAAAAAAATAATAGAATCTAATTATGACTTATGGGATTTTACTGGTCAAACCCGTTGGCAACTTAGTATAATCCTATTGGGTTACACACGCAGAACGGATAATTAAAACGCTGAAAACAAAAGGAATACGGGCATCACGACCGTACGGCAGCCAAGCCGACGTACACCTAGCCAGGCACCATACGGCTCCTATGCCGTACTGGTTCAGTTTTAGAAAATTTCTTGTGTGACAAGAAGTCCTAAACCCTAAAGGAATTAGATATATCCTAGTATAAATATGTGTGTCCGAGTTGGAGAGACTACCCAGTTGATGATTCAAGAAATCACAAAGCTTTCTTAGAGAGAGAATAACATACATGTTGAGAGGGATTAATTATTCCAAAGAGAAGAAGGAGTTCTTAAAGTTTTCAAGCCTAAGGATCTAGCAATCAAGTCCAAGAAAGTGTTCTTGGATCCGTTCAAAATGTGGATCACCAATAGAGGATACGTTGCTTAGTATCTTAGTTCGTGATTGAAGATTTTGAACTACAAGGATTAGCCCTAATTTATCTTATGCTTTATAAATTATTGTTCTTAATGGATCTTGGCTAGGGTTTCTTCATGTTTAATTCCGCTATGCATGGAGGTAATGAAACCCACAAACATGATCACCGAAGCATTGGCTGCAAGGGATGGTCTTCTTTTAGCTCAATCTCTTGGGTATCAAAATGTTTGGTTAGAAGTGGATTCTCAAGTATTAATGAAGACTATTTTGCGGGAGTATCACATTCCTTGGTCTATATGGTACATCATTGATCATATTCATCGCCTTATGGTTCATATGGAGGTCCGGGTTACTCATATTCTTAGGGAGGGCAATAGTGTGGCAGATTTTTTGGCTAATATGGCTGTTGATCGAGGGTTTAGCTCACAAGTTTCTCTGATATCCAATCTTCCCCCCCCCCCCAATGCAAAATCTTGCTTGCATCGGACAAGACAAAGATTCCTCACATTCGGTTATCATAGTTTATGGCAAGATATTTGTATAGGCTGCTCTCTTTATTTAGTAGTCACCCTTCCCTTTATTGTAGAGGACCTTACAGTTTGTGTAAGGCCTCCTCCCCTAGTATTTATTTTCAGGTGGTTAAGTCCGTCAAGTCCCCAACCTCGTTTGTAATTATTTTGTTTCATAGTAATAAATCTAGGGAGTACCGTCTCCTTTCGCAAAAAAAAAAAAAAAAAAGAGGTAATGAAACCCAACAGTTGTCTCTTTTACATCCCAAAAGCCTTTACACTTATGTAACCTTATAAATTGGAACCAAGTCATGAGGTGATTCCATGATGCCCTCATGCTTTATGTGTGATTAAGGGTTGAAATCAAAGGATGATCATGACTTGTTATGTTTATGTCATTTACATTCTTGCCTTTACTTTCATGTCTTTACTTTTGGCTTGGTGATCCATTGCACATATGGAGAGAGCCTTGTACATTTATCTTGTATTTGTTTATCTTTGGCCATGATGATCATTTCAGTCTTTATCTTCCAAACTTTGATTTAGCCTTAAAAATGTCACATTTGGATGGTAAAGACTCAATATTTATCCATCAAAAGGTTGATTTTGTTATCCCAAAGGTTTAATCTTGGATGAATCGTCCATTTGGATGTTAAAGTTTCAATCTTTACCCATTCAAATGGTTGTTTTGGCTCAAAAGCCATGTTCATCAACCTTCTTCAAATTTCTCCCATGATTGCCTTGATCATCTCCAAAACCCTTGTTTTTGGCATCCAAATTGATGATCAAGAGCATAGGAATGTTGTTATCCATGTTTATTGTATGATACATAAACTTTTTTTTTTTTTTTGAAAGGAGACGGCACTCCCTAAAATTTATTGATAGAAAAGAAGAGATACAAACGAGGTGGGGGGCATGATGGCCATAACCACCATAAAAGTAAAGCTAAGGGGGGAGGCCTTACACAAGCTATAAGGACCTCTACAATAAAAGGAGGGGGAGCTATCAAGAAACACAAAAAACAACAGATTAGCCATAACAAACTAGCTAGCAACTAATCAAGAATTCTGAATATACGGAATATCAGCTCTATCTAACTGCCTCAAAATACGGGTTATCCGAAGCCTGACTTGCCTCAAAAAACGCTTAATATGCTGGATATCATACCAAACGTTCCAAGGAATATGGTAGTTCTGGATTAGGATCTTCAATAAAATCTCATAATCAATTTCAAGCCAAAGAGAAGAAATACCAAATTGAGCAGCAAAAACTAGACCGTCAAGAACAGCCTTAGTCTCGGCCATTAAATTTGTACCATGCCCATAAAATTTAGCGAAAGCAAAGAGAACAGTACCATTATGCTTGCGAAAAATACCACCACCCGAAATCAGCCTAGGATTACCTTTGGATGCCCCATCCGTATTTAATTTTAGGTAGCCAACAGCAGGATATTTCCATAAAACTAACCGCATTTTCCATTTGTGAACAGCCTTAGGGAAATGGAAAGCATCGAAAATGCACTTGTCCAGCGTGGGAATAGACAAAGAAAGATTAAAAGCTTTTACCACGGCTGCTACTTGTAAGAGGACAGCCCTAATAACCGATTGAGAAGACATGGAGATGTTATCAAACCGAGCTTTATTACGATGTTTCCAAATTTCCCATAAGAAAAAGCAAGGAATCCTACGACACAACCAATTCAATCCAGGTTTCTCATTTTTCCGGTTACTAAACCACCGACTCTTTTTTTTTTTTTGGCGAAAGGAGGACGGTACCTCCCTAAATTTTATTGATAAAGAAAAAAGATACAAACATGGTGGGGGACATGACAACCTCAACCACCAGAAAACTAAACCACCGACTCGACAAAATGGATCGAACACTATAACCAATTATAGAAATACCCATTATTTGAGCAAAATAATTCCAAACTTCAGAAGAAATCAGACCTTGAACAAAGAGGTGATGAATATCTTCAGTATCATGGTGAGGTCAACATGCACAAGAAGAGACAAGAGCAATACCTCGACGTTGGACAGCCCTATCCGTGGGCAACCCGTTATGAAGAAGGCGCCAAAGAAACACAGAAACTTTAGGGGGAAGATTTTTGTGCCAACAATACTCAAACACCGTACTTTGGACCCCAGGATGACGGCAAATAGACCAAGCTGAAGTTATAGAAAACGTCCCTCTAGAAGAAGGTAACCAAAAAATCTGATCTAAATCATTAGACAAAATAATATTAGAAGCTTGTAACTTCAGAAGCAATTGCTCACCAAAAGTATCACGAATGAACTCCACCTGAATAGAGTTATTATCAAAGAGAGAAGACACTTCAATATGATGACCATTAAGGAAAATCCTAGGACCATCAAGCCAATATTCATGAATAGAAATTCTGCCTTGACCAATACGCCACCCAATATTAGGCTCCACTAAAGGTTTAGCTTCAAGCATCCGGCACCAAGTGTGAGAGGAGTACGAAGGCTTAGTAGCATCCATAGGGTGTGTAGCAAAGCAATATTTATCCTCCATAAATTCAGACCAAAGGGAATGAGAGCCTTGGAATCTCCACCAAAGCTTCATGGCAAAAGCTAAAGCCATATCTTCAAAGCGACGCAGCCCTAGACCTCCTTCAGAGATAGGTAAAAACATTAGCTCCTTTGTAACCCAATGACATTTTTTGTTCCCATCTTCATTACACCAAAAAAACTTCGAAATTAGTCTATACATCGCCTTGTAAACGCCTTTTGGGGGATCAAGCAAGGAGATATAATAAAGTGGAATAGCTTGAAGACAAGTGCGAATAAGAGTTAACTTGGCACCAAAAGAAAGAATTTTTCCTTGCCACGTAGCTAGACGATCTTCCATTTTCCTAAGAACATGATCAAAAAGAGAGAGACGCTTCCTCCCAACATATAAGGGACAACCCAAATAAGATATAGGAAGAACATGCTTGACAAAACCAGTAACCTCTGAAGGATTGATACCAATTCAAACAACACATATAAGCTTCAAGAGAGTCTTTAGCCCCATTACAAAAAATAATCACATCATCGGCATAAGAAAGGTGAGATACCAAAGGAGTATGAATATGAGCTCGATACCTATATTGGGGATAATCCGTGTGGAGCAGATTTAAGCCCCTACTCAGAACCTCGGCAGCAATTATGAACAATGTAGTAGAGATGGGATCCCCTTGACGAAGGCCACGAGAAGAATGGAAAAACCCAAGAGATTCTGTCATAAGCCTTAGCCATATCAAGCTTTAAACATAAAATTGGAACCCCAAACTTTCTTTTTGATGGATTGTATCATTTCTTGCGCAAGGACATTTTCATGGATTAACCTACCTTTCACAAATCCACTTTGTTGAGGAGAAATGATCCTTGGGAGAATAGGAGCCAACCGAGAATTCAATAGCTTTGTAATAACTTTATTGGAGAAATTACAAAGACTAATAGGTCTCATCTCAGTAAAAGTAGTAGGAGCACTTACTTTGGGCAGCAAAACAATGGAAGTAGAAGTCCAACTACGAGGCATAGGAAAACCCGCAAAGAACTCAAGAATAGCTTTGAAAAAATCTTCTTTGATAATATCCCAACACACTTTATAAAACTCACCTGTATAGCCATCCGGGTCAGCTGCACTTTTCCCATTCATTGACCAAACTATCTCCTTTATGTTCAACATGGAAGGAGCAGCTGTAAGAATATTATTATCCTCATCATTAATAAGCCGAGGTATAACATCAAGGATGTCATCTTGAGGATTATCATGAGGGCTTTGAAGTTGGTTGGAAAAGAAAGAGACAGCATCATGTTGAATATCCTCCCTATTCACCACCCAGTTCCCATTGCACCGCACCTTATGAATATATAATTTTTGTCGCTTTTTCCAAACATAAGAATGGAAAAACTTGGTATTCCGATCCCCTTCTTTTAACCATGAAATGTTGGCCTTTTGACACCAGAATTCCTCTTCAATTTTCAGCTTTGAAAGAAGTTTAGCTTGAGAGATACTAAGAGCAGATTTGGCTAAATCCGAGGGGTCATTTTGGTAATCCAATTCTCTTTGAGTAACTTCATCTTCTGCATCTCTAATTTGTTGATCAATCCTCCCAAAGACTTGTCTATTCCAATAAAAAATGACTCTACGTAACCGAGCTAACTTTTTAGCAAATTTAACCATTGGTCTTCCATCCATCGAAACAGCCCAAGAATTCCTGACAATAGCCAAAAAAAGTAGGATGCTTAAGCCACACATTAAGAAAACGGAAAGCTTTTTTAACCAACTCAGCATGTGTTTTTTTTTTTTGGCGAAAAGAGGACAGTACCTCCCTAGATTTTATTGATCAAAAATTGAAAGTACAAAAGAGGTGGGGGACATAACAGCCTTAACCACCATAAGGAAACTAGGGGGCGGCCTTACACATGTCGTAAGGACCTCTACAATAGAGGAAGGGGAAACGAGAGTGCAAAGCAAAAAGATTAAATAAGAATCTAGCCATACAATTAACTCCGGATAGAAGGAAAACCAACTTTGTCAAGAACATACGCCCCACGACAAGAAGGTGGAAGATCAGAATGATGGTACCAAACAAGGTTATTCTTGCAATCAGCCGTACTATTTGCAAGACCATCCGCAACTCTATTTCCTTGCCTCAAGATATGAGTGACATGAACATGGATAAGACGCATAATATGGTGAATCCGCTGGATGAGATAATGGATTTCCCATGGAATATGATATACCTTGGTTTACTTTCAGTAAAACCTCTGAATCCACTTCTAGCCAGACATTTGTTATACCAAACTCTTGAGCATGAAGGAGGCCATCAAGAGCCGCCCTCGCTTCAGACCACATGTTAGATTGAATCCCATAAAAGTTTCCATAAGCAAAAATTAAATCTCCATTATAATTCCGAAGGATACCCCCTCCGGCTGCAATCCCTGGATTTCCCTGTGAGACACCATCCGTATTCAGCTTATAAGTGCCATGAGTAGGTTTGGACCAAAGAACCATACGAGGCATAGGCCGTTTTGGAGTGGATATCCGAAGCATAAAAATAATCTGAAGTTGCAGATCAGCCGTGTTACAGGCAAATTGCAGATTATAGGCTTTAGAGAGAACCTTGATCTGAACCACTATGGGGCAATGATCCGAACAAGTTCGATTAATATGAGAAACTGAAGTACAGTGAAATTTATCAATCCATAAAGAGTTGTAGAAAGCTCTATCCAAACGTTGGGAAATTTATGTCGAATTGACCTACCACCCGCCTTTTCAGTTTGGTCAAGAACACAATTAAAATCCCCAATGACCAACCAAGGAACATTGCAAGCACTCAAATCCATAGATGATCCCATAACTCTCTTCTATCATACCGACAACAGCTAGCATAAACAACAGTCAAATAGATGTAAGAATCCCAAAGATTATGAGAAATACGGAGGGTGAGAGCTTGATCCATATCATGAGATACACGGCACTCCAATCCATGCTTCCAAAACCAAACTTTGCCATTACTATTATAAGCGCAGCCTTCACACTCAAGCTTTCTCCTAGTAATTCCAATCTGATTAGAAGGAATCTTAGGTTCAGCAATAGCAAGAATAGATGCACTATGAAGATTAAATAACTTCTTAACCCTACGGAAAGAGGCTTTATTACCAATGCCACGAATATTCCAGAATAATAACGCTACCATGATGAAAACCAGAAAAACCGAATAAAAGAAACTCTAACAGAGTTAAATAGTAGGAGAGGTAGAACCACTTCGATGCTTTCGTGGCCTTACCGTAAAACCATCAGCATCAACATGAGGTTGCGTTGCAAACGGAGTAGACCCAGCCTTGTCAGTAATAAAAGCATTGGAAGGACTCTAGGGGAAAGATTTAAACCTTCCAGCCCATTAACAGGATTATTTGTTTGAATTAATTCAACCGATTCATGGATCTTATTAGAACTACCAATAAGATCAGTTTGATCTTTGTGAAGGGATACACGATGACTAACAGCTTCAAGATCCAAATCATTATTCCCAGTTTGATTCTCCTTAGCAAGATCATTAGCATTAACTTTAATAGCTGCAGCACACGCCTTTTGAAGGGACAAATCCACACTTGCAGGAAGGGGTTGTCCACGCTTAGACAAAGTAGGCATTTCAGGCTTTGAGGCCATGCCTTTATTGCAAAGATCGATAACCTCCGCCTCCTTAGCACTACCATTGACTTTAGCACCACTACTAGAACCATTAGTACCACCAACATTTTTATCACCACCCACATTCGTTTTTCCATCATCATTCTTTCCATCCAAATCTTTATTATGCTGCCCAGTCAGTTTGGGAACAAACACTTTGGCATTCTTCTCCTTATCAAGCTTAGGGCCATGAAGATTAGGATTAGCTTTTCTACACACAGAAATATCATGACCAAGAACCAAGCAATGCTTACAATACCTCGGTACATTATCATATTCCACTTTCTGAAAGAAACTAGGGCAAACATCTCCACAATCCACAAAAATTTCATGAGGAAGTTTTTTAGAAGCATCAATCTGAATCAAGATCTTTGCAATACTAGGTCTAGAGAATTCGGCAGTTGCTTTATCAAGAGAAAGAGGAGTTCCAATCATCGAAGCAACTGTCAATAAAAAAGGCTTATTTATAAGATGGATGGGTAAACCAGGGAAGCCAGCCCATACCGGGACAATGGGAGATTCTTGTTCAGGTCTCCATGATGGAGACCATGCCAGAGTGCGCATTGGATACCTATGAACATACCAAACTTCCTTCATGAACAATCTTTGATAATCCTCCTCAGTGGATAACTGGCATTGCAAAATTATCAATAGCTTCTTTCGAAAGTTTAACCGAAGGAGTACCTTTATAATTTCCTGTCTGAATAGCATTAAGACCAGAACCATGATTGTTAATGCCCATATTACCAAGCTGAGAAGGATTAGGAGATTGAGAGAACAACTCCGCAAAAGATTTGGAAGCCGATGCTTGAACAGGAATCGAAACAGATTGCGGCGCTGTAGAAGATTTGCCTGATGGCGCTACTGACGGCGCGACATGAGTAGATGACAACGCAACCTGAGAATTAGGGTTTGCATGGGATCCTTGAGCGGCCAAAAGAAAATTAGGGTTAATTGGGATCGCGACGGGCTGGGACGAGGGAGAGTAGTAAGGATTGCTATTGCTGGAATTCAATGAAGGGAAGAACGACACCGGAGCAGACATGGCTGCCGGCAAGGTTCCTTAGGGCGAAACCCTAGAGACGGGAAAGAGAGTTTTCGTTTAGAGAGAGAAAGCTAGAGAGAGATTTTTTTTCTAAACTGAAAAGGTCACATTTCTGTCCAGTTTTAGCAGACTAGACTGCTCTTTTCTGCCTGAAACTGGACTGTTTCTGATAAATCTGTAAAACCCTAGGACGACCCTAACCATCCGTACGGATGGTTTTTCCAGGGGATGTTTCTTTTGTTTAAACCTGATTTTGTCAAGATCTTTACAAATAAACCCTTTTTTGTTAATTTTCCAATAGTTTCTGTTAAAAAGGCAGTTTCTCCCATTTTTAAAATACACACACACACACATTTGCACATTTTTGGTCAACAAACATAGGGAGACCCAGATTTCCGGGGTGGATTGGGTGAACTATGTTCTTCCCAAGACTTAACCTGACCTCCGAACTCATTTTCTCTAACCATTTTTGTTAAATTGGGTTCAAAATTAATTTAACGTGGTGACTCCGTTAACTTGTAAAATAAAGTTACGTGTTTGATCCCTCACGCCTCCGCACGGGTATCTTACAATAGTGACTCTGCTGGGGAATAGGTGTTTTCGAACTTCTTTTTAGAAGATTTGGGGATATCCTTGTGTGGGTCAAACTCGCGTCCCCGCTTGTTGACTTCTGGAAATGAGACTGTTCTGGAAACACCATAAACTGGGGCTAGATGGATCAAAAACTGGAAAATTGCAAAAACTAATGAATCTCCTGAACCAGCCGTACAGATGGTTCTTCTGGACCCACAGAATGTTTCAAATTTAACAATTTCTTGCAGGGCAGAAACATTCTGATGGTCCCTTGCCTCTTCTGGTCCAGGTTCTAAAATTACATCCTCTACTTGTTCACTGCCTTTGCTTTCTTAGCCAAAACTTGTTTTTTCAAAGCCTTGGTTATGCACAAGCCTTTGACATAAAATTTTGGTTTCCAAAACCTTTTTTTTTTTTGCGAAAAAAGGACGGCACCTCCCTATATTTTATTAGCAAAAATTGAAAATTACAAAAATGGTGGGGGACATGACAACCTCAACCACCAGAAAAGAGCCTAAGGGGAAGGTCTTACACAGGTTGTAAGAACCTTTACAATATAGGGAGGGGTGGCTAAACAGGGTCTCAGAGTCATCTACACCTCAATTATATGGATATATCATCACTATGAAAGTTTTGTTTTCAAAACTCTTGTTTGTGCACAATATTTTTTTATAAATTGATTTTCAAAGAACTTTGTTCTTCTTGTAAAAGTTTGGTTTTCAAAACCCTTGTTTGTGCACAATCTTTTTGTATAAATTGATTTTCAAAGAACCTGGTTCTTCTTGTAAAATTTTGGTTTTCAAAACCATTGGTTGTGCACAACTTTTTCATGTACAAAATTTGATTTTCAAAATCTTTATTTGTTCATATCCTTGCTTGTTACTTGTTCATATCTTGTGCATTACTTGTTCATACTCTTGCTCATGATATTAAAACGAACCGAAAATTCCTATTTTTACTCAAAAGGAAACATAGAAGGCCTCACAATACGCGCACTTGACCTTGTGCACGTCTCAATAACGCTCAAACCCAGAATGGAACCAGATGCAACTTGATTGGAGCTCTTGTGCCCTTCTCGTGCGAACGGGTCCGTTCCACCCTCCCATACGAGCTCGAGTCAACCACACATGTACGTGACACACAAACACTGTGACTATGTGAAGATACCCCATTTTGAACGTTCATTCATAATTACACTACTTCTGTGTCTCGCCTTTGATTTGGGTCGAAACTCATTAAGTTTGACATGTCTCGTTAAGTTTCTAACTAACTTCGTTAGTTAGGGTCCAAAATGAACATTAAAACTTGAGCAGAAGGGCAAATTTGTGATTCAAACACAAGATGCCTCGTACGAGACATCTAATGTCTCGTACGAGACATCCCCCTTGAAAGACGGGTTTCCAGCAGTTTTCTTATCGAACTCAACCTCGTTTCTTGGCAAACACTCCACGATCCGGGTAAGAAAGGAAGGACGATCTGTGTGCACCCCAAATAATCGATCCATATTGCATGTATATACTTGACAATTTTTATGTGTGTGTATTAGCAGATAACTTGGTTTTGCATTTTTATGAATTATGTTAGTATTTTAAATATAGTAATTTAATAATTAGTCCAACTTATTTTGAGACGGAGGGAGTAACTTTATAAATATAACTCATAATAATAATTTGTGCAAATTATTTTAAGACGGATGGAGTATTATATATTTGTTCGTTTTTTAAATGTGGGGCTTCCTGATAGAACACCCAAAATAATAAAATGAGTACTTTGTTTTGTTTTGAGATGGTGAGAGAGTAGTAATAATCAATTTAGTTGATAAAAAATAGAAAATATAAAAGGATTATGGGACGGATTTAGTAGGAAAATATAGTATGTTATAAAAGTGGGCCCACGATTATGTTGCATATAATGTTTATAATTTGGTTGTGGGCCACGTTACTTTTCCTAGTTGTATGAAGGATTTGGCTTTGGGTGACAACAAGGTAACTATAGCAGGAGGTGTAAATAGTGAAGGCATTTGAGTTTGGTGACTCATCTAATTCTTGACTATATCTTTCCAATTTATACAAAAAGTCTTCTACAGTGCTTCGGTCGAGAGAAACGAGAGAACATAGAGAGAGAGAGAGAGACCCAAGAAAAGAAGAACAAAAATAGAAGAAATATGACTCTTGAGTTGTAAGTGTATGCAAGCTGTGTGTGTACTATGTATATGTGTATATTCCAAATATTGTGGCCTTGTTTGTGCAGCATGTGTCTCTTCCTATTTGTAATTGTTGATTAGTTGTTAATTTGATTGCAAAGTTTGATTAATCCAAAGATTTGTTCAAGAAATAAGCAAATGCCAAGAAATCTGCTCTTATAGTTTTATTGTTCTGTGTATATAACTTTTGATGTATGGGATTTTATTTATGTTTAAGATTAACGAAGCTAAATCATGTATCTTATTTATGGAATAAAATTGAATCTTGAATTTAGTGTAATGCTTGTTTTGGTGTTTAAAGTTTTTAATTGATATGTGTATGTGGCTTAAGTGAACAATTTTTTTTTATGAAAAATAATGGAGTTACAGAGTATTGGACCACCAAGCTTTTATGCTCTAGGCTTCAAAATGTGCTTCCCCGTATTATTTCACCGCAGCAAAGTGGATTTGTGAAGGGTTGATTGATTCATGAAAATGTTCTTCTAGCACAAGAACTTTTCCAATCGCTTAAAAGGAAGGTTTTTGGTTCTAATGTTGCCTTGAAACTTGACATGGCAAAGGCTTATGATAGGCTTGATTGGTTTGCTTTGATTAAGGTTATGAGGAGGTTTGGTTTTGCGGAAGAATAGCTGGACATGATATTTCGATGTATCAATTCTTACTGGTTTTGAGTGCTTATTAATGGTTCAGCCAGTGGTTATTTTGCTTCGTCTCGTGGTCTTCGCCAAGGAGATCCAATCTCTCCTAGCCTCTTTATTATTGCCGCTGAAGTTTTGAGCCGTGGGCTTAATAATCTACATACTCTTCACCCTCATGTGGCATATCATACTGGTCATATTAATGTCCCCTTTATCTCCCATTTATCATACGTAAATGATATAATTATTTTCTGTAATGGGAGTATCCCTTCTCTCGAGTTGCATATGGAGTTTTTGACATCTTATCAGCACTTTTCAGGCCAGCTCATTAGTGTTTCTAAATCTTGTTTCTTAACTGGGCGGGATATTGCTAAGCGTGATAATTCCATTGCTCTAGTTACGGGTTTTCAAAAGAAACATTTGCCTATTGTGTATTTGGGGTGTCCCCTTTATATTGGAAGGAAGGTGCAATCTTTATTTGATCCGGTTATGCAAAAGCTTCGTGATAGGCTGGATTCATGGCAAGGCAAATTGCTCTCGACTGGAGCTAAACTTGTTCTGATCAAATCATGCCTTCAAGCTATTCCCATTTATTATATTTCTCTACTTGATCCTCCGAAGGGTGTTATACAAGCTATGAACCGTCTTATTTCTAATTTCTTTTGGAGCAGCCCCGATGGGAATCAAAAGTGTCACTGGGTTTCTCGAAATGAGTTTTTTTGGCCTATTGAAGAAGGGGGTTTAGGGCTTCGAAAATTTGAGGAAATGGCCTTAGCTTTCTCCATGAAGCTTTGGTGGAGATTCCGTACGTCTGATTCTCTTTGGGCCCAATTTCTTGCAGCCAAGTATTGTCGTGATTCTCACCCCATGGATGCTACTTTTAGAGCTGGTTGTTCCCATATTTGGAAGCGTATGGTTGTAGCTAAGGAGCTAGTTGAGGATAGATTGAAATGGGGAGTGGGTAATGGAGAAATATCTATTCAAGAACGATGGTTGCCTCATGATGTTCCTCATCTTGATACTCGCCATGACCAGATTTTTTCATTGTTTGAAGATGGTATCCTTCGAGAAGACTACATTAGAGATACTTTTGGGCAGCAATGCTTATTAGAACTTCAGGCTCATGGTATTCGGATTGTGGATGACCAAGATCAGCCTTTTTGGACTCCCTCTTCTTCGGGGAATTTCTCCATTACCTCGGCTTGGAAGGAGTGTAGAGTTTCTCGAATTCGGAGTAATGTTTTTGCTTGGTGTTGGTACAAATTTCTGCCCCTGAAAGTTTCGGTCTTTCTTTGGAAAGCTCTTAAGGCAGCCCTTCCTACCGATGATAATATATCTCGAAAAGGTATTTCTCTTGTTTCTAAATGTCATTGTTGTGAGAATCCAACCTTTGAATCTATTCATCATATTCTTTTACATGGTGATATTGCTTCAAAAGTGTGGCTGTTTTTTGGAAATATGATTGGTTTTAAGACCTCGGGTTCTAGCCTCTCGCAAAGGTTGATTGCATGGCATGAGTGCAAAAACCCTCGGCTTAGCAGATTGGTTTTATGGTTGGGAGATATTCTCCCAGGTTTTATTTGTTGGGAGCTTTGGAAGCATAGAAACAAATGTCGTTTTGATGGCATTTCTCCAAGTTTTAACAAAGTGGTGAATAACATTCAGCTGCAAGTAAATGATATTCTTCGTGCCCATAAGATCTCGTTTAGTGCTCAATCCTCAGATTCTACTATTATTTCATTCTTTCATATTCATATGGTTACCCCGTTGCTGGTTCGTTCTAAGCTTGTTTCTTGGGAACCCCCTTCATTGGGTCAAGTAAAGCTTAATTCGGATGGAGCATCTCGAGGAAATCCTGGTATTGCATCGGGTGGTGGTGTTTTTCGCAACCAAATGGGTCTTTTATCTTTGCTTATTCTCAGTTTTATGGGCATGCATCTAATATGGTTGCTGAAGCTCGGGCTGCTCTTGATGGGATTATTCATGCTCGGTTGATGGGATTTCAATCGGTATGGCTCGAAGTGGATTCGGAAGTGCTGTCTTGTATTCTTCTTCGGAAATATATGATCCCTTGGGAGATTTGGTATATTGTTCAAGGCATTTTCAGAATTATGGAGGAGCTTACCGTTAAAGTATCTCTTGTTTATGGAGAAGGCAACAAGGTGCTGATTTTCTTGCAAATTATTCGGCAAATGAGCAAGCTGATTTTGAATTTCCGTCTTTGGATTCTTGTCCTCGGTTGTGAAAGAGTTTACTTTATTTTGATAAGATTTCTTATCCTAATATTAGGCTTTAGGTCAGGTTTTGTATAGAATTATTGCTTTATTCGGTAGAATCCCTTTCCTATTTTGTAGAAGACCTTTCAAATTGTGTAAGGCTTCCCCCCTAGGTATTTATTTCCAGGTGGTTAAGGCCGTCATGTCCCCCACCTCGTTTGTACCTTTTTTCCTTTATAATAAATTTTATGGAGTACCGTCTCCTTTCGCCAAAAAAAAATGGAGTTACAGAACTTGTAACATTTCTCTGGAGCTTGAAGATGACAATTTTCGAAAATCCCTATTAAGTCCCTGCACTTGTAAAAATTCCAGTTTGATCCTTCTCATGTTAAGAAAATTTATTGAACTTTTAAATGTTCATAACGTATTCGTTTTAAATCGGAATTAGATGATTTTTGTGTCCAACTTGATTAACTTCTCGAGAGCTTTTAGATGGATTAGGTTTCAAAATCAGAATGATTGTAGTTTATTTTCAGAATGTCTATTTTCACAGCGGTCCGTTGTAGATGAATTTAAAATTGTGTTGAGTATAGAAAAATCATAATTAAATCATTCGGACTCGGAGTCAAGTGATTTTTGGGTCTAAACTCATTAGCTTTTAAAGAAATTTCCACTAAAGTTGTTATCTGATACCAAAATGCTATAGGTTATTATCAGGTTTAAAATGTTTGTGGCTGCGTTTATGATACGTCTTAAAAATGATATGTCTTTGTTTGTTTCATAATTTATTCATTTGAATTCGGAATTTGACGGTTCATAAGTCAAAATTGATTGTTTTTCAGAGTACGTTTCATATAGGATAGTTAAGAATGTATAGCTACAGTTATTTTTATAATAACAATATAGTTGTTATAATGTTCTTATAGCTTGTTATGAATTATTAATATATATTTGAATGCATTTTAATGAGTACTAACTCTTGTACCATTTTTGTCTCTGTAATGTTAGATTGAGAAGTTTAAGTTACGTTGAGTACTTTGTTTTGGATTAGCTCGGATTCAAGGTAAGGGTCTTGTCAACCTAGTACCCTTTCATTCTTTGGCTTCGGAATTATTGTATTGGTTTGCTTTGTTATTCATGATCATTTTTTGGATCAACTCGTTTGGATTCGGTTATTCGTTTTTGCTACTCTGCCATTACAAATTGAGTGTTTGATATTTGAATTCCTCAACAAGAGATGACTTTAACACCGGTTGTTATATTTGTGGCTCCTAGTCATAGTATCATTTGCACAAGTGATACTATGACAAAGGGTAAACTTTTACTTTGGGCATTTGGCCAGCTCAAGTGTAATGGATATTGACTTTGGAACTTTGATTTTGAATTTGATTCGTTTGTAATCCTTCGTTCCTCACTTATATACTGGGTGGTTGGGTTCGTTATTACTGTTTGTTCTTGGTTGGGTTTCTATACAGTGCCACACCGTTGTGTTGGCAAGTCTCTTACTGGGCGATTTGTGCTCACCCTTTTCGCTCCACATTTTCCTTCCAGGTTGAGTATAGTTGAGATCGTGATGCTTTTTCTGTAGAGTTGTGAAGCTAGATTTAAACTCTTTTTTTTTTTTTGGCGAAAGGAGGACGGCACCTCCCTAGATTTTATTAAATAAAGAAAATAATTACAAACATGGTGGGGGACATTACAACCTCAACCACCAGGAAAAGGAAATCTAGGGGGAAGGCCATACACACGTCGTATGGTCCTCTACAATATAAGGAGGGGTGACTACAATAAATAAAAAACAATCTATATAAAAATCTGGCCATAGAGTTAATGAAACCGAGCATGGGGAATCCTAGCCTTGTCCAAAGCAAAACATCCTTTGCAAGGCCTAGGAATATCACTAAAAGAGGAGAATGTGAAATTTTGTGCCTCGTTTGCAGCAACGTTAGCTAAACCATCCGCTACACCATTCCCTTCCTGAAGAATATGAGTAATTCAAACTTCCATTTTAGCCAATAATCTATGGATATGGGAGATAACATACCAAACAGCCCATGGGATATGGTACTCCCGAATAAGAATACACATCAAAACCTGAGAGTCAACCTCTAACCAAACGCGATGAAAACCATGAGCTTGAGCTAAAATAAGCCCATCCCTTGCAGCCAAGGCCTCCGCCATCATGTTGGATTGGCAGCCATAAAAATGAGAAAAACCAAGAACAAAATCCCCTTTGTGATCCCTAAGAATACCACCCCCTGAAGCAATTCCCGAGTTACCCCTAGAGACTCCATCCGAAGCTAGATTTAAACTCAACATGTTTTGGATATATGGATTTTGGCTTTGTGTAGATAACTTTTGTAAAGTATTTAAAGTTTCAGAGTGTGTAAATATTTAAGATTGTTCAAGGTTTGTATTTTGGTTAGAGGATAGTAGCTCTGATGTACTCATTACGAGTTTTGTATTTTATCATTTCAGTTTCTTTCTACGATAAGAAAATTTCAGTTCACATTTTGGGGTTTTGTTTGGTATTCAATTTCGTTCGTCACTTTTCGAGGTCCGTGCAATGTCGGATTTCGGGGCGTGACAGAGTGGTATCAGAGAATAGGTTTTGATCCCTCGGTTGTCTAGAGCCCTAGGTTTGATTATGAGAGCATATGTTTCTGATCATTTGGTCGTTTAGAGCCCTAGGGTGATTATGAATTGGTATTGAATTTGCCTTTTAATTGGTAAAGTTTAAAAAAAATTGTAAGAATCAAATTTGCTTGTGTGATATATATTTGCTTTGTTAATAAAAAAAAAAAAGAGAAGCCCTTAATAATTGGCTATGACTCAAAAGACCTACTATCGGAAGCCATTGAAGTTAGTTCAGAAGGGCCCCTGAATTGATTACCAATGGTGTTCGATAAGAACTAAGTTGGTATTAATGTAGTTTGACCTACCCACTTAACTAGGTTGGTTAGTTATAGTTACACCACACATAATGATCACATTTGAAAAATAATTTTTAGTCCCATAATAATATCTTAAAAATCTAATGCGCAGAATTGTACTAAATGTTATAGTGCAGCGATTATGCCATCTCGTAAAAGATTAGATGAATATTCTTTGGACTTCTTGAAGTGGATTATAAAGTTTGCGGGTTTGATCAATCCTTGTGGTGTGGACATTGGGTAGACACTATAGAGTAGATATTTGATCACATCAATGTGTACTGAATCTCAAAAAGTGCAATTTGTTGGCCATATGTTAGTATGAGAAGATGTTAGTGGTAAATATTAACCAAAAGAGTTTAAGGTTCCAGGTGAACAAAGAACATGTCAGTTGTTCCTCGATGTGTTTCAGAAGAAGAAGTATTTTCTGCTTATGACTGAGCATGGATGCAAACACAAGAGGATTAATTAATCTTAAGGAAGGATAGATGACCGCGACTTAATATGCAAAAAGGTTACTGAATTGCCCCATTATTTTCATGTACTGGTAGAAATCAAGTTCCAGAGAGCCAAGAATTTTGAGGGATGTTTGAAGGCACATATTAGAGTTCAATTAATTGCCTCAATTTATATATATACGTTGCAATTGTGGGACAAGTAATGACAGTTGAACATGATGTGGATGTCAGAACGGATTCTAGTTCCAATCGCGATGATAAAGGAACGTATATGATTAGTAGTTACCAAATGAGGACTAATTCACCAAAGAGGATTATAGAGGTGGCATCTCAAATTACTGTGGTTTCTTGTTATTCTTGTGAGAAGAATCATGGTGTTGACTCATGCAACAAATAAATGAGAAAATGTTATAATTTTTGTAAGTTGGTATTGCGTTGAAGAATTATCCATTACATAACAAGCACGCTTATCCACCACTAGGATGGGGTGAAAATACAGTTGGCACTTAGTAAGAAGGTTTTGACCGTAACTTCGATAAAGCTAGGGACTCCAACAATCAGTTCACATGTACTCTTCCTATTTTCTCCAGAGATATTTCCTTACTATTTGATTTTTGTGTTATGCATTTATTAATCGCATGATATGGGTCATAATTTGTGTGTTAGATCTCAAACTCTGAATTCGGTGTTGTCATTTTATACCCAGGTGGTACTTTGTTATATATGCCTTTATAGTCAATAAGTTTTGTTCGGTACAACTATGTGATAGGAAATTACTTGCAAATTTTGATTTCCTAGTGATATTCGAAAAAAATAATAAATTTTGCTCATTGTGCATTATGCTAAAATTATTTGTCACTTGAAGGAAGTTACATTTGATTTGTCTAGTCAGTCTTGGTTCTCTTTTCTGTGTGATAAACAAGTGGATGGTTATAACTTGATTTGGCTTTGAGGGTATGAAGATTACTGGGAAACGATTATAAGGGTTATCTATCACATGTTATTGATACTCAAGTGGATTCACCTACTTTGAATGAAATACTAATTGTCAAAGAGTATAGATACGTCTATCTAGAGGATCTTCCTGGTCCCAAAAAAAATTGAGTTTTATATTGAACTTATTTGAGGAACGTACCTATATTGAAGACTCCGTATAGAATCGCATAAAGGGCATTGAAAGAACTTAAAGATCAACTACAAGGCCTTCTAGAAAGATGTTTTAGTGAGTAGAATGTGTCACCATGAGGCGCTCAAGATTTGTTTGTAAAGAAATAGTATGGATCTTTGAGACTTCGCATTGATTATCAAGAGCTCAACAAGATAAGATTCTAACATGTTTTGATATACCACGATACATCAAATAAAGGTTGGATTGCGTGACATTGGCTATTGTCAGGAATTCTTGGGCTGTTTCGATGGATGGAAGACCAATGGTTAAATTTGCTAAAAAGTTAGCTCGGTTACGTAGAGTCATTTCTGATTGGAATAGACGTCTTTGGGAGGATTGATCAACAAATTAGAGATGCAGAAGATGAAGTTACTCAAAGAGAATTGGATTTCCAAAATGACCCTCGGATTTAGCCAAATCTGCTCTTAGTATCTCTCAAGCTAAACTTCTTTCAAAGCTGAAAATTGAAGAGGAATTCTGGTGTCAAAAGGCCAACATTTCATGGTTAAAAGAAGGGGATCGGAATACCAAGTTTTTCCATTTTTATGTTCGGAAAAAGCGACAAAAATTATATATTCATAAGGTGCGGTGCAATGGGAACTGGGTGGTGAATAGGGAGGATATTCAACATGAAGCTGTCTCTTTCTTTTCCAACCAACTTCAAAGCCCTCATGATAATCCTCAAGATGACATCCTTGATGTTATACCTCGGCTTATAATGATGAGGATAATAATATTCTTACAGCTGCTCCTTCCATATTGAACATAAAGGAGATAGTTTGGTCAATGAATGGGCAAAGTGCACCTGGCCCGGATGGCTATACAGGTGAGTTTGATAAAGTGTGTTGGGATATTATCAAAGAAGATTTTTTCAAAGCTATTCTTGAGTTCTTTGCGGGTTTTCCTATGCCTCGTAGTTGGACTTCTACTTCCATTGTTTTGCTGCCCAAAGTAAGTGCTCCTACTACTTTTACTGAGATGAGACCTATTAGTCTTTGTAATTTCTCCAATAAAGTTATTACAAAGCTATTGAATTCTCGGTTGGCTCCTATTCTCCCAAGGATCATTTCTCCTCAACAAAGTGGATTTGTGAAAGGTAGGTTAATCCATGAAAATGTCCTTGCGCAAGAAATGATACAATCCATCAAAAAGAAAGTTTGGGGTTCCAATTTTATGTTTAAAGCTTGATATGGATAAGGCTTATTACAGAATCTCTTGGTTTGCTCTGATTTAAGTTCATAGAAAATTTGGTTTTTCTGAAATTTGGAATGACATGATTTTCGCTGCATCTCCTCATGCTGGTTTTCGGTCTTAATTAATGGGGAAAGTGCTGGGTTTTTCCATTCTTCTCGTGGCCTTCGTCAAGGGGATCCCATCTCTCCTACATTGTTCATAATTGCTGCCGAGGTTCTGAGTAGGGGCTTAAATCTACTCCACACGGATTATCCCCAATATAGGTATCGAGCTCATATTCATACTCCTTTGGTATCTCACCTTTCTTATGCCGATGATGTGATTATTTTTTGTAATGGGGCTAAAGACTCTCTTGAAGCTCATATGTGTTGTTTGAATTGGTATCAATCCTTCGGAGGTTACTGGTTTTGTCAAGCATGTTCTTCCTATATCTTATTTGGGTTGTCCCTTATATGTTGGGAGGAAGCGTCTCTCTCTTTTTGATCCTGTTCTTAGGAAAATGGAAGATCGTCTAGCTACGTGGCAAGGAAAAATTCTTTCTTTTGGTGCGAAGTTAACTCTTATTCGCACTTGTCTTCAAGCTATTCCGCTTTATTATATCTCCTTGCTTGATCCCCCCAAAGGCGTTTACAAGGCGATGTATAGACTAATTTCGAAGTTTTTTTGGTGTAATGAAGATGGGAACAAAAAATGTCATTGGGTTACAAAGGAGCTGATGTTTTTACCTATCTCTGAAGGAGGTCTAGGGCTGCGTCGCTTTGAAGATATGGCTTTAGCTTTTGCCATGAAGCTTTGGTGGATATTCCGAGGCTCTCATTCCCTTTGGTCTGAATTTATGGCGGATAAATATTGCTTTGGTACACACCCTATGGATGCTACTTAGCCTTCGTACTCCTCTCACACTTGGTGCCGGATGCTTGAAGCTAAACCTTTAGTGGAGCCTAATATTGGGTGGCGTATTGGTTAAGGCAGAATTTCTATTCATGAATATTGGCTTGATGGTCCTAGGATTTTCCTTAATGGTCATCATATTGAAGTGTCTTCTCTCTTTGATAATAACTCTATCCGGGTGGAGTTCATTCGTGATACTTTTGGTGAGCAGTTGCTTCTGAAGTTACAAGCTTCTAATATTATTTTGTCTAATGATTTAGACCAGATTTTTTGGTTACCTTCTTCTAGAGGGACGTTTTCTATAACTTCAGCTTGGTCTATTTGCCGTCATCCTGGGGTCCAAAGTACGGTGTTTGAGTATTGTTGGCACAAAAATCTTCCCCCTAAAGTTTCTGTATTTCTTTGGCGCCTTCTTCATAACGGGTTGCCCACGGATAGGGCTGTCCAACGTCGAGGTATTGCTCTTGTCTCTTCTTGTGCATGTTGTCCTCACCATGATACTGAAGATATTCATCACCTCTTTGTTCAAGGTCTGATTGCTTCTGAAGTTTGGAATTATTTTGCTCAAATAATGGGTATTTCTATAATTGGTTATAGTGTTCGATCCATTTTGTCGAGTTGGTGGTTTAGTAACCGGAAAAATGAGAACCCTGGATTGAATTGGTTGTGTCGTATGATTCCTTGCTTTGTCTTATGGGAAATTTGGAAACATCGTAATAGAGCTCGGTTTGATAACATCTCCATGTCTTCTCAATCGGTTATTAGGGCTGTCCTCTCACAAGTAGCAGCTGTGGTAAAAGCTTTTAATCTTTCTTTCTCTATTCCCATGCTGGACAAGTGCATTTTCGATGCTTTCCATTTCCCTAAGGCTGTTCACAAACGGAAAATGCGGTTAGTTTTATGGAAATCTCCTGCTGTTGGCTACCTAAAATTAAATACGGATGGGGCATCCAAAGGTAATCCTGGGCTGATTTCGGGTGGTGGTATTTTTCGTAAGCATAATGGTGATGTTCTCTTTGCTTTCGCTAAATTTTATGGGCATGGTACAAATTTAATGGCCGAGACTAAGGCTGTTCTTGACGGTCTAGTTTTTGCTGCTCAATTTGGTATTTCTTCTCTTTGACTTGAAATTGATTATGAGATTTTATTGAAGATCCTAATCCAGAACTACCATATTCCTTGGAACGTTTGGTATGATATCCAGCATATTAAGCGTTTAATGAGGCAAGTCAGGCTTCGGATAACCCATATTTTAAGGGAAGGGAATAAGGTCGCAGATGCCCTTGCTAATGTGGCTGCTCGTTCAAAAAGGGATTCCTTTTACTATGATTCTCACAATCTCCCGCATGGCTGTAAGGGTGCCTTTCGGTTAGATAGAGCTGCTATTCCGTATATTCGGAATTCTTGATTAGTTGCTAGCTAGTTTGTTATGGCTAATCTGTTGTTTTTTGTGTTTCTTGATAGCTCCCCCTCCTTTTATTGTAGAGGTCCTTATAGCTTGTGTAAGGCCTCCCCCCTTAGCTTTACTTTTATGGTGGTTATGGCCGTCATGTCCCCCACCTCGTTTGTATCTCTTCTTTTCTATCAATAAAATTTAGGGAGTACCGTCTCCTTTCGCCAAAAAAAAAAAAAAAAAAATTGCAAAGTTTGATTAATCCAAAGATTTGTTCTTTTTTTTTTTTGGCGAAAAGAGGACGGTACCTCCCTAGATTTTATTAATTAGAGAAAAATAATACAAGCAAGGTGGGGGACATGACAACCTCAACCACCGGGAAAAGAAATAACGGAGGGAGGCCTTACACAAGTTGTAAGGTCCTCTACAATAAAGGGAGGGGGTATAACCATACATAGAAAAAAGATAATATAAAAACCTAGCCATCTAGAATCATCAGATTCGGGTATAAGGGATAGAAGCTTGATCGAGACGGTAAGCACCGTTACAATCGCGAGGAAGATCCACAAAAGAGTAATAAAAGACATCTAATTTTTTCCGAGCAGCAACATTTGCTAAAGAATCCACCACTTTATTCCCCTCTCAAAAGATGTGAGTAATACGCACCTCAATAGATGTCATTAAGCGTTTGATGTTCTGAATCTCATACCAAATGCTCCAAGGGATGTGATAATCATGAATTAGAATTTTTAGAAGAGTTTCCGAATCAACCTCAAGCCAAACGGATTGAATTCCGAACTTAGAGGCAAATATTAAACCATCCAAAACCGCTTTTGTTTCAGCAATCATATTTGTCCCAACGCCATAGAATTTGGAATAAGCAAAAATAATCTCACCTTTCTTGTTTCGCAAAATTCCTCCACCCGAAATGATCCCCGGGTTGCCTTTCGCAGCTCCATCCGTATTTAGCTTACATTGCTCGTAAATAGGAGGCTTCCAAACTACTAATCTGATATCCCGAGGAATTGGACGTCCAAAAGGAATATAAAACCAATCAAAAATCTGCTTATCAAGCATAGAACCTTGGAGCCGCAGTTTGAAGGCTTTTGCAACATTAGAAATCTGCTCAAAAACTCTGAGAATAACAGCCCTAGACGTCATGGCAATGTTATTAAACTTTGCCTTATTGCGATGTTTCCATAATACCCAAAAAATAAAGCAAGGAAGAATCTTACAAAGCCATTGAAAACCACCGCTATCTCCTTTTCCCTTCCTAAACCACCAGCTTGCTAGAATAGACCGAATGTTAGAAGAGTTGATGTGAATCCCAAGCATTTGTGCAAAGAACGACCAAGTGTCTATAGCAACCGAACCATGACAGAAAAGGTGCATATTATCTTCCGTGTAGTGCGCAGAACAACAAACACAAGAAGAAACCATGTAAATACCCTTAGCTTGAATGGCTATATCAGTCGGAAGCCCATTATGAAGCAACCGCCATAAAAAAATGGACACTTTAGTAGGGATATTCTTATGCCAACAAGAAGCAAAGAGGGGACTTTAAGCCCAACATTTCGGCACACTTGCCAAGCCGAGGAAAGGGAGAACTGACCTTTGGTAGATGGAAGCCAAAAAATCTGGTCCGGAATATTGGAAATAGAAATATTCTGATCTTGAATCCGAGAAAGAAAAGGCTGCCCAAAAGACTCCCTAATAAAATCTTCACGAGGTTGCCCATTCTCAAACAAAATCGAAATCTCCAGTGATTCCCAGGAAGATGAATTTGAGGACCGTCTAGCCATTTTTCATGCAAAGAGATATTCCCTTCACCAACCCGCCATGCAATATGAGGCTCCACCATTGCTTTAGCTTGAACCATTCGACGCCAAATATGAGAGGCATAAGAAGGACAGCTAGCATCCATAGGATGAGTACCATGACAATATTTGGCAAGCATAAAATCAGTCCACAACGATCTAGAGCTACGGAGCCGCCACCAAAGTTTCATACCAAAGGCTAGGGAAATATCTTCCAACCGACGCAAACCCAATCCCCCTTCATCAATAGGCTTAAACATACTATCCTTCCGCACCCAGTGACACTTCTTTGGGCCATTTTCATTACTCCAAAAGAAAGTAGTAAATAAACGATACATAGCAGCAATCACACCTTTTGGGGGATCCAAAAGTGACATAAGGTAAAGGGGGATTTCTTGCAAGCACGCTTTAATAAGAACAAGCTTAGCACCAAACGAGAGAATTTTTCCTTGCCAAGAAGCTAAACGAGCTGCCATTTTATGAAGCACCAAGTCAAAAAAAAATCTTTTTTTTCCGACCCACATATAAGGAACAGCCGAGGTACACAATGGGAAGATTTTTCTTAATAAAACCAGTAGCTACAGCAACAATTCCATCTCTGACCTCTTCATTAGTACCCGTTATGTAGCAAGATTTAGAAGTGTTGACTAGTTGCCCCGAAAACTCTTGATACCACTTCAAACACCTCATATGGGCATCCAAAGATGTCTTGGCTCCATTGCAAAAAATAATAATATCATCAGCGTAAGATAAATGAGATATCGTAGGGGTGTGAATATGAGCCCTAAATCTGAACTGTGGGCGCTCCATATGAAGTAAATTCAACCCCGACTTAACACTCTGCAGCAATAATAAAAAGAGTAGGGGAAATGGGATCACCTTGGCGTAGGCCCCTCGACGAGTGAAAGAAACCAGCACTCTCTCCGTTAACCAAAACTGAAAACCAACAAGAGGAGATGCAGCGAAAAATTAAGTCATTCCAAATTTCCGAAAACCCAAATTTCCGAAGGGCTTTAATAAGAGCAAACCAAGAGAGACGATCATAAGCTTTTGCCATATCGAGCTTCATGCAAATGTTGGATCCCCGCACCTTCTTTTTAATAGATTGAATCATCTCTTGGGCCAACAGAACATTCTCATGAATCAAACGACCTTTAACGAAGCCACTTTGTTGCGGAGAGATAATTCGAGGAAGGATAGTAGCTAACCGACAAGTGAGTAGTTTCGTAATCACTTTATTTGAGAAGTTGCATAAGCTTATAGGCCGGAGTTCAGAAAAGGTAGTAGGAGCATTAACCTTTGGGATTAGGACAATAAGAGTAGCAGCCCAACTTCTCGTCATAGGAAAGCCAGAAAAGAATTCAAGAACAGCCCTATGAAAATCAAGCTTTATAATATCCCAACAATTTTTGTAAAAAGCACCTGTGAAACCATCCGGGCCAGCTGCACTTTGGCCATTCATGGAGCAGATAATAGAGAAGAGATCATCAATTGTTGGGGCAGCCGTAAGAAGATCATTGTCCTCCTCTGTAATCAGACGAGGGATAACATCCAAAATACCATCATCCAAAATCTCAAGAGACCCTTGAAGTTGATTAGAATAAAATGAAACAGCTTCCCTTTTAATATCCTCCTTGCCATGAATCCACTGCCATGACCACCCGAATTCTATGAATATAAAGCTGCTGCCTCTTTTTTTAACATATGAATGAAAAAATTTAGTATTACGATCACCATCTTTTGCCCATGCAATATTAGCTTTCTGTCTCCAATAGTCTTCTTCTGTTTTAAGCTTGTCAAGAAGACGAGCTTTAGCTAAACTAAGCGCAGACCGATTGTCATCCGAAGGGTTTGCTTGAAGGAGAAATTCCTTAGCACACACCTCATCTTCTGCCTCTTTTACATTCTGATCAATTCTACCATAAACTTCCTTATTCCAACAAGAAATAACCTTACGCAAGCGAGCCAATTTTTTTGCAAAACGAACCATCGGACGCCCATCCATATATTATGTCCAAGACTTCTCAACCAACGGCAAAAAGGTTGGGTGTTTCAGCCACACATTGATGAACCGGAAAGTGCCCTTAGTAACCTCAGCATCTACCTTAATTTGAACCACAAGCGGCGAATGATCTGAACAAGTCCTATTCAAATGGGAAACCGAAGTAATCTGGAATTTTTCAAGCCAAGCATGATTGTACAAAGCTCTATCAAGCCGTTGAAAAATGGTAGGTTTACCCCTAGGTTTATTAACCCAAGTGTATTTGCTACCAGTAAATCCAGCATCAATAAGCCCAGCAAATTGCACCATATCCGAAAATTCAGAGACCACACAGTCACGAATTGGTTTACCTCCCATCTTTTCGGTTTGATCAATAACACAATTGAAATCACCTATGACCATCCATGGATCAATACCAACACTCAAATCCATAAGAGAGTCCCAAAGAGCACGTCTCTCATATCTATCACAACTAGCATACACAATCGAAATATTAGCTGTCGATTCCCAAAGAGTATGAGAAACTTGAAGAGTAATGACCTGAGCCGAGTCATACACCACCCTACAATCAAAACCGTGCTTCCAGAATATCCAGATTTTGTTGTTACTATTTGCAACACTCCCTGAACATCTAAGTTTCCTTTGAATTTCCACAAATTTGAGAAGACAATAATTTAGGTTCAGAAATAGCCAAAAAGAAGCTCCATGCAGATTAAGCAACTTTTTGGCTCTACGTAAAGAAGGCCAATTACCAATACCACGAATATTTCAAAAAAATCACAGCTACCATTGGAAACAAATTTAAAAAGAATAAATGGATCTCAGGAGAGATTTAGGGAAGAGGCGGTGATGCTGACCTATTACGGTTCCTCATAGAATGAACTTTGGTGAAACCATCCGCATCAACTTCTTGGGAGGATGTATTAAATGGAGTAGAACCAGCTAGTTCCGTAACAAAACCTTGGAAAGATGGAGCACGAGGGGAAAGATTTAAACCCTCAATCAAAATGCTGGAATTAGCCATCACTGTATCTTTGATCGTTTCAGAATCCTTGTTAACATCAACACGGAAAGTTTTATTATCCTCCCTATGCTGTTCCACTTATTGTTCTGTGTATATAACTTTTGATGTATGGGATTTTATTTATGTTTAAGATTAACGAAGCTAAATCATGTATCTTATTTATGGAATAAAATTGAAGCTTGAATTTGGTGTAATGCTTGTTTTGGTGTTTAAAGTTTTTAATTGATAAGCGAACAATTTGTTTTTATGAAAAATAATGGAGTTACAGAGCTTGTAACATTTCTCTGGAGCTTGAAGATGACAATTTTCGAAAATACCTATTAAGTCCCTGCACTTGTGAAAATTCCAGTTTGATCCTTCTCATGTTAAGAAAATTTATTGAACTTTTAAATGTTCATAACGTATTCGTTTTAAATCGGAATTAGATGATTTTTGTGTCCAACTTGATTAACTTCTCGAGAGCTTTTAGATGGATTTGGTTTCAAAATCAGAATGATTGTAGTTTATTTTTAGAATGTCTATTTTCGCAGCGGTCCGTTGTAGATGAATTTAAAAGTGTATTGAGTATAGAAAATGCATAATTGAATTATTCGGACTCGGAATCAAGTGATTTTTGGGTCCAAACTCATTAGCTTTTAAAGAACTATCCATTAAAGATGTTATCTGGTACCAAAATGCTATAGGTTATTGTCAGGTTTAAAATGTTTGTGGCTGCATTTATGATATGTCTTAAAAATGATATGTCTTTGTTTGTTTCATAATTTATTCATTTGAATTCGGAATTTGATGGTTCTTGAGTCGAAATTGATTGTTTTTCAGAGTACGTTTCATATAGGATAGTTAAGAATGTATAGCTACAGTTATTTTTATAAGGGAAAACTCCCTTTTGGTCCATTGTACTTTAGGGCGTGTTTCACTTTTACCATCGAACTTTATTTTTTTCATTTTTACCATCGTACTACAAACAATGGTGTCATTTCATACCAAATTTGGGTGTAAAATGACACCATTGTTTGTAGTAAGATGGTAAAATTGAAACAAATTTGGGTATAAAATATCGAATTTGGTTTAAAATGACACCATTGTTTGTAGTACGATGGTAAAAATGAAAAAAATGAAGTTCGATGGTAAAAGTGAAACACGACCCAAAGTACGATGGACAAAAATGGAGTTCTCCCTTTTTATAATAACAATATAGTTGTTATAATGTTCTTATAGCTTGTTATGAATTATTAATATATATTTGAATGAATTTTAATGAGTACTAACTCTTGTACCATTTATGTCTCTTTTTTTTGGCGAAAAGAGGACGGTACCTCCCTAGATTTTATTAGCAAAAATTGTGGGGGACATGACAACCTCAACCACCAGAAAAGAGCCTAAGGGGAAGGTCTTACACAGTTTGTAAGAACCTTTACAATATAGGGAGGGGTGGCTACAAAATAAAGAGAATAATAAATATAAGAATCTAGCCATCTAAAAACAGAACATCAAAGTCTAAGAGAAGACACTTGAGCTTTATCAAGCTTAAGAGCCCCCTTACAATTATTAGGAAGGTCATCAAAAGAGATAAAATCTGCATTATGAAGAAGAGAGTAACCAAGATTAGCTAGCCCATCCGCCACTTTGTTGCCTTCTCTATACACATGAGTGATCCGAGTCAGCATAGTAGAGATAAGCCCCATAATTCTGCGAATAAGGTAAAGAATTCACCAAGGAATATGATATTCTCTTAGCAAAATCTTAACCAACACTTCTGAATCAAGCTCTATCAATAGGGAATTAATGCCAAACGCAGAAGCTAACAGTAAGCCATCAAAGAGTGCATGAGTTTCAGCCCACATATTTGTGTTATCACCATAGAACCGAGAGAAAGCAAAGAAAAGGTCCCCATTCTGATTTCTAAAAATCCCCCCACCCGAAGCTGGGCCCGGATTACCCTTAGAAGCACCGTCCGTATTAAGCTTAAACTCCTCATTAGTAGGGGCTTTCCAAACAACAATCTTAGGAATCTTCGCAGGAGGGGAAGAAAACTTGACTCTAAATAAAGAGGACAGCCGCATATCTAAATGGGATCCTCGAAACTCCAATTTTGAAAGCTTTAATGATAGAAGCAATCCCATAAGTTATAGAATTAATTACCTCTAGCGGGGTCACTTTATGCCCTTCAAACCGAGATTTGTTTCTAGCCTTCCATAATTCCCAGCAAATAAAAAGAAGGCAAGAGCGAACGGAGTCAAGAACTTAGATCCGAATCTGCCTTAGCAGAGCAATACCACCACGCACAAAGAGTATGCCTAACATCCATCCCTATTCCAGCAACACCCATAGAATTCCCAAATAAGTTCCATATATGACGGGCCAAATCTCCTTGAATGAGAATATGATTAATGTCATCCCCCTTAGGATTAGCGCAGCAGTGACACATTGAAACCAAGGGAATACCTCTACGCATGCAAGCATAATCAGTGGGAAGGCCATTGTGAAGAGCTCGCCAAAGAAAAACAAAGATCTTAATGGGAATATGTTTATGCCAACATGAAGCGGAAACCATACTTTTAGGACGGGAGGATCTGATTTCTTTCCAAGCCGAAGAGATCAAAAATTTACCTGATGAAGATGGGGACCACCAAATCTGATCCCTGTCATTCGAATGGTGAATATGATTATCTTTAATGGCTCTAAGAAGAGGAATACCAAAATTATCCACAATATAATTCTGTCTCGGCCGCCCGTTTAAGAAAAGAGACGATACCTCAACGTGTTCTTGAGGTAAACCAGTCACAATAAAACCAAGCCAATTTTCATGGATAGAAATGGATCCTTCACCAACCCCCCAATTAATTCTAGGTTCCACTAAGTCTTTAGCACCAAGCATACGCCTCCAGACGTGAGAATCAATGGATCTAGGGGCAGCATCCATAGGATGTGTTCCATCACAATATTTAGCTAGGAGAAACTCAGTCCATAAATGTCACGCCCCGAAATCTGCGGTCGCACGGACCTCGAGGAGCGACGAACAAAACGATACTCAAACTGAAACTCAAAATGAGACCTGAATTTTTCCTTCATTTTATAAACAAACGAATCAAAACTATACAATGCAAAAGCTTGAGTTGAGTACGGCAGAGCTACTAACCCAAGACCGAAAACCCAACATTACAAACCAATATCTACAACCTTATAACTTTACACAAGTTATCATACATATAAGCAAAATACAAGTCTTTCCACCATAGCAAAATGACTTCGACTCTAGATCCAACTCTCTAGCGCAAAGTCTCCACGATCCATCTAAGCTCCACATGGAAGGGAAGATATGGGACGAAAGGGTGAGCACAAATTGCCCAGTAAGGAAACCCGTCAACAACAAGTTTGTGATAGTGTATGGAATCCCTGTTCAATAATACAGCTTTATAGACAACCATCAATCAAATAACCCCCCGATTCCCCGATCCCAAGGAGTGAGTAACAATAACGATAACAATGAAACCGATGCCAAATCCATAACACTTGAGCTGGCCAAATGCCCAATAACAATAACAATAACAATGTTGACTCAAACTTCAAAGTATCACTGCAGATGATACTTTGCTCTCTGAGTCGCAATAACAATACAACAACCGGTGTTGGGGTCCTCTATAAGTCGAGGCAATCAATCAATAACAATAAACTCAAAGTGTACATGGCAGAGTAAGCAGAATGAACAATGGAGTCAAAGAACTTGAACCAATAAAGATACGAATAACAAAGCAAAGGTGTTTCAATACTTTCGATGCCAAAGAAAGGAAAGGCTTCTAGGTTGGCGAGAACCCTTACCTTTATCCAAAGCTACTCCAAAACTCGATACTCAACACAGGAACTTCTCAATCTAACATATAAATAACACAATAGTCCATGAGTTAGAACCAACTAAAATACATGTCACAAATAAATAACACATCATATGAACAATATAACAACTATATAAATCCTAAACAAACCATCTTAGATACACATTCTTGAACTATAATAAAGGGAAAGTACACTGAGGAATACTTAATTTAGAAACAAGAACCATCAAATTACGATTCCGGATGAATTTTCTATGAATTATTCCACTTGTTAAATTTTTGGATGTCTTAAAATGCAGCTGCCACGAAGATGTTAAATATGGTACTACAATATTCAGATTTGACATAAACTAATTGCACCATTAGAAGGCCCATGAAAAATTACTGAATTTAGACCCAAGAATCACTCGATTCCGAGTCCGAATGAATTAACTATGATTTTTGCGAGTTTAATTTAGTTCAAATGCATCTACGATTAATTACTACTGCAAAAACAGATTTCTGAACAAATACACAATTAATTATATTCTGAACCATATCCCAATCGAAAGCTCTCGAAAATTTAATCAAAATAGACTCAAAAATCACATCATTCCGATTTAAAACGATCAAGTTATGATCAATTCAATTTACCAAATATTCTTAACATTCCCAAGGACCAAACTGGACTTTATAAAAATACAGGGACCAGATAGGAATTTCGGAAATTAGTGTTCTTCAACTTCTGTTCATTGTCCATGTTCATTCTTAACTTTTTCATAAAACTAAACATTGCAGGCTCTGGGAATTTACACCGGTTCACACTATAACCTACAACTATTATCAATCTTTAAATGTTACAAAAGGATACTAATAATAATAGTCTTTAATACTTTTGCTAATTATATCATTAAGCTAGACAAGAGAACAATCTTAAAACTAACTTTTATTAACATATAATTAGAATCCTCCTTATACCAGTTGGGATAAAAACATAGTTGAACAATAAATCTCAATTTCATTAACTAGTACATATAAACACAAACGTAGTACATACACACTCAAAATACAATTTACTATACTTACAAATTCCAAGCCCTTGATTATTATTGTGTTTTTTTTTTCTTTCTTTCCTCTTTTTACTTCACGTTCTTTCTCTCTGCTTCTTTCTAATTTCTATGAGTAAGTGTTAGTAGTAAATTAGGCTACTCTAAGTATGAAGTGTTTGATGGAAATGAATGATGACTCACCAAAGAGAAGAATTGCTCCCAGTTGTACACCTCCTCTAGTATACGTGCTGGCAACCAAGGTTAAGCATGGAATACATGGGGCCCACAACTAATTCTTATCCCCTGAAGTTCAATTCCTTGGATAAATATGACTTTTTTTATTTATTTTTTTGAAGTAATACTCCCTCCGTCCCAGAGTAAAAGTCCTATTTTTTATTTTAACAAAATCATTTAATGAAACAGATTATTCATTCAATATAATTAATTTAATTATAAAATACACCCAACCAAATCAATTACATAATGTACACAAAGATAGTACCAAATATATGCATGTAATTTTGACCAATTATTTGGGGTGTTACATTCTCCCCTCCTTAAAAGAATTCAGTCCCTGAATTCAAAAACTTGATCTTTAACTCTTCAAACAGTCATAGCCATTTTTTTAAAAAAATATTGCACAATAGTCATAGCCCATTTTTTTTTTTAATAATGCACAATGAGCCAATCAATTTCAATATCATATCTAAACATTCTCAATGCAAGAAAATCAAGTTTCCAAGTAATTTCCATGACATATGGTTGTACCGAGCAAAACATTTAAATTAGAGAGACACATAACATATTACCCTAGAGTATTAAACAATAGCTCCGTATTTAACTTTTCAAGTTAACACCCAAAATCAGAGTCACAAAATGCAATATCATGAATGCATAATAAATAAACATAAAAACCATCAAGACACATCTAATACAAATATAGTGTACCTGTAACCACATTGTTGGAAACCCCTAGCTTCGCCCCCAATTACTGCTAAAACCTTCCTCTAGGTGCAGTGCCACGAGTATTTCCACCAGAGTTACCCTGATCCAGTACTGGGAAAGGACGTTTGTTTGGCAGCGGACAATCCTTCACAACATGACCTACCATACCGCAATTAAAACAAGCCCCAATTTTCTTATAACATGGCACAGTACCATGTTTCTTCCCACAATAATTACACGCGGCTATAGAAATCTGAGATGTTAGTGGTGTTGGCCTCATAGGTGAATCAGTAGCTACCCTCTTTTTGTTGTTATCTTCAACCTCCTTGCCTTTTCTATCCTTGTTTCCCTTCTTCACTTTCTTATCCACCTTTCGCTTTTCATGCTCAACTACATCTTGTTCTACCATCATAGCACGCTCGACCACCGCTGCATAAGTCTCTAGCATGAGAGCTGTTAACCGAACTCTGATCATTGTATTAAGTCCCCTTTCAAACTTTTTGGCTCTTTGGAATCTTCAACCAAAATTGGAAAGTGTCGTGACAACTCGGTAAACTTCGCTTCATATTGCGAAACCGTCATTTTTCTTGCTCAAGTTCCAGGAATTCTCTTTGTTTTTTGAGCTCGAGCGCAAGCCGGGAAATACTTCTTATAGAACAGATTGAGAAACATTTGCCAAGTTCGTTGATCACTTACAATCGCCTCATTAACCCTCTTTATCATTTTCCACCAATGACCTGCTTCTCCATTCAACATATGTCCAGCAAACTGCACCTTTTGGGCTTCAGTACACAACATCAAATCAAATATCTTCTCCATTCCGTCCACCCAATGTTCCACCTCACTAGGATCAGTCGAACCCAAAAACTCTTTTGGCTTCAATTTCAGAAAATCCAAAAAATATCCATTTGCTCTTCTACGGGGCGGCATAGTTGTTGTACAATAGCTTCAATACAATTCATAAGATTAAGCATAACATAACAATAATATGCCACAATACACATTCAATTCTTACGAAGTCGCTAAACAATACCAATTCTAAGCCAATCCTAAGACCGATTCTAAATCAAACTTAAGGCTCTAGACAATCGAAGGATCATAAACCTATGCTCTGATACCACTCTGTCACGCCCCGAAATCCGCGGTCGCACGGACCTCGAGGAACGACGAACGAAACGATACTCAAACTGAAACTCAAAATGAGACCTGAATTTTTCCTTCATTTTATAAACAAAAACGAATCAAAACTATACAATGCAAAAGCTTGAGTTGAGTACAGCAGAGCTACTAACCCAAGACCGAAAACCCAACATTACAAACCAATATCTACAACCTTATAACTTTACACAAGTTATCATACATATAAGCAAAATACAAGTCTTCCACCATAGCAAAATGACTTCGACTCTAGATCCAACTCTCTAGCGCAAAGTCTCCACGATCCATCTAAGCTCCACCTGGAAGGGAAGATATGGACGAAAGGGTGAGCACAAATTGCCCAGTAAGGAAACCCGTCAACAACAAGTTTGTGATAGTGTATGGAATCCCTGTTCAATAATACAGCTTTATAGACAACCATCAATCAAATAACCCCCCGATTCCCCGATCCCAAGGAGTGAGTAACAATAACGATAACAATGAAACCGATGCCAAATCCATAACACTTGAGCTGGCCAAATGCCCAATAACAATAACAATAACAATGTTGACTCAAACTTCAAAGTATCACTGCAGATGATACTTTGCTCTCTGAGTCGCAATAACAATACAACAACCGGTGTTGGGGTCCTCTATAAGTCGAGGCAATCAATCAATAACAATAAACTCAAAGTGTACATGGCAGAGTAAGCAGAATGAACAATGGAGTCAAAGAACTTGAACCAATAACGATACGAATAACAAAGCAAAGGTGTTTTCAATACTTTCGATGCCAAAGAAAGGAAAGGCTTCTAGGTTGGCGAGAACCCTTACCTTTATCCAAAGCTACTCCAAAACTCGATACTCAACACAGGAACTTCTCAATCTAACATATAAATAACACAATAGTCCATGAGTTAGAACCAACTAAAATACATGTCACACATAAATAACACATCATATGAACAATATAACAACTATATAAATCCTGCACAAACCATCTTAGATACACATTCTTGAACTATAATAAAGGGAAAGTACACTGAGGAATACTTAATTTAGAAACAAGAACCATCAAATTACGATTCCGGATGAATTTTCTATGAATTATTCCACTTGTTAAATTTTTGGATGTCTTAAAATGCAGCTGCCACGAAGATGTTAAATCTGGTACTACAATATTCTGATTTGACATAAACTAATTGCACCATTAGAAAGCCCATGAAAAATTACTGAATTTAGACCCAAGAATCACTCGATTCCGAGTCCGAATGAATTAACTATGATTTTTGCGAGTTTAATTTAGTTCAAATGCATCTACGATTAATTACTACTGCAAAAACAGATTTCTGAACAAATACACAATTAATTATATTCTGAACCATATATCCCAATCGAAAGCTCTCGAAAATTTAATCAAAATAGACTCAAAATCACATCATTCCGATTTAAAACGATCAAGTTATGATCAATTCAATTTACCAAATATTCTTAACATTCCCAGGGACCAAACTGGACTTTATAAAAATACAGGGACCAGATAGGAATTTCGGAAATTAGTGTTCTTCAACCTCTGTTCATTGTCCATGTTCATTCTTAACTTTTTCATAAAACTAAACATTGCAGGCTCTGGGAATTTACACCGGTTCACACTATAACCTACAACTATTATCAATCTTTAAATGTTACAAAAGGATACTAATAATAATAGTCTTTAATATACTTTTGCTAATTATATCATTAAGCTAGACAAGAGAACAATCTTAAAACTAACTTTTTTAACATATAATTAGAATCCTCCTTATACCAGTTGGGATAAAAACATAGTTGAACAATAAATCTCAATTTCATTAACTAGTACATATAAACACAAACGTAGTACATACACACTCAAAATACAATTTACTATACTTACAATTCCAAGCACTTGATTATTATTGTGTTTTTTTTTCTTTCTTTCCTCTTTTTACTTCACGTTCTTTCTCTCTGCTTCTTTCAAATTTCTATGAGTAAGTGTTGGTAGTAAATTAGGCTACTCTAAGTATGAAGTGTTTGATGGAAATGAATGATGACTCACCAAAGAGAAGAATTGCTCCCAGTTGTACACCTCCTCTAGTATACGTGCTGGCGGTTAAGCATGGAATACATGGGGCCCACAACTAATTCTTATCCCCTGAAGTTCAATTCCTTGGATAAATATGACTTTTTTTTTATTTATTTTTTTGAAGTAATACTCCCTCCGTCCCAGATTAAAAGTCCTATTTTTTTATTTTAACAAAATCATTTAATGAAACAGATTATTCATTCAATATAATTAATTTAATTGTAAAATACACCCAACCAAATCAATTACATAATGTACACATAGATAGTACCAAATATATGCATGTAATTTTGACCAATTATTTGGGGTGTTACAATAAAGAAGAAGATCCCCAAAGCCTCCACCATAATTTCATAGCGAAAGAAAGAGAAATGTCCTCAAACCGCCTTAAGCCAAGACCCCCTTCATCAGTTGGCCAATACATATGGTGATAAGCTACCCAGTGACATTTATTTTCTCCATCAATCCCACTTCAGAAGAATCTAGCAATCAGCCTTTACAAAGGTTTAAAAATACCCTTGAGAGGTTCCATTAAAGCAATGTAATAAAGAGGAGTAGATTGAAGACAAGCCTTTATAAGAGTGAGTTTTGCACCAAAAGAAAGAAGTTTACCGCGCCAAGAATGAAGCCTATCTTCAATTTTCTGAATAATAGGCTGAAAAAAGCTGTTTTTCTTGCGACCAACGTAGAGAGGGCAACCCAAATAAATGATTGGAAGCTCCTTCTTGATGAAACCTGTTGTATGAGCAATAATAGAATCTTGAGCTGCATCATGTTTTCCTGTAACAAAGCAAGATTTCGAGGCGTTGATAAGCTGACCCGAGAAAGCTTGGTACCATTCCATACACCGCATATGAAGATCAAGGGAATCTCTACTCCCGTTACAGAAAATCATCACATCATCAGCATAGGTAAGGTGTGATATGACTGGAACATTAGGATGGGTTGTATGATATCTATGGTGCTCAAATCTGCTATGTAAGAGATTGATACCACGGCTAAGCACTTCAGCCATAATAATGAATAAGGTAGGCGAGATAGGATCACCTTGGCGAAGACCCCTTGTAGAGTGAAAGAAACCACAGCTTTCTCCATTAACAAGGATGGAGTACCAACAACAAGAAATGCATCTGTAGATAATATCAATCCACACCTCAGAAAAACCAAATCTCCGGAGGACCTTGACCAAAGCAAACCAAGAGACACGATCGTAAGCCTTCGACATATCCAGCTTTAGAAGAACATTAGATCCCCGGACCTTCTTAATAAGGGAACTAAACATTTCTTGTGTAAGGAGAGCATTATCATGGATGAGACGGCCTTGAACAAAACCACTTTGTTGAGGAGAAATAATCCGAGGCAGAATATTAGCTAATCTTCGAGTCATAAGCTTGGTGATGATTTTATTCGAGAAGTTGCAAAGACTAATGGGACGCATCTCACCAAAGTTAGTGGGTGCTTCCACCTTCGGAATGAGCACAACAATAGTACTCGTCCAACTTTGAGGCATAGAGAAACCCGAGAAGAAATCCCCAATAGCTAAGAATAAGTCCTCCTTAATAATGTGCCAACACACTTTATAAAATTCTCCTGTAAATCCGTCGGGTCCAGCTGCACTTGTGGCGCTCATACTCGATATAGTCTCAAAAATCTCTTCCCTCGATGGAATGGCTGAAAGGGCATTGTTATCTTCCTCATTGATAATCTGAGGGATGACATGTAGAATAGGGAATATCATGAGGTGCAGTGAGTAAAGAAGAGAAAAAATTAACCGCCTCATTTTGAATGCCATCCTTTGAAGTAACCCAATCCCCATTTGTATTTCGAATACGATGGATATGTAATTTCTGTCTCTTTTTCTTCACACACGCATGAAAATAAGAAGTGTTACGATCCCCATCCTTAATCCATGAAAGATTTTCCCTTTGTTTCCAAAAATCATCTTCAATTTTTAATCGATATGTAAGGTTTGCTTGGGCCAAGTGAAGATCCGCTCTATTCTCTTCTGTAGGGGTTTGTTGGTAAACCAACTCTTTTGCAGCAACCTCATTTTCAGCCATCACCACTTGTTGATCAATCCTACCAAAGTGTTCTCTATTCCAAATAGAAAGGGCCTTACGAAGGACTCCCAATTTATTAGCAAACTTTACCATAGGCCTGCCCTCAACCATGTTATCCCACTTTTCCTGAATAAGAGGAAGGAAAGTAGGACTATTAACCCCAAGCATTTATGAATCGAAAAGCCCCTTGAGTTGCTTCAGCAGTGACCTTGATAGAAATATGCAGGGGAGAGTGGTCAGAGAAAGTTTTATTCAGATGATCCACCCGGGTCGAATGAAAAAACCGCAGCCACACCTCATTATAGAAAGCCCTATCCAAACGTTGACAAATAGTCGCCCGCCTCCGTTTATTCCACCACGTATAATGGTTACCTTGATATCCCGCATCTATCAATCCAGCTCCAATTGAAGCATCAACAAATTCAGCCACCCATTTTTCTTGAATAGGCCTTCCCCCAAATTTCTCCCCTTGGTGAGAAACAATGTTAAAATCCCCGGAGATCAACCAAGGAACATTAGTATCACCAAGGGATATTAAAGAATCCCACAAAGCTCTCCTTTCATATTTGTCACAGCTAGCATAAACAAAAGAGACCATAACTGCCTGGGGCCATTGATAATGAGAGACACGGAAAGAAATAATCTGATTTGTATCCTCAATAACTTCACAATTTAGGCCATGTTTCCAAAAAACCCAAATAGTACCAGAACAATTAGAGACACCACCAGAGCAACCAAGTTTACGAGTATAAGACTGAACATTGGACATATCAATCTTTGGCTCATAAAATCCAGCAATAGAAATCCCATGAATACGAAGAAGCCGTTTAGCCCTTCTCAAAAAACCAGAATTACACCACGAATATTCCAACTAAGAACACCAACCATTAAAAACTATTTTAGAAATGAGTAAAAGAGGGATACCTTAATTCCCAGGAGTAAAAGAGATAGGGCTTGAAACAGCCCCTCCATCATTTTTCTTTTCTTTCTTTTTTCGGGACGTCACCAATGTGAATCCATCATCATCCATACTTTTGCCACTGGCTTTAAATGCTGAATGTAAAGCCTTGACATGATCACAAGAAGTGACCCAGGGGGCTCTAGGCGAGAGATTGAGTGATCCTTCCATATTGCAAATGACCCTATTTTTGGGGGTAGAGATGCTAGGCAGCATTGCTATATCATCTCCTATAGCCATACACAATTTTGTAACGTCTTGTTTTGGGGGAATAACCTCCTGTTTATTGCTCCCAATCTGATCATGAACTTTCTTTTTCTTGGACAAAGCATCATTAACTGATTTAGGAAGAATAATACCCCTCCTTGCAACCCTGGGAACTTCCATATGTGTAGTCTCTTTCGAATTATCCTTGCTAGGTTTAGGATCAGCCTTTAAAACCTTTGCATTCTTGTTTTCCTTTTTCTCCAATTCCACACCAGATTTCTCTCCCAACTTTTTCCCATCCTTTTGAGCTTGCTTGTAATTGGTAAGAACATGGCAAGATGAGTTATCATGCCCAAGCAATGAGCAATAACGACAATACAATGGTAGATTTTCATATTCAATGTCTTGAAAGAAACTTGGAACACAATCCCCGCAATCCACATGTATTTTATCTGGGAGTTTTCTTTAAAAGATCAACCTGAACAAGAATTTTAGCCACACTTGGCCTCGATAATTCTGCTGTAGCCTTATCAATTGATAATGGCTTACCAAATGTACTAGCTAGCGAAAAAAGGAAGACCTTATTAAATAAATGAATAGGCGGCCGGGAGACTTACCCAAACAGGAACAAGAGGGGAATCTTCTTTTGGCCGCCATGAAGGTGTCCAAACCGTAGTTTTCATAGGATACTTAGTTACATACCAGATTTCTTTGGTCCTAAGACGTTGAAAATCTGCCTCGTTTGATAGCTGAATCAGCATGTGATGTTGTTCGAGATGACCAAGTTTAAAATCACCCTTGAGTTGGAACTTAGCAAAGGCCAAACGAGCAGCCTCCATTGTTGGTCTTCCATTCTTAAACTTTCCTACCAAAGTCCATGCAAACGGCCTAGCAAATGCATCAATGGCAGCTTTTGATAATTTAAGAGAAGGTATCCCTTTGTGCAATGTCGAGGGGATGATAGGAATCTCAGAAACGGGTATTGTTGGCTTGGATCCAAAGAGAGAGGCAAAGGATTTGTTTGGCGGAGGGGTTTGAGCGGCTGCAACATTAGGGTTTGGGGAGATCATAGCGTTAGGGTTTGAGGAAACCCTAATCGCTTCTTCCTGCACTTACATATCATTGGGGGGCGGGCCAAGGCCCATGGACGGGATTACTGGAGGAATAGCAGCCATAGCCACGATGAGGCCGCCGGAGGAACCTAGGGTAACCCTAGGAAAACCTAGAAGACGAAGGAAAAAAGGAGGAGAGAGAACAGAGAAAAAGTCAACTCTAAAACCAATACACGCATTAAAGTTGTACCATTTATGTCTTTGTAATGTTAGATTGAGAAGTTTAAGATATGTTGAGTACTTTGTTTTGGATTAGCTCGGATTCAAGGTAAGGGTCTTGTCAACCTGTAGATACCCCGGAAAAGCCCACTACTTGGCTAGAGCGGTGGAAGGATCCTAGGATATCTAATTGGTTTTAATTTGTAGAGTCGCCACCTGTGTTATTAATGTTGAGTTTCGTAGTAACATGCGCAGAGGAATATAGCATTTAAAATTATATGAAACCCAAAGCCTATAGATCCATTCATATGATTATCACAAATACATGTACAATGAATACAAGAATACTAACCCTGGAAGCATTTCTTCTTTTCTTGATCTAGAGTCTTGGATTCTTCGCGCTATTCGAATCACGAACGCAGGAACACGAAGATGATAAAGGAATCACCCTCTATGGATATCCACACACGAACGAATATTAGGAACTCTTTCTTAATCTTGACTGCTAGATCAAAAGGGACTACTCCCTCCGTCTTTTTAGTCTGTTCACTTTTGGTCAACGGGTGTAAACTTTGACCAAACATTTAATGTCAATCTAATCATCCTAATGTAATTTTAAAAATTGTAATTGATAAATAGTCATTTAATTTATCAATAATAATTTTTAAAATTTCATTAGGATTGTTAGATTTATATTAAATGTTTGGTCAAAGTTTACTCCCGTTGACCAAAAGTGAACAGACTAAAAACACAGAGGGAGTATATGATTTTATGTATTATTGATCTTTGATTCTCAACCTCAATCAATAATAATGTTTCTCCAAACAAGTGAATCAATCATATACAATGGTTGGTGAAGAGATATTTATATGGGTATAAGTCCTTAACCCTTAAGGACTTAGGAAACCCAAATCCCGTCACTTAATTACTGTGCAATAATTCTTGGCCGACAACTCTTGCACGGTCGTGCCCCAAAACTGGCACGGTCGTGCCAATTGGTGCAAACAAGCCTTCCTAGCCGCCAATATTGGCACGGTCGTGCTTTGTATCTGGCATGGTCGTGCCGAGCTTAGCACGGTCGTGCTTTCTACTTTGGCACGGTCGTGCCAATCAAGTCGCCAGAACCTTGCTGTTCGTTATTTATGGCACGGTCGTGCCCTATAAACAGCACAGTCGTGCCAGACCAAATTTCTGTCATTTTTCCCTTTTAACAATTTGTTATCTTGTGTGTGACCCCATAGGATTATATCAAGTTGGTAATGAGCCCAAACACACTTTGTCTCATAAATCATGAGCGGACCCTAGATGGCATGATTACCCAAATGATTTAACTTGTCAAAGTTCGTTAATCCATTAAAGAACATATTCCAAAAAAAAAAAAAAACCATTAAAGAACATATTACAATCTCTTTGTTTCACGATGTCTATTGAACGTAAGCCATGGTCAACTCGATCCCGAATGTATTGATAAGACAAATCTTATTTGAGCACGGCCATGCATTTTATCAATACCATTCATCGAATGGCCAAAGCTTGACATCTCTCTTGACGAGGAACAAATCCCATCTTGGCTTATAACTTTTCCCTACATGATTCCGATTATGCCAATCATATTCTTTATAGCTACTCGGTTAGGGGTAACGTTTGAATATGTCTGGAGGTAAAAAATGTCATTGGGTTTTCAAAAAATGAATTCTTTTGGCCTGTTGAAGAAGGGGGTTTAGGGCTTCGGAAATTTGAGGAGATTGCGTTGGCTTTTTCTATGAAATTATGGTGGCGCTTCCGTACTTCTGATTCCCTTTGGACACAATTTCTTGCTACCAAATATTGTAGGGATTCTCATCCTATGGATGCAACGATTCGGCTTGGATGTTCTCATATTTGGAGAAGGATGATTTCTGCGAAAGAATTAGTAGAAGAAAGGATAAAATGGGGTGTTGGTAATGGGGAGATCTCAATTCAAGAAAAGTGGCTTTCTCAAGACATTCAATTAAATGATACTCGTCACGAGCAGATTTTTTCTCTTTTTGAAAATGGCATCTTGCGTGAAGATTATGTTAGAGACAATTTTGGGCAGCCCCTTCTTTCAGCAATACAAGCTCACGCCATTAGCCTTTGAATGTACATGATCAGCCTTTTTGGACTCCTTCAACATCCGGGAAATTCTCTATCAAATCGCCTTGGAGGGAGTGTAGGGTCTCAAGAACTCGGTGTAATGTATTTAAATGGTGTTGGCATAAGCATATTCCACTCAAAATTTCCGTGTTTCTTTGGAAAGTTCTTAAGGAAGCGATTCCAACTGATGATAACGTTTCTCGAAAAGGTATTCCTATTGTCTCTAAATGTCATTGCTGTTTGGTTTCTTCCTTTGAAACTATTCCTCATCTTCTTCTACATGGGGACATTGCTCGTAATGTGTGGTTGTTTTTTGGATCAATGATTGGATTTCCGGTTTTGGGTACTTCTATTGTTCAAAGGCTGATTGGTTGGCATTCTTATTCTCCTATCTCTAATACTCGGGCTGAATCTTGGTTAGGGGCTGTTTTGCCCGGCATTATTTGTTGGGAAATTTGGAAGCACCGTAACAAATGTAGGTTTGACGGGATTACTCCTAGCCAATCTATGGTCATTAATAATGTTCAACAGCATGTCACTGACATTATTCATGGCCATAAATTATCTATTGGAGCGGATCCCAAAGATGGATTTATTTCCAAATTTTTTGCTTGGCCTATGGCTCCTCCTAAGGTCTCACGGATTAAGACTGTTTTTTGGACTCCTCCGGCTTTGGGTCAAGTTAAGATTAATTCGGATGGGGCTTCTAGAGGAAATCCAGGGATAGCTTCGGGTGGTGGTGTATTTCGTCATCACGATGGATCTTTTATTTTTACCTATGCTCGGTTTTATGGCCAAGGGTCTAATATGGTTGCGGAAGTGAGGGCTGCTCTTGATGGGATGCTGCAAGCTCGGCGTATGGGCTTTAATTCTATATCGTTGTAGGTAGATTCGGAGGTGTTGGTTAATATTATTCTTCGGAAATATTTGATTCCTTGGGATATATGGTACTACATTCAAGCTATTTTCAGAATTATGGAGGAGCTTGATTTTAGAGTCTCTCACATTTATAGAGAAGGTAACAAGTGGCAGATTCCCTTGCAAATCATTCTGCAAATGCCCAAGCTGATTTTGATTTTCCATCGTTGGCTTCTTTCCCGAGATTGTGTAAGAGCTTGTTTTACTTTGATAGGATTTCATAGGATATTAGACTTTAGTTTTGGTCCCCCTCACTTTGTAGAGGAGCCTATGGTTTGTATAAGCCCTCCCCTTTGTTTTTATTTTCGGTGGTTAAGGCCGTCATGTCCCCCACCTCTGTCTTGTACTTTTATTTCTTTATTAATAAAATCTAGGGAGTACCGTCTCCTTTCGCCAAAAAAAAAAAAAACGTTTGAATATGTCAAACATAATGTTCATCAAGTGGAAGACTGTAATAACCTCAAGTCTAAAGATTCCAGTAATATAACTATATGAGGCTTAATTATGACATTGTGACCATGACATAAATCTCAAACGGGTCGGTCCAATATTTGTTCTCCAACAAATACCCATAAGTTTAATTGTATCCCATACACCATAATCATCATATGATTATCTATTAAACTTATACTAACAATTAATCATAATTATCAGAGACGGGGATTATTATAATAAACATGCAAAGGATATAATAATCAACATTCAATATCTTTATTAAAACAAAATCAATAGATAACATTAATCGTTCACATAACGTGCCTAGAGCATACAACATCAACAATCTCCCACTTGCACTAGGCCTAATTAATGTATCGAATACCCATAGACCTAACATGACTTTCATGCTTTGCTTGCGGAAGACCCTTTGTTAATGGGTCGGCAATGTTATCATCAGTCGGTACTCTGCATGCATATATTTACGTCTCCTCTATCAACGATCTCTCGAATGATATGAAAACGCCTAAGTATGTGTTTGGATTTCTGATGTGATCTAGGTTCCTTTGCTTGAGCAATAGCACCATTATTATCACAATAAAGGTATATTGGATTAGCAATGCTAGGAACCACCTCAAGTTCACCAATGAACTTCTTGATCCAAACAGCCTCTTTTGCAGCATCGGATGCAGCAATATATTCAGCTTCCGTTGTAGAATCTGCGACGGTACTTTGCTTAGAACTCTTCCAGCTAATAGCACCTCCATTTAGAACAAATACAAATCCAGATTGCGATCTTGAATCATCCTTGTCGGTTTGGAAGCTTGCATCTGTGTAACCACTTACAACGATCATCTTCCGTACCTCCATACACCAAGAATGAATCTTTAGTCCTTCAGAAGTACTTAAGAATCGTCTTGACTGTAATCCAGTGACTCTCACCAGGATCTGATTGGTATTTGCTCGTCATGCTCAAAGCATACGAGACATCGGGTCTAGTACATATCATGACATACATGATTGATCCAATAGCGGAATCATATGGAATCCCAATCATTCTCTCACTCTCATCAGTTGTCTTAGGATACTGATTCTTGCTTAGAGTTATGCCATGACCTACTGGCAAATTTCCTCAATTAGAGTTTTCCATGCGGAATCTCTTAAGAACTTTGTCAATATATGTATCTTGACTTAAACCAATCAATTTCTTGGATCTATCACGATAGATCCTAATGCCAAGGATATAAATAGCTTCTCCCATATCTTTCATTGAGAAACACTTTCCTAACCAAGTCTTTACAGACTGTAGTGCAGGAATGTCATTTCCAATGAGCAATATATCATCAACATATATTACTAGAAATAATAATACGCTCCCACTAATCTTCTTGTATACACAAGGTTCATCTTCGTTCTTGATGAAGCCAAACTCTTTGACCGATTTATCAAATCGAAGATTCCAACTCCTAGAGGCTTGCTTCAATCCATAGATGGATCTTTGCAACTTGCATAGTTTGTTAGAATTTTCTGGAATTACAAAACCTTTAGGTTGTGTCAAATAAACATCCTCAAGTAAGTTCCCATTAAGAAACGTTGTTTTGACATCCATTTGCCATATCTCATAGTCAAATATATGCGGCTATGGCAAGTAAAATTCTTATAGACTTGATCATTGCTACGGGCAAAAAGGTTTCATCATAGTCAATACCATGAATCTGCCTATAGCCTTTCGCTACAAGTCTAGCTTTATAAGTATGCACGTTTCCATCCATGTCAGTTTTCTTTTTGTAAACACATTTGCATCCTATGGTTTTTACACCTTCGGACGCATCAATCAAGTTCCAAACTTGATTATCATACATGGACTTAATTTCAGATTCCATGGCTCCAAGCCATTTATCTGAATCAGGAGCGGACATCGCTTCTTGGTAGGAAGTGGGTTCGTCATCAACTATGACTTCCAGTTCATTGCTATCCGTCATGAGAAATCCATATCTCTCAGGTTCGGATCGCACCCTACCAGTCTGCAAGGAACTTGAGTAAGTTGAATAAGTTCCACAACTCCTTGTGAAACTTGTTCAGATCCAACGGTTTGTTCCATATTATTTTCGGGTTCTCGAACCTCTTTGAGATTAATTTTACTCCCACTAATTCCTTTGGAGAGAAACTCTTTCTCTAGAAAGGTACCATCTCGAGCAACAAACACTTTGCTGTCCGTGCGGTTGTAAAAGTAATATCCCTTAGTTTCCTTAGGGTAACCCACAAAAATACATTTGTCAGATTTGGTGCAATTTTGTCAGAGATCATTCTCTTAACATAAGCATCATAACCCCAAATCTTCATGAAAGACAAACTAGGTTTTCTTCCAGTCCATATCTCATATGAAGTCTTTGGAACAGATTTAGTTAGAACTCTGTTTAGTGTAAGAGCAGCAGTTTCTAGTGCATGTCCCCAAAAGGATAAAGGAATATCAACTTGACTCATCATTTCTCCACTCAGATACACCATTCCATTGTGGTGTTCCAGTTGGAGTTAATTGTGAAACAATTCCACAATCTTTAAGATGATTATCAAATTCTTGCCTTAAATATTCTCCACCACGATCAGATCGAAGCGCTTTAATAGTTTTTGCCAAGTTGATTTTGTACTTCATTTTGAAATATTCCAAATATCTCAAAAGATTCACTTTTATGTTTCATTAAGTAGACATAGCCATATCTATTGAAATCATCAGTGAATGTAATGAAGTATTGATATCCTCCCCTAGCACTGCTGCTCATTGGTCCACACACATCCGTATGTATGAGTCCCAATAAGTCACTAGCCCTTTCACTACTCTTAGTAAAAGGTGTCTTAGTCATCTTTCCAAGTAAACAAGACTCACAAGTTTTATATGATTTGAAATCATGTGAATCTAAAATTTTGTCCCCATAGAGTTTTGAGATACGCTTCTCATTAATATGACTAAGACGGCAGTGCCACAAATAAGTATGATTTACATCATTAGGTTTGGATTTCTTATTTACATTATAAATTTTCTCATTATTTCCATTTCAAGATCAAGAACATAAAGGCCATTAAATGAACATGCAGTACAATAAAGCATCTCATTTAAATAAATAAAAAACTTCTTATTTTTAATAAGAAAACTATAACCTTCATTATCCAAACAAGAAACTGAAATAATATTTCTACTTAAATCCGGAACATAATAACAATTGTTCAAAACAAGAATTAATCCGCTAGGTAAAATAACATCATATGTTCCTACGGCTAATGCAGCAACTCTTGCTCCATTCCCCACACGTAGGTCTACTTCGCCATCTTTATGTAGCCTTCTATTCCTTAGTCCCTGCACATTTAAACAAATGTGAGATCCACATCCGGTATCTAATACCTAGGAGCTAGAAGTAGAAAGAAGAACATTTATAACATAGATACCTGAAGTAGAGGCAGTCTCACTGCCCTTCTTCTTCTTCATCTCTTCCTTGTAAACCTTGCAATTACGTTTCCAATGACCAATCTCATTGCAGTGGAAACAAATTGCATCCTTTTGGGAAGCAGGTTTAGCCACATTAGCATTTGAAACAGTTTCCTTGCTAATCTTGGGTTTGATAACTTTTGTCTTACCCCCTTTTCCGCTGTCTTTAGCATCCCATGCAACTCAGACAGGGACTTATCCATCCCATGCATATTAAAGTTCATTACGAACTGATTATAGCTTTTGGGAAATGAATTAAGAATAAAATCGGTGGCCAACTCAACCTCAATGGGATGGCCAAGCCTCTCTAAATGCTCAAAATGAGCCTTCATCTTCAGAACATGAGGGCCCACAGCCTGCCCATCACTCATCTTGCATGAGACAATGGCAGCTATAGTGTCGAACCTTTCCTGCCTTGCCTGTTCTTGAAACATATCTTTCAATTCGACAGCAAGGTCATATGCCTCCAAGTGTTTAAGAGTCTTCTGAAGCTCAGAACACATGGCAGCAAGCATGAGACAACCCACCTCACGAGAATCACTCTTGTGCTTCTTGTAGGCGTTTCTCTCATCCTTGGGGGCAGGTGATTCAGGTTCATCTTCAGTAATGGTTTCATCAAGAATATAGAGCTTATCTTCATGCTTTAGAATAATTCTAAGGCTACAGATCCAATCCGTGAAGTTAGCTCCATTTTCTTGAAGTTTTTCCTTCTCAAGGATAGATCGCAATGATAAAGAACTTGAATTTTGATCCATTCTCTACAATTATGCAAACATATAATCATATATAAGTACCAACTTAATTTTAAAGATATTACAAATTTTAGTATTTCACAAATACTCCCACTAAATTATATAACCTTCATATACATCCAATGTATAATATAATTTAAATGGGCTAAGATCCAACTTTAATTTAATTTCATGTCCGCTTTGGCGATACTGCTCAAAATTAAATTAATTAGGTGGACAACACTTTGTCAATCATATCATATATGATTCTTAGATCCTTTATGAGATTTTAGACATCATATGTCTAACATGTTTTAATCTCATATGTGCCTTAGGCCTAAAACTTTGTCTTTTGATAGCCTAATTAAGTCAAACCATTTTAAACGTATATGAATCACTCTTTCCTCATCTTGCTCATAGATGAGTAGAATTAATGCACCTCGCTTTGGCAGAGCCCACATAAAACTACCCATGTACTCACAAGTGTTTTAATCATGGATTGGTACATAACTTCAATTTTAAAGAAGGTTCACAACATATAGCATATAACACATTTATGATCACATAAGATAAACATGTTACATATCAAGTTTAGTTATTAAATTAATGTCCATTAATTTAAGCATGATAATATATGTCATTAGTTTCTCTATAATTATGAGGATGAGACTATTTGAACTTTGGTTATTATCTCCAAATCAAGACAACAAAATGCGGCCGAACAAAGCCATAAGGCAGCCACAATTCCGCACTAATCCAAGAAACCAAGAAAGTAGTCCATATGGCCGAAACTAAGCAATAGATGGTCTCGATGAACGTAGGCCAATTGCATTCACAATTCCACATGGATCTCCAATCTTCGAATCAAGAACTTTGTTTCTCAATTTTAGCAATTATGAACTCATCATAATTCTAACTTCGTTTTATCTTTGAATCTTTGATTACGATCAAGTTTGGGAAACACAGTCTCGAGAACGTAGGCTAGCCATCCAAACCTTGAACCATTCTCAGATTTCAACAGACTAAAACAAATAGAAAATTCAAATCCCAAGATCCACACCTAAGACCCAAAGGCCGCACCGCACAAGACCCGGAGGTCCAGCCAGGTCGCCTACTAGGTCCGGTCGGACCCTTTGAAAAATCTAATTTTTAAAGTTCCAAATTTTATCCCAAATTGTTTTTCCCGATTCAATTATGATTTAGTGTTCTTGATGATCCAATCACCATGAACATCAAAACCTTGAATAAACAATTTATTCATGAATCTCTAGATTATCAAAACTTTGATCAAATCATAAATTGATGATCCAAACAATTTTGATTCCATCATAATTTTTATTGCGATTGAATAGTGCGATTAAAGTTTATAAAACAATAAACCACAAAAACGCATATAACACATAAACATCATAATCCCAATATTCAAATCATGCTAGGCACATAAACAATTTATATACACACAACATGATTATGTATTGAAATAATCAACATGAACGGGGCTCTGATACCACTGTTGGGTTTCCTATCATCACGCGCAGCGGAATAAAGCATTAAAATATTCATGAAACCCAAATCCCATATATCCGTTCATATGATTATGACAAATATATCTTTTTTTTTTTTTTTTTTTTACAAAAAAGAAAGGGGCTAGCACCTATGAAAATACAAGTGACAAATATATCTACAATGAATACAAGAATACTAACCTTTGAAGCGTTTCTTCATTTCTTGATCTTGAGTCTTGGGTTCTTCGTGCTTTTCGAATCACGAACGCAGGAACACGAACACGAAGATGATAAAGGAATCACCGTCTATGGATATCCACACGCGAACGAATATTAAGAACTCTTTCTTAATCTTGACTGCTAGATCAAAAGGGACTATATGATTTTATGTATTATTGATCTTTGATTCTCAATCTCAATCAATAATAATGTTTCTCTAAACAAGTGAATCAATCATATACAATGGCTGGTGAAGACATATTTATATGGGTATAAGTCGTTAACCGTTAAGGACTTAGGAAACCCAAATCCCGTCACTTAATTACTGTGCAATAATTCCTGGCCGACAGCTCTAGCACGGTCGTGCCCCAAAACTGGCATGGTCGTGCCAATTGGAGCGAACCAGCCTTCCTAGCCGCCAATATTAGCACGGTCGTGCTTTGTATCTGGCACGGTCGTGCCGAGCTTAGCACGGTCGTGCTTTTTACTTTGGCACGGTCGTGCCCATCAAGTCGCCAGAACCTTGCCTTTGGTTATTTATGGCATGGTCGTGCCCTATAAACAGCACGGTCGTGCCAGACCAAATTTCTGCCATTTTTCCCTTTTAACAATTCGTTCTCTTGTGTGTGACCCCATAGGATTATATCAAGTTGGTAATGAGCCCAAACACACTTTGTCTCATAAATCATGAGCGGACTCTAGCAGGCCATCATGATTACCCAAATGATATAACTTGTCAAAGTTCGCTAATCCATTACAGAACATATTACAATCTCTTTGTTTCACGATGTCTATTGAACATAAGCCATGGTCAATGGTCAACTTACATAGTCCAATGCTTTCTCGATCCCGAATGTATTGATAAGACAAATCTTATTTGAGCACGGCCATGCATTTCATCAATACCATTCATCGAGTGGCCAAAGCTTGATATCTCTCTTGACAAAGAACAAATCCCATCTTGGCTTATTACTCTTCCCTACATGATTCTGATTATGCCAATCATATTTTTTATAGCTACCCGGTTAGGGGTAACGTTTGAATATGTCAAACATAATGTTCATTTAGTGGAAGACTGTAATAACCTCAAGTCTAAAGATTTCAGTAATATAACTATATGATACTTAATTATGACATTGTGACCATGACATAAATCTCATACGGGTAGGTCCAGTATTTGTTCTCCAACAAATACCCATAAGTTTAATTGTATCCCATACACCATAATCATCATATGATTATCTATTAAACTTATACTAACAATTAATCATAATTATCAGGGACGGGGATTATTATAATAAACATGCAAAAGATATAATAATCAACATTCAATATCTTTATTAAAACATAATCAATAGATAACATTAATCGTTCACATAACATGCCTAGAGCATACAACACCACCAATTAAGGGAACATAAGAAAAACCTAAAGAAATAGCCTATTTTAATATTACGAAACCAAAGATTCGGGAGAGAAGGGTTCGGGGGTTAGGTGACAGAGTGGGAAGTACTTAAACACCCACTCCGCCCGGCTTAAGCCGGTCTTGCTACTATTGGTGTTCTAATGCTAAATGTCTTTCTTTTACTAAATAGTGCTAACAATTATAATGTAAAGAAAAGGGAATTGCAAAGAGAAATAAAAGAGAATTGTTTTATTGATTAATTTATGCTAAATATTACATGTAGCAATTACATTAATATGAAATGGGGAAATTAAAGTAGTATTTAGAATGTAAGGAGATAACCTTAACCAACTTTAATGTAATAAAGTGATTACTTGGTTATGTCTCATTTGATGGGGATTGCATACATTTACTAAGACATGTAAAATAAGAGAAGAAAAAAAAGTAAAGTTGTACCTTAAGAAAGAGGACCTCAAACTTGGTGAGAAAATGGTGCTTGTTGTAGAGAACTTGTTGTGTAGAAATTTGTGTAGAGTTTTGTTGCTTGAACTCTTGTTGGGAGAATTTGTGTAGAGTTTTTGGTAGATAATAAAGTTGGGGTCTTTTTTGTGTTAAGAGAGAGTCCTTTTCTAAGGTAGAAGGAGGGGGTTTATATAGGTGAAATTAGGAGTGAAAGGATGATCAATCCATGTGAAATGGAATTGACGAATCAAAAATAAGATAAATAAAATAATAAATAAAAGAAAATGTTTATTTTTAAGAGAAGGCTTGAAAGGGGGGATTGGGAGTTACAAAATAAAATGGATTTAATGCTAGAATCAAACATATGGTGAAAAAATTGTTTTTGACTCTAAAAATGGAGGGAAACTTGGTGCAGTCCGTAACTGCCAAAGTGGAAAGCGCGCGAGTCCGGCTTTTGGGGCGAGACGCGTGTGCGGCCCACAAGCAGTGCCGCGGGTGATAAATGATAGAATGACAGAAAGACTCTAAAAGTTAACTCTGTTATGCAGTTTAGTCCAAAACTAACGGAATCAATTAGGAACTTAACCGAAGTAACAGAAATCAACGAAAATAAGTTAAATAAAAATACTATGTATGCAATCGGGGTAAGAGGTCCAAGGTGGGGTGTCTAAAGAGCCCCTCGGCGATGTGGATTACAAAGAAAAACGCGTCGACGAAAGAAAGACAACCGCCGAGGACATCGACAAAGAAAAAGAAAGAAAAGAAAGAAAAGAAAGCAAAGACTCAATGAAAGCAGGAATTTGAAATTGCGAGAGATAGAGGTGCGCTCCCTGTGTGAGCGACTTTTGTCGACAGAAGAGGTGCGGTAGCATGAAACGGCCCACCGTGGCCAAAGTTTAGAGGACCGGCTTGAATCCGTTTGTGAATTTGTTTGCTGAACTTGTTTGTGAATCCGTTGGTCGAATCCGTTTGTAAATCCGTTTGTGAATTCGCTGGCTGAATTCGTTTCTGAATCCATTGGTTAAGTCCATTTGTGAACCCATTGGCTGAATCCGTTTGTGAATCCGCTGGATGAATCCGTTTGTGAATCCCTTGGTTGAGTCCGTTTGTGAACCCATTGGCTGAGTCCGTTTGTGAATCCCTTGGCTGAATCCATTTGTGAATCCATTGGTTGAGTCTGTTTGTGAACCCGTTGGCTGAATCCGTTTGTGAATCCATTGGTTGAATCCGTTTGTGAATCCATTGGTCGAATCCGTTTGTGAATCTGTTGGCTGAATCCGTTTGTGAATCCATTGGTCGAATCCGTTTGTGAATCCGTTGGCTGAATCCGTTTGTGAATCCATTGGTCGAATCCGTTGGCTGAATCCGTTTGTGAATCCATTTGCTGAATCCGTTTGTGAATCCGCATTTGATGTGTGCTTGTACCTGTTATGTTTTGCAGATATGTGTGCTAGAAATTGCGAGAGAAAATTGTGATTGTGGTGTGATGTGATTCGGATAGCAGAGATTTCTTGAGAGAGAGATTTTTTTTTTCAAGAATGGAGAAATTGCTTTTGTGTGTGATGTGATTTGCAAGGAGCTTTGATGGATGATGTTCATACCTTCACTTACCATGGCCACTTGATGGATTTCTGATGTTCCAGAGGATGCTTTGATGGAGAATATTGGTGAGATGGCATTTCTGGATGATGGGTTGGTTGTGCCAAAAGGCTGCCTACGTATCCCTTGAAGAGAATCAGACCAGCGTAGTTCAAGGATGATGGAGAGTGCTGGGGAGGAAGCTAATAACTCATACTTTTACGCAAGTAAAGAGACAAAGAAAATTTATTTACAAGGAAAAGAAAAATAAAAATCTTTTTTTTTTTTTTTAGAAGGAAAAGAATATATACACTTGTGAGAAAGAGATGTTTTTTTTTTAGTTCGTGGGTGAACCATTTTAACCATTGTGTGTTTGTGAAGCCAACCCAAGATCAAATCATGTTCGGTCGAAGTCCGGATTGCCTTGCTTGAATTCTGTTGTCGCTGTTGTGCCCAACGAAGATGGATGTCTAGCCCCAAGAGATTTGTCGATTATGGGGATTCAAAGACTTTCGATGCTGAGATAAGGAGTTGCTGATTGTATAGCCCCTAGAACGCCTTTGATGCCAAACTTTGAGTGACTCCTTAACCCCCAAGATAAATCAGCTCTTGGCCCACTCAAATAAATCGCCTTTTGTTGTTGACGTGAACAAGCCCGAAGAGAAGATTATTGATACCAAGCTTCGAGAGATTGCTAAGCCCAAAATATAATGTACTTGAGAGCGGATGCACCGTCGGGTAGAATTCTTGATAGAGATCTCCTTCTTATTCTTACTGGGAAGATGAATGGCCTCATTGTGGTCGGTAGCCAAATGGCGGAAGTTCGGCAAGGTCTTCGGAAAATGTCTTGGGAGAGATCGTGGCGTCGTTGAGTTTACGGATGACAAGGTCTCAGTGGTCCTTTGAGAATGGATATGAGGTCTTGAGTCTTCTTGAGTGGAACTAATGACGGATCTTCGGATGCAACTAGTTCTTTGGGCGCAACTTTTTCCTTTTGATCTTGGAGAAAGGGGTGCTGATTTGCAGAAATATTTGGATTGGACATAACTCCGTTTGTAGAGTTAACATATTGGAATTTCCTTGAATCCTTTTCCTTTTCTCTAAGACTTTCTTCATAATCTCGTCGTAGGTCACAACATAAGAATCATCAAATTCAATCATAACATCGGAGCCCTCCTTTCAAACCAGAAGACCTTTGACGTGAAGTACTGAGAGACCCTTTAAGTTTGGACCACTCCCCACATTGCATTGCATCGAGTATCATTGTCCAAAAAGATTGTTAATTGCGAAGCCCCAATATTGCCCTTTGTTTGGATTACTGTAATGTCGTAGCCCAAAAGATTGTAGATTGCGAAGCCCCTTGAGACCTTTGGTGCCAAACTTATTGAGGAAGCTTCCAATGTTGCATATGACTTTGCTGGGGCCATCGTTGGAAGGTGAAGTGAATTGCTTCTTGCTGAGGGAGCCTTTCAAACTTGATTGTAGCCCCTAGTGTGCCACCATTGATTGCAAGTAGAGCGAGAAAGGCATATCCTTGATTGGGGTAACAAGTACGAGCACACATTACATGAAGGTTCTTCGACATTCTTCTTGAGAGACTTTGTGGATAGTCTCACACATCTTTCTTGTGCGTAGCCCCTAGGGCTCATTATCTGTCAAATGAAGCAAAAGATGCTGTCGTTCTTGAGTCCCATAGCCACTAGGGCGTCATCATTTGTCGAGAAAGAGACTCCTCCTCGTGTGGGGGAACAAGCATAAGAGGACATGGCAAGAGCTACTCCATTTCTCGGGAAGCCTTTCGACATACTTTAGGGGCACATGTTTGAAGAAGCTTGAATGCTGAGTCACACGTTGTTGCCATTTTGTGATCCAAACCAATTGACTTACTGGGGACTATTTGTGCAACCTCGTACCCCTTAATGATGGGCTCATTCTCAGATGGATCTTGGTCACCATGGGGCTTCTCTCACATGAACCCGAAAATGGATATTGCAAGAACAACCTCTCTTATGCCAATAACCCAAAACGACCTTTGATTATGCCGTATCTTGTCGAGCCCTTTGCGATTACGAAGTTGATTTGGTGGGGAATTGACTTGCTCGGGAGATTCAATGTAGAACTTGTGTAGTTGCCTTCTTTAGAGGCCGGGGATCTCCATTTATCTTTCCCTTCTCTCTCTCACTTTTTGTTTATGACACACCATGATTTTTGCCTAGAACACCTGTGAATACGCGTCATTAAAAATTGAGAGTCGCCATGTTGTTTTATTTGTAGTTAAAACATTGAGAAAACCATTTATGAGAATAATAGGGTTCGGGGGTCAAATTACAATAGAAGAAGAATATTATGGTGATCACTCCTATTGCCCGACGAATCGGTCTTTCTATCATGATCAATGTGTGTGTGTGTGTGTGTGTTATTGATTGAGACAGAATCCGAAGATTGCCTACGTTCTTCTCAACGTGAGAAGCTCAGGTCAGCGTAGTTCATTGATAATTAGAATGGGGAGAGATGAAGCGGGATCATGTATAATGAAGGAGGAGGAGAAAGAAATATACAATATGATCACATCCTAGAATAATGATTATGCATCTCAGGAGAGCTAATGATCATCGGAATAATTCCTAAAGTTAAGGGTTTAGAAGTAGTTCCTAGATCTTGTCGATCATCATCGGCTGTGTTCATAAATAGGGATTAAAACATTAGATCTAGTATTTTACGCATGATAAGTCGTAGATCTAGCATAATAATAAGAACATCATGAAACAATATGAATGAACATGTAAACATGAAGATCGCTACCGTAAATATAGCATTATGTAAGTAATATGTGACCTAGATCTAGTGCGGGTTTCGTGGAAACCCTAGATCATCATTGGTCAAGAATATGAACGGTGAACAAAACCCTAGATATAACAATATATGAATGAATATAATAGATCTAAGTAATTAAAGTAGTAAGAATGTGTTACCAAACCGATAAAAGAGGCTTCGAAGGTTGAATCTTCACTCCTTTGGTTGATGGCGGTGATGAATCTCTTTGATGATCAAAGAGGTATCAAAGAGAGGGTTTGAGAGGGTTTTGAGAGGGAGAGAGAGAGAGAGGCTGGGAATCGCTTCTGTGAGGGTTTTCCTGTAGGTTAATTGTGTGCTCTAAAGGCTGAGAGGAGAGGCCTATTTATAGGGGATTTGGGCTGGCAGAAGTGGCCGCCCTGCAATGCCCATACTGGCCGCGTGGCCAGTCTTTCCGGATTGCGTGGTTATCAAGATATCGATGAGATCTTATCAGTTTGTTCTTGGGATTTGATTAATATCCTGATAGATTTCGACCTATAACTGATTTTGTCAATCTAGAACTCTGGAAAGCAGTCGAATAGGTCACTGTCATGTTTTTATTGCCTAATAGGTCCTTAGAGATATCTAAAGGTCTAGGAAGTCCTAAATCTTCAGATCGGGTACTAACAGTAGCCCCTCGTGTTGGTAGTGGTGCCCTAGGTACGTTTAATAAACGTTGTAATTGTTATCATTTATTTCATATCAATAAAGAGATGTTTTGATTATTATTGTTGTTCATGTTTACTTATAATAATCTCCGTCCCTAGTACTTGTAAAGCACTAGTATAAAGGCTAAATAAATGATCATGGGATGATCATGTTAGATTTATGGGTACTTGTTTGGAACAAGGTACTGGACATGACCCGCTGTATGAGATTTATGTCATGGTCTATGTCGAACATATATCTCATATTAGTTATGTCATTTGAATCCTTAGACATGAAGTTATTATAGTCTTCCACTTTATGAACATTGTGTTTGACATATTCAAACGCTACCTTAACACGGTAGTTATAAAGGGTATGATTGGCATGATCGGATTCACGTAGGGAAGAATAATAAGCTAAATGGATTTGTCCCTCTACGGAGAGATGTCAAGATTGGGCCTCTCGTAGGAATGATGTTGATGAAATGTTCGGCCGGACTCAAATGAATTGATTGGATCAATGTCATTTGGATTATCAACATATTCGGAATCGAGAAAGTATCGAACAAAGCAAGTTGACTGTTTGACCATGACTTGTGTTCAATGACATCGTGGACAAAGGGATTATGACATATTCTAAAGGAATGCGAACTTGTATCTAGTTATACTATTTGGGTAGGTGTGACGGTTTGCTAGAACCTAATCATATCTTATGGTTTCATGTTTGAACCCATTGCCAACTTAGTATAATCCTAGAGGGTCACACACAATAGAACGAATCTTTAAAAGGACTAAATTGGAATTTTGGAAATTCTGGACATTCTGGGGAAGTGGGCGACCGCACAGTGTGGACTGGGCGGCCGCACACTTAGCTCAATTTTGTACCAGTTTTGTTTCAGATAGTTGTGCGACCGCACAGTGTATTCTGGGCGGCCGCACAGTATTGTCGGCTGGCACTTTCCTAATTCGATTTGGAATGTCTTTTGACAGAAGTTTCCTATTTGGAATAGGTCTTGCTTGTGTATAAAAGGATGATTTCGGCCAGAACTTCAGTGATAGCCTTTTCTGAGTCTCAAAGAGTTTGAGAGAGGGCTTATTTTGTTCTAAGACATCCTTGGTTGAAGAACAAAATAATACACAAAAGAAAATTCCATATAGTCATATCAATTGTGAAAGTGTGTTTCATAATTGTTGGTCTAGCAACCAAGATCAAGAAGCTCCTTGATATTCGTTCGTGGTGTGGATACCGCTAGAGGGTGAAGCTCATCATCTTCAAAGTTCGTGTTCGTGCTTTCTTCGTGATCAAGCTTCAATATCTCTACCAAGTTTAAAGACCAAATTCAAAGTCATCAAGGGTTAGTCTTTCCTCTATTCATGTTATGATATTTGATTTAATCATATGAATGGATCTATGGGCTTTGGGTTTCAAAATTTTAAATGCTAAATTCCGCTGCGCATGTTTGATCGAAACCCAACACCTCGGTGACGCTTCTTGCAAGGCATAGAGGGTCGTCAATTAAGAAAAGGAACCGATCTGAAACATGAGTTCCAAATCGAGGGAGAGAAAGGTAAGAAGGTGACCCAGTTGGTCAAGCGGCTGAACCTATGTCAGGCTACCTACGTATCCAAAGGGGAATCAAGCCAGTCGTAGTTCGAGCACTGGGGGAGAAAGAAATGAGACATTGTCTTTTGCTAGGGATAGACAAACATTCATAAGGCAATAGAATCGTTGTTCAGACTCTATTGGGGAAAGGTAAGGAAATACTCTATTGGGGAAAGGTAAGAATCGAGAACAGAATTAGGGATGGATTCAAACTTCCTATAGAGCGCGCGTAATCGCAAGATCAAAATTTATGTCCGAAGACACCAGCAACAACAACTGACATTATGTATAGAGACGCCAGCAACTTATGCGAAAGCATGAGACACACGGTATTGAAGAAGCCATCTTACGTCGCGTGCGAACCAAGTAATTTCTCGACAAACTACAGTGTCTAGAGAGGTATAGTCCTCAGGATCGCAGAATTCGGTAAACGGTAATGTATACGGTATAACAGGATGAAGGTTTGTCTCGAGCTTGTACGGGTTATGCCAAAACATGAGACACACGGTATTAAAGAAGCCATCGTACGTCACGCGTGAATGTATAATTTCTCGAACACCTCAGGATCATGGGATTCGGTAAATGGTAATGTATACGGTATAACGGGACGGAGGTTTGTCTCGAGCTCGTACAGGTTATGCCAAAACATGAGACACATGGTATTGAAGAAGCCATCAAATGTCGTGCGTGAATCAAATAATTTCTCGACAAACTACGGTGCCTAGAGAGGTATAGTCCTCAGGATCGCAGAATTCGGTAAACGGTAACACAGACGGTATATAGGGACGCAAGTGCCTTGGGATCGTACGGGTTACGCCAAAACATGAGACACACGGTATTGAAGAAGCCATCTTACGTCATGTGTGAATCAAATAATTTCTCGACAAACTACGGTGCCTAGAGAGGTATAGTCCTCAGGATCGCAGAATTCGGTAAAACGGTAACGCAGACGGTATATCGGGACGCAAGTCCCTTGGGATCGTACAGCTTACGCCAAAACATGACACACACGGTATTGAAGAAGCCATCTTACGTCGCGCGTGAATCAAATAATTTCTCGAACACCTCAGGATTGTGGGATTCGGTAAACGGTAACACAGACGGTATATCGGGACGCAAGTGCCTTGGGATCGTACAGGGTACGCCAATAACTCTTTCGATTTTATCGGGATGCATGTACCTCAGGATCGATATTGGTTATTAATTAGGATTTATAGCGGTTCCTTAACCTGCATTAAGATTTATAGCGGTTCCTTAACCTGCACTAATTTGCTCTCCCTGGGGAAAATCAATTGATTGGTAATTTATATTTGTCTTCCGGACCGGTGGAATGGACTAAGGACAAGCCCTAGGGATCGCTGTGTTTTGCAATATGTTTTAGTATAAGTGTATGATTGTAACACTTTTAGAGTTTTAGTATGATATGATCATTAGTTGTATAACCTGGAGGAAAGCATTTGTGAGAGATCGCAAGTTTGAGGGATCAGAGTGTGTAGGGTTTAGAGATTTGTAGATGTAACATACCTATTGTTTAGGTTTTAAGTATTGAACGATGTTTAATATTTGTGAATTTCCCAAAGTATGGGGTTTTGGGTGCATTAGTCTTGAATGCAGAGACTTAGTTGTGATTTACCCATAATTTAGGGTTTAAATAAATCTTATGTAGATTGCAAAGAATTTTAATTTGTAGATTACCCAAATTCGAGGGTTTATTTGCATTTAACTTTGACTGTAAAGATTTTGATTGTGAATTACCCAAGTTTGGGGTTTAATATGATTTTTTCTTTGATCGTAAAGATTTGGATTATACATGACCCAAGTTTGGGGTTTAAGTTAATTCTTGTTGATTTGTAACAGTTGTGATTGTAAATTACCCAAGGTCGGGGGTTTGAATATGTTAACGTTAAACATGAGGGATTTGTTTGCAAATTATTTTGAGTGAGGGATTTGACTGTAATTTACCTTGAATGAAGGGTTTGATTGTTAATTACTTCGAACAAGAAGGTTTGGTTGTTAATTACCCGAAGTTTGGGGTTCAAGTATGTTAATGTTAACCAAAGAGGGTTTTGAGTGTAAATCATTTTAAGTGAGGGACTTAATTGTAAGGACTTAATTGTAAGTTATTTTGGATGGGGGGCTTGATTGCAATTTACTCAAAGTTATGGGGTTTAGTTGTTAATTACCCAAAGTTTGGGGTTTAAGTATGTTGATGTTAAAGATGGAGGATTTATTTGTACTTTACCTAAGGTTTGGGGTTTCAATTATAAAATACCCAAGGTATGGGGTTTTGATATGTTAAGTTGAAGTGGTTTTTTGCAAATTACCCAAGATGTGGGGGTTTAGTTGATTAATTTTGTGATTACCCGAAGTTTGGGGGTTAAGTGGATTTAAGGTTTACTGTAAAGATTTTGATTGTAAATAACCCAAGGTTTGGGGGTTGGATTTGAGTAATGTAGAGTAGAGGTGCTTCGTTGCAAGTTACCCAAGATATGGGGTTTTGGTTGTAATTTTGAACTTAGGGTTTAAGGACCTTAAATTGGGGTTTTCATGAAACTTGTAGATTTCGACCCAAGTTGATTGAGTTATTTGTAGTATGTATAATGTATTGATTTTGGTGGTTTTGTTAAAAAAACGCAATTTTTGTGTTAAGTAATTTTTGGTCCGAAAATGTTGTAATCTTTGACCGATCTTTGACTTGGTTGACTTTGTTAAAAGTGCTTTTTGTGTTGTTTGACTTTTGTTAGAGTATAGGGATGTAATGAATGTTTCGTTGAGAAAGCTTATTTTGTACGAAGTTGTATTTTGTTCGTTTTGTTATTGTAAACTTGAATCTGTTTGGAGTTGAGTTGTCTTGTCCTAGGTAGACTAGGGTTTTGGGTGTGAGTTGTTTATGGTATTCGTTGGGAATTTTGGGGATTCTCCTAATGCAACAGTTTATATTTACACAATTTTATGAAATTAAACTGCTAGGTTAATCACATACCTTTGCTGTGTATACCTGTTTATGATTACAGGTTGTATTGCCCCCTTTGAAGTCGAGGGGCTCGTGTAGCGTTGTGCATAGCTTGTGGGAGAGGAGATGTCAGAGACTGTTCAGAGTAGGGTGCGGGCCACCGGCTTGGGGGCATTCTTCGAGAGCTTGTCTGGTCAGGGAAAGTTGACCAAGAATACTGACTTGGTTATGTCGTTGAGAGAGCACTGGTAGGACACTACTCATAAATTTCACTTTGGTTGGAGAGCAGGTACAGTGACTCCATTGGACTTTACGGCTCTTACCGGGTTGTGGTCCACGGGTTGTTCAGCGTGGAGGGATGATATCCTCCTTGCTGTTAGGAGTGCATATAGACTTCAGAGTTTGATCGGATTCGATTGTGCCGATATCAGGAGCGGGTACAATATACATTTAGGTGGCTTTAAGAGGCGGTATGAGGCGATGTTGGTGGATCTCGAGGCCGGGGGCGGTGATATAGATATAGAGGTGACTGCCCAAGCATTTACTTGGTCTGGGTTGTCACAGACCATTTTTGCTAATGCCGTCACGACGGCGATGATTCCACTGCTTGGATGTCTGGTGGACTTGGATACAGTGGGTCAACTTGCACGCGGGAGCTATAGGCTTGGCAGAGTTGTACCGTTCCCTAGATCGGAGTTGTAGGTCGCTGTAGACACCCCATTTTGGACGTTCATTTTATAATCACACTACTTCTGTGTCTCGCCTTTGATTTGGGTCGAAACTCGTTAAGTTGGACATGTTTCGTTAAGTTTCTGACTGACTCTGTTAGTTAGGGGCCATAATGAACATTAAAACTGTTGTAGAGGGCAAAAATGTGATTCCAGCACATGGATGTCTCGTACGAGACATCGATGTCTCGTACGAGGTATCCCCCCTTGACAGTCAGGTTTTTGTCAGTTTCCTTGTTGATCTTAACCCCTTTTCTTGGCAAACACTCATGCAATCCGGGAAAAATCCCATGGCTGATCCTAGATTCCAAATATACCTCTGTGGGAATCAAGTCTTGGATTCCCACCTCAACTTACCTTCTTGGCCAAAACCCTAGGTCCAAAACCCCCTATAAATATAGTTGTTCTTGGCTAGAATGACTAATGGTGAATTAACGGTCAACTCTAGACTCCAAATCTGATCAAAGAAGCTCTCATAATCAGCCCCTCTCTGATACCCACGAAATTTGGAAGATCAATGCCTTTAGTCAAGGCCATCCATAGGATTCTTGAAGAAAACGCTTAGGTAAAATCTTTGCCTTCTATCTTCTCATCTCCTTCTTTGCTTTGAAGTAGTGTGATTCCATTAAAGGATCAGCTTAGAGCCTCTCCAATCTATGGAGATGGTCTCGAAGCACATGATCCGACATCCCAAATAAATAAGAAATTATTTATTTGTTTGTTTCTTTTCTTTTGGTACATGAATGCATGATTTTGAAACGATGATGATGATTTCTTAGCAAGACCAATCCTAGATTGGGTGAATTGGGTGCTCCTTGACCTTCCAAATTCATAACTTAACCCCCGAATCCAGACATCTTGGTCCGTGTTCTGACAATAACATGGTGGCGACTCTCAAATCAACAAAAAGGTAAATCGAAGGATGAAAACATGCCTTGAAGGGAAAACCTCGCGCGCAAACAGTGGCGACTCTGCTGGGGACGAGATCACAGTAAGTGGGTTAGACTTGCGTCGAAAGAAATCATCGTTGTTTCAAAATTTTGCATTCTGTACTGTAACTTGTTCCTCAGCTGAAATGCCTCGTACGAGGGATCCCTTGTCTCGTACGAGACATCTTGGTTCTGCCCGGCTGATCTGATTCTCTGGTTTGAAAAAGGATTTTTGTTCAGTTCAAACACGTACATAGGGTTTCATATCTGCTCTCCCCTCTGTTTCTAAAGACCTAGGACCTTCCTAATGACGAAGAAACTCATCATATATTATAAGGCTAGCCTTTGTTTTGCAGGGGTACTTGCTAATTGTTTTATTCCTTGCTTTACGTGTGTTTGCCTTATGTGTGAACTACGACGGCCTGAGTTCCTCCACAAGAGGGAAACGTAGGCAGCCACTTGGCCCGGCCATTGCTTGTTTTTTCTTTTACTTTCAAAAAAAAACTTTCTATTTTCTCCTTGTCACCTAGATCTTGGCTCTCACACACGTGCACACATGTAGAATAATTGCACTACATACCCTATAAACCCGGGTCCCAATCGGAGGACGGACGTCGGTCATCACCCCCATTCTAATGAATGGCCCTCGCCGGTCTCTCCAAAGATGGTGTACCCACTCCGTGACACACTCCTAGACTGTGTTCATGGGGAGCCTTAGCCGTAAGCCTTGCATCAACCTCATGCATACATACTAGTTAATAAGACACTCCTCGAGACTGGTCGGTTCGATTCTTAGGGTTGTTTTAATCTTTGCCCAAGATAACGCATCTTTACAATCTATAATCCTCCCTTGCATCAACCTCATGCATACATACTAGTTAATAAGACACTCCTCGAGACTGGTCAGTTCGATTCTTAGGGTTGTTTTAATCTTTGCCCAAGATAACGCATCTTTACAATCTATAATCCTCCCTTGTGAATATGACGAATGTCCCTTCGGTTAAATGTTGAACAAAGGATTTTGAAAGAATGGAGAACCTCTCTACGGGAATCCGAGTTTGTGTTTTCCTACTTTCACTATTCTGTGCGGGATTGTGGATGCCATTTTGGCTTAGTTTCAACCGCACCGTTCAACATGTCACTTTCGGTTGTCCCTTAAAATTCACAAGGTTTGATTGCATTAATGCGTTGTTTAACAAAGTGCAAAACAACTACGGAATCACTTAGGTTTGGCTTAACTGAATGGTGGATTCCGATGAGAATATGGGACCCTTGCCCGAATTATCCGTTTGGGAGAGTGCAATACAGGTGAAAAACAAGGGGCTCATATTCTAGGGTGACAGAATCCACTGTTCCAGGATGAACTAGAGTAGTAACCTCTCAAAATGGATTAAATTCTATCCGACCAATAGGATTAAAATATGCAATCTGACTGTTAGGCTGGATGCCTCGTACGAGACATACATTGTCTCGTACGAGACATCCTCCTTTTTCTGTGAATCTGCCGTGTTGGTCAACCCTGTTTCATAAAAGCCGACTTGTTGGGACCCCAGCCTAGATTTGACACAGTTTCTGTACCCTAGGTCCGTCCGATCAGCAAAGTAGCTCCATCCTCCCAACACAATCGCTTCAGTAATTTATATCCGTGATCCCGCGGCCAAGAGACAAGAAAAGGTTGCAGTAATGGCCGGTACCCCCATCACTGACTTAGAGACCGCCAAAGCCGTCATCGCACGACTTGAGCATCAAGTCAGAGAGCAAGCCGAAATTGCCGCCCGTGAGAGTGATCATCACGCCAAAGACATAGACACCGTCTTGCAAGAGATCCAAGAACTCAAGAAGAGTAGTAAGAAGTTGAAAACCCCCTCCAAAGACGGGGAGTCCCATGCTAAGAAAAAGAATAAAAGGGATGATGATTCCGACTCTGATTCAAATACATCCAATTCTTCCTCCTCCTCCGATGACGAGGATACTAAGGCAAGTGATAAGAAAAAGAAAGCTAGTGATGACACCAACTTCATCAACTCTGCCACTGCTGAGTTTCTTGAAAAGAGGTTTGCACATCTTGGTCTAGCAAAGGGATCTATCGTCCCATTTGACCCCATTGCACTTCGCAAGTCAACACTAAGCTACCACGAAAGTTCCACACTCCTGACATAGCCAAGTTCAACGGCACTACCTGTCCCCGTGTTCTCGTTGAAACTTACACTTGGGCCATGCTTCCGATGAAAGTAGATGACACCGTTTTGGCCTAAAGCTTTCCCCAAACTCTAGAGGGGGCGGCAAGGGATTGGTACATGTCTCTCCCCTTATCCACAAGGACCGATTGGGCTACCGCATGTGAAGTCTTCCAAAGGCGGTTCGAGGACAATACTACTTACCCTCCCACTAAAAGAGACCTCGAACAAATCCAATAAGGTACTAATGAGACATTTGGTGACTTTGTCAAAAGGTGGAGAGCCAAGGTCACTGAGATTGTTGATAGGCCAACTACGGATGACCAAATGCACATCTTCTTGAAATCACTCCGTAATGAGTATGAGGACCGCCTCTCCGGTACTTTCTTCCTTTTTTTTTTTTTTTTTTTTTTTGGCGAAAGGATACGGTACTCCCTTAAATTTATTAAAAAGGAAAAAAATGTACAAACGAGGTGGGGGACATGACGGCCTTAACCACCTGGAAATAAAGACCTAGGGGGGAAGCCTTACACAATTTGTAAGGTCTTCTACAAAACAGGAAAGGGATTCTACCAAATAAAGCAACAATTCTATGCAAAAAGTAGGAAAGAAGCCAAGAGAGATGGTGGGTACCGCTACCCTAGCAAAGGCTCTACTAGCAAAGACACATCTGTCAATGCCATTGCTTTCAATAATCAAGGGAGGAGCAACTATTCCACCGTCCCTCCACCCAACAAGGAAAAGAAGAAAGAGAGAGTCTACAACAAATTGGAAGGCATCACTCAAGCAGAGATCTTCGACATACTCGTAGAAGCCGGTAAGGTTGCGCCAAGGAAGCCTCCTTCCACTCTAAGGGAACTCCCCCCGAATCATGCCCACCATCTCTACTGCAAGTTCCACCAATTCAGTAGTCACGACATCAATACTTGCAACCACCTCAAAGATGTGGTTCAAGATCTCATAGACTCTAAGCAATTAGGGGTTCCTAATGTAGTGACGAACCCTCTCCCAACTGTGGGAGGAGGGATCAATGTAATAGAAATAGCTAGTGAGAAAGGGGAGACTACTCGCCTAGTCCCAAATGTGGGCGAGAGCACTCCCAAGTTTGATAATGAAATTTCTTTCGGTTACATGTTATCTCATAATCAAGTACTAAGTATACAAAATAACAACTTTGTACGCGAGGGGGAAAACTTGCCATACTTCATGTTCCCTGAACAATGGATTGACCATAGGGGGAAGCGCCAACCGGGCTTTGAAATCTTCAGTGACTGTGATCCGTACTCACCAGAAACAGAACAGATGCAGTTCTCCTGGCTACCTCGAGAATTAGGGGGTACCAAGGCTGAGGCATTCAGTGAGTGGGACTTTGTGTTGGGAAAAGACCTACTGCACCAATTTCTCAACCTTTGCAAGCTAGAGGACACTCAGATCAATGCAATAGACAAGGGGGACGCTCCGAACCAAGACTACACCAAGCTCATCAAGAAGAGTGACGAGCCTATCTAGAATTGGTACACAACTGGGGGACCCATAGCAAGTAAAGACTTCCTGACCAAAGAATTAGGATGTACTCCCCATCCCCATAGAGAAAGGAAATTTGTAAGTCTTACCTTAGAGTCAGATACCGCTACCGATGAGATCACCTAAGAGGACTTGGATGCCATCGCGGAACGTGTATTCCCCTACTTTCTTATTGAAAAAAATAGATCTTTCTGATTATCCCGAGATTGCTAGCGTCCTAAATGATGAATTAACTAATAACTCTAAAGAATTAGATAATAATGAGTCATATGACGAGATAGATCAAGAAAACGAACAAATCTTAAAAGAAATTAATAAGCAAGTAGGTCTTCGTGGCCGAAATAGTCCTATTGATGCCGAAGAAATGCAGACAGTTAATCTAGGGACGGGCGATGATTCGAAAGAGACCAAGATTGGTAGTTTCTTCAAGGGGGAAGACCGAAAATCCCTCATAGCGCTTCTCCGAGAATTCGTAGATGTGTTCGCTTGGTCCTATAAAGATATGCTGGGGCTAGCCAATTCGATTGTTGAGCACAAGATACCACTGCTTCCTGATTCAAGGCCAGTCAAGCAGAAACTCCGTAGAATTAAGCCAGAGTGGTCAGTATAAGTTAAACAAGAGATAGAGAAACTCCTGAGTGTTGGGTTCACCAAAGTGATAGAGTATCCAACCTGGTTGGCTAATATTGTGCAAGTTTCCAAGGCAAATGGAAATGTCCGAGTCTGTGTTGATTTCCGTGATCTCAACAGAGCATCTCCGAAAGATGACTTCCCTCTTCCCAACATAGACATGCTCGTTGACAATACCGCGAAATACGAAGTCCGTTCATTCGTAGATGGATTCGCCGGTTATAACCAGATCTTCATGGCCGAGGAGGACCAGCACAAAACAGTGTTCACCACACCTTGGGGGGCGTTCTGTTATACAGTCATGCCGTTCGGACTCAAGAATGCCGGAGCCACTTATCAGAGAGATGTAACTGCATTGTTCCATGACATGATACATAAAGAGATGGAGGTGTACGTCGACGATATGATCATACATTCCAAAGGCTCCGATGGGCAACACTTTGTCGACCTCAGAAAGTTCTTTGAGAGGTTGAGACACCACAAGATGAGACTTAATCCGGCCAAGTGCACATTTGGGGTAGTGAAAGGAAAGGTCCTTGGGTACATGTTCACTGAGCGTATATTTCTCCCCCAATCAGTCAATGATGCTTTTTCTAAATGCCTCAAAGATATGAAGGTCAAATCTGGAAAAATAATTAGTGACGAAGATGGGGCTATACGGACTAAACCTTCGTGTCAGGCCAAGATGGATACTTTTAGTTCCCTTAATCTTTCCCCAAGGGCTCCTCAAGTGACTTCCCTCAACCAAGTGATCAATTTGAAACTGGATCATAAGGAAAGGTTATCTCTTGCTGACTCTATGGAAGATGATGATGGGTTCACCACAGTTTCTCATAAATGGAAAAAAGGAAGGGAGAAATCCCCATCCTTGTGAGTTCTCCTTATTCCTTTTCATTCTATCAATTACTTTTTCCTATTTATGTTTAATAATGGTAGCTTTTATTAGTTGGAATGCTCGTGGTATAGCTAATAAGGCCACGTTGAGAAGGATTAAACGTTTGTTTCGTTCTTATAATAGTTCTTTGATGTCTATTTATGAGCCAAAAATTAATGTATCTTGCATGGGTGATATTATTCGTAAGGTTGGATGTGAGGATGGGATTTCTAACAGCAATAACAAGATTTGGATTTCTTTTGTGCATGCTAGCTGTAATAGGCTGGCCCGTATTAATCTTTGGGAAGAATTGATGGCTGTTAGTGAGGTGGATATTCCTTGGATGGTAGTTGGAGATTTCAATAGCGTCTTGGACCAATCTGAAAAAGTGGGAGGAAGACCTGTTAGTGTTTTGGCTACCACTGAATTCTCGGACATGATTCAATATGCTAATCTTATGGATGCGGGTTATGACGGTAATATGGCCACTTGGTGCAATAACAGAATGGGCAGGAGGGCCATTTATCAGAGGCTAGACCGAGCTCTTTACAATGAGAAATGGCTGAATCTGTTCTCTTATACTCGGGTTAGTCATTTGTCTAGACTATGTTCGGATCATGCCCCTCTCTTGGTTAACATTCAGCTACAATCTGATCTTAAGAAAGGTTCCTTCAGATTTTTGAATATTTGGCTTAAACACCAATCCTTTTCGGATCTTGTCAAGAATTCTTGGACCATTCCTATGGATGGGAGGCCTATGGTCTGTTTTGCTAAGAAGCTGGGGAGACTCCGAAAATGTATTTCTATTTGGAACAAACAAGTCTATGGGAGAGTGGATCAACAAATTAAAAATGCTGAAGATGAGATCACTTACCTAGAGCTTCAACATCAGCAACTTGGCTCGGAAAATACTAGGGCTGCTTTAAATATTGCTAAAGCTGATTTATTATCCAAGCTTAAGCTGGAGGAGGATTTATGGGCTCAAAAAGCTAACCTTAAGTGGCTGAAAGAAGGTGACAATAATACGAGATTTTTTCATGCAACGGTTAAGAAAAAGAGGCAAAGGTTATTTATTCATCGGATTAAAAATAGGCATGGTGTTTGGCTCACGGATCAAGAAGATATCAAAGAAGAAGCAGTTAGTTTTTATTCTGATCAATTGCAAGGGCAGGTTGAAAATCCCTCGGATGACTTGTCTTTTTTGATCCCTCGGCTTGTGACTGAGGAGGACAATGTTGGGATCACTGATGTCCCTTCTATGGCTGAGCCTCATGATGTGATCTTTAATATGAATGGTCAAAGTGCAGCTGGTTCATATGGTTTTACGGGGGAATTCTATAAAGGGTGTTGGGATATTATTAAGGATGATCTTTATAGAGCTGTTGGTGACTTTTTCTCGGGTTTCCAAATGCCTAGAAGCTGGACTAGCACCTTAATTGTTACCATTCCTAAGGTGGACTCTCCTAGTTCTTTCTCGGACCTAAGGCCTATTAGCTTATGTAACTTCTGCAACAAAATCACTACTAAGCTGCTAACAAATCGGCTTGCTCCTATCCTTCCTCGTATTATTTCTCCTCAACAAAGTGGATTTGTTAAGGGTCGTGTCATTCATGAAAATGTGCTTTTGGCTCAAGAAATTCTACAATCTATAGATAAAAAAGTCCGAGGATCAAATGTGGCTCTCAAGCTTGATATGGCTAAGGCATATGACAGTTTATCGTGGTTTAGTTTAGTGAAGGTGTTACGGCTGTTTGGTTTTAACGAAATCTGGATTGACATGATATATCGTTGCATTTCTAATAGTTGGTTTTCGGTTCTAATAAATGGAGAAAGCTGTGGATTCTTCAACTCATCTAGAGGGCTTCGTCAAGGGGACCCTCTACCCCCTTGTTTATTTATTATTGCTGCTGAAATGATGAGTCGAGGGTTGAATCATTTACACACTATCTACCCTCAGCTTCGGTATAGAATCCACATCAACACCCCAATGGTCTCACACTTAGCCTATGCTGATGATGTCATTATCTTTTGCAATGGGTCAAAGAATTCCCTTGAAGCTCACATGAAGTATCTAGATTTGTATCAAAGATTTTTGGGCCAGCTTGTCAATGTTCAAAAATCTGGTTTTATCACGGGGAAAGATGGTAGTAAGGATGAAATGATGGCTGCTATTACGGGTTTCTCGAAGAAAAATCTTCCTCTCACTTACCTTGGCTGCCCTTTATACACTGGCCGAAAGAAGATAAGTATATTCAGCCCTATTATTCGCAAAATGGAATCTAGACTTGCTTCGTGGAAAGGGAAATTGTTATCTCATGGTGCTAAACTCACGCTCATCCAATCATGCCTAGCTGAAATCCCTCTCTACTATCTTGCGTTGATTGATCCTCCTAAAGGTGTTATTCATGCTATGGAAAAAATTATTGTCCGTTTCTTTTGGAGTCAGACAAATGGGGAACGGAAATGTCACTGGTTGTCTTGGAATAAAATGTGTTGGCCGGTTAATGAGGGGGGTTTAGGCATCCGGAGATTTGAAGATATCTCTATGGCTTTTGCTATGAAGTTATGGTGGCGTATCCGTACTAATGAATCCTTATGGAGTAAGTTAATGCTTGCAAAATATTGTTGGGAGATCCATCCTATGGATGCTACAACTACTTCCTATGCTTCTCATATATGGAATCGAATGATTAAAGCTAAGCCTATTGTTGAGGAGAGATTAGCTTGGCGTATAGGCAGGGGTCAAATCTCAATTCATGAGAAATGGCTGGATGGTGATTTTGATCAGCTCCCTTTCGAGCATGCTCAGGTTTTCTGTTTATTTGAGAATGATATCCCTCGCTCAAATCACATCCGAAATGTCTATGGGCAGCAGCTTTTGTCATTGTTACAATCACAACATATTACTCTCTCTAATCAACCGGATGTCCCCATTTGGCTTCCGTCTCCCTCTAGCAAATTCTCTGTTAGCTCTGCGTGGATGGAATGTCGAGTTCATAGAGCTAAATCTGCTACATACTCGTTTTGCTGGAACAAGTATATCCCGAAGAAAATTTCAGTCTTCCTATGGCGTGCGTTACAAGGTGGCCTTCCTACGGATGATATGGTGAAAAAGCGGGGTGTCCAGGGAGCTTCTAAATGTGAGTGTTGCTGCAATGCCAAAGAGGAATCCATTTTCCATGTTTTAGTTGGAGGTGAGACGGCTAATAGGGTTTGGGCCTATTTTAACTCTTTATGTGGCATTCGTGTCTTCAATGGCTCTCTTAATCAGCTTCTTATTAGTTGGTGATGTGGCTGCAATTCGTCCTCCCGTCTCCTCAAATGGCTTACTTCTATTATTCCAGCTCTCATGTCTTGGGAATTATGGGTGGCTCGAAATAAAAGCCGCTTTGATGGTAAGAGCATGCATGTTGGTGATATTATCTATAAGATTCATTCTCAAGTTACTAATATTGCTTCGGCCTTCCCCCTCTCCTTTCCTAAAATCAGCTCGGACATCACTTTGATCCATGACTTTCAGATTCATATCAATATCCCTCGGTCTTTACCTTTTAAAGTGGTTGTGTGGGATACTCCGGGACAGAATGAGGTTAAAATCAACACGGATGGAGTTTCCCGGGGCAATCCCGGTCTAGCTTCGGGAGGAGGTATTTTTCGTGATCACAATGGTTATTTTATCTATGGCTTTGCAAACTTTTATGGTGCTGAATCTAACATGGTATCTGAAGCTCTAGCTTCTAGAGATGGCCTTTATGCAGCCCACACTAGAGGATACCATCGTGTTTGGTTGGAGGTAGATTCTCAAGTTCTAATGAGCATCATCATTAAGGACTATCATATTCCTTGGGCAATTTGGTATGTTATTGCACACATTCACTGGCTCATGGACATCATGGAGGTTAGGGTTTCACATATTTTTCGAGAAGGTAATGGTATTGCTGATTCTCTTGCTAATTTAGGCGCGGATGAAGGCCATGATTTGGAGTTTCTGAATGATTATGATCTTCCTCAACCTTGTCAAGGGATGCTCTCTTTGGACAAGAAACGTATCCCTCATATTAGATATAAATAATTGTTTAATGGCTAGATTCTTATATAGATTATTCACGGTTTTTGGTAGTCTCCCGTCCCTATATTGTAGAGGAGCTTACTCTTTGTGTAAGCCCTCCCCCCTAGTTTTTATTCATTGGTGGTTGAGGTTGTCATGTCCCCCACTATGTTTGTATTCAATTTCTTTTATTAATAAAATTTAGGGAGGTACCACCCTCCTTTCGCCAAAAAAAAAAAAGTGGTATAGAAGCGGATCCCGCTAAGATCAAAGCCATCATTGACATGCCTCCACCTAAGACGCAAAGAGAAGTCAAAGGATTTATGGGTTGCCTTCAATACATTAGTCGTTTCATTAATCAACTCACAACGATGTGCGAGCCCATTTTTAAGCTCCTCAAGAAGAATGCATCCCTAGAATGGAAGTCCCAAGAAGACTTCGAAAAGATCAAGGAATACTTAGTGAATCCGCCAGTGTTGGTTCCACCGCACAAAGAGAAGCCGTCGCTTCCAAGGGGCTGAATTGAATTACTCTGCATTAGAAAAGTCGTGTGCTGCACTGGTATAGGTAGCTGAGAGACTTAAGCCGTACATGGAAGCGTTCCCTGTACAACTGATTGCCCGAATGGACCCAATGAAATATATCTTCCAAAAATCGCATGTCTCCTCTAGGATAGCCAAATGGTACTTCATGCTCGTGGGGTACGATATCACTTACATCACACAGAAATCCGTGAGAGGAAGAGTTTTCGCAGATCATTTAGCCGAATTTCCATGTGATGAAGTGAAGGGGGAAGACCCGCGATTCCCTGATGAGGATATCATGGCAATAACAAAAAATAAATGGCAATTATTATTCGATGGCGCAGCCAATAAAAGGGGATATGGCATTGGTATGTTACTAGTAGACCCCTCAGATTTCTACACTCCACTCGAAATTCGCCTTGACTTTGAGGCCACTAACAATATTGCCGAGTACGAAGCTTGCATAGCTTGATAGGAAAAAAGGCTTTCTCTCTCTAGAAACACACACTCAAGGTGCGACTAGTGTGTGTCTCCTCCTCCGGTTTTGCCCTAGGGTTCATCCCTAGGGTTTCTCGCTTTCAATCATGGCTGCTCCGTCTGCTTGGTCCTCATCTTTGAATTCCAGTTCCTTTAACCCGTATTACAACCCTAATGTTGAAGCCTCCCATCAAAACCCTAGTGCGGCGGCCATAATCCCTCATGCAAACCCTAATTCTGAATCCTCGCCGCAAAACCCTAATCTTGTTTCGCCGCAAACAACCTCTCCTTCTCTTCCCACCCCTAAACCTAATTCTATTGCTGCGCCTCAATCCAAATCATTCGCTGAATTGTTCTCCCCAATTAATCATGGCACCTGCTCTTTTCCAATCGTCCCTTTAGCAACACACAAGGGTACCCCTTCGATACAGCTTACCAAGGAAGCTATTCAAAATCTTGTGCAACCATTTAAGTGGACTTTAGTTGGCAAATTCTCGCATGGTAGGCCGTCTATGGAGGATACTCGTATTGTCTTCTCGACGTTTAATCTGAAAGGGGCTTATAAATTGGGACAATTAGACGCCAAGCATCTGCTTATTCAACTCTCTATGGAAGAGGACTACCAATGTATTTGGATGAAGGAGGTTTGGTACATTCATAAATTCCCTATGAGAACCTTGGCATGGTCACCTTCGTGGTGCCCTGAGCAAGAATCTCCCATAGTTCCGGTATGGGTAGGTCTTCCTGGCCTTCCAATTCATCTTTTTAATAAATCTATTATCTTCTCCTTGGCAAAAGCTATTGGCACACCCTTGTCGCTTTATAAACCCACTACTGAATTAACTAGACCTAGCATTGCTAAGGTTCTAGTTCAAGTTGATGTTATGAAGAAATTACCTCAGGAAGTTTTCATTGATTGTGGGGATTTTATCCCAAGTTTTTATCAGAAGATTGAGTATGACAATCTGCCTAAGTATTGCAAACATTGCTTTATGTTGGGTCTTGTAAGAGGGCTAATCCTACCCTTGGTTCGAAGGTTGCTGGCAAACAAAAAGATGAAGGATGTGTAAAGGAGAAAGCGGAGAAGGTTTATATTCCAAAACAGGATGGATTGCAGCCATCAAAGATTTCCTCTAGTGGTGGTACTAAAATTGATGGTGTGGCTCAAGAAATTGAGATTGTTGATCTTGGTGGGATGGTCCAGACTGAGCAAATATCAGATGTTCCTGTTAGCAAGGTAAATGAGGCGACTAAGGAGAAAGTTCCCACTACGGCTAAAAGAGGCCAACCCTTACCTGAGGCTGTCCAAAAGACTTTAAATAATGCGTGTACTAAGGTTATCAATATGGCTAGTGGTGCTATTTCTGGACCTAAAAATGATGATATTGAGATTGTGTTGAATAATGTTGCTGCGCACAAAGAGCTTAATCAGCATTCTAGCTCTCCTCAAGTTGTTATCAGTGAAGCTAATGTTGAACCTAGTAATACTGTATCTAACTTGAATCTTTCCCCAAGAGCTCCTCCCTCATCTACTTCCTTTGTTACTGATCATGCTGGTTCTACTCCGTTTGCCGGTCTTTCTCATACAGATGCAGATGGCTTCACTGAAGTGAAGTCACAGAAAAAGAGAAGCAAATCTGTTTCCCCACCTTCCTAAGATGGTACTTCTTTTACTCTTCTTTATTTGGTTTCCAATGGTAGCGTTGATTAATTGGAATGTGAGAGGGATTGGTAATAAATCTTCTCTCCGTAGACTGAAAAGATTAGTTCATTTGTATGGTGCGTCTTTTGTTGCTATTTCTGAGCCTATGATTACTTCTGCTCATCTTGTTAAAACCAAAAGAGCTCTTGGTTGTATTGGGGGTATAGCCAATTGCACTAATAAAATATGGGTGTTTTGGAAACATGGTTTTGATTGTCTTGTTATTCATGATTCTGGGCAAGAACTATCTCTTCAGGTCACTCATTCTTTATGGAATTCTCCTGCTTATTTAACCGTGGTTTATGCTAGCTGCGATCGTTATGAAAGGAGGCTTTTATGGGATAATCTTTTGAATATGGATGTGGGGGACAATCCGTGGCTTATTGTTGGGGACTTTAATTGTGTTCTTGAGCAGTCAGAGATGATGGGTGGTAGGCCTATTAAAGAAAAAGTTGTTGAAGAATTTTCAGATACGGTTCAGGTTCTTGGTCTTATTGATGCGGGTTATCGTGGTAATGGCTTCACTTGGGTGGATAAACCTCGTGGTCGCCCTACCATTTTTCAAAGGCTGGATAGGGCTTTTTATAATACTCATTGGTTGGCAAAGTTCCATACCACTAGTGTCACTCATTTAAATAGAACTTGCTCGGACCATTCTCCCCTTGTGATTCAAGTTCATACTGAGGCTGATATCATTCGAGGAAGCTTTCGTTTTTTGAATGTGTGGCTGAAGCATCCTAAATTTCATTCTCTTGTAGCGGACTCGTGGAAAGAATATATGGATGGTAGACCGATGGTTTGTTTTGCAAAAAAACTTTCTCGATTAAAGAAGGATATTTCGGGCTGGAATAAAGAAAGCTTTGGGCGGATTGATCAACAAATAAAAATGGCTGAAGACAATGTTACTCGATGTGAGTTGGTGAGTCAGGATGACCCATCGGATGAGCATACTATTGCGTTGAACTTGGCTAAGGCTGATTTGCTGGGGAAATTAAAAATGGAGGAAGCTTTTTGGTGTCAAAAAGCCAATATTTCTTGGCTCAAAGATGGTGATAAGAATACTAAGTTTTTTCATTCTTATGTTCGGAAAAAGAGGCAAAAGCTTTTCATTCATCGAATTAGGGATTCCAATGGGAGGTGGATTCATTCAAAGGAGGATATTAAGAAGGAAGCGGTGGATTTTTATTCGGACCAGTTGCAAAAGTCTCATGATAATCCTAGTGATAATATTCTAGATGCCATCCCTACTTTGATCACGGAGGAGGATAATTTGATGCTCACAGCTCTACCTTCTTTCGAGGAGATTAAACAGGTGGTGTGGTCTATGAATGGTCAAAGTGCTGCTGGCCCAGATGGTTTTACAGGTGCTTTCTATCAATCTTGTTGGGATATTATAAAAGATGACTTTGTCCGTGCCATTAAGGAATTCTTTGCAGGGCATGCGATGCCAAGGAGCTGGACTAGTACTATTATTGTTACTATCCCCAAGGTTATTTCTCCTGCGACTTTCTCCGAGTTGAGACCCATTAGTCTTTGTAATTTCTCGAATAAAGTTATTACAAAACTGTTGAACTCTCGGCTTGCTCCTATTCCCCCAAGAATTATCTCTCCGTAGCAAAGTGGATTTGTTCAAGGTAGATTAATCCATGAAAATGTCCTCCTTGCTCAAGAGTTGAGGCAATCTCTTAAGAAGAAGGTTTGGGGTTCTAATGTTATTTTAAAGCTGGATATGGCGAAGGCCTATGACCGTCTATCTTGGTTTTCTCTTATTAAAGTTTTGAGAAAGTTTGGATTTAATGAGGTGTGGAATGATATGATCTTTCGATGCATTTCTTCCTGTTGGTCTTCGGTCCTTGTTAATGGCGAAAGTAGTGGTTTCTTTCATTCTTCTCGTGGACTTAGACAAGGCGATCCTATTTCTCCTACTCTATTCATTATTGCTGCTGAGGTTTTAAGTCGGGGCTTAAATATTCTTCATGAGGAATCTCCTCATTTTAGATATCAGGCCCATATTCACACCCCCATGATATCCCACTTAGCTTATGCAGATGATGTTGTTATTTTCTTCAATGGTTCTAAAGACTCTCATGATGCTCATATTAGGTGCTTGAATTGGTACCAATCTTTTTCTGGCCAGTTGGTTAGTGTGGCAAAGTCCTGCTTCATTATTGGTGTTCAAAATGAGGATAGGGATGCTATTATCACTGAATCTACGGGATTTCAAAAGAAGGATCTTCCCATTATTTATTTCGGTTGCCCTCTATGTTGGTCGGAAAAGGATCTCCTTGTTTGATCCAGTGTTGCGAAAGATGGAAGCTCTTTTTTTTTTTTGGCGAAAAGAGGACGGTACCTCCCTAGATTTTATTAATTAAAGAAAATGCATACAAACAAGGTGGAGGACATGACAACCTCAACCACCAGGAAAACGAAAACTAGGGGGGAGGACTTACAAAAATCGTAAGGCCCTCTACAATAAAGGGAAGGGATCCTACAAACCATAGAGAGAAGTCTAAAAAGATATCTAGCCATAGAACTAAGCCAATCAGGTCCGAATGGATGGAACTCCATCCTTGTCCAGAGTGTAAGCTCCATGACACAAAGGAGGGAGAGTAGATTGATGATACCATACAAGATTAGTTTTTTGATCAGCCGCTTCATTTGCCAACCCATCAGCAACATGATTACCTTGCCTCAAGATGTGAGTAACTCGAACGTGAATAAAACTCATAATATAATGGATCCTTTGAATAAAATATTCTATGTCCCATGGAATATGATACACCTTTGTGATGATTTTCATTAGAACCTCCGAATCCACCTCTAACCAAACATTAGCAATACCAAATTCCTGAGCATAAAGAAGACCATCAAGAGAAGCCCTAGCCTCAGCCCACATATTGGTTTTAACCCCATAAAACTTGCCAAATGCAAACATGAAGTCCCCATGAGAGTTACGGAAAATACCACCACCCGAGGCTATACCCGGGTTCCCTCTAGACACACCATTCGTATTTAATTTGTATATACCATGCGCCGGTTTAGACCAAGTGACTAATCGAATAACATTAGGCCGAGGGAACACTGTGCTAATAGAAAAGACTTGGGCCAAGTGAGATTCAGAACTAGCAAATGACAGCTTGAAACCTTTGAGGATATCGATCACTTGTTGAATAGTAGAGGAGATTAAAGTGTGAAGGAGAGGTTTGATTCCTTCAAAAAACCATTTGTTCCGGTGACACCACAAAGTCCAGCATATAACCCTGGGAAGAATCTGAAAGAGCCATTTTGAAAACATGCTTGAGCCCCTAGGAATTTTAGACCACCACGAGCAAAGAAGCTGTCTAAAATTTCCCATTTGAAGCGATTTACTAAGAAGAATACCAAAATGAGACCAAGCTTCTCTAGCCAACTCTCCAAACACAAAATTATGGTCAATAGATTCATAATGAGGAGTAGCACAACAAAAACACTTCGAAACCAATTGAATACCTCGTTTTTGGATGTTGTCACCCGTAGGAAGCCCCCGATTTAAAGCTCTCCAAAGAAGGATAGACATCTTGATAGGAAGGTGTTTATGCCAAATATTTTTGAAAACCATGTGAGTAACTTGCCTTTGACGGCATTCACGCCAAGCAGAATTGGTTGTAAACTTTCTCGAGGTCGAAGACTTCCAAATAATCGTATCTTCCACCCCACTAAGCAAAATATGTTGCTCCAAAATTAAAGAGAGCAGAGGCTGTCCAAAAGAATCTTGAATGTGGGCATGCCGAGGATGAGAATTTTCAAACAAGGTCGAAATTTCAACATGATCATGGGGGAGGCTAGGAGGAATACCATCCAGCCATTTCTCATGGATAGAAATAAGACCTTGCCCAACCCTCCAACCAATACGATCTTCCATGAAGTCTTTAACACTAATCATTCTTCTCCAAACATGAGAAGCAAAACTTGTAATCACGGCATCCATTGGATGTATTTCAAAACAATATTTGCCGAGCATAAAAGAAGACCATAACGAAGCAGACCCACGGAGCCGCCACCATAGTTTCATGGCAAAAGACGTACTTATGTCTTCAAATTTCTGAATACCAAGACCTCCTTCATCTTGAGGCTTACTAACCCGATCCCAACCAATCCAATGACATTTATGATGCCCATCAATACCACTCCAAAAGAAATTCATGATCATACGTTGCATGGCTGTTATAACACCTTTGGGAGGCTCAAGAACGGACATATAATACAAAGGAATAGATTGAAGACAGGATTTAATAAGTGTTACCTTAGCACCATACGAAAGCAACTTTCCTTGCCATGAAACCAGACAAGATTCCATCTTCCGAAGCAAAGGATCAAACAACGTTTGAGTCTTCCTGCCCACATAGAGAGGACATCCCAAATAGGATAAAGGAAGGTCCTTCTTTTGAGACCCCGTGGCAGCCATATTAGCAGCATCTTTGGCCTCATCAAATTTCCCGGTTACAAAACATGATTTTCCAATGCTAACCAATTGACCCGAAAAAGATTGATATTTCTCCAAACAAGACATGTGTTGGTGAAGAGAATCCTGCGCTCCATTGCAGAATATGATAATGTCGTCCGCATAGGAGAGATGAGAAACAATATGAGTGTGAGGATGTGTTTTGTATCGAAAACGAGGCTGGCTTTCATGAAGAAAATTAAGGCCACGGCTGAGAATTTCAGCTGCAATAATGAATAAGCTAGGGGATAACGGATCACCTTGACGTAACCCTCTAGAAGACTTAAAGAAACCACAACTTTCTCCATTTAGTAAAATAGAAAACCAACATTCTGAAATGCAGCGATATACCATATCGACCCATTCAATAGCAAAACCCAATTTCTTGAGAACTTTAATCAAGGAGACCCAAGAAATTCTATCATACGCTTTGGCCATGTCCAATTTAATAGCAATATTGGACCCACGGACTTTCTTGGTAATAGAATGCATCAAGACCAATGGGACGGAGATCCGAGAAAGAACTCCTTTATAGCGCGATGAAGATCAGTTTAATGATGTCCCAACAAGCCGTGTAAAACAAACCTGTAAAACCGTCCGGGCCAGCAGCACTTTGACCGTTCATACCTTTAACAACTTCATAAATCTCCTCTAAAGAAGGAGTAGCAATAAGAGATGCATTGTCTTCATTGGTAATCAAGGAGGGGATGAGATGTAAGAGATCATCATGATCATTAGAATACGACTCCGCCACTTCAGCCCGAAGCTGATGATGATAAAATGCCACGGCTTCATTTTGAATGTCTTCTTTAGAAGTAAGAAGATTACCCTCCCTGTCTCGGATACGATGAATGAACAATCTTTGTCTTTTCTTTTTCACATAAGCATGAAAAAATTTAGTATTTCTATCACCTTCTTTAATCCACCGGATATTAGCTTTTTGTCTCCAAAAAGACTCCTCAATGTTAAGAGTATGCTGCAAATGTGCATGTGCAAGGCTAAGAGCAGCCCTAGTCTCGGCACAAGGATCATATTCAACCTCCCTTTCTCTCTTCAAAACTTCATCCTCAGCAAGAGCAATTTTTTGATCAATACGACCAAAATCATTTTTATTCCAAGCAGATAAAGATTTCCTTAGCTGAGCAAGCTTCTTACCGAAACAAACCATAGGCCTACCATCCATCCACTCCTTCCAAGATTGAGACACTGTATCACTGAAAGAAGCATGATTAATCCAAGCATTTATGAAGCGGAAAGAACCTTTTACTGTCTCGGCATCCACTTTAATAGAAATCAGCAGCGGTGCATGATCAGAACAAGTTCTATTTAAATTAGTAATAGCTGTACTATTAAAAGAATGCAACCACAACTCATTATAGAAAACTCTATGATATACGTTGGAGAATAGACCTCCTACCCAATCTTTTATTCCACCAAGTATATTTAGAACCCATAAATCCAGCATCTACAAGAGAAGCAACTTGAATAGTATCGGAAAATTCCCTTATCTTCTCAGGCGTGACAGGAACCCCTCCAAGCTTATCTTCCTGATCAAGAACAGCATTAAAATCCCCACAAACCATCCATGCAAGCTGATTGGAACTAAGAGATATTAAGTCATCCCATAACTCTCTTCTATCATATTTGTTACAAAGAGCATGAACACAAGTCACAATCACCGGATTAGGCCATAGCAAATGAGAAATCTGAACCGTAAGAGATTAAACACCTTCATGAATAATTTGACAATTAAATCCATGCTTTCACACAAACCATATTCTACCACAAGTATTTGCAAAACCTCCAGTACAATGAAGCTTACGAACAATAGAAGGGATATGACAGGGGTGCTGTTTTGGCTCAAAAATGGCCATAGCAGAAGCCCGATGCAAGTTAAACAATTTATTCATTCTCCGAATGGTGGCATTATTAGCTAAACCACGGAGATTCCAACAGAGAACAGCTACCATTGAGAAACAATAGGAAAAAATAAGAGCAGCTCCAACGAGCAAAGTTAAGATGGAGGACTAGCAGATTTACTACGATTCTTTCGAGAAGAAACCATAGTAAAATCATCAGCATCCGTCTTGGAGTTAGGGTTGAGAAAAGGAGTAGAGCCTGCTAATTCAGTTACATACTTAGACGAAGCACGAGGGGAGAGGTTAAGACCTGAAATGGAATGATTAATCTCCTCATCAACAGCAATCACCTCAACAAAATTTGTGTTATCCGAAGCCAAACCAACCTGTTGCTCTTTATGGGCATTTATTTTTCCTTGAATGGAAGCTAAATCATTATTATCGTCCACCAAAACAGATTTAGTAGAGGTATTTCTTGCCTCTTCTAAAGTATCTGGGACAGTTTTTTTACTACATTCCTTTATAACATTAGAGCACGCCCTTTGTAGGGCTTTCTAACAGCCTCCGGCAAAGGTAGCCCCCTTTTCGCCACTCTAGGACCTTCCCCCAAATGTTGTTCACTACTAGCAGAACCATCTTTGACCTCCTTGCCTTTAACACAATCACCATTCTGCAAACAGGCAAATTTTTCCCCATGTAGATAATCCTTTTCCTTAGCACTATCGACTTTGGATTTTTCTGCCCAAACTTTGGTAGAATCAGAATTTCCATCAACATTCTGTGACTCTTTCTTCTGAACAAGATTTGATTGCTGCTTATTAACATTCAAATGAGGGTTAGCTTTTTTACACTGAGCAAACTCATGCCCAAACATCCAACAGTTCTTACAATAACTTGGTAAATTATCATATTCCACCTTTGAAAAAAACTAGGACTAGCATCACCACAATCAACATAGATCTCATGGGGGAGTTTTTTAAGGACATCAACTTGAATGAGAATTTTAGCAATACTTGGCCTCAAGAATTCAGAGGTAGCTTTATCTAAGCTTAGAGGGGTTCCAATCATAGAGGCCAATGTGAAAAGGAAAGCTTTATTCATCAAATGAATTGGTAGAGAAGGAAGCCCTACCCAATTTATAACTGCCTTTAAGTTGAAACTTGACAAAAGAGATCTGTGCCTCTTCCATGGAAGGACGCCCATGTGAAAATTTACCAACCAAGAAAATTTAAAAGGTTTAGCAAAAGCATCAATGATATCTTTATTGAGTTTCACCGAGGGAATCCCTTTGAAATTACCTGTTTGAATTGATGTAGCGGCGGAATTGATAGGGTTCGAAACCCCATTCTGAGAATGAATTGCCGGCTGGGAAAACAAGTCTGCAAATGAATTGGTGATCGTATGAGATCTGGATTGAATTCCAACGATATCAGAAGGATTAGGATTAGTTTGGACGGACGGGGTAGGGTTAGTGTTAGGGTTTGCATGGGGGGCATGTTGCGCCGCATAAAGGTTGTGTGCCGCGCTAGGGTTTTGAACGAGATTAGAATTCTGAGAGATCGAAGGATTGTAGTAAGGATTGCGTGAGCTAGAGTTCAGTGAAGGGAAGAGAGAAACCGGGGGAGCCATAGCCGCCGGCAATGACCCTAGGGCAAAACCCTAGAATAGGAGAGGGAGGAGACGAAACCCTAGAGAGAATCACCTAGAGAGATGGATGGATGAATCTATGGGCAATCGAAAGATGGAAGCTCGTTTAGCTACATGGCAAGGTAAACTTCTTTCTTTCGGTGCTAAGTTAACGCTCATTAAAACGTGTCTTCAGGCTATCCCGATGTATTACATTGCTCTTCTTGACCCTCCTAAGGGTGTGATGAAATCAATGTATCGCCTCATTTCTAATTTCTTTTGGTGTAATGAGGATGACACCCATAAATGTCATTGGGTTCGGAGATCCAATATGTTTCTCCCTTATTCTAAAGGAGGTCTTGCGCTTCGAAAGTTTGAGGATATGGCTATGGCTCTTTCTATGAAGCTGTGGTGGCGTTTTAGGAGAACTAATTCTCTATGGACTGATTTTATGACATCAAAATATTGTCATGGGTCTCACCCTATGGATGCTTCAATCACTTCTTTTGCTTCTCAGATTTGGCGCAGAATGCTTAATGCTAAACCATTGGTTGAAAGCAACATTTGTTGGCGGATTGGGAGAGGTGATATCTATGTTCATGACCACTGGATGTCTGATCCTACTCATTTGACTGGAAACCATGTTGAAATATCATCTCTTTTCTTGAATGGGCATCCTCGAATGGACTATATTCAGAATGTTTATGGATCCCAGTTGCTATGCTTTATTCGGGACAACAATATTCAGCTGATGGATAGGCCGGATACCTTGTTTTGGCTCCATGATGTCTCGAGCAAATTCTCAGTTTCTTCGGCATGGACTGTTTGTAGAGATAAAGGTATCTCTAAACCTCTTTTTGAGCATTTTTGGCACAAGCATATTCCTCTTAAAATCTCAGTCTTTATGTGGCGCATTCTCCACCGTGGCCTTCCTATTGATTGTGCCATTCAGAAGAGGGGTATTCTTCTAGCTTCTTCTTGTAGTTGCTGCTCTAGGCTGCTATTGAAGATTTGGATCACTTGTTCGTGCATGGAGACATTGCAAATGAAGTTTGGAGCTATTTTGCGAATATGCTGGGCCTTAGGTTTTATTCATTTAACATACAATCCATTTTGGCTAGTTGGTGGTTTAATAATTCTGATCGGAAGGCTCATGGAATTTCTTGGTTAAGACGGCTGCTTCCTTGCTATCTTATGGGAGATTTGGAAAAGTAGAAATAAAGCTAGATTTGATAACGTCAAAATGTCCCCATCTAGCATTATTTCTTCGGTTAATAGTTCTATCAAAGATGTTGTCAAAGCTTTTGATATTCAATTTTTGGGTTCTTGGAGTGCGGTTCAGATTTTTGGGTTATTTGGTATTTCGACTCATCCTTTGGTTAACAAAAAGTTGAGGTTGGTTTCGTGGATTCCTCCGTCCATTGAGCCTTTTAAGCTTAACTCTGATGGTGCTTCGAAAGGTAATCTGGGTATTATCTCTAGAGGTGGTGTTATCCGAAATGCTAAAGGGGATTTCATTTTTGCTTTCTCTCATTTCTATGGGCATGGTTCTAATATGATTGCTGAGGTTAAGGCCATTCGGGATGGCTTGATTTTTGCTAGGAATTTCGGTATTTCTTCCTTGTGGCTTGAGATTGATTCTGAAGTCCTTTTAAAAATCTTAATTGAGGATTATCATATCCCTTGGTCCATTTGGTATGCTGTCTTGGAGATTAAACGCCTATTGCTTCTAATGTCAGTTCAGATCACTCATATTCTTCGCGAAGGTAATGAGGTCGCCGATGGGCTTGCTAATATTGCAGCAATATCTCACTCTAACTCGTGTTACTATTCTTTTGATACTCTCCCTAATGTTTGCAAGCCTTTTGTGTTGGTTCGCTCCTCCACTTCGTATATCCGGATTAGATAGTTCTTGGTTGTTTGTTTCTTGGCTAGGTTTTTGTTTAGGCTTTTAATGTTATTATCCCCTTATTGTAGAGGACCTTACAACTTGTGTAAGGCCTCCACCCGTTATTCCCTATCCCGGTGGTTGAGGTTGTCATGTCCCCCACCTTGCTTGTACTATTTTTCTTTAATTAATAAAATCTAGGGAGGTACCATCCTCTTTTCGCCAAAAAAAGAGTACGAATCTTGCATAGCGGGACTTGAAGCAACCTTAGAGAGAAATGTGACCGAACTAGAGGTGTACGGAGATTCACAACTTATAATCTATCAGTCACTCAAGAAATGGAAGGTACAAGACCCTACACTCCAGAAATACAACGACCATCTCCAAGACTTGGTCAAACAGTTCAAAGAGGTCACTTTCTACTACCTTTCTAGAGATAAAAACCGCTTAGCAGACTCGCTAGCCATGCTAGCATCACTTGTGGAGATCCCCGAATGGACTGAGGTCAAGACCTTCAAAGTCACGAGGCGAGTGACTCCTGCTTACTACTCAATCATAAGCTTGCACGACTACAAAGAAGAGTGTAACTCTGTGAATGCCTTGGACGATAAACCTTGGTATCATGATTTATGGAGTTTCCTCCTAGACGGAACATTCCCATCAGACGCATCACCTAAAGCGAAGATAGCCCTCAAACGGTTTTCCGCCCAATTCATTATTATAGGTGAACGCCTCTACAAGAAACACCACGAGCAGTGTCTACTCTGTGCCGATGAGCACGAAACCGTAAAAATCATGGACCAAGTCCATCAAGGAGTCTGTGGAAACCACATGAATGGCAATATGCTAGCAAAGAAAATCATCTAACTAGGGTACTATTGAGCTACAATGGAAGTCGACTGCACCAACATGGTTAAGAAATGCCACAAGTGCCAGATATATGCCAACTTGCAACACGCACCACCTTCCGTGTTATACCCTATGACATCCCCTTGGCCATTTCTACATGGGGAATAGATGTCATTGGCAAAGTCTCACCGACAGGTCACAACGGGCACTCATTCGTATTAGTCGCCGTTGATTACTTCACTAAATGGATCGAGGCTCAATCCTACAAAGTCTTGAATGCCAGAAAGGTGGATGAGTTCATTAAACCAACATCATATACCGATATGGGGTGCCTCATGAGATGATATCTGACAACGGCATGCACTTTGAGAAAGATTGTGACCAATTACTCGCAGAGTACAAAATAGAGAGACATCAGTCATCACCGTACCGACCACAAACCAATGGAGCAGTCGAAGCTGCTAACAAGACCATTGAGACCATCATTAGGAAAATGGCTAAGACTGGCAGAGACTGGCCCGACAAGCTACCTTTTGCACTCTGGGACTACCGCACTTCAATCCGTACAGCCACCGGTGAAACTCCATACGCCCTAGCCTATGGGATGGAAGCAGTGCTACCAATCGAATTAGAAGTACCATCAATAAGGGTTCTCTTAGAAAACCAAGTGAATGAAGTCGCATGGTTAGACAGCCATTATGAACAACTATCCCTGCTAGATGAACGATGAGTCCGAGCCGCCGAGCATATCCAAGCATATCAACGGAGAATGGCCCGAGCATTTAATAAGAAAGTCAAGACCAGAAACATCAAAGAAGGGGACCTTGTCCTACGCGAACATCGTCCTGGACCATTCAATCCTATGGGAAAGTGGGGACCAAGATGGATAGGCCCTTACATCGTCAAGAAGGTATTCTCCGGAGGAGTGGTACAACTCGCAGACCTAGATGGAGATCAACTGCCGAAGCCCGTCAACGTGGACAAGCTGAAGAAGTACTATGCATAAGTCCGTCCCCTGCTTCAAAAGAAAAGAAAAGAGGAAAGCTCGCTAGGTTGAAAACCCGTAAGGGCGGCCTATGCAAAAGTTAGAGCAGAGAGCACGAGAAAAGAAGCCCGCTAGATTGAAAACCTGAAAGGGCGGTCTAGGCAAAAATCAGGGTGTGCATAACAAAAAAAAAGGTGGGGACAGTCTCGTATGAGACACTTATGTCTCGTGCGAGACATGTCAGTCAGCAGACATATTTTTCTCTTTCTTAAACAAGAACTACGATGACCTGAGCTCCTTATTTAATTGATGTAAAAGGAGAACGTAGGCAGCTTTTGGTCCGGTGTATTCAATAAATAAAATCAAAATCTTGTCTTCTTATTAATTGAATGCATTTCAAGAAAGCAATAAGAAAATTTCTAACATGAATACCAACTTGCAAAAGAAAAATAAATAAAATACAAAAAGTCTAAACATTGGTCTATCTATGGCAATCTCTCGATACTCCTAAGGACCTATTTCTTCCTTAACTTAGTAGGGGCTTGACCATGATCCGCCTTGTCATCCCTCTTCCTCTTGTGCAAAGGTATCTCAAAACCAGGAGGAACATCGAGTCGACTGAACACCGAGGGAGTCAGTCTCGCAAACTCATGAGGCCTATCCAGAGCTTGGAATTTGCCGGGAAGTCCGTTCGCTCTCTTCTCGTAGAAGTCACTATCCATAAAGTCTTGAGTGGCATCTACTCTGAAATTAGAAGGATCCTCCTTAGCTTCCTTCTTCCTCAAATCCAAGATAGGCTCGAATTGGTCCCCCAACAGAGAGCGGCGGATCTCATCAATACCCTCGACACTAGGATGGAGTTCCGAGAGAAACCAATTCAAGTATTTATCCGACAAATAGATGCTCCCTCCATCATGACGAAGATTGGTCCAACGATTCATAGTGGTGCCTTGCCCCCAAGCGCGAGCCAAGCTCGTAGAGAACTCTGAGTCCATGAAAGAAATGTCTCGAGGCCGTCCCCCTGACAAGAAAGTGTCCTGCTGTTGACCGAATTGCCGCATTACCCTTCGAGCAAAATAGAAAGAGGAGTCCCTCAAACCCGGAAGGACGACCCTGTCGTACCCAAGGGTATTAGATACAAACCTCCTCACCTTCTAGAAGGATGGGCACCAAGCAATATCATTGGTCTCCGCTTTAGCAAAAAGATGAGCCCACTCCTCAATGCTGAGACCTTTCACTAACAGTCTCTGCCTATGGAAAGTATAAGGTGAATACTCGATCGGAGAGTCCAACAATTTGAAGTGTTCTCTAAGCCAAATGGTCAACAATAATGGACTTCTCCGAGTCATAGAGCCGGTTCGGTGTAACTCATCAAGACCATGAAGGGTCTCCCCCAAATGAGAGGGATTATGTTGAAGGCCCGTCCTCTAGATTGCAGAACGATGTCCACGAGCTCCGTGTCTGCCATGCCACACTTGCTCATGAAAAGCACGCTCCGAAATAAGCATAATGCCAAGAGGCAGCACTGGGAATCCACACCGTGACCACGAGTCACCCGACCTTTAAATCTCCTAGGCAAAGCGTGGAGATCGACATAGTGGTTATGAACGTAACTCTGCGCCTTAGGAAGGCCAATACTCAATAAGTCCCTAAGAGACTCCGCCGGTACCTTGTCACAATTAGGAACCGTAATCACCCCGGTCAACGGCATATCCAAGATAACCGCCATCTCCTCTACGGTAGGGACCATCTCGTTAAGTGAAAAGTTGAAGAGGTGAGTCGATGGATCCCAGAAGCGTGCAACTCCCTTTAAGAGGTCCTATTCCGGCTTTAGATTCTTCAAGGTGAAAAGAATCTTAAACCCGAACATCTCCACAAATCTCTCTTGGCGAGGTTTATTGAACGAACGAAAGAACGTTGCTAAGTCATTCTTGTAGCGTTCCACTAAACTCGAGTCCAAGGAAAACTCAGCAACAATTATTGATGAAGGAACGGACTTACTTAGGGCCATTGGGAGCAAAAGGTTGAGAATTCTACTCCAAAAGAAAGGTTCCCAGAACTGATTCAAGGCTGCATGGTATTCTAGGACGGACTAGAGGTGTTTATATACAAGTTTGGATACCAAATCCTTGAGGAAAAAAGAGAAACAGCCGCAGATTGAAAGGATGACTCGTACGAGACATCGATGTCTCGTACGAGGCATCTCCCAGTTCAGAACAGCGATAACTCTGCTCAAATCCCAGGTTGCCCAACAAGTCAAAACATGTCTCAATCACCTCAGAAATTCACCTGAAACAGTTCATACATCACATATAAATGGCCCAACGCGAATCCATCTCATAAAATTACCCCTCGGTTGACCAACCGGATATGAGTCAATACATTTACACAGTCAGAAATAAAACTAAAATTAACAAATGTATTGTGTGTTAGAGTTAGGAAATAACTGTTGCATAGGTACAAGCCAAAGAAAGAAAAAATGTCTTCGCCTAAGCCGAGGCAATAAATACATCATCAACAAAAGGGGAGAATGGGGGATCCTATCTAGGATGTGTCACCATTGACACACTATCATCCGTCGGTCCGAGGCCTCTTCCCGGAAGAAGCTAGCTCCGCCGTCTGATGAGCCAACCGTCCAAGCAGCCCCGCTGTCTCTCTCTTCATCCTCTTGGCATAGGCCATGAACTGGGCAAGCCGTCCCGCGACCTCTCTATACTCGGCAATAGGCACCTGTTGAATAGAGATGTCAGAATCTTCAGATAAATAATAAACAGAAAGATGAAATGGTAGAATGACAGAAATGACGGAAGGTCATAAATCATACCATGGTCGCATCAGCAGGAGGCACGAGTTCCTCAGGCATGTCATACTGGGCGGGAAGGTCCTCGACGCTCTCTATCCCCTCAGCCATGCTGTAGGTAAAGGAAGCTGGTCCAAGCTGTGGACGAAAAGGGACGTGGATAACTCCCTGGGCCTGAGCCTGATCACCCTCTATAATCAATCGGGGCATGAGACGAGCAAGGAAGTCCTGATAATCAGCCTCCAAGGACATGTGGTCAAAAGCATCCTGACCAATAATGAGGTCCCCTCTCTCCTCCTCCGCGATGGCATAAGAATTAAGCATATGAGCCGGCAGGTCAAAAGGGACAACGACGTTGAGTCTGCCACCACCCTGCTGGCGAGAGACTCTCTCTCCTAAGCAGAAGCATCCCTCGCCAAGGCCAATCATCAACAGCCTCATACCGGCAAACCCATGAACATGATCAATGCCCAGACTCTGCCATGGGAAAAAAGCGACAGCGGACTCAGGGACGGCCTCCTATCTGTCAAAATACAGCCTCATGCGCTCCACCATCATGTCAGCCCCCTCGGCCTGCTCATCACGGGTATCCCTGTTATCCCGGCGCCATCTCAGAGTATTTGGGAACATGACGGTGTTGTCTTGAAGATTGAAAGTAAAGAGACCAAACATGGGTCGACGCATGGTTAGCAAAAAGCGTCTCAGAAAAGGCCCACCACAGAAAACCACGGACAGCTGCAATACGGGTACCGGTCAGATGCATCTGGCCAGCATTGACAGTCACATAGGCATCGACCTTATCCCTCAAGGCCTTCAGAGGGACACCCTTGCCTAGGGTACGCAAAGAGAATCCCAGAAAATGCATCATGTCGTCCCTGCTAGGAGTAAATTCCGCATCCACCTCAAGCGGTTCACCGACGATGGCAAGCCCAGTAATTGCATGGAAGTCAGTAGGGGTCATGGTAGCCTCCCCCCCACCGCATGTGCATGGTATGAGTACTATCCCACCAGCACTCCCGGATGGCCTGGAGCAAGTGTACATTCCTCCTCTCACGACAAGGCCGTCAAAGAAGGGTTTCAACCCGAGGATCTCGATCTCTTCCTTCACCTCACCATTGAGAGTTGCCCACCTCTCTGCGACCGCTCGTACGCTGCCTCTACAGTTATTGATCACCCTGAATGACTGCAAACAACAGAGACAAAAGAAACAAATGTCAGAAAAACGGTAAAATCCTCATTCAAGCATTTTACCCAAAAAGTCACAGAATTGCCTAGAACGACAGTCGAAATCATGTACTACCATAGTACAATGATTTTCAGCATCAACAAGGGTGAAATTATATCAAAAGATCAGCCATGCACGATAAACCCTAGCAGCGATAATTCTAGGCGAAAAATTGGCGAAAGTCGAATTGCTAGAACACTAAATTGAGACATGCAACAACGAAATTGATGTGGAAACTCAATCAAAGGAAGAGATCCTTACCCGCCTAGTCCGAACGGCATGAGAAACGTGGTCCTCCGGGAACGGGCACAACTCATCCATCGCTCACACTTTACCCTTCATATGCCTACCAAAGAGGTGCTCTTTGTGGGAACGATGCACACCGGCCATTTAAAAGGGTTGGGAATCACTAGAACTTGGTGAAAACAAAGATTTTTGAGTGAGGAAATCGCCTAGGGTCGAAAGCTCCCGAGAATGAAATAGGAAAAGTGATTTGAAAATCACTTTCAGCGCCTAATATGCCTCTGTTCTGCGCAAAAAACAGAGAAGTCTCGTACGAGACATCGTTCCCTCGTACGAGGTATCCCCAGAAAAGTCTCAGAAAACCATGTTTTCTTGGGAAATTCCAGAAAAGCCCTGCTTTTAACAGAAAGGTAAGAAAAACCCTGCTTTAGACCAAGAGGTCAAATCTGAACCCGGTTCAAGATGGAACATTGAGTTGTCAACAAATGGATATTTTCATAATTGGAACAAGCAAAGTTGTTTCTCAGTACAATTTATCCTCACCGCGCATCCAAGATCATGGGTGAGCAACGAAATCTGCATCAGCAAACTTTAAATCCCACGACTGTCATCAAGACGTAAGTTAATGGCCCAAGATTTACAACCGGGTATCCCATGATTGTTATCAAAACGTAAGTTAATAACACAGGATCCCACTATTCAGAATCCCACAATTGTCATCAAGGTGTAAGCATAGGGTTCACATTTTCAACGGAAAGGCAGCCGCGTCGACTTTTTCTCTCTTCTCTCTTTCTAGTTCACTCCTTGCTTTTGCCGTCACCTAATTAGGGTTGCTGCCGTCCGTCTGATTTCATGGTTTTACCGGCTTCTTTTCCTTCCATTAACGCACATATTGACAAGGCCAGCCCATCCCACGTTATGATCCCTAATGCGGCGCCTATTATTGATGCGGCTACCCCTCAAGAAACCCTAGCAGCGCCGTCATCTCCCACGCAAAAGAAATCATTCGCCTCTATGTTGAAGAATCCCCAGGTTATTCCTACTCCGACCATTAATGTTGTTCCGGTGTCCACTTATAAGGGTGAACCTGCCCTTAAGTTTACGAAGGAGATGATCACTAATCTTGCTCAGCCATTTAAATACACACTTATTGGCAAATTCTCACATGGTCGCCCTAATATGGAAGAAACCCGACAATACTTTGTGAAATTTGGTTTGAAGGCAGATTTTGTCTTGGGTCACGTTGATGCCAAGCATATTCTGATTCGATTAATGCATGAAGGTGATTTCAATAGGCTATGGTCTCGTGAATCTTGGAGCCTTGGTAGACATCCGATGAGGGTCTTTAGGTGGACTCCCTCGTGGCATCCGGAGAAATACATCATTGTTCCCAGTTTGGGTGAGCCTTTCGGGTCTTCCAATCCACATGTTCAATAAGGTTTGTTTGTTTTCCATCGCCAGAATTTTTGGAGAACCTCTTTCCATTGATCAGCCTACGGCTACCCTTTCTCGACCAAGTGAAGCTAGGGTTTTGGTGCAGGTTGACCTTTTAAAGAAGCTTCCTTCTTGAGTTTTTATTGATTGTGGTGATGAGTTCTCAAGCTTTTATAAATCTTTAAAGTTCCTTAATCTGCCATACTACTGTAAACATTGTTATAAGCTTGGGCATGATGTTTCTACATGTTATTTCTTGAAACCGAGACAAGAGGCAATAAAGAATGATGTCAAACTGAATGAGAAGGTTCAGAATGATGCCGGGCAAGGAAATACTAAGAGTAGGTCGGAGGTTATGGGCAAAGAAACTTCAAAAGTAGGACGGATATCAGAAAAGCAATGATTGACCGTTTGACTTTTTCTCTCTTCTCTCTCCTCTAGCTTTCTTCTTGCTACCTTCGAAACCCTAATTAGGGTTTCAGATTTTCTTGGATCTTCAATCTTTCATGGCTTCATCTGGAGTGCTTAATGGTTCTAGTAGGTTTCCTAATGTTGATACTTCGTGCTTCCCTAATGTGCATGGAGTCCAGATTTTGGATGGAAATCCCAGCGCCGCCCAAGTTGTCCCTTGCGGCCAAGGATTCCCTTGTGCACAAGGAAATACTAGCGGACAAGGAATTTCCAATGTGTTGCCTAATGACGCATCTCCTAATCCTCCTCCCACTCGTATTCCTGATATTCCGCAACCCCAATCTCCTACAAATCTGAAATCCTTTGCGTCGATACTCAAAGGATCTGCTATTCCTTCGGCCCCTACAATTAATCTTGTTCCGATGTCTACCCACAAAGGTGAGCCGGCTATCAAACTTTCCAAGGAGATGATACAAACCCTAGCGCAGCCATTCAAATATACACTTGTTGGTAAGTTTTCGCATGGTCGTCCTTCTATGGAGATTACTCGTCAACACTTTATTAAGTTTGGGTTGAAAGCTGATTTTAAATTGGGACATGTTGATGCTAAACACATTCTGATTCAGTTGGTTCATAAGGGGGATTTTAATAGACTTTGGTCGAAGGAGCAATGGCATCTTGGGAGGTTCCCGATGAGGGTTTTTATATGGTCTCCATCCTGGCATCCAGGTAGGGAATCCTCTTTGTTTCCAGTTTGGGTAGGGCTGCCCAGTTTGCCAATTCACATGTTCAATAAGGTTTGTTTGTTTTCTATAGCTCGTATTTTTGGTGAACCTTTATCCATTGATCAACCTACAGCAAATTTGTCAAGGCCGAGTGTTGCTAAAATGTTGTTACAGGTTGATTTATTGAAGAAGCTGCCCTCTAGGGTTTATGTTGATTGTGGGGATGATTTTGATAGCTTTTGGCAGCCCATTGAGTATGATAATCTTCCCTTATACTGCAAACATTGTATAAGTTGGGCCATGATATGAATACTTGTTACTTTTTGCAACCTAAACAACAATATGTACCTAAAGATGATGCTCCAATCTCAAATCCTACGATGGCTAAGGGTGGAAAGGACAAGCAGATTCAGATTTATGTAGCTAAGAATAAAACTCAGAATGAGGGTGTTGAAGCTTCTTTAAATGGTCTAGAAGGACAGGTTAAACAGAAAATTGATCAAGATGTTATTGTTAGTGCAGCAAGTCAAGGTTTGCATAATGGTAGGAATGTTGTTACTGGTTTTAAGCCGTCACGCGCTCCCATTCCCTCTCATGCAAACCCTAATGATGCTAAGAAATCTCATCAAGAAACCGTGATTCATACTTCTAAGGTTACCCCTTTAAAATCTGGTATGTCCTCTTTTGTTGGTGGTGATATGCATGTTGCTGGATCTTCTAAGGCTACTAAGCCCTCCTCCCCTATTGGTTCTAAAAATATGTTTTCAAATCTGGTTACAAGTGGATTTAGTTTCCTCCCTAAGAGAGGTGCTCCCTTTGTTTCCCCTAACTCTCTTAAAGTTACAAGCAGCCTGAATAATGGGGGTTCAAATGAAAATAATTCGAGTAATAATGTTATTGTTGAGGATGGTTCTATCGAGCTTGAAGAGGAAAGGGTTTTCTCTAAAAGTAATGTTGTTAATGTTGGGGTTTCCAACAATGGTCCCAGCCCTAATACCATTATTATTGATGAAGACAAAGTTTTTGTGGAAGATGAGAAAGGTGATTCTGATTCGGAAATTATGGTTGAGGACTCTTCAATTAGAACTCACTCCAGTGATGTTATTATTGATAATTTGCAGCTATCTCCTAGAGGCCCACGTATGATTCTGAATTTGATATTCAAAACCTATCTTCATGTGCTCGTAATGAAAGTTCTGATGGTAAGGCTCCTGATGGTAGGAGCAATAGCTCGTCTTTGGCTTAAAAGCCCTTTTTTATTTCCTCTCCTGAAATCTATTACTATATAAAAACAGGAGTGCATGAAGCATCCCATTTTCCCGCCCAAATTTCACTCAGATAAAATGTCCAAACTGTCCTTATTAACATAGTTAAAATGTCCAAATTGCCCCTTATTAACAGTGTAATTAATTGGCAATGTATCATTCTGTTGACCTCGGTATACGAACTGAGCAAGTATTTACTAACAACTACACTTATCATGCATAGAAACGGAATAATTAAAAATCAACCCAGAAATCGAAAAGCCAGTGGTAAGCAGAAGGTCATTCTGTAACTATTTATTAGATCCCTTTCCTTTCATTCTTCAAGTATGCCCATAATTGACCTAGCTTATTAATGAAGCTTTGAAATAATTTTGAACAGCTGCACATTAATATTCTGTGACCATGCAATGTATCACATTTGCTATTTAATTTGCAAAGCGAGTCAACCCAGTTGTTATGTATCACATTTGCTAAGATTCAAATACAATACAATCAAATAATAATTAAATTAGGTACTTACTGTTACAAATAACCTCATAAATAAAAACTGTGTAAAAATAAAAAAAAACAATTCAAAAGTTACATGGAATGTGAAACGTTGCAGTCTCCTAATATAAATGCATGATTTCACCAGTCTTTACACACATTCACTTCTTTCTTCTTCTCCTTGACCATAAAGTACTTTTCACTATGGAGATGCCCGTTACTCTCTTAAGTTCAATTCGAAGGGGGCGATCGGATTGGAATGTCCACGTGAGGTAGCTTCCAAATGGAAAGTTGAACCGAAGCCCGATGTTCAGTTTCCGGAGAGTGAAGAGATGGTTGTTATAGATTCAGAGGTTGTATATTTTTTTTATTTCAAGCTATTGATTATTTTTATTATTCATATATTTAACATTTTTATATTCTGATGATTTTTTTAGGGGACGAGGATGCAAGCAACCATCCCCAAGTCACTCATGCAACAATTTTCATCACAGATAAGAGAGCGTGAAGTTTATTATTTGTCAAATATTTTGGTGACAAACAATCGTGGATTTAAAATAGTTAAACACCAATTCAGGTTGATGTTTATGGATTCTACTGAAGTCTTTAAGTGTTAGGGGAATGAATTTTCCCAAAGATATATTTCATTTAGTATCCTTTCCCAATATTAGTTCTATGCCCGATGTGGAAAGAAGTGAGCTAATAGGTATTTCATTTTATTCTACTATTTAAAATTTAAACAATTTTTTATATTTATATTACTAAAAGTTTTTACTATCCTCACTTACAGATATTGTTGGAAAAGTGGTTGGCAAAGGTACTCTAACGCATCAGCATGCAAATAGACTATCGCCTGGGAAAAAGTTTGTTGAAGTCTACCTTCAAGATACCAGGTATCTAAGAAAAAAATCCCAAATGTCTTTTGTTAAAAAAAAATTGTTTTCTTCTTCAAATGTATTATATATCTGCCTAGATTAAATTATTAGCACATTACTATAACAAAAAGAAAATATTAATGCAGTAAGAACAAGTTGAGTGTTACTTTTTGGGATGACTATGCCCCTAAGATCCTTACCCATATCGAAACCGCTGGTCCTGGTCCTTTGATTGTTCTCCTGCAAAACATGAAACCAAAGATATATCAAGGAATTATATTAGGCAATGGTTATATGTTGTTGCATTTTTTTTTTAAATCTAATCTTATTGGGATTTTATGTACATGTAAAATAGGATTGTCAAATACTTATTTTGCAACTAAAATACATGTGAGCAGTGTTTTCCCAGAAATCGAAGAGATGAAAAGGTAACTCTAAAAATATAACTTTATGATGTAATTTCCTGACTAATGGATTCACTAACATGTATAATTTTTAAATAAATATTATAGATTTTTTAGTGACGACCAGACTTCATCACACAATATTAGTCAAATCACTTCAACAACCAATCAAAATACTATTGAAGATCTAGCAAATGGGAATATTGAAGTTAAATCTGTTGCCGGCTTAATGAGTTCTATGGAGGTAACTGATTCATTGTTAAAGTAACTCATATTTTTTAAATCTAAAAATTGGACTTTATTATGACATATCTATATTATTCAGGTTGGTTATCACTGGATTCTGGGACAGATAACAGAGGTTTTCAAGGATGGTTTGTGGTTTTTCTGGAGCTGCCGAAGGTGTTACCAAAAGCTAAAAGAAGAAGAAAGTGGCTATGTTTGTGAGCAATGTCATAAGGTTGAGCCTATTCCATGCCCGAGGTATAGGGTTAGGGTTCCAATTATCTCGGGAGAAGAGGAGGGTCGTTTTATGTTATGGGACAAGTCTATTGAGATGCTTATTGGAAAGTCGGCAATACAACTTAAGGGGAAATATAGTGATAATTGGAAAAAATATCCTGAAGAAGTATTGATATTAGCAGGAAAAGCTTCTATTTTTCGGGTGAACGTCAAGCCCAAGAACATTGATGGGCAAGATGAAGTTATTGAGATTAATCAAGTCTGGGATGATTCAAAGACAATCGATAAATACATGAAGATTTTCTTGCCGGTCAATAAGGTACTAAAACAATTGATAGATACTTTTTTTAAACAATTAAAAATAGTTATTCACTGATCTTTATTATTTGAAAATTTTAGAGGAATGATCTTCTTAAGCAGTTGAAAGCCATGGGGGAGGAAGTGATTGAGGTATTGTCGAAATACTCCTCTTTTAGTATTATGACCTTGCATATATTGCACATAAACGACAAATTTCTAATAAATTTTCTTGAAAAAATATACAGATTTCAGATTCTGTAAGTGACAACGAGGACAAGACCCCATGTACTGCTGGAAACAAACGAAAGAGCAAATGTGTGGAGGATACCGCTACAACTAAGGATCAAGCTAAGATTTTGAAGTCGATTAAGATTGAAAAAGAGTAGAAGTATTGTTGGTTGATTTGTGTTGGGATTGTATTTTTGCTGGAAAAACTATGCTTTTCGTTATGGATTTTGTTGCTTCGTAACATGTATTGTTGGCTTACATTCTCGGGTTGTGACATTTAATTTTCTTTTGTTCGGAATCTGCGATTGCATAAAATTATTATAAAACACAGTTTAAAAAATGCATTATTTTGGAAATTTCAATACTTTACTAAAATCTGAATCAAGTCTGCTGATAAGTGCAGCTTTGAAATAATTATGAATCATTACCATGTAGTCCTTCAACTAAGATGAAATTTGATCAGGGGTCACATTTGACTTAAGAAATTTCAGACCTTTATTGTTCTGGAAACCATTTCATGGACTATAGTTTTCTAATAACAAAAAGCTTAAACAAGCTAGGGGATTCTAAGTAGAAGAATAATCAATACCAAAGAAGTAAACAAGTTTACCTTCGCGTTTGAGCTTTCACAGAATTGAAAAGATATGGATGGTTGTCTGCCTCCTGGCTGAATTGAGTCACAAGAGTATTGCTAGCTTCTTCAACTTGCATCAAGTTGAAAGTTCTGTGTGAAAAAAATCATTTATTTATCAAATACAATACAATACAATCAATATAATATTAAATAATAATTATTAGCTATATCTAAAGAGGACATATATGTATCTATATATTTATCTGCGACGCTTTATCAAATACAATACAATCAAATAATAATTAATCAGCTACTTACTGTTACAAATAACCTCATAATAAAAACCGTGTAAAAATAAAAAACAATTCAAAAGTTACATGGAATGTGAAACACTGCTGTCTCCTATTAAATGCATGATAAAGCGTCACATTTGACTTAAGAAATTTCAGACCTTTAATGTTCTGGAAACAATTGCATGGACTATAGTTTTCTAATAACAAAAAGCTTAAACAAGCTAGGGGATTCTAAGTAGAAGAATAATCAATACCCAAAGAAGTAAACAAGTGTACCTTCGCGTTTGAGCATTCACAGAATTGAAAAGATATGGATGGTTGTCTGCCTCCTGGCTGAATTGAGTCACAAGAGTATTGCTAGCTTCTTCAATAAACTTTTCCATAGCATCAACTTGAAAGTTCTGTGTGAAAAAAATATTTATTTATCAAATTTCCAATAATATTTATTTTATTTTATTTTATTCATCAACAACATCCACACAGATCATTTGGGTTTTTTTTTTTTAGAAAACAAATAAACTTTGATTTCAACACCAAATAATGTGACTAAGAGAGAAAAGAAAGTATAAAAGAAGTGGTACTAGAATTTGGCCCTATGAATTTTAGCTAATTAAGTAGTTAGCGCAAAGCTATTAATTATTTCAAAAATACGTTTTTGTCCAATCAACTAAGAATGTAATTTATTTAATTATAATGTCTTTTAAATGTTGCCATCTTTTCATTTTTTCATTCAGATACAGCTCATATTACCATATCTCATTTTTATTGTCTTTACAGTACAAGTGTATCAAGCAGAAGTCATTTTTGTCTACACTGCCATCCTTCAATAAGTACTTCATGATATAGAACCACATTGTGATTGTTCAAGACTCTTTTAAAGTGATTTTGGTGTTCCTCTAATTGGCAAAACATGAGTTCAATCAAGACAACAAAAGAACCTAAAATCATATTGGTTTAGATAGTTAATAACAATTTCAAATTCGAGAAAATTAATGCAAGCTATACTTCTCTCTCAAATTTAGACAACTCTGATTCTGTTCTTTGAAACCATCTAAACTAGACTACAATTTTTAAATAGATTCAATATTTAAATGGAATTTCACCAGATTTATTTTTATTTGCAAATGTCCATTAACAAACATAAGAATTTTAATCAGAAAAAAATAATAACAAAACAAGTCTTTAAATTGAAGCAAGTAAGAGATTATTGAAATATTACCGAAAACGAGGTCTCGAAATTCCATGTCCGCTCAGCCGCTGTTGATTTTTGGTAGAAACTAGAAACATCAATTTTCTTGGTTATTGTTCTTAGAATTGAAGGATATTTATCGGATCTAGGTTTGTCGATTGAGAAGTAGATGGTTGAACTAACATATAAGGGGAAGATAGAGGGCCGGATATAGAGAAATTAATTCAATTGTCGATTGTCGATGATAGTATGGGAAACAGCGGAGGGAGGAGAATGAGATCCAGCGCCGTTTGATGTTTAGTTGAATTAGGTTTTGTGTGCTTCTTGTAAATTAATAGTATACTGTATTTCCTATTTTTCTGATATACTGAGAATTCTTTTTGAAGCAGACTTCAGATTAGGTTTTTGGTTCTTTTGGGCTTGGTTCACCTAAGATATTTTATTCTGGGTTTCTGGATGGGCTGAATTTTTTAATTGCCCTATTTATGAATATATAGTACTCCCCTCCATCCTTAAATGATGACTGAATTCATTTAAGAATTTTTTACAATTTAGTATTAAAAATTCATAATTTTCAAAAGTAGCAGATAAGTTAAATTTATTGGTCCAAAATGCTAACCTAAATTGAAATTGAAAAATGCAGAGAATCTGTCTCCGGAACAAAATTTAACTAGTGGAAATGCAAGTGATCAACAATCATCGAATGGCTTTCTTGTATTATCCCGGCGAGTATTATTTGGGAGCTATGGAACTCTCGAAATAAGAGCAGGTTTGAGGGAATCAAGATGAATCCGAACAGCATTATTCATAAGGTTTGCTTGGTTGTTTCAAATATTGCTGCATCTCACTCTCTCTCTTTCCCCCTCAATTATGGTGATGAATACTTGGTGGACATTTTTCGACTGCAGATTTCGCCCCCTATCTCTAGAAAAATCAGATTGGTCGTTTGGGACTCCCCTTGTTCTGATTGGATTAAAATTAATACGGATGGTGTCTCTCGGGGCAATCTGGGTATAGCTGCGGGTGGTGGCATTATGCGAAACAATCATGGGGACTTTATCTATGCATTCTCGAATTTTTATGGAGTTCAATCCAACATGGTAGCCGAGGCTCTGCTGCTAGGGACGGCCTCATTGCTGCTCAAGTTCGGGGTTTTCATCGTGTTTGGCTAGAACTGGACTCCAAAGTTCTTATGCATATTCTCACAAAGGAGTATCATATTCCTTGGGCGGTGGGCTACATAATAGATCATATATTTCGCCTCATGAATCAGATGGAGGTGCGGGTCACTCATATTCTGAGAGAGGGTAATGGTGTAGCGGATGGTTTGGCTAACATGGCTGCGAATGAAGAGCGCAATTTTGACATCCCCCATTATCATGATCTTCCCAGTCATTGTAAAGGCTTCTTTGCACTCGACAAAGCTAAGATCCCCTATATTCGTATTGGTTAGCATGGCTAGGTTCCTTTATATTCTCTTTTCATTGTACTCTAGGTTCCCCTCCCTTTTATGTAGAGGACCTTACGCTTTGTGTAAGGCCTCTAGATCTTTTTCTCTGGTGGTTGAGGTTGTCATGTCCCCCACCATGCTTGTACTTTTCCCTTTACATTAATAAAACTTAGGGAGGTGCCGCCCTCCTTTCGCCAAGAAAAAAAAAAACAAATCGAAAAAAATGAATGGTATGATAACATTTTAATTTTATTTTTAATGTTTCAAAAATATTATGGGTAAATTTAATTTCTTATTTATTCAGACAATATACAAAAGACAAGCGGTGAAAGAAGAGTCTATCAATTTTCGTCAAGCAGAAGTCCATTTACATCTCAAGTTTTTAATGTTGGCGACGAACAACTTTACTCCAATTCTAGAAGCATGCGTATTATCAACAATTATGGACAAACGGATGGTATTATGTCTTTAACTCAGTGCTCTTTTAATTACTTTTTCATAATTTCATTTTTTATGCTTATCTTAATTCCAATTTTTATAACGTGCAATTGTAGGTCCAACTACATCAACGGTAATTGACCTTACTAATAAACAGTATACTCGGCCATTACTGGATATAACTTTTTTTTTATTATTATTATTTTTGCGAAAGGAGGGCGGCACCTCCCTAGATTTTATTAATATAAAATGAAAATACAAACATGGTGGGGGACATGACAACCTCAACCACCAAATAATAAAAAACAAGGGGGGAGGTCTTACACAAGTTGTAAGATCCTCTACAAAAAAGGGAAGGAGGTCCTACCAAAAGAAAGACAAAACAAATACTAACCATACAGACTATCTTCGAAAATATGGAGTACCTTTCTTATCATTAAGAAAAGACCTCTTACAAGAAGAAGGAAGCTCAATGATAGAGGAGAACTCACAATCAACTCTATAATCCGCTGCAAAATTAGCGAATGCGACTTGGTTGCCTTCCCGGAGAATATGAGTAAACCGAATCTGAAGAAACGAAGCAAGATGCTTAATTTCTTTAATATAATGCCAAATTTCCCATGGAATGAGACAAGAGTCATTGAGAATATTAACTAACACTTCCGAGTCCATTTCAGCCCATAAAACTAAATAACCACGATCAAGAGCAATACGAATTCCATCTAATAACGCACGGGTTTCAGCCACCATATTAGAAGCAATGCAATAATATCTACCAAAGCCGTAAACCATATTACTCTCAACATCACGGAAAACACCCCCTCCCGCTGCAATGCCCGGATTATTTCTTGAAACTCCATCCGTATTTAACTTGATATGACCATTAGGAGGTGCAACCCAAAAAATAAGACGAGGAAGTTTAAAAGAATGACCAGCCATAGGAATATGAAAGAATTCCCTCACATACGAATCAAAAGCATTACCAGATAATGAAATGTTGAAAGCCTTCACAATATCCATAATCTGATTTTAGACTTGAGAAATCACTTTGTTAGCATTCATAGGGCAGCCCTCAAATCTGGATTTGTTCCTAGCTTTCCATAAGGACCAGAAAATGAAGCTAGGCAAAATAGCACACAACCATTTAATGCAAGGAGAAGCCTTTAAAGGCATGTTATAAATCCAAGACATTAAACGAGGAGAAACAGAATTACCATTGACCCGAATACCAATCAAGGTTTCAAAAAAATCCCAAACAGCCTTAGCAATGTCACCGAGCAATAAAATATGAGGGAGGGTCTCACAAACCCTAGAACTACAACAACATCATCGGACACTAAGGAAATACCACGCCTCTGGATAGACTCATCCGTAGGCAAAGCATTCCTTAAAGCCTTCCACAAGAAGACCGAAACCTTTAAAGGAATGTGTTTGTGCCAACAACTAGCAAAGACCATAATACTATGACCTCTAGACTGACGACAAACTTTCCAAGCAGAAGTTATAGAAAACTTACCCGTCCAAGAAGGAGTCCAAAAAGGAATGTCATCCCCATTATCTATAGAACTGAACCTATCTTGCATGAGATTTACAACTTGCTGGCCATAAACTTGCCGAACATGATCAATTCTGATCCTCCCGTCATCAAATGTGAGGCAATGGAAACATGATCCTCATCTTGAAGAGTAAGGTCCATATTTAACCAATGCTCTTGAATAGATATATGACCAGCTCTAACACCCCAAAATAAACGATCCTCAACTAACCCCTTTGTTGCCATCATTCTTTTCCAAATGTGAGAACAACCACCTCGAATGGAAGCATCCATAGGATGAGAATTAATGTATTATATACTTATCTATCTTATATAAATTTATTTCAGGCACAATTACTGGATATAACTAATGGTATGCTATGGATTATATGTTTATCAAAAGGAGCAAGTTGTTAACTCCAGAATATTTTCCAAAATATTTTATTTTGTGAAAATTAATGTATTATATACTCATCTATCTTATTTAAATTTATTTCGGGCACAATTAATCAACAAGGTGTAGATTCAAGTCAACTAGAAAATCGGTCTGCTTCTACAATCAAAACAATTGGAAAAAGTGTTCAGAAGCGGATTGGTATACCACGAATTATAGTATTAACTTAAGATGTTATCCATTATATTATTGCTTTCATTATTAAATTATTGTCATATCTTCCATATAACCAAGATCTCAGTTTCTCTCTCTAAGCGAAATCTCTCTCTCCCGTCTCTAGGGTTTCGTCCTAGGGGCCTTTTCCGGCTGCCATGGCATCACCGGCTGCCCTCTTTCCTTCAATGAATTCCAGTAATTTCAATCCTTATTATTCCCCTTCCATGCATCAATCCATTTCGAATTTAAACTCTAATTCTCATGTGACGGCGCAGCCTCCTCATGCAAACCCTAATTCTCAAGCGCCGCCTTCTATTTCATTGCCGCAAAAGGAATCCTTGCCGCAATCAGATTCATCTTCCCAGCCATCGAAATCTTCTTCCAAATCATTTGCTGATCTCTTCTCACAACCGTCCAATCCTTCCCATAATGGATTGATGGCTCCCACAAATAACGTGGCTGATCCGGCAATTTCTGTTGGAACCTATAAAGGTACGCCTTCGGTGAAGCTTTCAAAAGCGTTAATTGATGTTTTTGCTAAGCCGTTTCAATTTACCATTGTTGGTAAATTTGTGCATGGGAGACCTTCTATGGAGGATGCTAGGCTTGCTTTTGCTAAATTTCAGCTTAAGGGAAATTATAAACTTGGACATTTGGATAATCGTCATCTTTTAATTCAACTTTCAAATGAAGAGGCTTATCAACGCCTCTTTATGAAAGATGTATGGTATGTTACTCGTTTTCCTATGAGAACCTTGGCATGGTCCCCAGCATGGAGACCGGAACTAGAGTCTCCCATTGTCCCGGTGTGGGTTGGCTTTCCAAGTTTGCCGGTGCACTTGATGAACAAACGGTTCTTATTTGCAGCAGCATCTAACATTGGTACCCCTCTCTCTTGATAAAGCTACAGCTGAGTTTTCTAGGCCTAGCATTGCTAAGGTTCTGATTCAAATTGATGTAACGAAGAAGCTTCCACATGAGATCTTTATAGATTGTGGGGATGCTTGCCCTAGTTTCTTTCAAAAGGTGGAATATGACAATATGCCAAAATACTGTAAGCATTGCTGTGTTTTTGGGCATGATATATCTTCGTGTAGAAAGGCAAACCCTAATTTGGCCTTTACTAAACCAATAGTGAATAAAGGAAAATCTGAATTGGCTTTTGTGGCAAAAAAGATTGCAGCCACTCAGGATGAGGGGAAGGAAGTTTTGGTTGATCAATCTAAGGAGGAGCCTAAGGTTTTATCGAGTACTGATCCTAATGTACATGGTACCTCAAGTGGTGCTAAAGTTAATGGTATCGCTTCGGAAGTTGAAGTGGTTGATATTAGTTCTTCTAATGGTTTACACACAGCCGCGGTTGGGGGTATTAAGGCTGGAAATAATTCTAAAACTGGAGTTGTTTTCCCTACTTTAGCCAAGCGAGGCAATGCTCTCCCTGAAGCTGTTAATAAATCTCTTCAAAAAACTTGTTCTGAGGTTATTAATAAGAAATTGGGTCAGAAGGATAACGTCGCTGTGGATGAAGTTGCAGCTGTCCAACAAAGAGTTGCTGATCATAGGCAACAACATGAACAAGTTAGTGCTAATAGGTGCCAGCATCTGAGAATGAAGCTAGCCAACATGTAGATTTGGTGTCGGGATTAAAATTGTCTCCTAGAGCTCCTTCCACAACTTTTGTTACTGAGTTGGCGGGTTCTACTCCTTTTAACAATCCACTATCTCATACTGTTGATGCGGATGGCTTTACTATGGTGAAGCCTAGAAAGAACCGAAGCAAATCTGCTTCTCCTCCTTCTTAATCTCATCCTTGGTGAGTCCTCCTTTCTTATTTCTAATTGTGTCCCAATGGTATCGTTGATATATTGGAATATTAGAGGTATTGGTAATAAGGCTTCTTGTCGTCGTGCTAAAAGGTTGTTTCGTTTACATGGGACGTCTTTTCTTGCTATTTCGGAGCCTATGCTTCCTCGGAATCAGATTTCCAAATTCAAAAGGAAGTTTGGTTGTGATGGTTGTGTAGCTAATGTTAATGGAAAAATCTGGTTGTTTTGGAAACATGGTTTTGATTGTAGGGTTATTCGTGACTCGACCCAAGCAATTACTCTTCAGATTGTTCATCCTCATTGGGAGTATACAATTAACATTACGGTGGTGTATGCTAGTTGTGATAGATATATTCGTAGAGAGCTTTGGGATGAAATTATGGATTTGAGCTCTTGCGGGGATCCTTGGTTTGTTATTGGTGACTTTAATTGTGTCCTTGATCAATCTGAAAAGTTGGGTGGTAGACCTATTAAGAGAAAAGTTGTTGCTGAATTCTCGGATATGGTTCAATATTCTGGGCTTATCGATGCTGGTTATATTGGTAATATTTACACTTGGGTTGACAAACCTAAAGGGAAGCCTTCTATCTTTCAGAGACTAGATAGAGCCTTCTATAATGCAGCGTGGTTGGATAAATTTCATGCTACTACGGTTTCTCATATTAATCATACTTGTTCTGATCATGCTCCCCTTGTGGTTCAAGTTAAAGTGCATGGTGATATTATTCATGGGACTTTCAGGTTCCTAAATATTTGGGCTAAACATTATTCTTTCCTTTCCATGGTTGAAAACTCTTGGAACTCATATATGGATGGGAGACCGCTTGTTCGTTTTGCTAAAAAGCTTGCTAGATTAAGAAAGGATATTTCGAAATGGAATAAAGAAGTGTTTGGTAGGGTTGATCAACAAGTTAAAGATGCTGAAGATGAGGTGAGTCGCTGTGAACTAAACCTTCAAAATGATCCTAATGATGAAGAGACAAAAATCATTCATTCATCGGATTCAGAATAGAGAAGGTAATTGGATTTCCAAGAAAGATGATATTCAACATGCTGCTGTTGATTTTTTTCCGGATCAACTTCAAAGCCCCATTGATAACCCTCATGATGATATTCTGGCTGTCATTCCACGCCTTGTCAATGATGTTGATAATGATAGGCTCACGGCTATTCCATCTATGGAGGAGCTCAAGGATACGGTTTGGTTGATGAATAGTCAAAGTGCAGCGGGTCCAGACGGGTTTAATGGTTTTTTCTATAAGGAGTATTGGGACATCATTAAATCTGATTTTTATAGGGCTATCACAGAATTCTTTTCAGGATTTTCTCTTCCTCGGAGTTGGACAGCCACTCTTATTATTATGCTTCCTAAAGTGAGTGTTCCTACGAGATTCAACGAGTTAAGGCCTATTAGTCTTTGTAATTTCTCTAATAAAGTTATTACAAAGCTACTTACTTGTCGGCTTGCTTCTCTTTTGCCTAGAATTATCTCACCGCAACAAAGTGGATTTGTCCAAGGACGTTTAATTCATGAGAATGTTCTTCTTGGGCAGGAGCTTGTCCAATCTATTAAGAAAAAGGTGCGAGGATCTAATATTTGTTTAAAGCTAGATATGGCAAAGGCTTATGATAGAATATCTTGGTTTGCTCTGATTAAAGTCATGCGAAAGTTTGGTTTCTCTGAAGTCTGGAATGATCTAATCTTCCGTTGTATCTCATCTTGTTGGTTTTTGTGCTTGTCAATGGAGAATCGTGTGGTTTTTTTCCTTCTTCTCGAGGGCTTCGTCAAGGTGACCCTATCTCCCCTACCCTTTTTATCATGGCAGCCGAGGTTCTTAGTAGAGGCCTTAATGTGCTTCATTCTAATTTTCCTCGGTTTAGATATCGGGCTCACATCAATACTCCAATGATTTCTCATCTAGCCTATGCCGATGATATCATTATTTTTTGCAATGGTTCGAAAGATTCTATGGAAGCTCATATGAGATGTTTACAATGGTATCAATCTTTCTCTGGGCAATTGGTTAGTATAGCTAAATCTTGTTATATTTTGGGTGTGGAAGATGAAAATAGAGATGCAATCATCACTGACGCGACGGGTTTTGTCAAAAAGACTCTCCCAATCACTTATCTTGGCTGCCCTTTATATGCGGGACGGAAGAAAATATCTCTCTTTGATTCGGTTCTTGCTAAGATGGAGGATAGATTGGCTTCATGGAAAGGTAAAATTTTATCTTTAGGTGCCAAGCTTTCTCTTATTCAGTCATGTCTTCAAGCAATTCCTTTATACTATATATCTCTCCTGGAACCCCCAAAAGGTGTTATTGCTGCAATGTATCGAATTATTGCCAATTTCTTTTGGAGTGATGAAGATGGGAACAAAAAATGCCATTGGGTTCGTAGATCTCTTATGTTTCAGCCTACTTGTGAAGGGGGTTTAGGCTTGAGGAAGTTTGAAGATATTGCCAAAGCTTTCGCTATGAAACTTTGGTGGCGGATTCGAGGTCATAACTCTTTATGGGCAGATTTTATGCTTTTTTTTTTTTTGGCGAAAGGAGACGGTACTCCCTAGGTTTTATTAATATGAAATAAAAACATTACAGGCAAGGTGGGGGACTTGACGGCCTTAACCACCTGAAGAAAGTTATAAGGGGAGGAGGCCTTACGCAAGTTGTAAGGTCCTCTACAATAGAGGGAGGGGTGACTACAAAATAAAGATAGCAACCTATACAAGTATCTAGCCATAGGCAAACTAGCCAACCAAAAAAACAAAAGAAGCTAACCAGCGAGTATAAGGGATCTGAGCTTTATCAAGAGCCAAAAAACCTTTGCAAGTACGAGGGAGAGCATGAAAGGAGGTGAAATCAGAATTTCTTTCATCATTTGCAGCCACATTAGCTAACGCATCTGCAACTCCATTATCTTCTCTCAAGATATGCGTGACCCGAACTTCCATTTGATCCAAAAGACGGTAAATATGAGCAATGATGTACCAAACAGCCCAAGGAATATGATAGTCCTTAATGATGATACGAGCCAAAACTTGGGAATCTAATTCCAGCCAAACACGATGGTAGCCACGGTTTTGAGCAATAATAAGCCCATCTCTAGCAGCAAGAGCCTCATCCATCATATTGGAGTGAACTCCATAAAAATTTGAAAAACCATATAAGAAATCCCCATTATGATCATGAAAAATACCACCTCCTGAAGCAACCCCCGGGTTGCCTCGAGAGACACCATCAGTGTTAATTTTAACCCAACCAAAACAAGGTGGATCCCATTTAACCAATCTGATCTTGCGTTGATAAGGGGGGGAGGGGCTCAATTTTAAGACATCAAAAAATTGAGAATCACCAAAGGACCTTGGGAATGAAAGATTAAAAGATGCAGCAATATTAGAAGCATGCATACGAACCTTTTGAATAATGCTATTGGGATGCATCTTTATCCCTTCAAATCTGCTTTTATGGCGAGCAAACCAAATCTCCCACACAATAAGACCAGGAAGGAGATTAGAATGCCATTTACCAACCGTGCCAAATTCCGGAAACATTTTCTTGTTTATTCTATCTCTATCTCTTCCGGCTGAGCTCAAGCATATACCATTAATGGATTTTTTTTTTGCTGATAAAAAACGACAGAAACATTTTCTTGTTTACTTGATCTTTGGTGGGTAATCTCTGAGTGAAATTGGCCGGTTTTGATTTTGTATGATGATTACCTCTCCATGCTCAGTGGATCTCAAGGGTTAGTAGCTTTCAAAATTAATCATATGCTTAATTTTATGGTTTCCCTTCGTTTTCTTTTGGGTTCACGTGTATTATTGGTAAGTTCAATCTTGTTCTTAGTGAGATTGATGTTCTGTGATTGAATGCTTTAGGTTATGTTTTGAACTTTTTCTCCAATTTCGTTACCTGTAACTTTTCTTCAATGACTATAAAGAGAACTTTGAATACATTTGGCTTTTTATTCCAGCTTTATCACTTGCTTGTTGTTTCTAAAATAAAATTATAACCATTTTGCATATACTCTGAGCATTCATGTGATTCTGACTAACTCCACATATTACACTATCCAAGATTTTTCAAATGTTAACCTTTTGTTTGAAATGGTTTTTTTTTTTTTTTTTTTTTTTTTGGCGAAAGGAGACGGTACTCCCTAGATTTTATTAATATGAAAGAAAAATACAAACGAGGTGGGGGACATTACGGCCTTAACCACCTTAAAAGAAAAGACTAGGGGGTAGTCCTTACACAATTTGTAAGATCCTCTACAATAAAGGAGGGGGAAACTAGAAAATAAAGTAAATAGCCTATACAAAAATCTAGCCATGCAGAAATGAAAGCCCTTTAACTAAGGGAGCCGAGTGTAAGGGATCTGAGCTTTGTCAAGGGCAAAGAAACCCTTACAAAGATGAGGGAGCGCCTGGAAAGAGTTGAATTCAAGGTTTCTTTCTTCAATTGCAGCCTTGTTAGCTAACGAATCTGCAACACCATTACCTTCTCTCAAAATATGAGTAACCCGGACTTCCATTTGATCCAAAAGGCGATGAATCTGGGCAATGATGTACCAAACAGCCCAAGGGATATGGTATTCTTTAATGATGATGCGAGCTAACACTTGAGAATCTAATTCCAACCAAACCCGAGGATAGCCACGGTTTTGGGCTATAATAAGACCATCTCTAGCAGCACAAGCCTCGGCAATCATGTTAGATTGAGATCCATAGAAATTAGAAAAGCCATGAATGAAATCCCCATTATGGTCACGAAAGGAGACCTGAATTTTTCTTCATTTTATAAACAAACCAAACCAAAACTAGACCATACAAGAGCTCGAGTTGAGTACATCAGAGCTACTAACCCAAGACCGAAAACTAAATATTACAAACCGATATCTACAAACATACATATGCACACAAGCTAATAATACACATAGCAAAGCACTAGTCTTCCACAAAGCAAAATGACTTCTACTCTAGATCCAACCCTCTAGCGCCAAAACATCACGATTCTTCTCTAAGCTCCACCTGGGAAGGGGAAAAGAATAAAGGGGTGAGCACAAATTTCCCAGTAAAGAACCTGCCAACAGGGTTAGGATACTGTATAGAATCCCAAATAAATTTAACAAGACGGTAACGATCAAACGAGTTCATGAATATCAAGACCCATCCCAGTGAATGAAATGAACGATAACAAAGAACTTCGATGTCTAATCCATAGCACTATTGAGTCGGCCAAATGCCCAATGTCAAGTCAATTCAAGGTTCAAGGTTGGCTCAAACACCAAAGTATCGCCTGCAGAGGATACTTTGATCTCGGAGCCACGAGACAACAACCGGTGTTGGATCCTCTATTAGTCGAGGATTTCAAGTGTTCAAGATTCAAGTAACTCAAAGTGTCTATGGCGGAGTAACAATGAACAATACGAGCAATAATACAAAGTTGTTCCAATAACAATGACAAGAAAGGTTTCTAGGTTGACAAGAACCCCTTACCTCAATCCAGCTACTCCAAACGATATTCAATTCAGAAAACACTCCTCAATCTAACATAACAAAGAGTACAAGGTCCAAGAGTTAGTATACATCATATAAAATAAAGTGACATAAACGAAATTATACACTTTATGAACAGCTGTGAAGTTATTCAGTTTTATCTCAGATGCATATCCTTTATCAGTTCCAAACTATCATATTCAGAAAGTACACAGAAAAATACACAAGTTAGACTCAAGATTCAACAAATTCGGAGTTCGACTGCTTAAGTTATGAAACAAACGAGGACGAATCATTTATAAGACTATCATAAACAGCAGCAACAAAGATTCTAACTCTGGGACAAATATGTAACACTTTGGCAACAGATAACTATTTCATTAGAAAGACCTTTAAAAGCTAATGAGTTTAGACTCAAAAATCACTTAATTCCGAGGCCGGATGAATTAATTATGATTTTTGCGAGTTTTAATCGAGTTCGAATACGTCTGAGTGAACTGCTGCTACCAAAACAGATTTCTGAGAAAATATATAACTTTTATGATTCTGAAACTTATTCCATTCAAAACCTCTCAAAACATTAGTCAAGATAGACTTAAAAACCGTCCCAATTCGATTGAAAACGAGCAAGATATGATCAATAAGAGATTGACAATGTTTTTTAACATTCTAGGGACCAAACTGGAATATCCACAAATTCGGGGACCATAATGGAATTCTTAAATTTCCTTTCTTCAACCTCAGAATTTATTAGAGTAATTGATTTGCATTTCAACTTTGACTTTGGACTATTTAAATTGCAATCACTAAATGGAAGCTCATCCATGAGCTTCCTCTAAATTAATTCTTCTATTCAAATAACAATACTCAGTTTACCAAAAATAAAGACTACAAAGAACACACACAACACATACGCACATACTGCACACACAAAGCACACACACACACCGTACATGCAGCAAAACAGAGAATATCTACAATATTAAAACTATGATATTTCTACAAAGAACACATCAAACCTCACCTCAATTTTATGGGTTTAATTTAATTATTAAAACCATAACTTCAAAATTAAAAGCTAAATTAGCAATTTATCACCAACTAAACCCATTAAGAAAAACACCAACAATTTAAGCTTATCTCTACTTAAACATACACACACATGTATGAACAATAACAAAGAAAAGAACACTTGCACAAAACAATTATATGTACTTACTATTTTAGCTATATCTTCTTCTTTTTTTCTTAGTCTTGTCTCTTTGATTTCCACCCGGTGGCTTCCTCTATTTTCTCTCTCGGTTCACTCTGTTTTCTCTCTTAACATAATCGCAGCAAGAGAAAATTTCTTACTAAGGTTATCACAAATTCTTATTAAGTGAAAGAGAGATGAGTCACACTAAAAAAATAGTTAATAAACACCTCATGCTAGAACTCAATTGTTGTCAAAATACAACATGCACACCTCAAGCTATTAGAGTAGTTGCTGGCAAATGCAAAAGACTTGGAAACATATGGGTCCCACTACTAAGTGATAAACTCCCCTAGTTAAAGCCGTCCCGTTTCATAGAACTTTTCCATCCTTATTTTTTTTAAACTTAATTTCAGAAATGCCCTTTTTATAATTACTTGATAATTTAGTTATTTTAAACAAAAATACAATTTCAAGTCTGGTAGTATCATTTTCCATCAATGTCCATGAATTAAATCATTGTGATCAATTAAGAGAATTATATTAAATAAACTTACACAAATTCTAAACATGTAAACAAAATTACCAACTTAAGTTCTCATACAAATATACTCACTCCGTCCCAAAGTAAAAGCTTTACTTTTTATTTTAACAGTAACATTTAATTAATCATTATTCATTCAATATAATTAATTAGATTTGAAAACACACCCGACCAAATCAATTACATAATGTACACATAGATAGTACCAAATGCATGCATGCAATTTTGACCAATTATTTGGGGTGTTACAAAACTCCCATTTAACCAATCTGATTTTGAGATGGAAATGAGTAGGAAAACTCATGTTGAAGGCATCAAACAAGGTAGTATCGCCAAAGGATCTTGGAAAGGACATATTAAAGGATTTAGCTATATTAGAAACATACAAGCGTACCTTTTGAATTATGCTGTTGGGATACATCTTAATCCCTTCAAATCTGCTCTTATTGCAAGCAACCCAAACTTCCCACACAATAAGAGCAGGAAGGAGATTAGAAATCCATTTAGAGATAGGAGAATGGGGGTGGGAGGGACCATGCCACCAGCAAATAAGAGCTTGATTGAGGCTACCCAAAGAAGACCGAATGCCACACAAACCACTGAAATGATCCCAAACATAAGTAGCACAGGAGCCATGGACAAGGATATGATCAATAGAATCCTCGCTAGCAGCTGGGCAACATTCACACTTAGACGCAAAAGAAACACCCTTAATTCTGACTTGGTTGTCCGATGGCAGCCCACCGTGCAATGTACGCCACAAGAACACCGAAATCTTCTTTGGAATAAATTTGCTCCAGCAAAAGCCAAAAATAGCTGACCGCACCCTATTAGATCTACATTCTTGCCAAGCGGAGCTCACAGAAAATTTTCCCGAGGAAGAAGGTAACCATACAGGGGTATCCGGATGAGTAGAGAGGACAATAGAATTATGATGGATCAGATTTAGAAGTTGCTCTCCATAAACATTCCGAATGTGGAGACTACGAGGCTGACCATTCTCAAATAAAGTGAATACCTGCTCATGCTCAAAGGGGACGTCCCCCATGGGGTCATCAATCCATTTTTCATGAATAGAAATCTCACCTCGACCAACACGCCAGGCCATATTTTCTTCAACAAAAGGTTTAGCCTTGATCATTCTTTTCCAAATGTGGGATGAATAAGAAGTCAAAGTAGCATCCATGGGGTGAATATTCCAGCAATATTTTGCAAGCATTAAGCTGCTCCATAAAGAATCCGTGGTCCTAAAACGCCACCAAAGCTTCATAGCAAAAGCACGAGAAATGTCTTCAACCTTGCATAAACCCAAACCACCTTCTTCAACAGGATAACTCATCTTGTTCCAAGCGAGCCAATGACATTTATTATTACCCTCATTACTACTCCAAAAGAACCTAACAATGATCTTCTCCAGAGCACGGAGAACTCCTTTAGGAGGATCAATAAGGGAAAGATAATACAACGGGATCGCAGCTAAGCAAGATTGGATCAAAGTAAGCTTTGCCCCAAAGGATAACAGCTTACCTTTCCAAGAGGCTAGCCGAGACTCCATCTTTCAAATAAGAGGACTGAAAAGGCTAATCTTTTTCCTGCCCGTGTAAAGAGGGCATCCCAAATAAATAATAAGGAGATTTTGTTTGACAAATCCCGTGGTGGCAGCAATAACATCATCTCGATCGCTATTGTTTCTAGTGACAAAACCCGATTTTTGAATGTTAACAAGCTGCCCCAAAAATCTTTGGTACCAATCAAGATACTTCATATGACATTCAAGAGACGCTTTAGACCCATTGCAGAAAATAATGACATCATCCGCATAAGCCAAATGGGAAACCATGGGAGAATTTATATGAGTACGGTACCTGTAATGAGGATACACAGAATGAAGGTGATTCAAACCTCTACTCATCATCTCAGCAGCAATAATGAAGAGGCAAGGGGATAAAGGATCTCCTTGTCTCAAACCACGAGAAGAAGGGAAAAAACCATAACTTTCTCCATTAATCAAAATAGAGAACCAGCTATTAGAAATACAACGGTAAATCATGTCAATCCACATTTCACTAAACCCAAATTGCCGCATGACCTTAATAAGCCCAAACCACGAAAGTCTATCATATGCCTTAGCCATATCCAGCTTCAAAGCAACATTAGAACCCCGGACCTTTTTATTAATGGATTGCATAATTTCTTGAGCCAACAGAACATTCTCATGAATCACTCGCCCTTGAACAAAGCCACTTTGTTGGGGAGAGATAATGCGAGGTAGAATAGGGGCAAGACGATTAGTAAGAATCTTTGTCACCACTTTATTACAAAAGTTGCATAGGTTAATCGGCCTTATATCAGAAAAAGAAGTAGGTGATTCAACCTTAGGGATAGTGACGATCAACGTACTAGTCTAGCTTCTCGGCATGGAAAAACCCATAAAGAAATCCCCAATCGCTCGGCATAGATCTACCTTGATAATGTCCCAGCATCCTTTAAAAAGCCCCCGTAAACCCATCCGGACCAGCAGCACTTTGACCATTCATACCGAAAACAATATCACATACACTTCATCCATATTTGGGGTAGCCGTAAGCATAAGGTTATCCTCATCATTAATAAGACGAGGAGTTAGGAATAAGTAATCATTAGATGGAATTTTACATTGACCTTGGAGTTGGTCCGAATAAAATCCCAAAGCCTCCTCTTTGATGTCATTTTTATCGGTGAGCCATTCGCCTTGTCTATTTCTAATTCTGTGAATGAACAGACGTTGCCTCTTCTTCTTAACTGTGGCATGAAAAAAACCTTGTATTTCGATCCCCTTCTTTAATCCACTTTAAATTAGCCTTTTGGGCCCAAAGGTCTTCCTCCATATTCAGCTTCTGAAGGAGATGAGCTTGAGCAAGATAGGGCTGTCCTTGATTCTTCATTATTCATTTGTTAATGCTGATTCTCACAAGCAATGACTTCATCTTCCGCGTTCTTAATTTGTTGTTCCACTCTTCCGAAAATGTTTTTATTCCATCCCATAATAGCCTTCTGTAACCTTTTGTTTGAAATGGATGGACATTGTTATTTATTTTTTTGTAATACCCATTACTACTTGCTATGACTGTGTGACGGTCGATTATGTGTACATTATTTCCACTCATATAATGCTCATCTAGATGGAAGCTCCTATTCAGATTGGTGTTTGATTTTGTGAATTTGTGAAAGTGGTGAGTTTTGTTGAACTCTAAAACTGATTAAAAAAATTAAGATCATTTCTGGGTTAATGTGAACGAGGGTTGGGTGGTTGGTTGGTTGGTTGGTTGTGGAGAGATTGGGGAAGGGAGGCTAAAGAGAAGATTTATGAGTAAGTGTATATATAGATAGATAGATAGATAGATATAGGTTGTATGTATAGGTTAGAGAGAGAGGGTGGGGGTGTTGTTGAATCTGAGTTATGGGAATGGGGGAGAGATTGGGGAAGGGAGGCTAAATAGTGATTTTGGAAATACATTTCCCACATGGAGAAAAAGAATAAAGGGGAAAGGGAGGAGGTGGATACAAATGGTCTGGCTATGGTTCGGTTTACTAGTTCGGTTCATCGGTTCGGTTTGAGCGGTTTGGTTTAGCTTGGTCTGGTTCGGTTTGGTTCGACTTCAGTGGAGAAACCGTGAGCTGAACCGAACCACACAGTTTATTGATTTTCAAGACCGTAGCCGAACCGCTGGTGTATAAAAACCGAACCAAACTGTTCGGTTTGGTTCGGTTCGGTCTCGAACTGCGGTTCGAGCCGAACCACTGACACCCCTACTGTATACAAGCGTCTTGACAACGGCCAAACAGTAGTTGTGAAGGGAAAAGTTCTTGACAACAGGTTTGTGGTCCCTCATAATCGCAAGTTATTGATGAAGTACGGGGCTCACATTAATGTTGTATGGTGCAATGAAGGTAATCGGTTAAATATCTATGCAATTATATTAGTAAAAGTGCAGACATGGTCACTGCAAAGTTTTGTAAGAAAGTCAATGACGAAACAGGGAAAAAAATTGTTGATGAGATACAAAATTACTTGAACTGTAGATATATATCACCTTGTGAGGCTGCTTGGAGGTTATTTGGTAATGATATTCATTATAGGAACCCGGCCGTTGAAAGATTGTCATTTCATTTAGAAGGTGAACAAAATGTAGTTTACGATGAAGAAGTTGAAATCGAACAAGCTGTCGAACGCCCAACATCAAGAGAAAGCATGTTTACAGCATGGATGGAAGCGAATGAAAAATACAAGGAATTGGTTGGACAATTGACTTACGCAGAGTTTCCAACAAAATTTGTTTGGGATAAGAAGAAAAGAGAGTGGAAGCCAAGGACTCGTGGTTTCAAAATAGGTCGCATTTTTTATGTTGCACCGGGCTAGGGAGAGTTGTATTACCTCAGAACTTTGTTGAATGTTGTTCGAGGTCCGACATCTTATGAAAATATAAGATATGTTAATGGTAAACAACATGGATCATTTAGGGATGCTTGCTATGCTCTTGGATTGGTTGACGATGATAAGGAATACATTGAGGGTATTAAAGAAGCAAGTCATTGGGGATCTCCGCATCAATTGAGGAGCCTATTCATAACATTGTTGATGTCTGGATCAGTTTCTCGACCTGAACATGTGTGGGAAAATTGCTTGGAGTATCTGTCAGAAGACATTGTCTATATGCGTAGACGTGTTTTAGGGCATCCAGGTAAAAAAATAAAACACTAAGTTTTAATTCTTTTTTTTTTTTGGTTTGGATCTTATAGCTAATTGTCTTTGCATATATATATGTTTATTTTTTGTAAATATGGCAGGATTACAACTTAGTGCTGGAGAAAAAGAAAACTTCACTTTGCTTGAGATAGAGAAAATATTGCGAAACAGGGGACAAAGTCTTAAAGACTTCCCGACAATGCCCTATCCCGAAGATTTTGATCCATGTTCAACAATCATCTAATCTTCGACGAGTTGGACTATGATAAAGATTTATTATCGGCTGAATGCAAGAAGTTATTGAGAATGGCTACGGATGAGCAGAAATATGCGTATGATTCCATCATGAACCGTGTTGAAGCCGGTAATGGAGGAGTTTTTTTCCTGTTTGGTTCTGGGGGTACATGAAAAACTTTTTTGTGGAAGATTCTGTCGGCTGCTGTAAGATCAAAAGGTGAAATAGTTTTAAATGTGGCATCAAGTGGAATAGCATCTCTTTTGCTTCCGAAAGGTCGAACTAGTCATTCAAGATTCGCTATTCCATTAGTTTTAAATGAGGATTCTACGTGCAATATAAAACAAGGCTCCCCGCTTGCTGAGCTGATAGTAAAGACAAAGCTTATCATTTGGGATGAAGCACCAATGGTTCACAGGTTTTGTTTTGAAGCACTCGATAGAACATTACGTGATATAATGCGTTTCAACAATCATCATAGCCTCAAACAACCATTTGGTGGAAAAACTGTTGTTATGGGCGGTGATTTTCGTCAAATTCTTCTAGTTATTCCCAAAGGTACAAGACAAGATATTGTCAATGCGACAATCAATTCATCGCACTTATGGTCGCATTGCAATGTATTGAGGCTTACGAAAAACATGCGGCTTAAAGCTTTAGAGAATGACCTGAGTGGATTGGAGCTAAAAAAAAATTCAGAATGGATTTTAAGTATCGGTGATGGGAAGTGTGGTGACGATAATGATGGTATTGCTACAATAAAAGTGCCAAATGACCTTCTTCTCCAATCATCTGGTGATTTGATCGAGTCTATTGTTGATAGTACATATCCTTCATTCACAAATCATTTTGATGACGTAGAGTATTTACAAGGAAGAGCCATTCTTGCACCAACTCTTGATTATGTGGAGAAAATCAATGATTACATGGTCTCTCAAAATGAATCGAGTGGTAAAACTTATTTGAGTTCAGACTCAATTTGTAGGTCGGAGAATAATTCCGATCTTCATTCGACCATTCAATCAACCGAGTTTTTGAATACGATAAAGTCTTCTGGCTTACCAAACCATCAGTTGAGCCTTAAAGTCGGTGTTCCGGTTATGTTGATGAGAAACATTGATCATAGTGCAGGTTTATGCAATGGAACAAGACTAATTATTACAAGGCTCAGAGAACACGTTTTAGAAGGAAAAGTTTTAAACAGAAGCAACGCTGGAGATACAGTTTTTCTCCCGAGGATGTCATTAACTCCTTCAGATCTTAATTTGCCATTCAGGTTTCAGAGAAGGCAGTTTCCATTGATCGTATCATATGCAATAACGATTAACAAAAGCCAAGGCCAATCATTGAGTCATGTTGGTTTGTTCTTAAAAAGGCCCGTGTTTAGCCATAGTCAATTATATGTTGCTTTGTCGGTTACTACTCGTAGTGGGTTGAAAATCTTAGTGTCTGACGAGGAGGGTAACATTGTTGGTGAAACAACAAACGTTGTTTACAAGGAAGTATTTCAAAATTTGTAACTATTTATATTAAGAGAATTATGAATATCTTTTTAATGATTTTTTTGGTGATATTTTTTAATAATTTGTTGTTTATAAAAGTGTTTTGATGTGCCTTTAAGGCACGGGTGTTACACTAGTTTGTTTTAATGGTAGGAGTTTTAAGTTGGAATATTCGTGGTGTTGGAAATTCAGCTTCGGTTAGGAGGGTTAAAAGACTCCTAAGGATGCATGAAATCTCTATTTGTGGTATCTACGAGCCTAAGTTGGACCCTTCTGTTCTTAATTCTTATATTCGTAAATTCAGGTGTATTGGTGGCTTTTCTAATACTAAGGGTAATATTTGGGTTATTTGGCGACATGGTATTAATTGCACTTTGGTTCATCATGATGATCAAGTTGTGACGGTTCGTACATCTCATGCTCTTTGGCCAAATTCTGTTATCTTGTCGTTTGTTCATGCTAGCTGCAATAAGTATACTCGAAGGGGTTTATGGGATTATATTATAGACATGAGCACTACGAATGATGAGTGGATGATCGTTGGAGATTTTAATGCTATTATAGACCAATCCGAGAAGCTTGGGGGCAAACCAGTGGTGGATAGAAAAGTTTCTGAATTTGTGGACATGATTCAAGTTTCTAACCTTATCGATGGAGGATATAGAGGGAACATTTATACTTGGTGGAATAAGCGTAAAGATAGGGCCACAATTCTCCAACGGATAGGGCTTTGTATAATGAAAAGTGGCTGCAGCGTTTTGCTCAAACTTTGATTGATCATTTAAGTCGTACTTGTTCTGACCATGCTCCTCTATATATTAATATCAGATTGGTTGATGAAGTAAGGAAGGGGTTTTTTCGTTTCTTGAATGTCTGGACAAGGCATAACTCTTTTACTTCTGTGGTTCAATCTTCTTGGGCTGCTCGGCTATATGGTAGACCAATGGTTAAGTTTGCCAAGAAGCTTACAAGGCTCAAACATGCTCTTCAAAGATGGAATAGGGATACTTTTGGGAAGGTTGATCAACTAGTCAAGAATGCTGAAGATGAGGTTTGTGGAAAGGAATTAGCTTTTGAACAAGATCCTAGTGAGGAAAATAGGGCTGCTCTTCCTCTTGCTCAGGCTAACCTCTCATATCGATTGAAAATTGAGGAAGAGTTTTGGATGCAAAAAGCCAATTTAGCGTGGTTAAAGGATGGTGATCATAATACCCGGTTTTTCCATGCTTATGTCAAGAAAAGAAGGCAGCAATTATATATTCATAATATTCAGGATGGGAATGGTAATTGGCTTGTGGATCAAAGTCAGATTCAAGAGGAAGCAGTTCGATTTTATTCTGATCAGCTTAATGGTGTTAATGACAACCCTCCGGATCATTTGCTGGATTTAATTCCTCATCTTATTACTAATGCTGAAAATCAGATGCTTATTGCTTCTCCAAACATAGAAGAACTTCGAGACGTGGTTTTTAGCATGAGTGGTTCTAGTGCTGCTGGACCGGATGGCTTCACAGGTGAGTTCTATCATAAATGCTGGGACACTATTAAAATAGATTTTCATAGAGCAATTTGGAATTCTTTTGTGGTTTTCACCTCCCTCGCAGCTGGACTAGTACCCTTATTGTTACTATTCCAAAAGTGGCTGCCCCTACTAAGTTCTCCGAGTTACGGCCTATAAGCTTGTGTAACTTTTCTAATAAGGTTATTACAAAACTTCTATGCCTTCGTCTTCAGCATGTTCTCCCTCGTATTATTTCCCCTCAACAAAGTGGCTTTGTAAAGGGGCGTTTGATTCATGAAAATGTGTTAGTCGCTCAAGAGATTTTTCTCTCCCTTAAAGCTTGATATGGCCAAAGCCTATGATAGGCTCTCATGGTTTGCTTTGATTAAAGTTATGCGGAGATTTAGTTTTCCTGAAGTTTGGCTGGATATGATTTTTAGATGCATTAATTCTTACTGGTTTTCAGTTCTCATTAATGGCACTGCAAGTGGGTATTTCGCCTCATCTCGTGGCCTTCGACAAGGGGATCCCATATCTCCAAGCCTCTTCATTATTGCTTCTGAGATCTTGAGTCGAGGGTTGAACAATCTTCATTTACAGCACCCTCATGTATCCTATCACACGGGTAATCTTAATGTTCCTGTCATTTCTCACTTATCCTATGCCGATGACATTATCATTTTTTGTAATGGTAGTGTCTCTTCTTTGGAGCTGCATATGAATTTTTTGGAAGATTACCAACAATTCTCGGGTCAACTGGTCAGTGTGTCCAAATCCTGTTTTATAACTGGAAGGGATAATGCGGATCGTGACAATGCTATTGCTGATATTTCTGGATTTCAAAAGAAGAATCTCCCTATTGTTTATCTTGGCTGTCCTCTTTATATTGGGCGAAAGGTACAATCTTTATTTGATCCGGTTATGCAAAAACTTGGCGCCCGTTTGGATTCTTGGCAAGGTAAGTTGCTTTCGGCTGGTGCTAAATTGGTCCTCATCAAGGCTTGTTTGCAAGCTATCCCCATTTATTACATCTCTTTGCTAGAACCTCCGAAGGGTGTGGTTAATGCCATGAACCGTCTTATTTCAAATTTTTTTTGGAGCAGCCCGGATGGAGGTAAAAAGTGCCATTGGGTATCAAAAAACGATTTTTTTTGGCCGGTTGAAGAAGGAGGTTTAGGTCTGCGTAAATATGAGGAAATATCTATGGCTTTTTCCGTACTTCTAAATCTCTTTGGTCTGAATTCCTTGCAGCCAAATATTGTCGAGATTCTCACCCTATGGATGCCACCTTAAGGAATATGGCTGCTCTCACATATGGAAGCGTATGATTAGTGCTAAAGATCTGGTGGAAGATCGATTAAGATAGGGTGTAGGTAATGGGCTGATTTCCATCCAAGAAAAGTGGTTGCCTCGTGATATTAACCTCTTGGATGCTCGCCATGATCAGATTTTCTATCTTTATGATAATGGGGTCTTACGTGCAGACTATGTTCTTGCGATGCTTGGGCAGCAAGCTTTGTTGGAAATTCAATCAAATAACATTCGGTTGGGGGAGGGGCCGAACCATGCTTTTTGGACTCCCTCATCCTCGGGAAAATTTTCTGTTTCTTCAGCATGGAGGGAATGTAGGATTGCTAGGCCAAGGAACTAGGGGTGAGCAAAAAAAAATTGGAACCGGACCGGACCAAAGGAACCGGACCAGACCAGCTAAAATCGGACCATACCAGTACATATGGTTTGGTTCTGGTTCCAAAATATTATAGAACCAGTATATTGGTTCGGTCCTGGTTCTTGTTAAAATTAATTCCGGTTAGAACCGGACCGGACCAGTTGAGCACATATATACTATATATATATTTTTTTATATGTATTATTATATAGTAAATAAAATTATATATTCACTTTTGTACTATAATTTTTCAAAGACCATTTAAATTGCTTAATAAAAAAAGACTCATTTAATTATTTGTAACTTTGTACCCAACTTAAGCCCCAAGGTTACAAATCGCTAAACCCAAATCCTAGACTCCTAGTCTTTATTTAGTTATTTCACTTTTCAATTTTATTTTTCATAATTAATATCCTCTTTTCAGTTTACCCAAAGAGTGCAACCTTAGTTTTCGACTCTTCAACTGCGCCGCCTCTCTCCCTCCCAAGTAGTAGTTTACTTGAAAACAAATAAACTTCAAATGATTAAAACCGGACCAGACCAGACCAGTAGAACCAGAACCAGTGTACTGGTTCCCACAAGTATTGGTTTGGTTCCGGTTCTAAATTTTTATAGAACCAGAGTATTGGTTCCGGTTCTGGTTCTGTGATTTTTTGTCAAAAAATGGACCAAACCGGACCATGATCACCCCTACAAGGAACAATGTTTTTGCTTGGTGTTGGCACAAACATCTTCCTCTTAAAATCTCGGTTTTTCTTTGGAAAGCCCTCAAGTCAGCCATTCCTACGGATGAGAATGTTTCTCGCAAAGGTATTCATCTTGCTTCTAAATGCCATTGTTGTGTTAATCCTTCTTCTGAATCCATTGTTCACCTCTTCATTCATGGAGATATTGCTAAAAAAGTATGGATGTTTTTTGGAGCAATGATTGGTTTCCCAACTTTGGGTTCCTCTATTACTCACAGATTGATTGCTTGGCACTCTTATAAGTCTAATAGCCGTGTTTCTTGTTGGTTGAGTTCTATTCTTCCCGGATATATTTTTTGGGAGATTTGGAAACATCGTAACAAGTGTCGCTTTGATGGTGTGGTTCCAAATTCTGCTAGCATAATTCATAATATTCGTGGACAGATTATTGACTCTATACGTGCATGTAAACTCAATTTTGCCTTTGGTCCTCAAGATGATTTTGTTTCCCAATTTTTTGAGATGGTGTTGGCTGCTCCTAAAGTTACTCGGTTTAAGCTTGTTTCTTGGAAACCTCCAACCCTAGGTCAAGTTAAGATCAATTCTGATGGCACATCTAGAGGAAACCCTGGTTTAGCCTCGGGTGGGGGTGTCTTTCGTCATCACAATGGGTCTTTTATCTTTGCTTATACCCGTTTCTATGGCCAAGCAACGAATATGGTAGCGGAGGCAAGGTCTGCCCTTGATGGCTTGCTCCAAGCTCGGCTTATGGGTTTTAATTCTATTTGGCTTGAGGTAGATTCGGAAGTTTTGGCAAATATTCTTCTTCGGAAATACTTGATTCCATGGGATATATGGTACTATATTCAAGCTATTTTCAGAATAATGGAGGGCATTGATATCAGAATTTCACACATTTATAGAGAAGGTAACAAGGTGGCGGACTTCCTTGCTAATCATTCTGCAAATGCGCAAGCTGATTTTGATTTTCCATCTTTGGATTCATGCCCAAGACTTTGCAAGAGTTTGATTTACTTTGATAGGATTTCATATCCTAACCTTAGACATTAGTATTTTCAGATTTTTCTAGTATTGTATCTTTTATGTTTTGGATAGGCTCCCCCCCCCCTTTTTTTATTGTAGAGGATCTTATGGATTGTATAAGACCTCCCCCCTAGCTTTATTTTTCTTTCGGTGGTGAAGGTCGTCATGTCCCCCACCTTTGTTTTGTAACTTTTGTCTTTTATCTATAAAATCTAGGGAGTACCGTCTCCTTTCGCCAAAAAAAAAAACAAAGAAGCTTCAAAATCTGCTCTCCAAGGTAAACCAGTTCAGATTTATGTTGAAAAAGCAAATCCAAATTCTAAGGTTGATGGTCAAGCCCCCTTGCAGCAAGGTGTTACACGTGAGAAATCCAAGGGTAAGAATGTTCAAGGTTTTGATTCTGGCAATCAAGCTCTCCATAATAATGGTGCTGGTCCTTCTTTGGCTCATAAGCCCTCCTCTCCTATTGGCTCAAGACTCTTTTCTCTAACTTAGTTACAAGTGGATTCAGTTTTCTCCCTAAAAGGGGAGCCCCTTTTGTGTCTCCAAACTCCTTTAAGGCCTCCAATGCACATGGAAATCTTGGTGGTGGGGTTATTGTTGAAGATGGATCTATTGAATTAGAAGAAGAAAATGTGAATTCTGAAAAATCTGTGAATGGTGACTTGAATGGTTTAGGTGGTTCTACAAAGGGGACTGGTCCTCCTATTATTAATATAGAAGATGGTCCAACTTGCTTAGTAAATGATGCTCATGAAGATGAGGAAAAACAAGATTCAGATTCGGAGGTATACATTGAAGATAATTCATTGCCCAAAGGCCCAGATGAGTATGTTATTGATAAGCTTCACCTCTCTCCAAGGGGACCACGAACTGATTTTATACATGAGGTTAGTAAAAATGATACAGTTTCATAGGGTGGGGTTGCTCCTGCCCATCCCTCGGCTTAAAAGCCCTCTCTCCTCTTTCTTATCTCAATGTTTTAATGGTAGGAATTATCAGTTGGAATATTAGAGGTATTGGGAATTCTTCCTCTGTTCGTCGTGTTAAAAGGTTGATGAGAATGCATGATGTTTCCATATTTGCTATATATGAACCTATGTTGGATGCGGATTTATTGCCTTCTTATATTTGAAAGTTGAGGTGTATTGGTGGTATTTCAAACCATAAAAGTTCTATTTGGGTTTTTTGGCATCATGGAGTTAATTGTGAGCTTATTCATGAGGATGATCAGGTTATCTCGGTCCGAGCTACTTATGCTTTATGGCCACCTTATTGATTTCAGCAATACGAATGAGGCTTGGCTTGTGGTGGGGGATTTTAATGCCATTATGGATCAAACAGAAAAATTGGGTGGGCGTCCTGTTCTTGAAAAACATGTGGCTGTAACTGGCGTCTCCAAAATCGAAGACGGTTCATCATCAACAACAGGGCATGTTCAGATTTGGAGCCAAAGAGATTGGTTCCTCAGTATGGATTGCAACTGGAGACGGTTCGTCATCAACAAAAAGGAGTATATTCAGAATTGGGTCAAGCCATTGATTCCTCAGTATGGGTACTCTCTAAACTCTAAGCTTTACTTATCGCAAGTATTGTTTTCAAAAATGATTTTCAAAATACCTTAAACCTCAGATTTTGCGTATTTTTAGAGTCGAACTACGTTTGGTCTGATTTCCTTCCGAGGAATACGTAGGCAGCTTTTTAGCACGACCATACCCCTAGTTCAAAATGGCGTCTTTTCTATCGACGACGATACTTCATCCATAAGTATCGTCACCTGTAAACACCCCATTTTGGACGTTCATTTTATAATCACACTACTTCTGTGTCTCGCCTTTGATTTGGGTCGAAAATCGTTAAGTTGGACATGTTTCGTTAAGTTTCTGACTGACTCTGTTAGTCAGGGGCCAAAATGAACATTAAAACTGCTGCAGAGGGTAAAAATGTGACTCCAGCACATGGATGTCTCGTACGAGACATCGATGTCTCGTACGAGGTATCCCCCCTTGACAGTCGGGTTTTGGTCAGTTTCCTTGTTGATCTTAACCCCTTTTCTTGGCAAACACTCATGCAATCCGGGGAAAATCCCATGGCCGATCCTAGAGTCCAAATATACCTCTCTGGGAATCAAGTCTTGGATTCTCACCTCAACTTACCTTCTTGGCCAAAACCCTAGGTCCAAAAACCCCTATAAATATAGTTGTTCTTGAAATTTGGAAGACGCTTTAGGTAAAATCTTTGCCTTCTAAAATTTGGAAGATAAAGGCCTTTAGTCATGGCCATCCATAGGATTCTTGAAGAAAACGCTTAGGTAAAATCTTTGCCTTCTATCTTCTCATCTCCTTCTTTGCTTTGAAGTAGTGTGATTCCAATAAAGGATCAGCCTAGAGCCTCTCCAATCTATAGAGATGGTCTCGAAGCACATGATCCGACATCCCAAATAAATAAGCAATTATTTATTTGTTTGTTTCTTTTCTTTTGGTACATATACATGATTTTGAAACGATTATGATGATTTCTTAGCAAGACCAATCCTAGATTGGGTGAACTGGGTGCTCCTTGACCTTCCCAATTCATAACTTAACCCCCGAATCCAGACATCTCGGTCCGTGTTCCGACAATAACATGGTGGTGACTCTCAAATCAACAAAAGGTAAATCGAAGGACGAAAACGTGCCTCGAAGGGAAAACTTCGTGCGCAAACAGTCGCAGTTGTGCTTGAGGTGACGGGCCAGCGGAGGTTGTTGATTGGATATGGCGGAGATGCCCTTTACTTGAGTAAGAGGGTATGTCCCTAGTGTGGGGCAGGAAGTGTCTTCTTAGTCTGGTGAATCCTCCGTGGTTCATGACTGATCTAGTGTCTCTGCATGACAGGGTTAGGTTAACTGAGGGCCTTGATGCTAGACAATTTATTGTAGAGGGAGCCTCGTATGATGACTTTATTGGGACGCGACTTTGGGGCTCACGCGCTGTGATAGAGGAGAAACTGCGGAGATAGGGCAGAGGCATATTGAGTCGGTGGCACCGGGCCCAGCAGGTCCTTCCTTTGACAGGGTTTTTGGAGTCCCTATGTATGATCATGTAGACGGTGATGATAACCCTTAGTCATCCTCTCGTTTCGACTTGTTTTGACATGCTTGTGCTGCCTTTTGTTTAAGGTGACCCCTCGGACTTATGAGACTGTGACATGCCATGATGCCAGCCTACGTGAGGTGATTCGGAGGCTGCACCGAAGATTGGCTAAGAGTCTTCGCAAGGTGGTAGAATGCGGTGGTTCTCCTTCTTCCAGTGATGACGATGGTGCTCTGGGCGGACATCCTCAGAAGAGGACTCGAGGCGATGCTAGTGGATCGGCTGCTTAGTTTCTGCATTTTGTTAGCGTAGAGCACATACAGTAGCATAGCATATATTTATGGATGACTGTATAAACATTTATATTATGCACTATGTAATATGTACAGTAGCAATTAGCACGTAGAGTATCAAGTAGCATGTGAATAGTATGTATGCAGCATATAGATAGCATGTAGATGGCAGTCTCGGAGCGTGTTGCACGGGCTGACGGTACCCTAGTTGGGTTTATAAATTGCTTGACTTCTATTGGTACGAGTTACCTAAAGGAGATTTAGGGCTTTTGACCTATGGAAGACGGGATGCAGGACTCAAGGGTATCCTAACTTGTAGGACCGAGTCAGTTAGGACATCACGGAGATGAGACGAAAGACATTTTGTAAATTAGTGGAAACCAAGTGTGCGGGTTTATAAACGTGTCGTGATTGAAAACACTTTCGAAAATGTAATGATCTTATAAAGATGCCTTATAATTAATTATAGCCTAATTAACTCAAGTACTTGTCCTTCGTTAGGTTTGTTGATCAGGGTAGTCCTTCGGGTGAGCCTGATTTCGTCGGGTGGTTGGTAATTTCTGAGTAGCCAAGCAGTTGATATAAATCCTTTTGGGGAAGCCCCAGTTAGATGGGAGTTCTTGAAAGAGGTCAACGATGTTGAACTTTGATGAGGGGATGACCTTTCGTGGAGAGTGATCTTTGTTGGAGCATCGGTAGTCGGTCCAATTCCATTGGGGCAGCCCCAGTTTGGTGAGGGCATTTCAGAGAGGTCATCCATGTTGAGCTTTGATGGAGAGAGATGACTTTCTGCGGGGAATTATCTTGTCGGAGTATCAGTGGTCGGCCCAATTCTGTTAGGGTAGCCCTAGTTTGGTGAGGGCATAAAGTGGGGGATCCTACCTCCTTTTAGACGCACCCTGTTTTTTCTCTAGACCGCCCTTGCGGGTTTTCAATCTAGGTGGTTATATTCTTTTAGCATCGTTTTTTCCTTTTTTATTTTTATTTTCAGTCGCCTCGAAAGAAAGTAAAAAGACAGAATTGTATGGACGACTTGCAGGAGCCTTTTCGTTATGGTGAGAGAAGAGAGGGAGAGAACGAGCGAGGGAGTTCTCACATTTTGACTTTTTGATAACTGAGTGTATATATGTACAAAAGGAAGGAAGCCCCTGCTTGACAGAAAGTAAGTGTTTTAGCTCTTTCCTAGATTGTAGAACAGAAGACTTGTCGAGACATTTGAAAATTGTTTTATTCAGAATTGTCTTTTGATTGCTCGAGAATGGACCTCATTGATTAGTTACATATCTTATGATTATGTTTTAGACATTATAGTGTATGGGGAAGAGAGAAAGAATGAAATTTGGCTCGAGGTGGATTGTGTATATTTTGTGGACCGGACCAGGAGGTTGCCTACGTTCCTCTCGGTGTGAGAGGCTCAGGTCCGCTTAGTTCGAGGATGATCCAGTTGATGATGATACCGGTATTGAGTGGTGGTTTGCTCCATTGTTTGGACTGCTTCACTTGTTGCTTTATATTGCTTCGCTCATAGTTGTTGAACATCTTTGGAAAGAAAGAAAGAAAAATAGAAAATATGAAGTGAAAGAAAAAGGGGACTTTTACTTTCTATGATGATAGCCCCTTCTATTTTTCTTTGTTTTGGTTTATTTCTTTGCGCACACCCTTGCTTTTGCCTAGGCCACCCATGCGGGTTTTCAATCTAGCGGGCTTCTTTTTTTTTGTGCTTTTGCTCTAATTTTTGCCTAAGCCGCCCGTTGTGGGTTTCGAGCTAGCGATCTTTTTTCTTTTTTTCTTTTTTTATTATTATATATATACATATGAAATGTTGGGCATGATGAGCCCCTAGTTCACTTTCGTCTTTGGGAGGTAGAACTCGTAGAGGGGGTTTGAATAGCCCCTTGCATTTTGTTGACATCATCGAGGAGGACAGACAGCCCCAGTGCATCGCCATGTCGGGAATGGACAACCTTTGTGATTGTGCAGGCGCTTCTTCGATGGTGAGTAGCTTTGCAGTCCTTGTCTTCTTCATAGGAAGATGGAAGTGTATATGGGGAGTATTTAGAGGATGCACACAGTGGTGTGCACAAGGAGGATATATGGAGGGTTCACACAGTGGGTGTACACGAGGAGTCTATATAGAGGGTGCACACAGTGGGTGTACACAAGGGGTGTATATATGTGGGGTGCACACAGTGGGTGTACACGAGGGGAATATATGGAGGGTACACACGGTGGGTGTACACGAGGATGGTGTATATATAGAGTGTACACAGTGGGTGTACACGTATAAGGGTAGGTATAGAGAGGACATATAGAAAAGAGAAACAATTCGATTGATCAAAGCGTTTGTTATTTTGAGATTATTTGTTTGCTTAGTTATGTATGATGGTTTGTGGGTCCATTTACCTTTTAATGAGTCTTTATTAACAAATATACTTGGGATTAATTCATCATATAAAGATATAGCAATCAATTGTCAATTAAGATTAATACAATTTTCATGGAATTGATGTACATATGCAAGATTATGTCTCAAGTCTAGAGAGAAAAGAAATAAAGACTCTTTTATTAAAGACTTGAATTGGCTAGTCCGAGGTGGACTTTAACAATCTAACTAGGGTCCAAAGTGGACTTTTGCTAGTAATATAAAAAGACTAATATCCAAGGTGGACTTTGACTAAAATAAAAGACACTCTAGATCCTACGAAGGAGGTAGCCCCGGTGTAGTGTCTTGCTTCCGTGGACTTTGCTCACGCCCATACATCCCTCTGGCGGGTGATGATCCCATTATTGACGAGGCTCTGGATTTTCCTCTTCAGTTGAGTGCAGCTTTCAGTATCATGTCAAATGTATTTATGATATTTGCAATATTTGGAGGGGTCCAAGTCTTCTTTCACAATTTGCGGTTTGTAGTTGAGTAGGGGAGACAACTTGCCGGCTTGAACTAGAATTTCGAAGCATTTGTCTAATGGCATACCCAAATCATTGAACTCATGCTCGTCCTTCTTGTCACGAACCATCCCTTGCTGATGAGTAGTCATAGGAGGCATCCCAATAGGGAAATTCTGTGGTGGTGGCCCATACATTTGAGGAGCGTATGGGTGTCGAAAATGAGCAGCATGGAGAGTGCGGTTGAGGTACTCGTAGATGCCATAGATATCAGACTGGAGACGCTCCTCGGTGCCCTTTAGAGCCTTGCACATTACTTTCTGAAAGCGGTCTGTTTGCTTGGGGAGAACAGTCTCAAAGAAGTCTTCTTGTTCATCGAGGGTGGTTCAGAAGAGGGTTGCTTGCTCATTGAGGATAGTCTCATAGTGGGCTGCTTGCTTGTTGAGGATAGTCTCGTAGTGGGCCGCTTACTTGTTGAGGGCGGTGTTAAGATGGACCGTTTGCTCGTGGAGGATGGTGTTGAAGTGGGTTATTTGCTCATTGAGAACAGTGTTGGGGTGGAAAGTTGTCTCAAGACCTTGGGTGGTAGCTTCGGTTGTGACTGTGTTGATCCCTTCGGCAGACATGATGCAGGATTCTGTAGTGGTTGTGGAGAAGTTAAGTCTTTGAACTAAATTAGACTCATAATTAATGACAAGGCATCGTTATAAATTCATTTTTATAAAAAGACTCGATCTCCGTATTTTTGAAATGTTCTTTGAATGAAAAGAGCAAAAGTTTGACCGGGCCGGTAGCTGCCTACGGTCCCCTTACCATGTGGGAGAGATCCCACACAATGAGAGGCTCAGGTCACCGTAGTTCGGGTTAAGTAAAACAAGTGAGATAGTGACCGAAGAGGTCAGTGATTTTGAAAACCATAAGTAGTAGAAGATGACCGTAGAGGTCTAAAAGTAAGGGGAGTTGACTCAGTCCTTAGTTAGGTATAGGTGGAGGAACCCTAGGTAAGGTGGTTTCTTGCCAGGTTTGACATGGGTAGACCAAGAGGTAGGTCATTTAAGATTGGCTAGCTTGACTAAAGGTGGGAGTTAAGATGAAGGATTTGACCTAAATGGGTCGATGATGGGTTTGACCTAGACGGGTCAAGGTAACAGATTAACCTAGACGGGTCGAGGTGACGGGTTGATCTAGACGGCTCGATGATGGGTTTGACCTAGACGGGTCAAGGTGATGGGTTGACCTAGACGGGTTGAGATGACGGGTTGACCTAGACGGATCGAGATGACGGGTTGACCTAAACGGGTCGAGATGACGGGTTGACCTAAACGGGTCGAGGACGGGTTGACCTAGATAGGTCGAGATGATGGGTTGACCTAGATGGGTCGAGATGATGGGTTTGACCTAGACGGGTTGAGATGATGGGTTGACCTAGACGGGCCGAAGGTTGACTAGAGTTGATCTAGGGTAGACTCATGCAGTATGATGAATGATTTTAGTTAAGATTAAGATTACTTGTTTTGATAAGTGTTTTTTAACTCGATCAAGGTGCATGGTTTAGACACGGACAAGGTTTAACCTCAACCGATCGCAAGCGACACGGTGAGTTAGATAGCCCAGGTGCCACAAAGATAGAGGCGACATGATCACAAAAATTAGTGTACTCAGAAGAGTATCCAGAGTAGGGTGTGCAGTGTGACACGGACTAGTGGTAGTGTGCAATTTGATTACGTTTTTTATAATGAAATGCAATGCACGAGAGAAGTCTACTAGCATGATAATTCATAGTAACAGTATTTAAGCATAAAATAAACACAAACAGAGCATATCTATAATATTTAAACATGCTATGAATACCAAGAACCTGCAGGAAGTTGTTAGAAACAGATTTGCAGAAAAGGGGAGCCGTACGACTTGGCAGCCAGAGTACGAGGGAAAGGGAGGCGTACGGATCTTAATTACAGAAACGCCAGAAATTGCAGAAGTGCAGTTTTTTAAAGAAAAAGAGTGCGCGGTCAGTTAGAACACACACAAAATCATGAAGTTAATGAAAGTCAGACCCTCTTAAGTTTTGAAAAAGGTTTTAAAAAACAAGTCCCCAGCAGAGTCGCCACTGTGAATACGCGTGATTAAAAATTGAGAGTCGCCACATTGTTTAATTTGTAGTTAAAACATTGAGAAAACCATTTACGAGAATAATAGGGTTCGGGGGTCAAATTACAATAGAAGAAGAATATTATGGTGATCACTCCTATTGCCCGATGAATTGGTCTTTCTATCATGATCAATGTGTGTGTGTGTGTGTGTTAGTGATTGATAAATAGAATGGGGAGAGATGAAGCGGGATCATGCATAATGATCGAGAAAGAAACATACAATGTGATCACATCCTAGAATAATGATTATTCATCTCAGGAGAGCTAATGATCATGGGAATAATTACCTAAAGTTAAGGGTTTAGAAGTAGTTCCTAGATCTTGTCGATCATCATCGGCTATGCGCATAAATAGGGATTAAAACATTAGATCTAGTATTTTACGCATGATAAGTCGTAGATCTAGCATAATAATAAGAACAACATGAAACAATATGAATGAACATTACATGAAGATCGCTACCCTAAATATAGCATTATGTAAGTAATATGTGACCTAGATCTAGTGCGGGTTTCGTGGAAACCCTAGATCATCATTGGTTAAGAATATGAACGGTGAACAAAACCCTAGATCTAACAATATATGAATGAATATAATAGATCTAAGTAATTAAAGTAGTAAGAATGCGTTACCAAACCGATAAAAGAGGCTTCGAAGGTTGAATCTTCACTCCTTTGGTTGATGGCGGCGATGAATCTCTTTGATGATCAAAGAGGTATCAAAGAGAGCGTTTGAGAGGGTTTTGAGAGGGAGAGAGAGAGAGGATGGGAATAGCTTCTGTGAGGGTTTTTCCATAGGTTAATTGTGTGCTTTAAAGGCTGAGAGGAGAGGCCTATTTATAGGGGATTTGGGCCGGCAGAAGTGGCCGCCCGGCAATGCCCATACTGGCTGCGTGGCCAGTCTTTCCGGATCGCGTGGTTATCAAGATATCGATGAGATCTTATCAGTTTGTTCTTGGGATTTGATCAATATCCTGATAGATTTCGACCTATAACTGATTTCATCAATCTAGAACTCTGGAAAGCTGTCAGATAGGTCCCTGTCATGTTTTTATTGCCTAAAAGGTCCTTAGAGATATCTAAAGGTCTAGGAAGTCCTAAATCTTCAAATCGGGTACTAACACCGCCCTTTTGGGTTTTCAATCTAGTGGGCATCTCTTTTGCGTCTTCATTTTGACTTGATTAATGAGGAAGTGTGCATTGACTCTAGCTGAGGATGAGAGACATGTGATTTTACAGTGGAGACCTTTTGTCACTAATGATGAGTGACATTGACTCAACTAGGGAAGTAGCCCCTAGTATTGACTTCATGTATTTTTATTTTTTTTGAATGACTCACGAAGGCAAGTAAGTCATTAAGAGATAAGAGAAGGAAAGCCCCAATTTAATTGCAAGAAACTGGGAGTACCGCTGAAAGATTAGACGCCCCTAGACTCGATAAGGAACGTGAGATGATTTCAAATCTAGGAAAGTTGTTCAATCTTGAGGTGATTAATTCATTGGCAAATGACTCGTACAAAGATGTCTTGACAAGTTCGAGATGAAGGCCAATCACCATAACGCACTAGGGTTAAACATATCTTCTTTATTGCATGAGACCGGACCCGATGGTTGCCTACATTCCTCCAGTGTAGAGGCTCAGGTCGCCGTAGTTCTTGTGGATGCTCCTTTGGTCGCGAGGAATTGATGTTGCTTCGTCCTTCGTTGGTGGATGGAATGATGATGTTGTTGTGAACTTCTTTGACTGAGGGGGATTTTTTTTTTTGTGCCCCAACTTTTGCCTAGGTTGTTTTGAAGAATCAACCTAGCGAGCTTTTTTTTTTTTTTTTTTTTTTTTTATCCCCCTTGATAACTTTGCTTGATATTGCTCCACCTTGTTTTGCTTCTTGGCTTCGTCGTTGATGTTGTTGCCTCCGTTGCAATGTTTAGCCCCTAGGCGTTCAAGTGATGGCCTTCGTTCCAAAACTCGTTTTGACATCTTTTCATCATTTTGCCAAGAATTAAATTGAACAACTTGGAATAGTGTATGGGGACAAGAACGACTTTTATTTTATGAGAAGACTCGAATTTTTACATAAACAAGACGAACGAAAACTTGATGCACATTTAAGAGGACTTTTGACTCTCTTTTTTTTTTTTTTTTTTTTTTTAATTCCTATTACTAGGTAGAGAAAGAGAAACGGAGATTGTTGTCATCGTCCTTGTCATTATAGTCCTTCTCGTTTCAAACCCAAGTCACCCCTTGCTTCACAATTATCTCTTCGATAAATTCACCATTGTCAATCAAATCTTGGATGACATTTCGGAGAGAGAAGCACCCTTCGGTAGTGTGGCCACTATGCTTGTGGTAGTCGCACCACTTGTGATGAGCATGGTTGGTGGTAATCATCTTGGGCTTGTATCCTTCTAAAGGCTTGACCTTTCCACTTGCCACCAAAGTTTCAAATGCTTCGCCTTGGGTCACTCCTAGGAGAGGAGTGAAACTTCCTAGGACGGGCCTCGACGGGTTTGGGGTTATGAACTTGTGCGACTCGATAGTGAGCAATTCATAGGAGTTTGTGCATGTAGTGTGAGGTCAAGCCAAGTGACATTTTTTTTCAAAAGAAAAGAATAGAAAATAAACACATAATTACAACTTTCGAATCACCCATGTGACCAATAAAATAAACAGAAAGTAAAAACTGTTTTGTGCAGGCCCGGTGCCCACACACTATAACTATGTCCATTGTGTTCACTGTTTCTGTTATGGAAAATGGCCCAGACGCGCGCGCATTGGAATGCCTATGCGGGAGGCGCGTGCATTAGAGAGGGGGGCAGAGGCGCCCGCTTCTGGGTGAAAACGTGGAAATCAGTAGGTTCAAGGGATTGCCTTGACCCTATATAAGAAAACTTTCCCCTGCGGAATTCGTTAGCACAGAAACATGAAATGGAAAGATAAGATGGGAGGCGGGCGATTCTGGTGGTGAAGGTCGGAGGCGCGCGCCTTAGTCCAAGAAGGCCAGAGGCGCACGCTTTCCACCTTTTCCACCAGAATGCCCACTATTGGTGTTCTAATGCTAAATGTCATTCTTTTACTAAATAGTGCTAACAATTATAATGTAAAGAAAAGGGGAATTGCAAAGAGAAATAAAAGAGAATTGTTTTATTGATTAATTTATGCTAAAGATTACATATAGCAATTACATTAATATGAAATGGGGAAATAGCCTAATTTAATATTACGAAACCAAAGATTCGAGAGAGAAGGGTTCGGTGGTTAGGTGACGGAATGGCAAGTACTTAAACACCCACTCCGCCTGGCTTAAGCCGTCTTGCTACTATTGGTGTTCTAATGCTAAATGTCTTTCTTTTACTAAATAGTGCTAACAATTATAATGTAAAGAAAAGGGGAATTGCAAAGGGAAATAAAAGAGAATTGTTTTATTGATTAATTTATGCTAAAGATTACATATAGCAATTACATTAATATAAAATGGGGAAATTAAAGTAGTATTTAGAATGTAGGGAGATAACCTTAACCAACTTTAATGTAATAAAGTGATTACTTGGTTATGTCCCATTTGATGAGGATTGCATACATTTACTAAGACATGTAAAATAAGAGAAGAAAAAAAAGGTAAAGTTGTACCTTAAGAAAGAGGACCTCAAACTTGGTGAGAAAATGGTGCTTGTTGTAGAGAACTTGTTGTGTAGAAATTTGTGTAGAATTTTGTTGCTTGAACTCTTGTTGGGAGAATTTGTGTAGAGTTTTTGGTAGATAATAAAGTTGGGGTCTTTTTTGTGTTAAGAGAGAGTCCTTTTCTAAGGTAGAAGGAGGGGGTTTATATAGGTGAAATTAGGAGGGAAAGGATGATCAATCCATGTGAAATGGAATTGACCAATCAAAAATAAGATAAATAAAATAAAAAATAAAATAAAATGTTTATTTTTAAGAGAAGGCTAGAAATGGGAGATTGGGAGTTACAAAATAAAATGGGTTTAATGCTAGAATAAAACATGTGGTGAAAATATTGTTTTTGACTCTAAAAATGGAGGGAAACTTGGTGCAGTCCGTAACTGCCAAAGTGGGAAGCGCACGAGTCCAGCTTTTGGGGCGAGACGGGTGCGTGGCCCACAAGCAGTGCCGGAGGCGCCCGCGGGTGATAAATGACAGAATGATAGAAAAACCCTAAAAGTTAACTCTGTTATGCAGTTTAGTCCAAAACTAAAGGAATTTGTTAGGAACTTAACCGAAGTAACAGAAACCAACGAAAATAAGTTAAATAAAAATACTATGTATGCAATCGGGGTGAGAGGTCCAAGGCGGGGTGTCTACACAACCTAGTACCCTTTCATTCTTTGGCTTTGGAATTATTGTATTGATTTGCTTTGTTATTCGTGATCGTTTATTGGATCAACTCGTTTGGATTCGGTTATTCGTTTTTGCTACTCTGCCATTACAAATTGAGTGTTTGATATTTGAATTCCTCAACCAGTTGTTATATTTGTGGCTCCTAGTCATAGTATCATTTGCGCAAGTGATACTATGAGTAAGAGTCAATTTTGACTTTGGGCATTTGGCCAGCTCAAGTGTAATGGATATTGACTTCGGAACTTTGATTTGGAATTTGATTCATTTGTAATCCTTCGTTCCTCACTTATATACTGGGTGGTTGGGTTCGTTATTACCGTTTGTTCTTGATTGGGTTTCTATACAGTGCCACACCGTTGTGTTGGCAAGTCTCTTACTGGGCGATTTGTGCTTACCCTTTTCGCTCCCCACTTTCCTTCCAGGTTGAGTATAGTTGAGATCGTGATGCTTTTGCTGTAGAGTTGTGAAGCTAGATTTAAACTCAACATGTTTTGGATATATGGATTTTGGCTTTGTGTAGATAACTTTTTTAAAGTATTTAAAGTTTCAGAGTGTGTAAATATTTGAGATTTTTCAAGGTTTGTATTTTGGTCAGAGGATAGTAGCTCTGTACTCACTACGAGTTTTTGTATTTTATCATTTCAGTTTCTTTCTACGATGAGAAAATTTCATTGGGGTTTTGTTTGGTATTCGATTTTGTTTGTCACTTCTCGAGGTCCGTGCAATGTCGGATTTTGGGGCGTGACAATCTGAGAGTCCAAAAACAACTCCTTGGGAATTGAGTCTTTGATTCCCATCCATAAAAAACTCTTTGACTTGATCCCTAACTCACCAATCCATATAAATAAAGGGGTTCTTGAACCAAAAAGAACCTAATGTTAAACCATTAAACCAACGACTCTCTACAATCACCCCAAACACTCTGATATCAGCCTTTCAAAGGCAACCCACGAAATTCATCAAGCCATAACACGATTCAAGCCAAACTTTTTGGATCACCAAGGCCATTTGTCAAGGCCATCCAAAGGATTCTCGAAGAACGCTTAGGTAACTCCTTTGTTTTCTCTCTTCTCATCTCCTTCTTTGCTTTGAAGTAGTGTGATTCTATCAAAAGGATCAGCCTAGAGCCTCTCCAATTCATGGAGATGGTCTTGAAGCACATGATCCGACATTCCAAATAAATAAGAGATTATTTATTTGGTTTCCTTTGTACATGTTTTGCATAATTTTAAGGTGATGATGATGATTTCGTAGCAAGACCGATCCAAGATCAGGTGGATTGGGTGCTCCTTGACCTTCCTAATCCATAACTTAACCCCCAAACTCAAGAATCTCACGGTCCGCGTTCCATTAAACATGGTGGAGACTCACAACAAATCGAGCAACATTGAAGTCCTTACAACCCGAAGCTACGAAAAAGGACGCACGCTTATAGTGGTGACTCCGCTGGGGACGATCAGCTAAGAGGGTTAGACTTGTGTTGAAATCATCATCATCGTTCTTAAAATTTTGTAGTTTTGTACAGTTTCTGATCCCAGAGGGGGATGTCACGTATGAGACATCATTGTCTCGTACGAGACATCTCTGTTCTGCCCGACAGACTGGTCTTCTGGTTTGAAAAAGGGATTCCGTCCGGTTCAAACATGTAAACAGAGTTCCAAATTTGTCCTCCCCCTGTTTCTGAGTCTTAGGACCTTGTTACGACAAAGAAACTCCCCATATATCATGAAACTAACCTTTGTTTTGCAGGAGTACTTGAAAACTTGAATTTTCTCCACTTTACTTATGTTATGCTTTATGTATGAAATTACGAAGGCCTGAGTTCCTCCACAAGAGGGAAACGTAGGCAGCCATTTAAGCCCAGCCATTGCATGTTTTTGTTTTGTTTTTTTTAAAAAAAACATTCTATTTTCCCCTTTGACACCTAGAACTTGACTCTCACACACGTGCACGTATGTAGAATAGTTGCACTATATACCCTATAACCCGGGTCCCAATCGGAGGACGGATGTTGGTCAGCATTTCCTTGCCGGTCTCTCCAAAGATGGTGTACCCACTCCATGCCACACTCCTACGATCGTGCCCATGGGGAGCCTTAGCCGTAAGCCCTGCATCAACCTCATGCATACATAATAGTCAATAGGACACTCCTTGAGACCGGTCGGTTCGATTCTTACGATTGTTTTAATCTTTGTCCAAGACAACGCTTTCACTACAATCTATAATACCCCCTTCATGAATTCTTGACGAATGTCCCTTCGGAAAATTGTTGGACAAGGGATTGCGATGGAAAAATTGAGAATTTTTCTACGAGGATTCGAGTCTAGTCTCTTTTTCCGTCAAAATCATGCGTTTAACAAAGTCCCTTTCGGTTATCCCCTACAAGAATTCATAAGGTTTGATTGCATTAAAGGAGTTGTTTAACAAAGTCAAAACAATTACGGAATCACTTAGGTTTGGCTAATCGAATGGTGGATTCCGATGAGAATATGGGACCTTTTCCCAAATGTTCCACACCTTCGTGGAATCGGCCGGTCGATATTTTCTCTACTCTTTTTATCTCTTACAGGGTTCCTAGGTTTCGATCACCGGCAGCCCTTCATGGCTGCTCCGGCTGATTTCCCTTCCTTGCAACATTCGAAGTCTGACCTAATTCATTCCGTTTCTCTCAACCCCGACAACTCTAAGCCGTCAATTGGAAACCCTAATAACCTAGCGCCGTCTTTGCATGGTGCGAACCCTAATCCATCCACAAACCAGAATCCGATACAACCAAACCCTATACCTAACAAATCCTTTGCGTCCTTGGTATCTCAGCCACGTACGCTTCCTATTCAAGAGATCCCTCTCCTTCCAGCTGCTACTCATAAGGGCGTTCCATCCCTAAAACTTTCTAAAGAGGCGATTGATGCTTTTGCTCGCCCCTTTGCTTGGACCCTTGTGGGCAAATTCACTAATGGTCGTCCTACCATGGAGGCTGCTCGGATCGCATTTACACAATTCCAATTAAGAGGTGACTATAAACTTGGTCATCTTGATACTCGTCACATGCTGATTCAGTTGACTAATGAGGAGGATTTCCAACGACTTTGGACTAGAGAAGTTTGGTATGTTAATCGTTTTCCAATGCGAACTTCAGTTTGGACACCTTCTTGGTAGCCTCAAACGGACTCTCCCATTGTCCCTGTATGGGTTAGTTTACCAGGGCTCCCTGTGCACTTATTCAATAAGGTATTCCTATTTTCTTTGGCTCGAATTTTTGGCAAACCCATGTCAATTGATAAAGCCACTGCAGAATTATCCCGCCCAAGTGTTGCTAAAGTTCTTGTGCAAGTTGATCTTCGTAAAAGGTTACCCGAGAAGATCCATATTGATTGTGGTGACTGCATGCCTAGTTTTTTCCAAGCAATAGAATATGATAATCTCCCAATGTACTGTTGTCATTGTTCTATACTGGGTCATGATGAATTCAATTGCCGAATTTTAAATTCAGAATTCAAGAAGAATAATTCGAATGCTGGTGCAAAAAAGGTTGATAAGGAAAAGGATGCTACTGAAAAAAAGGAATCCAAGTCTAATAAAGGTGAGGGTAAAAAGGAGGAGATACCTCGTGAGATTTGGAAAAAGAAAGATGATGGGCAGAAAAGAAATGGTCATGAAGGCAGCAGCGAGCAAATTGATGCAATTGATCTAACTAAGGAGAATAATACTACTGGCACGAAAACATTTATGGTTGCTAGGAGGGGTGTTGTATTGCCTCAATCTGTTAATGATGTGTTATCAAAGACTTTGAAGGCTATAAAAACCAAGGCGGGCTCTTTACCTTCTCCAAATGATGATGTTTCTATTCCAGAATTTTAAGATCCCCATAAATTATGCACGCCTTTAAGAGATGATTCTGCTATGAGAGCTAAACCTTCTTCCCATGCAAAAATGAGTGCTTTCAGCTCCCTCAACCTTTCTCCGAGAGCTCCTCAGGTGACCTCGCTGAATCAAGTTATGAATCTTCAGCTGGACTACAAAGAAAGAAATTCCATTTTGGATATAAAAGACGATGATGGCTTCGTTACAGTCTCCCACAAAAGGAAAAAGGGTAGGGAGAAATCCCCATCATTGTAAGTTTCCCGTTTTATCTATTTCCCTCTTTTACTGCTCCTTTCTTTATGGTTTTTAATGGTGAGTTTTCTAAGTTGGAATGCTCGTGGCATTGCTAATAATGCTACTGTTCGTAGAATTAAGCGTTTATTTCGCTTGTATGGGGTTTCTTTATGTGCTCTATATGAGCCGAAGGTTGCAAATACTTCCTTGAATCAATTTATTAGAAAAGTGGGCTGTGATGGTGGAGTGGCGAATACAAGTAACAGGGTTTGGGTTATATGGAAGCATGGGCTGCAAGTTAATATTATTCAAGATTCTTCACAGGCTCTAACTCTTCAACTTTCGCATCCTATGTGGGAAAATTCAGTTTGGGTTTCTTTTGTTCATGCAAGTTGTAATAGACTCTCTCGTATTAATCTGTGGGAGGAGTTAATGATTATTAGTGAGGTTGATGTACCTTGGATGGTGGTGGGAGACTTCAATTGTGTTCTGGATCAATCTGAAAAAGTGGGGGGGTAAACCGATTAGTGAGATGGCTGTTAATGAATTTTCAAATATGATGCAATTTGCAAATCTTATGGATGCTGGTTTTGCTGGTAATATGGCTACATGGTCTAATAAAAGGAGGGGAAATAATGTTATTTATCAACGTCTTGATAGAGCTCTTTACAATGAAAAGTGGCTCCAAATATTTCATATGACTCGAGTTACTCATTTGTCCCGAGTTTGTTCAGACCATGCCCCTCTTGTTGTCAATTTAACTATTCAAGGTGATGTTCAAAGAGGTAATTTTCGGTTTCTAAACATTTGGCTTAAACACTACTTCCTCAACATTGTCCGTGAGTCTTGGGAGAATCCTATGGAGGGTAGACCTATGGTTAGCTTTGCTAAAAAGCTCAATGGCTTACGTAAATGCATAGTGGGCTGGAATAAGGAGGTATTTGGAAGAGTGGAACAACAAATCAAGATTGCTGAAGATGAAGTCCTTGTTCATGAGGCTCAACATCAACAAATAAATAATGAGGAATCTAGAGCAGCCCTCCATCTTGCGCAAGCTCATCTGCTTCAAAAGTTGAAAATGGAAGAAGAATTATGGGCTCAAAAGGCTAATCTAAAGTGGATAAAGGAAGGGGATCAAAACACTAGATTTTTTCATGCCACTGTTAAGAAAAAGAGGCAAAAGTTGTATATTCATAGAATTAAAAACCGGCAAGGGGATTGGCTTATTAATACGAATGATATTAAAGAAGAGGCAGTGGGATTCTATTCTGATCAACTTCAAGGCCATTGTGACATTCCTTCGGATGAATATTCCTTTCTTATTCCCCGGCTCATAAATAATGATGATAACGCCTTGCTCACGGCTGTTCCATCTATGGAAGAAGTCCGAGAAATAGTGTTTGGTATGAATGGGCAGAGTGCAGCAGGCCCGGATGGTTTCTCGGGAGCTTTTTACAAGGGTTGCTGGGATATTATTAAGGAGGATCTAACTAAAGCTGTTGGGGACTTCTTCTCGGGTTTTTCTATGCCACGGAGTTGGACAAGTACTCTCATTGTAACTATCCCCAAGGTGGACTCTCCTTCTTCCTTTTCGGATCTTAGACCTATTAGCTTATGTAATTTCTGTAATAAGGTCATCACGAAGCTTCTCACTACCCGATTAGCCCCTATCCTTCCTAGAATAATTTCTCCTCAACAGAGCGGATTTGTTCAAGGTCGGGTTATTCATGAAAATGTCCTCCTGGCTCAAGAAATTCTGCAATCCATAAATAAAAAGGTTTGTGGTTCAAATGTGGCTTTGAAGCTTGACATGGCTAAAGCTTATGATAGATTATCATGGTTTGGCCTAATTAAGGTCATGCGGCTTTTTGGCTTTAATGAAACTTGGATTGATATGATATTCTGGTGCATTTCTAATAGCTGGTTTTCTGTTCTTATTAATGGTGAAAGTTGTGGTTTTTTCCCTTCTACTCGAGGGCTTCGTCAAGGAGATCCTCTCTCCCCTTGTCTCTTTATTATTGCGGCTGAAATGATGAGTCGAGGTCTAAACCATTTGCATACGATCTTTCCTCAGTTTAGATTTCGTATCCATATTAACTCTCCCATGGTTTCTCACCTAGCATATGCAGATGATGTGATAATATTTTGTAATGGTTCAAAGAGATCTCTTGAGTGCCATATGAAATACCTAGAATGGTATCAGCGGTTTTCGGGCCAACTGGTCAACATTCACAAATCTTGTTTCAATACGGGGAATTCTTGCAATAGAGATCATGATGTGGCTGCCATTACGGGGTTTATTAAACACGACCTTCCGATCACTTATTTGGGCTGTCCTTTATACACGGGTAGGAAAAAGGTGAGCATCTTTGCGCCTATTGTTCGAAAAATGGAAAACCGTCTAGCTTCTTGGATGGGTAAGCTTCTTTCTTTTGGTGCTAAGCTCACGTTAATTAAGTCTTGTCTTGCTGCACTGCCTCTTTATTATATTTCTCTCATTGATCCTCCTAAAAGTGTTATTCATGCTTTAGAAAGGATTATTGTTACATTTTTTTGGAGTAATAATGATGGAACTCGGAAGTGCCATTGGTTATCTTGGAAGTGTATGAGCAGCCCTATCGAGGAAGGAGGTTTGGGAATTCGTAAGTTCGAGGATATTTCTCTAGCTTTCTCTATGAAACTTTGGTGGCGTCTTCGTACCACTGATTCTTTATGGAGCCGACTCATGTTGGCCAAATATTGCTGGGAGACTCATCCAATGGATGCCACTCTCACTACCTATGCTTCTCATGTTTGGAAAAGAATGATCGAAGCTAAACCTTGGGTGAAGATCGGATGGCTTGGCGCGTAGGTAAAGGGAGATTTCTATTCAGGAAAAGTGGCTTGATGCTCCAATTGGTAATATTCCCCCTGCTCATATTCAGATTTTTACTCTTTTGAGAATGGGCTTCCTCGAATCCAACACATTAGAGACGGCTTTGGTATGCATATTTTATCCTTAATTCAGTCGAATGATATAGTTATATCTAACACCCCGGATACTCCTATATGGCTGCCTTCTCCCTCCGGGAAATTCTCTATCAGTTCGGCTTGGCAAGCTTGTCGTACTAGTCGGGTTCGATCTTCGATTCATGCTTTTTGCTGGAACAAATTTATCCCAAAAAAGATCTCCATTCTCCTTTGGCGAGCTCTGCATGGAGGTCTTCCCACGGATGATAAAGTTAAGCGTAAAGGTATCTCGTTTGCCTCTAAATGTGAATGTTGCGGTGATGGTCATGAGGAGTCTATTGCTCACATTTTTCTGCATGGAGTATGTGCAAGACGGGTTTGGGATTATTTTTTCTCTTTGTGTGGAATTCGGCCTTATTGTGGGAGTTTAAACCAAGCTCTTCTTTGCTGGTGGCAAGGTCCTTCTCATCCTTTATCTCCAACTTTGAAGTGGCTGACTCAGATTATTCCTGCAATCATTATTTGGGAGCTTTGGATGGCTAGAAACAAGAGCAGATTTGATAGCATTCGAATGTGTTCCAATGGCATCATTTCCAAGGTTAGTTCATACATATCGAATATTGCTACCTCGTTTTCTATATCATTCCCTAGAATGAATGGAGACAATCATCTGGTGGAGACTTTTCGACTTAGCATGTCCCCTCATATCCCTCGCCCTATTAGATTGGTGTTGTGGGATCCTCCTAGTGATGAATGGATTAAGATCAATACGGATGGAGTGTCTCGAGGTAATCCGGGTATTGCTTCGGGCGGGGGCATTCTTCGAAACAGCCAAGGTGATTTCATTTTTGCCTTCGCAAATTTTTATGGGTCACAGTCTAATATGGTTGCTGAGGCTCTTGCTGCCAGGGATGGTCTCATCACTGCACAAAGCCGTGGTTTTCATAAGGTTTGGCTTGAGCTGGATTCTAACATTTTGGTGCATATTCTTAATAAAAGTTATCATATTCCATGGGCTATTTGGTATATTATCATTCATATTTTTCGGATTATGGATCAAATGGAAACTCGGGTAACTCATATTTTGAGAGAGGGTAACGGGGTTGCGGATGGTTTGGTTAATATGGCTGCGGATTAAGAGAGAAATATGGAGGTGCTTTCCTGTCATAATCTTCCCCACCTTTGCAAAGGTTTTTTTGTCCTTGATAAGGCAAGGACCCCTTATGTTCGCCTTGATTAGTTGGTATGTCTAGATTTCTTTATCTTTTATTTTCTTTGTACTCTAGATTCCCCTCCCTTTATTGTAGAGGACCTTACGACATGTTTAAGGCCTCCCCTTTAGCTTTCCTTTTTCTAGTGGTTGAGGTTGTCATGTCCCCCACCATGTTTGTATCTTTTTTCTTTATCAATAAAATTTAGGGAGGTACCGTCCTCCTTTCGCCAAAAAAATAAAATAAAAATGGGACCTTTTCCCAAATTGTCCATTTGGGAGAGTGCAATACAGGTGAAAAACAAAGGGCTCATATTCTAGGGTGGCAGAATCCACTGTTCCAGGATGAACTAGGTTGTAACCCTCAAAATGGATTAAATTCCATCCGACCAAAATAGGATTAAAATTTGAAATCTGACTGTCAGGTTGGATGCCTCATACGAGACATCCTTCCTCTGTATGTGTTTCTGCCCATTTGGTCATCTTAAAACCCGTAAAATCCGACTTATTGGGACCCTAGCCTGGATTTGACACGATTTCTGAACTCTAGGTCCGTCCGAATCAGCAAAAGTAGCTCCACACTCCAAACACAATACCTTCCTACAAAGAAATGTCTCTCCGAAAGCTCACCCAAGCTCTCCAATTCAAGGTGGAAGCTACCGGAGGATGGACAGAAGGTTTTCCCGATGTTAAAGTCCCAGAAGTCAACATTGTACAAGAATTCCGTTTCAGAAGGCTTGATTATGCTTCGTATTATGCCCACAACCAAGGCGTTGATGACCAAGTCAAACAACGCAATGAGCAAAGTGAGAAAGATTGGGCCACAATCGAGAAAATGGTCGATGATGGAAAGCTTAAGGTGTTGCAAGCCGAATATGATCAAATGAAGACATGGTATGACGCAGCTGTCAAAAGGGCTCAAGACTTAGAAGATAGCAAAGAAGAGGCCATCAATGGAGAAGTAATTCATTGCATTAGCATACTCTACCGTGACCTTAAGTACCAGATTGAGGAAGAACATCGCCATCATCTCGATGTTATGAGGGATCATTATCAAGGTATCATCGAACGCCTTCAACCTAAGCCCCCAAGGGCTTACGCGGATTTGAGTCACATCCGACTTGGAAGGGTATTTCGTGATCTCTAAGAGGAGGGTAAACTCACACTAATGAAACGGTAAAAGCCTAGGTACGAAGGGGCTGGTAAAGCTTTGCACTTATACTGCTACTATCACCAATGTTGTGGTCATCACACCGATAAGTGCAACAATATAAGGGACAAGATCCAAGATCTTATAGCCCAAGGTGTTCTCCGACTGACAGATGATGGAATCGGCCTTGTTTAGAAGAATTAAAAGCTCAAGTCTTTTTTTCCTTTTCTGCTTTACTAGTTAGAATTTTAATAGACTAGCTGTTTTCCTTTCTTTTTAGAATAAAAAGGGACCCTACTCACCTAAGTAACATTGTGGGTGAGATCATACCCTCCTATCTGTTTTAACCTTTTTAGTAATAGTCAATTTCTTTCAAGTTTTCTACAATTGTTGTCTTTTACAAAAGTAAAGTAACGTAGAAATAATTTAAGTACACAACGAGAACGACTATTCAAAAGCAATCCCGTTTTTCGGAACGCGCCCCGTACTCAACATGATGCTAAAGGAAGGATACTTCCCCAGTCTTGGACTTGGCAAAAATTTGCAAGGGATCAAAAAACCACCACCCGTCGTTCTATATCCACCCGAATATGGCCTAGGATATGAGTCACCACTCAAAGGCATCCCTAAGGAAGAAAGGGATTGGACTTCATACATAGTGCCAATTGCACCTCCCTATCGAAAGACACTGAACGGGTACTTTGTACGCGAGGGGGGAAAACTTGCCATACTTCATGTTCCCTGAACCATGGATCGACCATAGGGGGAAGCGACAACCGGGCTTTGAAATCTTTAATGATTGTGATCCATACTCACTTGAAACAGAACCGATGCAATTCTCGTGGCTACCTCGAGAATTAGGGGGTACCAAGGCCGAAGTATTCAGTGAATGGGACTTTGTATTGGGAGAAGACCTACTGCGCCAGTTCTCAACCTTTGCAAGCCAGAGGACACTCAGATCAATGCAATAGACAAGGGGGACACTCCAAAGCAAGACTATACTAAGACCATCAAGAACTGGTACACAACTGGGGGACCCATAGCAAGTGAATACTTCCTGATCAAAGAGCTAGGATGCACTCCTCATCCCCATAGGAAGAGAAATCTTGTAACTCTTACCTTAGAATCAGATACCGCTACCGATGAGCTCACCCAAGAGGACTTGGATGCCATCGCGGAACGTGTATTCCCCTACTTTCTTAATGAAAACTTAGATCTTTCTGAGTATCCTGAGATTGCAAGCGTCATGAATGATTAATTAACTAATAACTCTAACGAATTAGATAATAATGAGTCATATGACAAGATAGATCAAGAAAACAAACAAATCTTAAAAGAAATTAATGAGCAAGTAGGTTATCGTTGTTGGTAGTGGTGCCCTAGGCACCACTAGTACTTGTAAAGCACTAGTATAAAGGCTAAATGATCATGGGATGATCATGTTAGATTTATGGGTACTTGTTTGGAACAAGGTACTGGACCTGACCCGTTGTATGAGATCTATGTCATGGTCTATGTCGAACATATATCTCATATTAGTTATGTCATTTGAATCCTTAGACATGAAGTTATTATAGTCTTCCACTTGATGAACATTATGTTTGACATATTCAAACGCTACCTTTAACCGGGTAGTTATAAAGGGTATGATTGGCATAATCGGATTCACGTAGGGAAGAATAATAAGCCAAATGGATTTGTCCCTCTTCGGAGAGATGTCAAGCTTGGGCCCCTCGAAGGAATGATGTTGATGAAATGTTCGGCCGGACTCAAATGGATTGATTGGATCAATAGCATTTGAATTATCAACATATTCGGAATCGAGAAAGTATTGAACAAAACAAGTTGACTGTTTGACCATGACTTGTGTTCAATGACGTCGTGGACAAAGGGATTATGACATATTCTAAAGGAATGCGAACTTGTATCTAGTTATACTATTTGGGTAGGTATGACGTTTTGCTAGAACCTAATCATACCATATGGTTTTATGGTTGAACCCATTGCCAACTTAGTATAATCCTAGAGGGTCACACACAATAGAACGAATCTTAAATAAGGACTATATTGGAATTTTGGAATTTTTGGAAATCTGGGGAAGTGGGCGACCGCACAGTATGGACTGGGCGGCCGCACACTTGGCTCATTTTTGTACCAGTTTGTTTCAGATAGTTGTGCGACCGCACAGTGGGTTTTGGGCGGCCGCACAGTACTGTTGGGTGGCAGATTCCTAATTTGATTAGGAAACAAATTTTGGACGGATTTTGACACAAGTTTCCTATTTGGAATAGGTCCTACTTGTGTATAAAAGACCAAATTCGGCCAGCACTCTTACCTAATGATTTTGTGAGTCTCAAAAGAGTTTGAGAGAGTTTTATTTTGTTCTAAGACATCCTTGATTGAAGAACAAAATAATACACAAAAGAAAGTTCCATATAGTCATATCAATTGTGAAAGTGTGTTTCATAATTGTTGGTCTAGCAACCAAGATCAAGAAGCTCCTTGATATTCGTTCGTGGTGTGGATACCGCTAGAGGGTGAAGCTCATCATCTTCAAAGTTCGTGTTCTTACTTTCTTCGTGATCAAGCTTCAAATCTCCACCAAGATCAAAGCTAGAATTCAAAGTCATCAAGGGTTAGCTTTTCCTATATTCATATCATGCAAGGCACTTGCATGATATGAATATTGGAATATATGATGTTTATGTGTTATGTGATTTTATGTGGTTTATTGTTTTGCAACTTTAATCGCACGATTCAATCGCAATGAATAAATTATGGTGGATTCAGAATTGTTGATTATTAATTTTTGATTGGATCAAAGTTTTAATAATCGGGGAAAAACAATTTTGAGACAAAATTTTCGAACTTTAAAAATTCTGCACCTTCTGATCAGACCGGGCGACCGCACGGAAGAGACTGGGCGGCCGCACGGTTTTGGGCGACCGCATAGGTCCTTTTTGGGCGGCCGCACACCAGGATCAGAATGTCTGATTTTGTTCAAAAAACAGAATCTGGAATTTTTCGAAAAAATCAACAAAAACCAGTAACAGAACCAGTCCAGACTTGCTGATCTGGAATGGGTTTTGGGTAGTTGGTTTGTGTGTGGATTTTAGGGTTTGATTTTCCTATTTGTTTTAGTCTTGTGATTCCTAGATTGGTTCAAGGTTTGGATGGCTAATCTGCGTTCATCGAGATTGTGTTTCCCAAACTTGATCGCAATCAAAGTTTCAAAGATAAAACGAAGTTAGAATTATGAAGAGTTCATAATTGCTAAAATTGAGAAACAAAGTTCTTGATTCAATGATTGGAGATCCATATGGAATTGTGAATGCAATTGGCCTACGTTCATCGAGACCATCTATTGCTTAGTTTCGGCCACATGGACTGCTTTCTTGGTTTCTTGAATTAGTGCGGGATTGTGGTTACCTAATGGCTTAGTTCGACCGCACTTCTTGTTGTCTTGATTTGGAGATAATAACCAAAGTTGAAATAGTCTCATCCTCATAATTATACAGAAACTAATGACACATAAATATCATGCTTAAATTAATGGAGATTAATTTAGTGGCTAAACTTGATGTGTAACATGTTTATATTATGTGCTCATAACGGACACTCGTTCGTATTGGTCACCGTAGACTACTTCACCAAATGGATTGAAGCTCAGTCCTATAAAGTCTTAAATGCCAAGAAGGTTGTTGAGTTCATTAAGACTAACATCATATACCGATATGGGGTACCTCATGAGATGATATACGACAATAGCACGCACTTCGAGAAAGAATGTGACCAATTACTCGCAGAGTACAAGATAGAGAGACATCAGTCATCACCGTACCGACCACAGACCAATGGAGTAGTCGAAGCTCCTAACAATACCATAGAGACCATCATCAGAAAAATGGCTAAGACTGGCAGGGACTGGCCTGATAAACTACCTTTTGCACTATGGGGCTACCGTACCTCAATCCGTACCGCCACCGGTGAAACTCCATACGCCCTAGCCTATGGGATGGAAGCTCTGTTACCAATCGAATTAGAATTTTTTTTTTTTTTTGGCGAAAGGAGGGCGGCACCTCCCTATATTTTATTAATAGAAAAATAAATTACAAACATGGTGGGGGACATGACAACCTCAACCACCAGCAAACACAAAGACTAGGGGGGAGGTCTTACACATATTGTAAGATCCTCTACAATAAAGGGAGGGGCGACTACAAAATATAGAAAAAAGCCTATACAGAAATCTATCCATAAGACTATCTAAGCCGGATATACGAGGTAGAAGAGCGATCCAAAACAAAAGGACCCTTACAGCCATTAGGTTGTGGTCAATCCGCTGAAAAGTCTCTTGGGGGTAGAGTGGGCGACAGCACCATTGCTGCAATATTAGTAAGCCCATCAGCGACCTTATTACCTTCGCGAAGAATATGAGTGATCCGAACCGACATTAAAGACAAAAGGCGTTTAATTTCCAAGACAACATACCAAATGGACCAAGGGATGTGATAGTCCTCAATTAAGATTTTTAGAAGGACTTCAGAATCAATCTCAAGCCACAAAGAAGAAATGCCGAAGCTCCTAGCAAAAACCAATCCATCCCGAACAGCCTTCGCCTCAGCAATTGTATTAGAACCATGCCCATAGAAATGAGAGAAAGCAAAAATAAGATCTCCTTTAGCATTTCAGATAACACCACCCCCAGATATAATACCCGGATTACCTTTCGAAGCACCATCTGTGTTAAGCTTAAAAGGCTCAATGGACGGAGGACTCCACGAAACCAATCTCACCTTCTTGTTAGCCAAAGGAGCAGACGAAATACCAAAGAACCCAAGAATCTGAACCGCACTCCAAGAACCCAAAACATGAATATCAAAAGCTTTGACAACATCTTTGATAGAACTATTAACCGAAGAAATAATGCTGGATGGGGACATTTTGACACCATCAAATCTAGCTTTATTTCTACTTTTCCATATCTCCCATAAGATAAAGCATGGAATAAGACGTCTTAGCCAAGAAATCCCATGGGCCTTCCGATCAGAATTATTAAACCACCAACTAGCCAGAATGGAATGTATGTTGAACGAATAAAGCCTAAATCCCAGCATATTCGCAAAATGACTCCAAACTACATTGGCAATGTCTCCATGCACAAATAGGTGATCCAACTCTTCAATATCAGGCCTAGAGCAGCAACTACAAGAAGAAGCTACGAGAATACCCCTCTTCTGAATGGCACAATCAATAGGAAGGCCACGGTGGAGAAGTCGCCACATAAAGACTGAGATTTTAAGAGGAATATGCTTATGCCAAAAATGCTCAAAAAGGGGCTTAGAGATACCTTTATTTCTACAAACAGTCCATGCCAAGGATATAGAGAATTTACCGGAGATATCAGGGAGCCAAAACAGAGTATCCGGTCTATCCATAAGCTGAATATTATTGTCCCGAATATAGCAAAGAAGCTGGGATCCATAAACATTCTGAATATAGTCCATTCTAGGATGCCCATTCACGAAAAGAGAAGATATTTCAACATGGTCGCCCGTCAAAGGAGTAGGATCAGCCATCCAGTATTTGGATGTCATAAAATCCGTCCATAGAGAATTAGAACTCTTAAAACGCCACCACAGCTTCATAGAAAAAGCCATAGCCATATCCTCAAACTTTCGAAGCCCAAGACCTCCTTCAGAATAAGGGAGAAACATACTAGCTCTCCGAACCCAATGACATTTATGAGTGCCATCCTCATTACACCAAAAGAAATTGGAAATGAGACGATACATCGAATTCAGCACACCCTTAGGAGGGTCAAGAAGAGCCATGTAATACATCGGAATAGCCTGAAGACACGTTTTAATGAGCGTTAACTTAGCACCGAAAGAAAGAAGTTTACCTTGCCACGTAGCTAAACGAGCTTCCATTTTTCGTAAAACTGGCTCAAACAAGGAGATCCTTTTTCGACCGATATAAAGAGGGCAACCCAAATAGATAATGGGAAGATCCTTCTTTTGAAATCCCGTAGATTCAGCAATAATACCATCCCTATCCTCATTTTGAACACCAGTAATGAAGCAGGACTTTGTCACACTAACTAATTGACCAGAAAATGATTGATACCAATTCAAGCACCTAATATGCGCATCAAGAGAGTCCTTAGAACCATTGCAGAAAATAACAACATCATCTGCATAAGCTAAGTGGGAGATCAAGGGGGTGTGAATATGGGCCCGATATCTGAAATGAGGGGAATCCGCATGAAGAAGATTTAATCCTCGACTTAGAACTTCAGCAGCTATAATGAATAGAGTAGGAGAAATAGGTTCGCCTTGTCTGAGCCCACGAGTAGAAGGAAAGAAACCACTACTTTCACCATTAACAAGGACTGAAAACCAACAAGAAGAAATGCATCGAAAGATCATATCATTCCACACCTCATTAAACCCAAACTTCCTCAAAACTTTAATGAGAGAAAACCAAGATAGACGGTCATAGGCCTTCGCCATATCTAGCTTTAAAATAACATTAGAACCCCAAACCTTCTTCTTAAGAGATTGCATCAACTCTTGTGCAAGGAGGACATTTTCATGGATCAATCTACCTTGGACAAAGCCACTTTGCTGCGGAGAGATAATTCTTGGGAGAATAGGAGCCAGCCGAGAGTTTAACAGTTTTGTAATAACTTTATTCGAGAAATTACAAAGACTAATGGGTCTCAACTCGGAGAAAGTCGTAGGAGAAATAACCTTGGGGATAGTAACAATCAAAGTACTAGTCCAGCTCTTTGGCATCGCATGCCCTGCAAAGAATTCCTTAATGGCACGAACAAAATCATCTTTTATAATATCCCAACAAGATTGATAAAAAGCACCTGTAAAACCATCCGGGCCAGCAGCACTTTGGCCATTCATAGACCACACCACCTGTTTAATCTCCTCCAAAGAAGGTAAAGCCGTGAGCGTCAAATTATCCTCCTCCGTGATCAACGTAGGGATGACATCTAGAATACTATCGCAAGGATTATCATGAGACTTTTGCAGCTGGTCCGAGTAAAACTCCACCGCTTCCTTTTTAATATCCTCCTTCGAATGAATCCACCTCCCATTAGAATCCCGAATTCGATGTATGAAAAGTTTTTGTCTCTTTTTCCGAACATAGGAATGGAAAAACTTAGTATTCCTATCACCATCTTTGATCCAAGAAATATTGGCTTTTTGACACCAAAACGCCTCCTCCATTTTTAGCTTCCCCAGCAAATCAGCCTTAGCCACGTTCAATGCAATAATGTGCTCATCCGATGGGTCATCTTGACTTACCAACTCATATCGAGTAACATTATCTTCTGCCATTTTTATTTGTTGATCAATCCGCCCAAAACTTTCTTTGTTCCAGCCCGAAATAACTTTCCTTAAACGTGAAAGTTTTTTTGCAAAACAAACCATCGGTCTACCATCCATGTAAGCTTTCCACGAGTCTGCAACAAGAGAATGGAATTGAGGGTGCTTCAGCCATACATTCAAAAACCGAAAACTTCCTCGAATGATATCAGCCTCAGTATGGACTTGAATTACAAGGGGAGAATGGTCCGAGTAAGTTCTATTCAGATGAGTGACACTAGTGGTATTGAACATTGCCAACCAATGAGTATTATAAAAATCCCTATCCAGCCTTTGAAAAATGGTAGGGCGACCACGAGGTTTGTTCACCCAAGTGAAGCCATTACCACGATAACCCGCATCAATGAGACCAAGAACCTGAACCGTATCTGAAAATTCTTCAACAACTTTTTCTTTAATAGGCCTACCACCCATTTTTTCTGAATGCTCAAGAACACAATTAAAGTCCCCAACAATAAGCCACGGATTATCCCCCACATCCAAATTCAAAAGATTATCCCATAAAAGCCTCCTTTCGTACCGATCGCAGCTAGCGTAAACCACCGTTAAATAAACAGGAGAATTCCATAAAGAATGAGTAACCTGAAGAGTAAGTTCTTGGCCAGAATCATGAAAAACAAGACAGTCAAAACCATGTTTCCAAAACACCCAAATTTTATTAGTGCAATTGGCTATACTCCCATTACAACCAAGAGCTCTTTTGGTTTTAACAAGATGAGCAGAAGTAATCATAGGCTCAGAAATAGCAATAAAAGAAGCACCATATAAACGAACTAATCTTTTCAGTCTACAGAGAGAAGATTTATTACCAATCCCTCTCACATTCCAGTTAAGCAACGCTACCATTGGAAACCAAATAAGGAAGAGTAAAAGAAGTACCATCTTAGGAAGGTGGGGAAGCAGATTTGCTTCTCTTATTCCGTGACTTCACTTTAGTGAAGCCATCTGCATCTGTATGAGGAAAACCAGCAAACGGAGTAGAACCAGCATGATCAGTAACAAAAGAAGTAGATGAGGGAGGTGCTCTTGGAGAGAGGTTCAAATTAGATACAGTATTACTAGGTTCAACATTATCTTCACTGAAAACAACTTCAGGAGAGCTAGAATGCTGATGAAGCTCTTTGTGCGCAGCAACATTATTTAACACAATCTCAATATCATAATTTTTAGGGCCAGAAATGGCACCACCAGCCATATTGATAACCTTAGTACACGCATTATTTAAGGCCTTTTGGACAGCCTCAGGTAAGGGTTGGCCTCTTTTAGCCATAGTGGGAGCTTTCTCCGTATTAGCCTCATTCACCTTGCTAACAGGAACATCCGTCTGCACCGTCCCACCAAGATCAACAATCTCAATTTCTTGAGCCACACCATCAATTTTGGTGCCACTACTAGAGGGAATCTTTGATGGCTGCAATCCATCCATTTTTGGAATATAAACCTTCTCCGCTTTCTCCTTTCCACCCTCTTTTTGTATGCCAGCCACCTTCGAGCCAAGGGTAGGATTAGCCCTCTTACATGACCCAAAATCATGACCCAACATAAAGCAATGTTTACAATACTTTGGCAGATTATCATACTCAATCTTCTGATAAAAACTTGGGATAAAATCCCCACAATCAATGAAGACTTCCTGAGGAAATTTCTTTGTAACATCAACTTGAACTAGAACCTTAGCAATGCTAGGTCTAGTTAATTCAGCAGTGGGTTTATCCAGCGACAAGGGTGTACCAATAGCTTTTGCCAACGAGAAGATAATTGATTTATTAAAAAGATGGATTGGAAGACCAGGAAGACCTACCCATACCGGAACTATGGGAGATTCTTGCTCAGGGCGCCACGAAGGTGACCATGCCAATGTTATCATAGGGAATTTATGAACATACCAAACCTCCTTCATCCAAAGACGTTGGTAGTCATCTTCCGTTGAAAGTTGAATAAGTAGATGCTTGGCGTCTAATTGTCCCAATTTATAAGCCCCTTTCAGATTAAACTTCGCAAAAACAATACGAGTATCCTCCATGGACGGCCTACCATGAGAGAATTTGCCAACTAAAGTCCACTTAAATGGTTGCACAAGCTTTTGAATTGCTTCTTTGGTAAGCTGGATCGAAGGGGTACCCTTGTGTGTAGCTAAAGGAACAATTGGGAAAGAGCAGGAACCATGATTAATTGGGGAGAACAATTCAGCAAATGATTTGCATTGAGGCGAAACAATGGGATTAGGTTTAGGGTTGGGGATAGAAGGAGAGGCTGTTTGCGGCGGAATAGGATTAGGGTTTTGCGGCGAGGAGTCAGAATTAGGGTTTGCATGAGAGGTTAGGGCCGCCGCACTAGGGGTTTGACGTGAAGCTTCAATATTAGGGTTGTAATACGGGTTAAATGAACTGGAATTCAAGGATGAGGACCAAACAGACGGAGCAGACATGATTGAAACAAGAAAAACCCTAGGGATGAACCCTAGGGCAAAGCCGGGGAAGAAGACACACACTAATCGCACCTTGAGTGTGTGTTTCTAGAGAGAATCCGCTTTTAAGGCTTAGTTACCAATCGAATTAGAAGTAAATAAAGTCACGTGGTTGAATAACCGTTACGAACAACTAGCCCTGCTAGATGAGCGACAACTTTGAGCCTCCGAGCATATCCAAGCATATCAACGGAGAATGGCCCGAGCAATCAACAAGAAAGTTACATCCAGAAACGTCAAAGAAAGGGACCTTGTCTTGCGTGAACATCGTCCTGGACCATTCAACCCCATAGGAAAATGGGGACCAAGGTGGATAGGCCCTTACATAGTCAAGAAAATGCAGTACAACTCGCAGACCTAGATGGAGATCAACCGCCGAAGCCCGTCAACATGGACAAGCTGAAGAAGTACTACTCATAGCTCCGTCCCCTATTTCAAAAAAGGAAAGCACGAGAAAAGAAGCCCGCTAGATTGAAAACCTGAAAGGGCGGTCTAGGCAAAATCCAAGGTGTGCATTAAAAAATAAAATAAAATAATAATAATAATAATAATAAATAAATAAATAAAAATAAAATAGGGGACTGTCTCGTACGAGGCATCCTGTCTCGTACGAGACAAGTCATACAGTCAACAAACACATTTTTCTCTTTATTGAAAAAGAACTATGATGACCTGAGCTCCTTATTTAATTGATGTAAAAGGAGAACATAGGCATCCTTTTGGTCCGGTCTATTCAATAACTAAAAATAAAAATCTTGTTCTTTTTTTTTTTTTTTTTGGCGAAAGGAGACGGTACTCCCTAGATTTTATTAATATGAAAGAAAAATACAAACGAGGTGGGGGACATTACGGCCTTAACCACCTTAAAAGAAAAGACTAGGGGGGAGGCCTTACACAATTTGTAAGATCCTCTACAATAAAGGAGGGGGAAACTAGAAAATAAAGTAAATAGCCTATACAAAAATCTAGCCATGCAGAAATGAAAGCCCTTCAACTAAGGGAGCCGGGTGTAAGGGATCTGAGCTTTGTCAAGGGCAAAGAAACCCTTACTACAAAGATGAGGGAGCGCCTGGAAAGAGTTGAATTCAAGGTTTCTTTCTTCATTTGCAGCCTCGTTAGCTAACGAATCTGCAACACCATTACCTTCTCTCAAAATATGAGTAACCCAGACTTCCATTTGATCCAAAAGGCGATGAATCTGGGAAATGATGTACCAAACAGCCCAAGGGATATGGTATTCTTTAATGATGATGCGAGCTAACACTTGAGAATCTAATTCCAACCAAACCCGAGGATAGCCACGGTTTTGGGCTATAATAAGACCATCTCTAGCAGCACAAGCCTCGGCAATCATGTTAGATTGAGATCCATAGAAATTAGAAAAGCCATGAATGGAATCCCCATTATGGTCACGAAAGCTACCACCTCCTGAAGCAATTCCCGAATTACCCTGGGATACTCCAGCAGTGTTAAGCTTAACCCAACCAATGCTAGGAAACTCCCATTTAACCAATCTGATTTTGCGATAGAAATGAGTAGGAAAACTCATGTTGAAGGCATCAAACAAGGTAGTATCACCAAAGGATCTTGGAAAGGACAGATTAAAGGATTTAGCTATATTAGAAACATACAAGCATACCTTTTGAATTATGCTGTTGGGATACATCTTAATCCCTTCAAATCTGCTCTTATTGCGAGCAACCCAAACTTCCCACACAATAAGAGCAGGAAGGAGATTAGAAATCCATTTAGAGATAGGAGAATGGGGGTGGGAGGGACCATGCCACCAGCAAATAAGAGCTTGATTGAGGCTACCCAAAGAAGACCGAATGCCACACAAACCACTAAAATGATCCCAAACATAAGTAGCACAGGAGCCATGGACAAGGATATGATCAATAGAATCCTCGCTAGCAGCTAGGCAACATTCACACTTAGACGCAAAAGAAACACCCTTAATTCTGACTTTGTTGTCCGAGGGCAGCCCACCGTGCAATGCACGCCACAAGAACACCAAAATCTTCTTTGGAATAAATTTGCTCCAGCAAAAGCCAAAAATAGCTGACCACACCCTATTAGATCTACATTCTTGCCAAGCGGAGCTCACATAAAATTTGCCCGAGGAAGAAGGTAACCATACAGGGGTATCCGGAGGAGTAATAGAATTATGATGGATCAGATTTAGAAGTTGCTCTCCATAAACATTCCGAATGTGGAGACTACGAGGCTGACCATTCTCAAATAAAGTGAATACCTACTCATGCTCAAAGGGGACGTCCCCCATGGGGTCATCAATCCGTTTTTCATGAATAGAAATCTCGCCTCGACCAACATGCCAAGCTATATTTTCTTTAACAAAAGGTTTAGCCTTGATCATTCTTTTCCAAATGTGGGATGAATAAGAACTCAAAGTAGCATCCATGGGGTGAATATTCCAGCAATATTTTGCAAGCATTAAGCTGCTCCATAAAGAATCCGTGGTCCTAAAACGCCACCAAAGCTTCATAGCAAAAGCAAGAGAAATGTCTTCAAACTTGCGTAAACCCAAACCACCTTCTTCAACAGGATAACTCATCTTGTTCCAAGCGAGCCAATGACATTTATTATTACCCTCATTACTGTTCCAAAAGAACCTAACAATGATCTTCTCCAGAGCACGGAGAACTCCTTTAGGAGGATCAATAAGGGACAGATAATACAACGGGATCGCAGCTAAGCAAGATTGGATCAAAGTAAGCTTTGCCCCAAAGGATAACAGCTTACCTTTCCAAGAGGCTAGCCGAGACTCCATCTTTCTAATAAGAGGACTGAAAAGGCTAATCTTTTTCCTGCCCGTGTAAAGAGGGCATCCCAAATAAATAATAGGGAGATTTTGTTTGACAAATCCCGTGGTGGCAGCAATAACATCATCTCGATCGCTATTGTTTCTAGTGACAAAACCCGATTTTTGAATGTTAACAAGCTGCCCCGAAAATCTTTGGTACCAATCAAGATACTTCATATGACATACAAGAGACGCTTTAGACCCATTGCAGAAAATAATGACATCATCCGCATAAACCAAATGGGAAACCATAGGAGAATTTATATGAATACGGTACCTGTAATGAGGATACACAGAATGAAGGTGATTCAAACCTCTACTCATCATCTCAGCAGCAATAATGAAGAGGCAAGGGGATAAAGGATCTCCTTGTCTCAAACCACGAGAAGAAGGGAAAAAACCATAACTTTCTCCATTAATCAAAATAGAGAAACAGCTATTAGAAATACAATGGTAAATCATGTCAATCCACATTTCACTAAACCCAAATTGCCGCATGACCTTAATAAGCCCAAACCACGAAAGTCTATCATATGCCTTAGCCATATCCAGCTTCAAAGCAACATTAGAACCCCGGACCTTTTAATTAATGGATTGCATAATTTCTTGAGCCAACAGAACATTCTCACGAATCACTCGCCCTTGAACAAAGCCACTTTGTTGGGGAGAGATAATGCGAGGTAGAATAGGGGCAAGACGATTAGTAAGAAGCTTTGTCACCACTTTATTACAAAAGTTGCATAGGCTAATCGGCCTAAGATCAACCTTAGGGATAGTGACGATCAACGTACTAGTCCAGCTTCTCGGCATGGAAAAACCCATAAAGAAATCCCCAATCGCTCGGCATAGATCTACCTTGATAATGTCCCAGCATCCTTTATAAAAAGCCCCCGTAAACCCATCCGGACCAGCAGCACTTTGACCATTCATACTGAAAACAATATCATACACTTCATCCATATTTGGCGTAGCCATAAGCATAAGGTTATCCTCATCATTAATAAGACGAGGAATTAGGAATAAGTAATCATTAGATGGAATTTCACATTGACCTTGGAGTTGGTCCGAATAAAATCCCAAAGCCTCCTCTTTGATGTCATTTTTATCGGTGAGCCATTCGCCTTGTCTATTTCTAATTCTGTGAATGAACAGGCGTTGCCTCTTCTTCTTAAATGTGGCATGAAAAAACCTTGTATTTCGATCCCCTTCTTTAATCCACTTTAAATTAGCCTTTTGGGCCCAAAGGTCTTCCTCCATATTCAGCTTCTGAAGGAGATGAGCTTGAGCAAGATGTAGGGCTGTCCTTGATTCTTCATTATTCATTTGTTGATGGTGATTCTCACAAGCAATGACTTCATCTTCCGCGTTCTTAATTTGTTGTTCCACTCTTCCGAAAATGTTTTTATTCCATCCCATAATAGCCTTCCGTAACCTACTGAGCTTTTTAGCAAAGCACACCATAGACCGACCCTCCATAGGGGCTTCCCAAGAAGGTTTAACAATGTTGCTTAAATCATGATGTTTAAGCCAAATATTAAGAAACCGAAACGAGCCTTTAGAAGCTTCAGACTCAAGTTGAATATTAATCACTAAAGGAGCATGATCCGAGCACACCCGAGATAGATGAGTGACACGGGTTAGATGGAACAGATTCAACCATTGTTCATTGTAAAGAGCACGATCAAGACGTTGATAAATAGCTCTTCTACCCCTCCTTTTATTTGACCAAGTAGCCATATTGCCTTCAAAACCAGCATCCATAAGATTAGCATATTGAACCATGTCAGAAAACTCATTCACCGCCATCTCATTAATAAGCTTACCTCCCACTTTCTCGGTTTGATTAAGCACACAGTTTAGGTCACCCACCACCATCCAGAGATATTCCACTTCACTAATAGCCATTAATTCCTCCCATAGACCAATACGAGAAAATCTGTTACAACTAGCATGCACAAAAGAAATCCAGACTGAATCTGTCCATGAAGGGTGAGAGATTTGTAAGGTTAAGGCCTGAGTAGAGTCTTGAATAAAAACACCATACATCCCATGCTTCCAAAGAACCCAAACCCTATTAGAGACATTAGCCATCCCATTTTCACACCCGACCTTTTTAATAAACTGATCCAGAGAGGAGCTATCAACTTTAGGTTCATAAAGAGCAATCAAAGAGGCTCCATAAGAACGAAATAATCGTTTAATTCTTCTCACCGTAGCACAATTAGCAATGCCACGAGCATTCCAACTTATAAACGACACCATTAAAACATAAATAAAAAGGAAATAAAGGAAGGAGATATAAGGAAGTGAAGGGCTTACAGCATAGGGGATTTCTCCCTACTCTTTTTCTTCTTATGAGAGACAGTGATAAATCCATCATCATCATTACCCTTGTTCTCCATAAGTGCCTCACGCTCCTTAAAATCCAACTGAAAACCAATAACATGATTCAAAGATGTAACTCTTGGAGCCCTCGGAGATAAGTTGAGGGAGCTGCAAGTATCCATTTTAGTGGATGATGAGAGCTTAGATCTTATGGTTGAGTCATCACGTAAAGGAGTTTGCAATTTGAGAGGATCCTGCACATTAGGCATATCAATTGCCCCCTTATCGCTATCCAATCCATTCTTCATTTTAATAGCTGCGAGTTTTTTGCTTAACATATCATTGACACCTTTAGGTAAATAAACACCCCGTTTTTCTATATAAACACCCTGAGACTTGGAGCTAGTAGCAACATCTTTATTTAGGGTTGCAGCACCCTTATTATGCATATCACCACTCTCAATGGTTCCCGTATCAGTCTTAGATGTAGAAATCTGAATACCAACCTGTTTCGGGACCATATTAGTATCATCCATTTTAGGGTTAGGGTTACCTTTGCTATCCTTCCCTTTGAGATTCTCTTCTTTTGATTGCTGTACATATACAGCCTTCTTTTTATACTCCGAATTTAACACTCGACATCCAAAGTTATCGTGGCCCAAAGAAGAACAGTGACGGCAATATAATGGTAAATTATCATATTCAATAGCTTGAAAAAAGCTAGGGAGAAAATTATCACAATCAACATGAATCTTATCCGGTAAAGATTTGAGAAGATCAACTTGAACCAGAATTTTGGCAACACTCGGTCCTGACAATTCTGCCGTGGCCTTGTCAATGGATAGAGGTTTTCCGAAAGTCGTAGCAAGAGAAAAGAGAAAGACCTTGTTGAATAGATGGATAGGCAATCCAGGCAGACTAACCCATACCGGTACTAAAGGTGAATCTTCCTTAGGGCGCCAAGAGGGAGTCCAAACCGTAGTCTTCATAGGATATTTGGTCACATACCATACATCCTTTGTCCCAAGTCTGTGAAAATCTTCTTCCGTGGAGAGCTGAATAAGCATGTGTTGAGAATCAATATGACCAAGCTTAAAGTTTCCTTTAAGTTGGAATTTAGCAAAGGCTAACCTAGCAGCTTCCATTGTGGGACACCCATTAGAAAATCTGCCCACCAATGTCCATTCAAACGGTTTTGAGAAAGCAGTAATCACTTCCTTAGAGAGTTTCAATGATGGCACACGTTTATGAGTATCGGCTGGAATCATTGGGATATTCCCAACTTGATTAGAGTGCGGCTGAGAAACAAGGGAGGCGAAGGATTTGATGCTATGCGGAGTGATATTAGGGTTTTGAGAGGCGGAATCCGTAATAGGTTTGAGATTAGCGGCGGCTCCAAGCAGATTAGGGTTTGGCGGCGAAATGGCACCGGCTACATTAGGGTTAGGGTTAGATTTCAATGATTTCAATGGGGGAAAATCAGCCGGAGCAGCCATGAAAAGCTGCTGGCGGTCAAAAAACCTAGGGCAACCCTAGGATGAAGACGAAACCCTAGAGAGAAAATTCGCTTAGAGAGAGAAAATTTGACTCCCAAAAATCTTGTTCTTTTGTTAATTGAGTACATTTTAAGAAAACAATAGGAAAATTCCCAACATGAGCTACCAACTTGCAAAAGAAAATAAATAAAACACAAAAAAATCAAAACATTGGTCTATCTAAGCAATCTCTCGATACTCCTAAAGATCTACTTCTTCCTTGACTTAGTAGAGGCTTGACCGCGGTCCGTCTTGTCATCTCTCTTCCTCTTGCACCAAGGTATCTCGAAACCGGGAGGAACATCAAGTCTGCTGAAAACTGAGGGAGTCAATCTCGTGAACACATGAGGCCTATCAAGAGCTTGCAATTTACCGGGAAGTCCATTTGCTCTCTTCTCATAAAAGCCGCTATCAAGAAAATCATGGGTAGCGTCTGTACTGGCATTAGAAGGATCCTCCTTAGCTTCCTTCTTCCTTAAACTCAAGCTAGTCTCGAATTGGTCTCCCAATAAAAGACGACGAATCTCATCAATACCCTCGACATTGGGATGGAGTTCTTCAAGGAGCCAGTCCAAATATTTATCTGATAGATAAATACTCCCTCAATCATGACGGAGATTGGTCCAACGGTCCGCGGTAGTACCCTGCTCCCAATCACGAGCCAAGCTTGTAGCGAACTCTGAATCCATGAAAGAGATATCCCGAGCACGTCCCCCTAGTACAAAAAGTGTCCTGTCACTGACCGAACTGCATCACCCTTTGAGCAAAATAAAAGGAAGAAACTCTCAAACTAGGAGGAACGACCCGTTCGTATCCATTGGTACTAGCCACGAACTTCTTCACCTTCCAAAAGGGTGGACACCAAACAATGTCATTGGTCTCCACTTTCGCAAAAAGATGGGCCCACTCCTCAACGCTAAGGTCTTTCACTAGCAATCTCCGCCTATAAAAAGTATAAGGAGATTACTCGGTCGGAGAACTCAACAATCTAAAATGCTCCCGAAGCCAAATAGTCAATAGCAATGGACTTCCCTGAGTCATAGAGCCGGTTCGGTGCAACTCATCAAGACCATGAAGGGTCTCCCCCAAGATAAGAGGAACAATGTCGAAGGCTCGTCCTCTAGCTTGCAAAACAATGTTCACGAGCTCCATGTCCGCCATGCCACACTTGCTCACAAAAAGCACATTCCAAAACAGGCACAAAGCCAAGAGGCAACACTGAGAATCTACACCGTGAATGCATGTCACATGACCCCTAACCTCCTTGGCAGAGCGGAGAGATCAACATGACGGTTGTTGATATAACTCTTCGCCTCATGAAGTCCTATACTCAACAAGTCCCTGAGAGACTCCGATGGTACCTTGTTATACTTAGGAACCGCAATCACACCGGTCAATGGCATATCCAAGATAGTTGCCAACTCCTCCACGGTAGGGACCATTTCATTGAGTGAAAAGTTGAAAAGATGGGTCGAAGGATCCCAAAAGCGTGATACTCCCTTAAAGAGATTCCAATCCAGCTTTAAATTCTTCAAAGTGAAAAGGATTTTGAATCCAAACAGCTCCACAAACCTCTCTTGACGAGACATATCAAAGGAACGAACGAACATCGCCAAGTCATCCTTATAGCGCTCCACTGATTCCGAGTCTAGAGAGAATTCATCAACAATCATTGATAAAGGGACAGAAATTCTTGTGGCCATTAAGAGCAAAATGTTGAGAATTTAGCTCTAAAAGGAGAGTTCCCAGAACTGATTTGAAGCTGCATGGAATTCTAGGATGGACTAAAGGTCATTATATATGAGTTCGGATACCCAATCCTTGAGGAAAAAGGAGAAACTATCCCAGATTTAAGGGATGGCTCGTACGAGACATCGATGTCTCGTATGAGACATCTCTCCAGTTCATACAACGACGATTCTGCTCAAAATTCAAGTTGCCCAACGTGTCAAAAATCATGTCTTAATCACCACAGAAACTCACCCAAACAGTTCATCATCACATAGAAATGTCCTAACGCGAATCCATCTCATAAAAAACCCACGGTTGACTAACCGGGCATGAATCAAACCATTATACAGTCAGAAGCAAAACTAAAATTAGAAAAAATGTGTGTGCTAGAGTTAGGATTTACTTGCTGTACAGGTACAAACCAAAAGAAAAGAAAAATTATCTTCACATTTTCCGAGGCAATAAATACATCAACAAAAATGAAAGAGGAGACGGGGGATCCTATCTACTCAGGCATCAAATGAAGAGACGTCGCTACTACCGCGTCATCACTCGTCCATCCGAGGTCTCTTCCCGCAAGAAAACCGACTCCGCTGTCTGGCGAGACAACCGGCCTAAGAGCCCCACGGTTTCGCTCTTCACTCTCTTGGCATAGGCCATGAATTGGACAAGCCGTCCCGCTACCTCTCTATATTCTGCAATGGGCACCTGTTGAGGAGAAACAAGGAGGAATGTCAAAATCATCATTTAAATGATAAGCAGAGATATGAAATGGTAAAGTGGAAGAAATAAAGTCATAAGTCATACCATGGTCGCATCAGCAGGAGGTATGAGTCCATCCGGCATATCATACAGCGGGAAGATTCTCGATGCTCTCCACACCCTCAGCCATGCTGTAGGAAATGATGCTGGTCCAAGCTGTGGATGGAAAGGGACATGAACAACCCCCTGAGCCTGATCCTGGTCACCCTTCATGATCAGTTGAGGAATAAGACGAGTCAGAAAATCCTAGTAATCCACCTCGAGATCCATGAGGTTGAAGGCGATTTGACCAATCATGAGGTCCTCTCTCTCCTCATCCCTAATGGCATAGGAATTGAGCATATGAGCCGGAGGATCCAATGGGATGACAAGGTCTAGCCTGCCACCATTCTGCTGACGAGAGACTCACTCTCCCAAATAAAAGCATCCCCCACCTAGGCCGATCATCAACAATCTCAGGCCCGCGTTCCCATAAGCATGGTCGATCTCCAAGCCCCTCCAGGGAAAAAGAGCGGTACCAACCTCTGGGACGACTACCCACTCATCAAGGTACCGTCGTATATGTTCCACCGACAAATATTCCCCCTCGGCTTGCTCATCATGGGTATTATCACTACGCCACCTCAACGTATCCAGAAACCTGATAGTGTTATCCAGAAGATCAAAGTTGTAGAGGCCAAACATGGCGTAACCCCAAGCCTGTAAATGGGAGAGACATGGAAAATATCAAAACACGATGACTAAAACAAAATACTATCAAGACATAATAAACTGGTGTTAGTACCCGGTCTGAAGATCAAGGACTTCCTAGATGTTTAGGAGCCTCCGAGGATCTTTTAGACAATAAAAACCTGATAGGGGCTTATCCGACAGCTTTCTAGAGTTCTAGTGGGACGAAATCAGTTTTAGGTCAAAATCTATCAGGATATTGATCAAATCCTGAGAACAAACTGATAAGGATTCACTGAGATCTAGATAACTACGTGATCCGGAAAGACTGGCCACACAGCCAGTCTAGATGTTTCCGCGCGGCCACTTCTGCCGGCCTAAATCCCTATAAATAGGCCCCTCCTCTCAGTCTATTGATCACAACTTTCACCCACGGGAAAACCCTCACAGAAGCTCTTCCCAGCCTCTCTCCCTCCCTCTCAAAACCCTCTTAAACCCTCTCTTTGATCTTTCTTTAATCATCAAAGAGATCCAATACCGCCATCCAACCAAAGGAGTGGAGATTCAACCTTCGAAGCCTCTTTAATCGGTTTGGTAACGCGTTCTTACTACTTAACTACTTAGATCTAATATATCCATTCATATATTGTTAGATCTAGGGTTTTGTTCATCGTTCGTGTTCTTGACCGATGATGATCTAGGGTTTCTACGAAACCCGCACTAGATCTAGGTCACATATTACTTACATAATGCTATATTTAGGGTAGCTATCTTCATGTTTATGTGTTCATTCATATGTATTCATGATGTTCTTATTATAATGCTAGATTTACGACTTATCATACATAATATGCTAGATCTAGGATTGTAATCCCTATTTATGTGCAGATGCCATAGCCAATGATGATCCTAGGGTTTCATCAAACCCTAATACGATCTAGGAACTACTTCTAACCCTAATCTTCCCCCTCTATATGCATGATCCCTCTTCATCTCTCCCAATTCTATTCATCAATGAACTACACCGATCTGAGTTTCTAATGATGAGAAGAATGTAGGCAATCTTCAGATCCGGTCTCAATCACTAACACACACACACATTGATCATGATAGAAAGACCGATTCATCGGGCAATAGGAGTGATTACCGTAATATTCTTCCCTTATTGTAACTTGACCCCCGAACCCTATTATTCTCATAAATGGTTTTCTCAATGTTTTAACAACAAAAAAAAACAACGTGGCGACTCTCAATATTCAATCGGGCGTATTCACAGTGGCGAATCTACTGGGGAATTTTTTTTGAAAACCTTTTTCAAAACATAAGAGGATCTAACTTTCATAAATTTATGATTTTGTGTGTGTTCTAACTGCCCCACGCCCCCCTTTTCTGCAAATCTGTTTCTAACAACTTCCTGCAGGTTCTTGGTATTCATAGCTTGTTTAAATATTATAGATCTGCTCTGTTTGTGTTTGATTCATGCTTAGACACTATAACTATGAATTGTTATGCTAGTAGACTTCTCTCGTGCATTGCATATCATTCCTAAAAATATGTAATCAAATGGCACACTACCACTAGTCCGTGTCACACTGCACACCCTGCTCCGGATACTCTGCTGAGTGCACAAATTTTGGTTATCCTATCTCCTCTATCTTCATGGCACCCGGGCTATCTAACTCGCCGTATTCACTTGTGAGCGGTTGAGGTTAATCCTTGTTCATTTCTAAACCATGCACTTTGATCGAGTTAAGAACACTTATCAAAAAAAGTAATCCTAATCTTAACTAAAATCATTCATCATGTTGCGTGTGTCTACCCTAGATCAACTTTAGTCAACCTTCGACCCGTCTAGGTCAACCTAGTCTACCCTAGATCAACTCTAGTCAACCTTCGACCCGTCTAGGTCAACCTAGTCTACCCTAGATCAGCTTTAGTCAACCCTTGAATTTTTTTATACACTTTTTTTTAGTCAACCCTTAACCCGTCTAGGTCAACCCTAGTTAACCTCTGACCTTTCTAGGTCAACTTACTCAATGCCATCCCGCCTAGGTCAAACCCGTCTCCTTGACCTGTCTAGGTCAACCCGTCTTCGACCTGTCTAGGTCAAACCCATCTCCTTGACCCGTCTAGGTCAACCCGTTACCTCGACCCCTCTAGGTCAACCCGCCATTTTGACCCATCTAGGTCAATCCTTCATCTTGACCCTACCTTTAGTCAAGCTAGCCGATCTTAGACGACCTACCTCTTGGCCTACCCATGTCAAACCTTACCCGACTTCAAGTCAAAAAGCCACCTTACCTAGGGTCCCTCCACCTATACCTAACCAAGGACCGAGTCATCTCCCCTTACTTTTAGACCTCTTCGGTCATCTTCTAAAACTTATGGTTTTGAAAATCACTAACCTTTTACGGTCACTCTCTCACTCGTTTTACTTAACCCGAACTACGGTGACCTGAGCCTAGGGGTGGCAAATTGGGTGTTTTGGGTTTACCCATTAAAGTTAAAAATCCATTGGATATCCGGGTATTTTAACTTTAATGGGTAAACCCAAAACACCCAATTTGCCACCCCTACCTGAGCCTCTCATTGTGTGGGACCTCTCCTACATAGCAAGGGGAACGTAGGCAGCTACCGGCCCGGTCAAAACATTTAGTCTTTTCATTCAAAGAACGTTTCAAAAAAATACGGAGATCGAGTCTCTATATAAAAAAAAATGATTTTATAACGATGCCTTGTCATTAATTATGAGTCTAATTTAATTCAAAGACTTAACTTCTTCACCAACCACAACAGAATCCTGCATCATGTCTGCCAAAGGGATCAACGTAGTCACAACCGAAGCTACCACCCAAGATGTTGAGACAATTCTGTTGGGTTTTGTAGTAACATGCGCAGCGAAATTAAGCATTTAAAATTTTCATGAAACCCAAAGCCCATAGATCCATTCATATGATTAAGTCAAATACAACATAATGAATACTAGAATACTAACCCTTGAAGCCTTTGATTTTGCAACCTTGAATTCGGTGGAGGCTTGAAACTTTGATCACGAACATAAGTTTGAACACGAACTCTTGAAGATGATAAGTTTCACCCTCTAGCGGTATCCACACCACGAATGAATATCAAGAACACTTGATCTTGGTTGCTAGACCAAATTATGAAACACGCTTTCACAATTGTATTGACTATATAGAATTATGAATATTCTTGTTCTTCACCTTTTGGATCTTAGAACAAGAAAATAACCTCTCAAGACCCTTTGGAGGCACTCACAATAATCTTCTTAATGATTGCTGAAAGGATCCTTAAATAGGTCCTAATCCTTAACCCTTAAGGACTTAGGAAACCTAAATCCCGTCATAAAATTAAGCAACAAGATTTCTGGCCCGTCAGCACTGGCACGGTCATGCCCTATAATTGGCACTCCCGTGCCAAACGATTCGAACCAGGCAACCCTTTTCTGGTAATTGGCACGGTCGTGCTTCATAAACGGCACAGTCGTGCCGCAGCACGGTCGTGCGCCTATATTCAGCACGGTCGTGCCATCTGGCGCGCACCCAAAATCTCCTCAACCGATTAATGGCACGGTCGTGCACATTAATCAGCATGGTTGTGCCAGTCCAAAAAGAGTGATTTTTCCATAATTCCAATTCAGTCCTTTGGGATTCGTTCTATTCGTGTGTGGCCCTCTAGGATTACACAAAGTTGGCAATGGGCCCAAACATGAGTCCATAAGATATGATTAGGTTCTAGCAAACTGTCATACCTACCTAAATAGTGTAACTAGATACAAGTTCGCATTCCATTTAGAACATGTCATAATCCCTTTGTCCATGATGTCTTTGAGCACAAGTCATGGTCAACAAGTCATCTTGTTTTGTTCAATACTTTTCTCGATCCCGAATATATTGATAATCCAAATGACATTGATCCAATCAATCCATTTAAGTTTGGCCAAACATTTCATCAACCTCATTCCTTCGAGGGGCCCAAGCTTGACATCTCTCCGAAGAGGGACAAATCCATTTAGCTTATTATTCTTCCCTATATAAATCCGATTATGCCAATCATACCCTTTATAGCTACCTGGTTAAAGGTAACGTTTGAATATGTCAAACATAATGTTCATTAAGTGGAAGACTATAATAACTTCTTGTCTAAGGATTAAAATGACATAACTAATACTCCCTCTGTCCCTAAATGAGTGTCCATTTTTAAAAAATCTTTGTCCCAAAATGAGTGTCTTTTTTTAACATAACTTTGTCCCTAAATGTTTTTTTCGAAATTTTTTTCACCGGTCTCTTTATACGTGCAAAACTAAATGTTTGAAAAGGAGATTACAAGATTATATATGAATATTTGCTAGCAAATTGTACATAAAGTTGAGATTTTCAGTGTCCCTTAAAATGAAATTTGGACACTCATTTAGGGACAGAGGTAGTATGAGATATACGTACGACATAGACCATGACATAAATCTCATACATCGGGTCATGTCCAGTACCTTGTTCCAAACAAGTACCCATAAATCTAACATGGTCATCCCATGATCATTTAGCCTTTATACTAGTGCTTAACAAGCTCTAGGGACGGATATTATTATAAGCAAACATGAGCATTAATAATAATCAAAATATCTCTTCATTAATATGAATATAATGATAACACATACAATGTTTTACAAACGTGTCTAGGGCACCAATACCAACAATCTCCCACTTGCCCTAGGCCCAATTACCTAGGTATTCAATACCCATGGACCTAACATGACCATCATGTTTAGCTTGTGAAAGTCCCTTTGTTAGCGTGTCCGTAATGTTATCATTAGTTGGTACTTCGCATATATTTACGTTTCTCTTATCAACGATTCCTCGAATGATATGAAAACACCTAAGTATATATTTGGATTTAGGATGTGCCCTTAGTTCCTTTGCTTGATCAATAGCACAATTATTATCACTAATAAGGTCTATTGGATTAGCAATACTAGGAACCATCTCAAGTTCACCAATGAACTTCTTAATCCAAACAGTTTCCTTTGCAGCATCCAATGTAGCAATATAGTTAGTTTTAGTGACTCTACTCTGCTTGGAACTATTCCAACTTACAGTTCCACTATTCGATAAATGCACAAAACCCAATTGCGATCTTTTATCATCTTTGTTGGTTTGGAAGCATGCATCCGAGATCATCTTCCATACCTCCATAGATCATAAACGAATCATTAGTCCTTCTAAAGTACTTAAGAATCGCTTTCACAGCCATCTAGTGAATCTCACCGGTGTCGGATTGATATCTACTCGTCATGCTCCAAGCATTTAGATATATCCGGTTTAGTACTTATCATGTTATGGTGGATCGAATTGCTGAAGCAAATGGCATCTCACTCATTTTCACATGCTCATCTTTTGTCTTAAGACATTGAGTCTTGCTTAAAGAAACTCCATGCATCATTGGCAACTGTCCTCTCTTACAATTTTCCATGCAGAATTTTCTAATGACTTTGTCAATGTATGTACTTTGGCTTAAACCAATTAGCTTCCTTGATCTATCTCTGTAGATCTTAATGCCAAGGACGTATGTGGCTTCATCCATATTCATCATTGTGAAACACTTTCTTAACCAAATCTTTACAGATTAAAGTGTAGGAATGTCGTTTCCAATGAGCAATATTGTAAGTGCCCCGATCCGGATTACTATTCTCAAATAATCAAATTGTGGAATTAAGGGGTAATTTGAGATTTAATTGGGTCATTATAATGGTTAAGGGGTATTTTAGGCATTAACGGAATTATTCTAGAAAGGGGAGGGACCTTTTGGTAATAAAAATGGACCAAGGACCTCAGGTTTATCCCCACAAAGCCGGATTTCCAGAAGTTACCCAAGGCTCAGGGACGGTCGCGCATTCAACATGCGCTTCTCAAAAGCGCACGCGTCATCCTGGAAGGCGCACGTAGAAGACGCGTTTTCATCCATCCACGTGAAGCCACCAGCCGCCACGCGCCTTGTCCATCGGTGCGCCTCACTCGCCCGACAAGCCTCCCAAATGCCGTTCTCTGATTGGCCCGTCACCCATCCTTGTCTCCCTCAGCCGTCACAGCTCCACTTGCCCTGTTCCCATTAGCCCTTCACCCCATTTGTGTCACCCACACACCCCCTTCTAGAAGGATTAATTCTTAACCCATTTTACATCCGAAAATGCCCCATTTTGTGCATAAAAATGATCTAATTTCAACCCATTTTGTGACTAAAAAATGATCTAATTTGGGACCAAAGAATATCCTATTTTTTCTTAGCCCCTAAGCAAGTCCCCAACCCCCTATAAATAGAGAGCTCATCCTCTCTCATTTGAAAAACAATTCCCTAGCAAAGTTACTCCCAAAAATTGTTTTCTCTACAAAAATTGAGTGATTGTCTTTGTGAAAAATGGTGATCAATCCATGTTAAGTGAAAATCTTTGAGTCCATGATTTCTAAGTGAGGTAAAAAGGAAGCAAATTTGGGTCAATCAATTAATGATCTACCCCAATCTTGCTTAAAGGTTGAATCTTTACTTTATTGTCATCTTCTTCTTTTTTTCTCTTGTTCATCTTCTTACTCATAAAAATGTAGTCTTTATAAAATATATGATTTGACCCAAATACTCTTATGATCCCAATGATTTCATCTTAAACTTTTATGGTGTATTAAAATGATGAACTAAGTGGAGAGGAGTATTTGTTACATTTATGTCATTTAATTTATGTCATTTAATTTATGTCATTTAATTTATGCACTTTAATTTATGTCATTTACATTTACAAGTCTTTACTTATCCATGTAATCTTATATAACTTGGATCCAAATACCTACATGATCCTAAAAAGCTTCATCTTGCACTTCAATGGTGCATTAAAATGATGAACTAAATGTTGATGGGATTTGTTACAGTTAAAGTCTTGATCTTTAATGTTTATTCCATTTAAAAGTCTTTATTTCAAACCTCTTCTTGTTTATCTTACTTGAATGATAAAGTCACTATCTTTATTCATCCAAGTAATTATTTGTCCAAGAAAAGTTTTTATTTATTTTAATCTTATAATGATTACCTTACTTGGATGATAAAGTTGACCATCTTTATTCATCCAAGTTGTGGTCTCATCCAAATAAAGGTATTAGTTGTCCCTCTTGACTTTATTAATCCTTTCCATGATTAATTAAAGTCCGTCCCCAAGAATGTCTTATTTTACTTGGATGAACATCATATTTTGTCTCTTTAAAGTGTCAAAACAAAAAAGGGGCATTAACATGCCTACATTTCATTTCCAAAAAATCATCTTCTAAGACAAGTCGGTTTCTCCCACTTTCAAAATACACACACACACACTTGCACATTTTGGTCAACAAACTAGGGAGACTCGGTTTTCCGAGGCATTTTGGGTGAACCTCGATTAAGTTCTTCCCAAGGTGTAACGTGACCTCCAATACTTTTCTCTAACCTTTTTTTCGTTAAGTTTGGGTTTAAAGTTAAACTAACGTGGCGACTCCGTGTTTTGTTTCAAAGCAAGGTTCCGTGTTTGATTCTCATGGGAACTTTCTCCGTTTTCCCGCGGGTATCTTACAGTGGCGACTCCGCTGGGGAATAGAGTGTTTTCGAACTTCTTTTTAGAAGATTCGGGGGCATTCTTGTGTGGGTCAAACTCCCGTCCCCGTTTGTTGACTTTGTGCATTTTTGTGTGTATTTTATGTTTCTGTTTTGATTTCTGGGAGTGAAACTGTTCTGGAAATACAATAAACTGGGGCTTCATGATCAGAAGCTGAAAATTTGCCAAAAAATAATGGAACTCCATCCCTAGCCGTACGTCTAGTTTGGCCGGGCCCACAGAATGTTTCAAATTAACAATTTTGTGCAGGGCAGAAACATTCTGATGGTCCCCTTGCTTCTTCTTGTCCAGGTTCTAATTTACAGCCTTTTTATTTTGGCGAAAGGAGACGGTACTCCCTAGATTTTATTAATAGGAAAAAAAATTACAAACGAGGTGGGGGACATTACGGCCTTAACCACCTGAAAATAAAATACTAGGGGGGAGGCCTTACACAAATTGTAAGAGCCTCTACAATTGGGTTTTCAAAACCTCATTGTGCACATCAACCTTCTTTTTCTTAGCCAAAAATGGATTTTCAAAACTTGGTTATGCACAAATTTTTGGACATAAAATTGGGTTTTCAAAACCTCATTGTGCATAACCCTTTTCATAAAAAATTTGGTCTTCAAATTCTTCTTGTTTGTGCACAATCTTTTTCTACAAATGACTTTCAAAAGGTTGTTCTTCTTGCAAAATTTTGGTTTCAAAAACCTTTGGTTGTGCACAACCTTTTCATGTACAAATTTTGATTCTTGCTTGTTAATATGTTTGTTTACTTGCTTGTGCAAAATACTTGTCCACCTTACTTGTTCATCATAGTTGTTCATACAATTGTTCATACAATGCTCATGATATTAAAACGGACCGAAAATTTCTGTTTTGACTCAAAAGGGAACATAGAAGGCTTCACACAACGCGCACTTGACCTTGTGCACGTTCCAAAAACCCTTTAAACCCGGGATGGATTCCACGATGCAGCTTGATTTGTGCTCTTGTGCCCTTCTCGCGCGCACGGGTCCATTCCACCTCCCCTTCCGAGCCGAGTCAACCACACATGTCCGTGACACACAAATACCGTGACCATGGTTGGTTTTTAGTCTAGCTCACGTCATCACATCCCTAATACGTGTCCAAATGCTAATTATGGCCAAGTTAACACCCGAGTCATGACTCCTTGTGAAAGCAAGTGTGACGAAGGTCATCTTTGACCCGGTCTTGACTTATGCGTTAATTCCAAGCATAATTAACCGAAGTCGTATATTAAATATAGGTTGACACCGCGTCATTAGGCTCTAATGCTTAATCCATCCTAATCATCTTTAAGCTCGAGGCTAAGGTCCGAGATCCCTCATTAAAATAAGGTCATGCCGGAATTTCGTTGAAGCATTAAGTCAATTTTAACCTTAACCGGGGCTTAACTATGATAAGAATGGCCCGCGCATTGGAACTTTGTGACGCATTAGACCCTAGGTTTGATTCTTTTGGTCAGTGGAAGCTGCGTGCCCTATAGGACCCTCGCCCGGGATAGTCCGTCCTTGGGAGCGTGCAATACAGGTGAAAAACGAGGGGTCTATAGACGTAGTGATGGCCTCCACTGACCCAGGGTTTAGAGTAGTTGTGAAAAAAAAGAGAAATCTTTTCCAACCATTTAGGAATAAAAATGCGTTTTAAGTGGAACGGATAATTAATTGCGCCTTGCATGAATTTGCTCCGTTTTGCTTCTTGTCTTTGACACATTGCTTTCTTGCGTTAACAAGCGTCGTCCCGTCAATCTTTGGATGGATCCCCGTTATCCTCCAAAATTCCCGTTAAATCCCTAGGCGTTGTCCCTTAGGAACCCGGTAAGTCCTTGGAAGATCTCCGAGGCACCCGTTAATCTTTGGATGGATCCCCGTTATCCTCCAAAATTCACGTTAAATCCCTAAGCGTTATCCCCTAGGAACCCGTTAAGTCCTTGGAAGATCTCTGAGGCACCCGTTAATCTTTGGATGGATCCCCGTTATCCTCCAAAATTCCCGTTAAATCCCTAGGCGTTGTCCCCTAGGAACCCGTTATGTCCTTGGAAGATCTCCGAGGCAGCCGTCAATCGTTGGATGGTCCCCGCTATCCTCACAAATTCCCGTTAAATCCCTAGGCATTGTCCCCTAGGTCCCCGTTATGATTCCCATTGAAACCCTAGGCGTTGTTCCCTAGGTCCCCGTTATGACTCCCATTGAAACCCTAGGCATTGTCCCCTAGGTCCCCGTTATGACTCCCGTTGAAACCCTAGGCGTTGTCCCCTAGGTCCCCGTTATGATTCCCGTTGAAACCCTAGGCGTTGTCCCCTAGGACCCCGTTATGACTCTCGTTGAAACCCTAGGCGTTGTCCCCTATGTCCCCATTATGACTCCCGTTGAAACCCTAGGTGTCGTCTCCTAGGTCCCCATTATGACTCCCGTTGAAACCCTAGGCGTCGTCCCCTAGGTCCCCGTTATGACTCCCGTTGAAACCCTAGGTGTCGTCGCCTAGGTCCCCATTATGACTCCCGTTGAAACCCTAGGCGTCGTCCCCTAGGTCCCCGTTATGACTCCCATTGAAACCCTAGGCGTCATCCCCTAGGTCCCCGTTATGATTCTCGTTGAAACCCTAGGCGTCGTCCCCTAGGTCCCCGTTATGACTCCCGTTGAAACCCTAGGCGTCGTCCCCTAAGTCCACGTTATGACTCCCGTTGAAACCCTAGGCGTTTTCCCCTAGGTCCCCGTTATGACTCCCGTTGAAACCCTAGGCGTTGTCCCCTAGGTCCCCGTTATGATTCCCGTTGAAACCCTAGGCGTCGTCCCCTAGGTCCCCGTTATGACTCCCATTGAAACCCTAGGCGGCGTCCCCTAGGTCCCCGTTTGAAACCCTAGGCGTCGTCCCTTAGGTCCCCGTTATGACTCCCGTTGAAATAGGCATTGTCCCTTAGGTCCCCGTTATGATTCCAGTTGAAACCCTAGGCGTTGTCCCCTAGGTCCCCGTGGAGATTCCCGTTAAATCCCTAGGTCCCCGTGGAGATTCCCGTTAAATCCCTAGGCGTAGTCCCCTAGGTCTCCAATAAGATTCTAGTCGAGTCCTTAGACGGATCCCCGTTATCCTCCAAAAAAGTTAGTCAAGTCCTTGGATGGATCCCCGTTATCTTCCAGGAAGTCAGTCAAGTCCTTGGATGGATCCCCGTTATCCTCCAAGAAGTCAGTCAAGTCCTTGGATTTTTTTTTTATTTTTTTTTATTTTTTTTGGCGAAAGGAGACGGTACTCCCTAGATTTTATTAAAGATAGAAATTAAATACACGCAAGGTTGGGGACATGACGGACTTAACCACCGAAAGGAAAATACTAGGGAGGAGGTCTTACACAAGTTGTAAGGACCTCTACAAAAATAGGAGGGGAGGCTACCAAAACACAAAAACCTATACAGGAATCTAGCCAAAACCAATCAAATTCTAACATAAGGAATAGCAGCTCTATCCAGGTTGTAGGCGCCTTTGCAAGAGAGAGGGAGATCACCAAGGAGAAGAATTCCGAATTTGTTCTTGAAACCGCAGCAGTATTAGCAAGACCATCAGCAACTTGATTTCCTTCACGGAGGATGTGAGTAGCAAGATAGCTAATCTGGGAAAGAAGCCTTTTAATATGCAAAACCTCATACCAAATACTCCATGGAAACTGATATTGATGAATTAGGATATTCAAAAAGACTTGAGAGTCGATCTCAAGCCAAAGAGAGGAAATACCAAAATGAGAGGCATAAAGCAGCCCATCAAGGACAGCCTTAGCTCAGCAACCATATTAGAACCATGACCATAAAATTTTGAGAAAGCAAATAAAATCTTCCCTTGACTATCTCTGAAAATACCCCCACCAGAGATTGGGCCCGGATTACCTTTAGATGCCCCGTCAGTGTTAAGCTTGATGAAGCCGGACTAGGAGACCGCCAAGAAACTAGTCTCAGACACCGAGAGGAGGGACCAGCCATAGGGATTTTAAAAATCCGAAAAATGTAGCCATCTAAGCTTGAATAGCTAAAGCTCACATTATATGTCGAGACAACCTTTGAAATCTGATCAATAACACTTCGAGTAACCTCACAAGAAGACATCCGTAAGGCTTCAAACTTAGCTTTATTTCGGCACTTCCATAAACTCAAAAAATACGAAACAAGGGAGGATTCTACTAAGCCAACGAATCCCCTTACTATCACCTGACTTTGAAGAGAACCACCAGCTAGCAAGAATAGACTTAACATTGTAGAGCATTACTGGAAAACCAAACATTCGAGCAAAAAACTCCCAAGTTTCAGTCGCCACTTGCCTATGAACAAAAAGATGATCTATATCTTCATAAGAATGGTGAGAGCAGCAGACACAAGAAGAGGCAAGAAGAATTCCCCTAGATTGAATAGCCAAGTCCGTAGGGAGACCATTATGCAACATTCTCCATAGAAAAATAGAAATCTTAGTTGGAATCACCTTGTTCCAACAAAACTCAAAAATAGGGCTATGGTGAAACTTCTTTCGACAAACTTTCCATGCCGAAGATATAGAAAACTGACCTTTAGGAGAAGGAATCCAAAAAGAGCAATCCGGGTCGTCAGAAAGAACAATATTTTGGTGCTGAATTAAATGAAGAATATGCAGGCCATAATTATTCTGAATGAACTCTAAACTGGGTAGCCCATCAGCAAATAAAGAAGAGAATTCAATGTGATCCCCAGGAATATTAGGCCGAACCCCCTCCATCCATTGCTCATGAATCGAAATAGAACCCCTCCCAATTCTCCAAATGATAAGACCTTCAACAATATCCTTTGCTTGAAGCATACGACACCAAATATGAGAAGCGAAGGAAGGCTTATCCGCATCCATAGGGTGGGTACCAAAACAGTATTTATCATTCAAAAAATCAGCCCATAGGGAAGAAGAGCTTCTAAAACGCCACCAAAGCTTCATGGCGAACGCCATAGAAATATCCTCAAAACGACGGAGTCCAAGGCCACCCTCATCAGTAGGCCGAAACATAAGATCCTTATTAACCCAATGACATTTCTTTTGACCTTCTTCATTACTCCAAAAGAAGTTAGCAATGAGATGGTACATAGCTTTAAACACCCCTTTAGGGGGTTCCACCAAAGAAATATAGTAGATAGGGATAGCTTGAAGACATGACTGAATAAGAGTTAACTTGGCCCCAAACGAGAGCCCCAAACGAGAGAATCTTCCCTTGCCAAGAAGCAAGCCGAGCAGCCATTTTTTGGAGAACCGAATCAAATAAAGATATCGTTTTCCTCCCGACATAAAGAGGGCAGCCAAGGTAATTGATAGGAAAGGTTTTCTTTTCAAAGGACGTAGCAGCCATAATAATGTCATCCCGAACATCATCATTTTTCCCAGTAATAAAACAAGACTTCCTTGTATTGACAAGCTGACCCGAAAATTTTTGGTACCAATTTAAACACCTCATATGAGCCTCCAACGAGTCTTTAGACCCGTTACAAAAAATAATGATGTCGTCAGCATAAGAAAGATGGGAAATCATAGGAGTATGAATGTGGGCACGGTAGCGATATTGGGGGAAATCTGAATGAAGATGATTTAACCCTCTACTCAACACCTCAGCTGCAATAATAAAAAGAGTCGGGGAAATAGGGTCTCCTTGACGAAGGCCACGAGACGAATGAAAAAAACCAGAGCTTTCCCCATTCACAAACACATAAAACCAGCAAGAAGATATGCATCGAAAAATTAGATCATTCCAAATTTCCGAGAATCCAAACCTTCTCATCACTTTAATCAAGGCAAACCAGGATATCCGGTCATAGGCTTTGGCATGTCCAATTTAAGGCTGACATTTGTCCCTCTCACTTTTTTCCGTAGAGAGTGCATAAGCTTTTGCGCTAAAAGGACATTTTCATGAATTAACCGCCCTTTCACAAAACCACTTTGTTGAGGAGAAATTATACGAGGAAGAATTGTAGCAAGCCGAGAATTGAGAAGCTTAGTAACAATTTTGTTAGAAAAATTGCAAAGGCTAATCGGACGCATCTCCGTAAAAGAAGTAGGAGCACTAACCTTTGGAATTAAAACAATAAGGGTTGAAGTCCAGCTTCTTGGCAAAGGAAATCCTGAAAAGAATTCCTTAATGGCTCTATAAAGGTCATCCTTGATAATATCCCAGCACCTCCTATAAAAAGCCCCATTAAAACCATCCGGACCAGCAGCGCTTAGCTCATTCATGGACCAAATAGTAGCCTTCAAATCATCCAACGACGGAACAGCCGTGAGCATATCATTATCATCATCATTAATCAGCCTTGGAATCACATCCAAGATGTCATCGGAAGGAATATCATGAGGGGATTGGAGCTGATCCGAGAAGAAAGAAACAACCTCTGTAACGCCCGTCCTAATTCCTGTTAAATTCTTGCCTTGCATAATTATATGTTATTTTAATTGAGTTAATTATTTAACTAATTGAGCAAGTTTAAGTCCTAATTGTTTAAGTTGAAACATTAGGGTCATTTGTGAAAAATAAAGTTTAGGGGCTAAAATGCTCAAATTGAAACTTGGAAGGCCTTTTTGTCAAAGTTAAAACTCGAGGGGCCTAATTGCAAATCCTTGAAAGTTGTTAAGGATAAAACTTTGTTTGCCTTTCTCTGGGCATTGTTTCTCCCCCAATTCTCGTACTTTCTCTCTGTTTCATAATATGGAGTTCAGTTTTACCCTATTCTCGACTCCTCTCGCTAATTATGCCTCTGTTCGAAAATCCGACTTCGCATAAATGATCAGGGCGGTGAGTAGAGCATTTCCTGCCGAACAGAAATTAGTTTGGGTGAATTTGATTTCGGACTAGGTAAGTCACTAGCTCCCCCTTGCTTGTAATAACATGCCTATGTGTTATTCTTGATACTTGTACTTGTTAATTTCGTGATTTGGTTGAATTTTGTGATACTTGTAAAATTGGGACGAAGGGAGTATTTTTATACTAGGAGCAGAATACATGGGCCTAAATGGGTTTGACAGTTTTAAGAAAATTATACTCCTATTCGTGAGACGGTAAAATATTAACTTGATTTAAATATTATTAGAAAAATTGTACCATTATTTGTGGTACGGGGAAATGAATGGAAGTATCCCTAAATGATTATATTAGTATATTAGAAAATTATACTTATACTTGTGGGACGGTGAAATATTTAATTGGAAAAAAAAAGAAATTATCCTATTATTTGTGGGACGGTAAAAGAAAAGAATTGAGCTTGAAATAGTGTCCTGGGTATTGCCTAAGGGTTAGTGATACTCCTACGCTTGGGACGGAGAATTTTAGGCCTGGAAAGAAATTTAGTGTTTCCTGAAAATTGTACCAGGCGCTCGCCCACATAGATACCGAGCGCCCGCCCATTTCATCAGAAGTTTTGGTTTCAAAAGTTCTATGAACAAGCACTAATGTGTTATGCTTGTCTTGAAACTAATGTTTGTGCACCTTAGGGGCATTAGAACAAAGTCTTGAACTTGAATATCCTAAGAATAGGATCAAGAACTTGTAAGAGTAAAATGTATATAACTCTTATACATGTCTGAATGTCTAAAGATTGGAATAATAACTTGAGTATAAGATAATTAATTCTTGTACATGTCTTGAACATCCAAAGAATTGGATTAAGAACTTGAATGTAAGATGATAAAATCTTGTTCATGACTTGAAACCAATACATGTGTATGGTAATGAACTTGAAAGTGCTATGAACAAGCACTAACGTGTTAGAACTATCCTTGGTGTGTATGTGCAAATCTTGCATATAGATACTTGATAGAATGTGGCTTGTTGACTACTTGATACTTGGTATTAATAATCAAAAAGTTAGAATGTGGAACTAGATAGAGAATGAACAACTTTAAAACATACTTGAATCTAATATGTGTGTATTGAAAGTGCTATGAACAAGCACTAATGTGCTAGTAATTGGTTTTAATCGTGCATATACTCAATGAAGTATATAAAGTATAAAGAAGATATCCCGTTCTTGAGTTGAGTTCCTAAAGAATGAGGGACTAGTGTAATATGAAGATAATTCATAAAACAATGATTATAGAACACAATATGTGTTAGGAAATGTATTCGATTATTAACGATACATATACGCGAGGTATGATTGTGACTAGGTACAATACGACCTATTCGACTACGTGCTTAGAGTCTAAGATGTTGGGCTCTACTTGAAAGTAAGGGTATCGTGATAGACACATTAGTGTGTTAAAGATTATATGAATATGTACGTGCAAATATGGCATATGACAAAGTGACATAGAATGACTTACCCTACTACTTGGTTGGGGTCTGTTATTAATAGACTCTAATTTGGCTTGATTGTGTTAGGTGGACACATTATGTGCCATTGTTATACTAAATTATATTTACAAATATAGCATACGTGTACTTGTATTTGGTGAGCACATGATTACATGGTTCCTGAAGAGCTAGTCCACTACTTTTGGACTTAGTTCTATACTCTTGTAGTTCAAGTAAACATCTACTTGTGCATTCTTGTTTGAGTCCAGCTGGTCACCTTGCTTGTTCGGAAATATATAGGTTCACGCTTATCGCGAGAGCTGGGGCTTAAGTGATAATCGGGTCCCTATGTATTTGCGCTTGACCCCTTACTACAGGCCATAGTAAGGGCATAGCTTCCTTGGTTGGAGCAATACGCCTGACTTAAGTGAATGCTAAACTCGTAAACACCTCGTGAATCTTGTTCTTGTGAGTGACACTGGTTACCGGGTCCTCTTGTGTACTGCACAGCAGCAACTTCATTGATCGTGATTTGTCAACTGCAATAAGAAACGACAACAATGGTTTACTTGGGAGGAATAAGGTTGGGATATCCTTTGTAACGTGTTAGTTAGCCTTATGTGCTAGTTACTTGATGAGTTGGCTTAGCCTCTCGTATACTTATTACTTGATGACATCTTGAGCATGATTACTTGATAATCTTCTTGATTTGCATGATTACATGATAACATGCTATGTACTTGTATCTAGTAACTTACTGAGATTTATCTCACCCCGTTCCTTGTTTATTTGTCCCCCCCCCAGGAAAGCAAGTGGTAATACGTTGTGAGGCTCGACTTAGCAGGGGCCTACTTGGCAGGTTGTTCTTGTTAGGGATTGTTATCCTTTCCAGTTTTGGTGAGGACGATTTGGTATCAGTTGTTTAGACTCAGTATATGGGGTCGACTTGTATAGTGTTCTTGTAATGCCAGCGTATGTGCTAGGCATGTTTTCCGCTGTGTACAACCTTTTGGTTTAAATTTCTTGGTATAGAACTCGTTGTGAGCTATCTTAGCTCGTTCCTCTTGAGTATTTATATGATGTCAGTTTGATATAAGCAGATGTCATTCAGTTTCTCGTTTCTTGTTAGTCACGCGCACCAGGTTCGAGGTTCTATTAGGGAATCCCGGGACTTGGGGGCGTATCAGGTTGGTATCAGAGCTATGGTTTAGCTCTAAGCCTGGATAGGGTCTATGGCCTAGGTTGGGTTAGTCTTGGGTGTGCTACCGACGTCGAGTGCTTCGTTACTTGTTGTTATACTAGGAATAGGACTGGTGTTGATAGTGTTGATCCCAATTGGGATTAGATGGTTTGAGAATCGAGAGCGTGAGTCTTTAAAGACTTAGGCGTATCTATCTTGTGCAGTGGACATTGTTTCGTGCTATATATGCATGCTTGTCCTCATTTCTTGATTTACGTGAAAGTGTATTCTCTAGTAAAAGACTACATGATTGATATTGTTATTTATAAGAGCTTGATAGAAGTGTGGGTGATAACACCCTATACGTCATAAGTTGACTTGGTCATGTTACCTATTTGGGACATTGATGTGATACGTGTTATGGCTTGGCTTTTACGTGTTATGATTTGGCTTTCTATATGTTATGCCATTCTTGTTTGCTATAATAGATGGTGAATATTTCCATGCTAGTATGCTTGACTATTTATATGAGCATGATAGATCTATATATGACATTCATGTTCTGCATTGAAAGCTTGAAAATGATTATCAAGGTTGTGCTGAATATTTAGCATATGTGGTTGATGGAAGAATGTCTATACCAAAATTGAAGAATGGATACATCATTCTTTGTGAGATCTCAGATATGATTTCTACTGAGTAGTACATGATACATGATGAGAACCTTGAGTTGCTACGGTACAAATATAGTGCTGATATTTAAATCAATGTTCATGACATCGGTTGAGTTAAAAGAGTTGAAGGTTCAACTTGAGGAATTTCTTGATAGAGGATTCACCCAACTTAGTATATCTGCATGGGGTGTATCTGTATTGATTGCATGAAGAGATATGGTACTTTGCGATTTCATATTGAATGCAAAGAATTCAACCAGGTGACTATAATGAACCAGTACTTGTTATCGTGTATGGATGAATTATTTGATCCCTGAAGTTAATCAGTGGTCTATTCAGTGTTTGATTGATAAGTGGCTACCATTAGTTGGAAAGTCAACTATGAGGATATACTGAAGACATCTTCTTATATTAGGTATGCTTGTTATGAATTCGTGATTATGCTATTTCGATTGATATGTGATCTAGCAGTATTGATGGATTTGATGAATGATATCTTCAAACCATAATTTGATTTCTTTGCGATGAATTGATTAATGACCTATTGGTATATACCAAGTCGCAGACTGAGAATTGATTGTATTGGAATTTCTCGAGAGAAACAATTGTTTCCAAAAGCTAGCAAGAGATAGAGGATCTATTACCTTGAAGTGGATGCCTGAAGTAAGTATCTTTGTTGACCTATATAAGTGGAAACAACCGAGGTACGCATGTTCTTGAGATTTTCTTGATCTTGTTAGAGATTCATTAATGAATTTCGAAGGTAGCTCTATTATTAACTATTTGACACAGAAAGCTACACTTTCTGATGGATTGATAAACGTGAAGCCAATTTTTAAATATTGAAATGATGGATGACCATAACTTTAGTATTTGACCTTACCTAGTGGATTCGACTAATATGATGGTTATTTGGAGGATATGACCAGTGTTACTATTTTCTCATGTATGTGTCAAGTTTCATCAATATAGTGGATATGATAAATTCATTATGCATAGTGAAGCTCGAACAAGAGATAAAACGTGTGTTAATTCAAAATGGTAACGTACTTGTATATGCTTCGAGGAGATTGAATCCTTATGAATAGAATAATTCTACTCATGACTTGAAATTGATTGTGATCCTACGGCTATTGTATTAGCGGATTCATTGAACATAAAGACTTGTATTTCATGATTGATGGTATTGAATGTGAGAAAATTTCTGAGTATTCAACTAAATCCTTGAATTGCGATTATTTGAAAGCAGAATATCAGAGATCGTTTGATTTGTTATAATCCTTTGAGATTTGTGAATATATTACGATGGATTTCGTGGAAGGATTATCATTTAATAGATAAGTCCCGATCATATTGGTTATAGTGGATTGATTAATCAAATCTGCTTGACTTTATGTGTTGTGATGTTATGATCGATACATCTTGATTACTTGGGATACCTGTGGATATAATATATGACAGAGATTCTTGTTCTACATCTTGTTCTACACCTTGTTTTACATCTTGATTATGATAATTTTTCTGAGCACTCTGGATATTTAACCGAGGTTGCTTCTTGATCATATGTTGCGGGAATGTGAAGTGGATTTCCTTGTGGCTATTGTATGAGCTGGCTATTTAGTGGAAATTCCATCACACGAATTACTTAGGATATGGGTAATTGCTTGTATGGATACTTGATTCTTGTCTTGAGCACGAATACTTCTTGTGAAAGTTTCATGGGAAAGTCTCAGTATTGAGAAGGTTATGTGAGAATAATACTCGCAGGTAATTGATAATATGGTGTGGTATACCATATTCTTACTATTCTTGAGTTCTATTTATTGATTATATGTGTTATAATCTCGATTAGTAAAATTCGAGGACGAATTTTCTTTAAGGAGGGGAGGATGTAACGCCCGTCCTAATTCCTGTTAAATTCTTGCCTTGCATAATTATATGTTATTTTAATTGAGTTAATTATTTAACTAATTGAGCAAGTTTAAGTCCTAATTGCTTAAGTTGAAACATTAGGGTCATTTGTGAAAAATAAAGTTTAGGGGCTAAAATGCTCAAATTGAAATTTGGAAGGCCTTTTTGTCAAAGTTAAACTCGAGGGGCCTAATTGCAAATCCTTGAAAGTTGTTAAGGATAAAACTTTGTTTGCCTTTCTCTGGGCATTGTTTCTCCCCCAATTCTCGTACTTTCTCTCTGTTTCATAATAGGGAGTTCAGTTTTACCCTATTCTCGACTCCTCTCGCTTAATTATGCATCTGTTCGAAAATCCGACTTCGCATAAATGATCAGGGCGGTGAGTAGAGCATTTCCTACCGAACAGAAATTAGTTTGGATGAATTTGATTTCGGACTAGGTAAGTCACTAGCTCCCCCTTGCTTGTAATAACATGCCTATGTGTTATTCTTGATACTTGTACTTGTTAATTTTGTGATTTGGTTGAATTTTGTGATACTTGTAAAATTGGGACGAAGGGAGTATTTTTATACTAGGAGCAGAATACATGAGCCTAAATGGGTTTGAAAGTTTTAAGAAAATTATACTCCTATTCGTGAGACGGTAAAATATTAACTTGATTTAAATATTAGTAGAAAAATTGTACCATTATTTGTGGTACGGGCAAATGAATGGAAGTATCCCTAAATGATTATATTAGTATATTAGAAAATTATACTTATACTTGTGGGACGGTGAAATATTTAATTGGAAAAAAAGGAAATTATCCTATTATTTATGGGACGGTAAAAGAAAAGAATTGAGCTTGAAATAGTGTCCTGGGTATTGCCTAAGGGTTAGTGAAAGTATACCCCTACGCTTGGGACGGAGAATTTTAGGCCTGGAAAGAAATTTAGTGTTTGCTGAAAATTGTACCAGGCGCCCGCCCATTTCATCAGAAGTTTTGGTTTCAAAAGTGCTATGAACAAGCACTAATGTGTTATGCTTGTCTTGAAACTAATGTTTGTGCACCTTAGGGGCATTAGAACAAAGTCTTGAACTTGAATATCCTAAGAATAGGATCAAGAACTTGTAAGAGTAAAATGTATAACTCTTATACATGCTTGAATGTCCAAAGATTGGAATAATAACTTGAGTATAAGATAATTAATTCTTGTACATGTCTTGAACATCCAAAGAATTGGATTAAGAACTTGAATGTAAGATGATAAAATCTTGTTCATGACTTGAAACCAATACATGTGTATGGTAATGAACTTGAAAGTGCTATGAACAAGCACTAACGTGTTAGAACTATCCTTGGTGTGTATGTGCAAATCTTGCATATAGCTACTTGATAGAATGTGGCTTGTTGACTACTTGATACTTGGTATTAATAATCAAAAAGTTAGAATGTGGAACTAGATAGAGAATGAACAACTCTAAAACATACTTGTTCTTGTGAGTGACACTGGTTACCGGGTCCTCTTGTGTACTGCACAGCAGCAACTTGATTGATCGTGATTTGTCAACTGCAATAAGCAACGACAACAATGGTTTACTTGGGAGGAATAAGGTTGGGATATCCTTTGTAACGTGTTAGTTAGCCTTATGTGCTAGTTACTTAATGAGTTGGCTTAGCCTCTCATATACTTGTTACTTGATGACATCTTGAGCATGATTACTTGATAATCTTCTTGATTTGCATGATTACATGATAACATGCTATGTACTTGTATCTAGTAACTTACTGAGATTTATCTCACCCCGTTCCTTGTTTATTTGCCCCCCCCCAGGAAAGCAAGTGGTAATACGTTGTGAGGCTCGACTTAGCAGGGGCCTACTTGGCAGGTTATTCTTGTTGGGGATTGTTATCCTTTCCAGTTTTGGTGAGGACGATTTGGTATCAGTTGTTTAGACTCAGTATATGGGGTAGACTTGTATAGTGTTCTTGTAATGCCAGCGTATATGCTAGGCATGTTTTCCGCTGTATACAACCTTTTGGTTTAAATTTCTTGGTATAGAACTCGTTGTGAGCTATCTTAGCTCGTTCCTCTTGAGTATTATATGATGTCAGTTTGATATAAGCAGATGTCATTCAGTTTCTCGTTTCTTGTTAGTCACGCGCACCAGGTTTGAGGTTCTATTAGGGATTCCCGAGACTTGGGGGCGTGTCAGCCTCCTCTTGAATATCCTCCTTAGCGTGAAGCCAAATTCCATTGCGATCTTGAATGCGATGAATATGAAGCTGCTGCCTTTTTTTCTTCACATAAGAGTGAAAAAACTTTGTATTACGATCTTCCTCCTTAAGCCATTTGATATTTGCCTTTTGGTGCCATAAATCCTCCTCAACTTTCAGCCTCGCAAGAAGATTTGCTTGAGCCAAGTTAAGGGCAGCCCTATTAGCATCCGAACTATCATTCTGAAAAATCAACTTCTTGTGACAGACATCATCCTCAGCCTTCCGAACCTGTTGATCCACTCGACCAAAAACCTCTTTATTCCATGCAGAAATAGTTTTATGAAGCCGGGCAAGCTTTTTAGCAAATCGAACCATAGGCTTACCATCCATATAATCCTTCCAAGAATTTTCGACCACAGAAAGAAAGGAGTTGTGCTTAATCCAAACATTAAGAAAATGAAAGGATCCTTTAGAGACTTCATTTTTTGCTTTAACTTGAACCAGAAGAGGTAAATGATCAGAACATGTTCGATTAAGATGAGTGACAGAAGTTATATGGAAGTGATCCATCCATAGAGAATTATAAAGAGCTTTATCCAACCGCTGGTAAATATTAGGTTTACCTCTAGTTTATCCACCCAAGTAAAAGAATTACCTAAGAAGCCAGCATCAATGAGCCCAGAGAATTGAAGCATGTCAGAGAATTCTTGAACCGCCCTTCTATTAATCAGTTTGCCACCAACCTTTTCAGATTGATTCAAAACACAATTAAAGTCACCAATAACCATCCAAGGAGTAGTGCAAGAGTTGAAATCCATAAGAGAGTCCCATAATTCTCGACGATCAAATCTATTACAGATTGCATAAACCACAGTTATATGAATAGGAGATTCCCAAAGGGCATGAGAAATTTGGAGCGTAATCGCTTGAAAAGAATCAACAATAACATGGCAGTCAAATCCATTCTTCCAGAAGAACCAAATCTTACCATTACAATTCGCAACACTACCTCCACAACCCAACTTCCTTTGCCTAGTCAGTCATGTCCTTGGACGGATCCCCGTTATCCTCTAAGAAGTCGGTCAAGTCATTGGATGGACCCCCGTTATCCTCCAAGTATCCGTTAAAATTAAGTTAATATATATATATATATATATATATATATATATATATATATATATAAGAAAGCAAAATAAAAGTGCTTAGGATGACCCTTTTCCCCTTCCTGGAGCCGTCATGTCAATTTTGTGCCCCTCGAGGCATCTCGTTCCCGTTAGTGTCATCACGTGACCATTCCCCCTTCGGGTCTAAGCGTCATGGCGCCACATGGTAATATACCTTGGTCAAGCATTGACCTCCTCGATTTGCACCGCCATGTGGTGACAAATTCAATTGACCCAATCGCCCTTATGACTCGGACTAGTGTGAGTACTATTTAGTCTCAAACCAGTAATGTCTCGTCCCATGTCATCCCGACTAAAAGGTCCGTTTGAAGTGAGTCGATTGAGGTCATGTTTGTCTTAGAATTCTAAACCCATTCGAACTACGGTGACCTGAGCCTCTCATCGCGTGGGACCCCCTCCCTCGTAGTGAGGGGAACGTAGGCAACTTCGGCCCGGTCAATCCTTATTTAGAAAAAAAAAAAAGGAAAACAAAAAATGTGTGAGTCTTTTACTCAAATGAAAAAATAATGGAGATCAAGTTTTCTTAAAATAAAAGGTCAAGTTTTTCCTAAAAAGGTTAATCCGCTAATGAAGCGTTCTTCTCAAATCATGGTTATAATTTCACCTTGAGGTTTAATATGCTAAAGTCCTTCGCGGTTCTATCCATTGGAGACATCGACCAAGGAGCCCACATCTGAATTGGCGTCCGAGACAACAATCCACATGAGCGAGGAGATCAAAAGGAGAGGCCTGTGCTTCGGAAGCCCAAAAGCGGCTACATCAAATGGAGATCCGTACCTTCGTCGAGTGTCACGCACGAAGGCTATGCACCTTGAAAGGAAATCACCAAACGGAGATGGCCAATGCAAACTCCTAACTCGTGAGTAGGAGAATCCGGCAATTACAACACCAAGCCAAATGGAGACCTCGCGACATCTTTCCCGACGACATGGAACCCGAGTTCCCCGTGGAAGACATGGATCTAGACTTTCACCAAAGTCTGTCCCGGACTGTGTCTTTTTAGTTTTACAAAGGTCCATACTTGGACATGTATGTACAAAGTTATCTAAATAAAAGAGTCATTTTCATTCTCTTCCCTCTAGACTTGAGACATTATTTGCAATATACATTTACTCTTGAAATTGCCTTGCTTGTTATTATCAATTGATTGCTACGTCCCTAAAATGATGAATTGACTTCTAAGCATACTAGTCAATGACGACTCATTAAGGATGAATGGACCTAACACAAATGAAAAATGCTAAATGCAAACAATTAGTCTTGATGTGAATAAATGTTATGATTAATTGGCATGGAGAAACCATTAATGGCAAACCTTCCTCTATACACATACCTGATACACATTTCCCGATACACATACCCCGATACACAACCCGATACACCTTTCCGATACAAATTCTTGATGCACATCAAAAGCATCCCGAGACGATGAAAAGGCAAGGGTGTTGTTGCTCAACCACCAAGATTCAACCGTGATCGCGCGTGCGCAACCAAGCAAAGGACTTCCCGGATCTTCAAAGTCAAAGCTAAAAGTGACAAACATTCCACCAAGGGGCTACAAATGAGCCAATGTCAAAGATAGCAAGTTGGGGCTAATGTTTCCCCTTTCTCTCTAAAAAAAAAAAGAAAGATGAGGAGAGAGAGAAGAAATGGATAATGGAAAGGAGGAAAGGAAATGAATATTGGCAAAGAAAAAGTTTGCCTCAAAAGCTCACCTCAAGAGTCCACATCAAAGAACAAGGAAGCAAAGCGATCTACATCAACGAAGCAACAACATCCTTCAAAGGGACACCAACTTCAACAAAAGACTATCCATGGCCGAACTACAGCGACCTGAGCTCCTCAAACCAAGGGGAACGTAGGCAACCTTCGGGTCCGGTCACAACATGAAACAAAACCATCAAACCATGGTCCTCTCAAAATGACCAAGTTCTCTTCCCTCGGTCCCATCCTTGACCGATTTCCCAGATGCACCTTTTTCTCCCGGTCTTGCCATTGATCGAATCTTAATCTCAATTGATCACAACATTGATACATGTTAAGGCTAATTGCTTGTTATAATCTTTACTTAATAACAAACATGGTCCATTCAAGCAATCATTTTGATGATATTAACTAAGGCAAATTTCAAATGTCTCAACAAGTCTTCTTTTCCCCATCTTAGGAAAGAGCTAAACACTTGTATTCTGTCAAGCAAGGGCTTCCTCCCATTTCATGATACATCGCTCAAAGAGCTCACCAGCATAAAGGGACTCTCTCCCAAATAAAATGCCCTTGCATGTTTCCTCAAAAAAAATACTTTAAAGTCCCCGTTCTATCGAGTCGGCTGGATCACTCATAAAAAAAAGGGGAAAAAAAGAAAAAGGAACCAAAAAAGTAGCCCGCTAGGTTGAAAACCCGTAAGGGCGGCCTAGGCAAAAAACAGGGTGTGCCAGAAAAGACGCAAAAGAGATGCCCGCTAGGTTGAAAACCTGAAAGGGCGGCCTAGGCAAAAGAAAGGGTGCGTCATGAAAAGGGATGGGTTCCTAACCTCACTTCAAAGGTCATATTGGGGCTACCTCCACATCAACGATGACAAAGACATGGGCTACCCCGACATCAACAACCACAAGGACATGGGGCTACCTCCCCATCAACGATGACAAAGACATGGGGCTACCCCAACATCAGCGACAAAGAAGACATTGGGGCTATCCCTACATCGTCGGCAAATGGATTTCCTACCACTTTTGACGAATGTACAAAATCCAAAGGACTTTATGCATAACAAACCTCACGGTTAGGTTAAAATCAAAAATTTGACTAACATGCTTTGTTAAAAGATTTGCCTTTAGAAATAAACATTTCGAAATTTGCCCGTTTGGCATCATTTGTCAAAAATAATGTTTCAAGCAAAATGCTTTTGATCTCCCCTCAAAATGATTTTTCCAAGGTCTTGGATTTTTGCGTCCACAATGTGTCGTAAAGGTCGCCCCTAGGTGTTGGGTTTTCCAAGTAACATGCGCAGCAGAATATAGCATTTAAATTTTATGAAACCCAAAGCCCATAGATCCGTTCATATGATTAAATCAAAAACAACAATATGAATAGAGGAAAAACTAACCCTTAATAACTTTGAATTCTAGCTTTGATCTTGGTGGAGATTTGAAACTTGATCACAATGAAAGTAAGAACACGAACTTTGAAGATGATGAGCTTCACCCTCTAGCGGTATCCACACCACGAACGAATATCAAGGAGCTTCTTGATCTTGGTTGCTAGACCAAAAATTATGAAACACACTTTCACAATTTAATATGACTATATGGAATTTTTATTTGTGTATTATTTTGTTCTTCAATCCAAGATGTCTTAGAACAAAATAAAACCTCTCTCAAACTCTTTGGAGACTCACAAAAGGCTATGTCTTAAGTTCTGGCCGAAATCCCCTTTTTATACACAAGCAAGACCTATTCCAAATAGGAAACTTGTGTTAAAAGCTTCTCCTAATCGAATTAGGAAAGTTTCTGCCGACAGCACTGTGCGGCCACCCAAAGAAAGCTGTGCGGTTGCCAAACATCGGGCGGTCGCCCGGTTCCTTTTGTGCGGTCACCCGCCTTGCCAGAACTGCTGAAAAATTCCAATTTAGTCCTTTTAAGATTTGTTCTATTGTGTGTGACCCTCTAGGATTATACTAAGTTGGCATTGGGTTCAAACATGAAACCATAAGATATGATTAGGTTCTAGCAAACCGTCATACCTACCCAAATAGTATAACTAGATACAAGTTCGCATTCCTTTAGAATATGTCACAATCCTTTAGTCCACGATGTCATTGAACACAAGTCATGGTCAACAAGTCAACTTGTTTTGTTCAATACTTTCTCGATTCCGAATATGTTGATAATACAAATGACATTGATCTAATCAATTCATTTGAGTCCGGCCGAACATTTTCATCAACATCATTCCTACGAGAGGCCCAAGCTTGACATCTCTCCGAAGAGGGACAAATCCATTTAGCTTATTATTCTTCCCTACTTGAATCCGATTATGCCAATCATACCCTTTATAACTACCCAGTTAAAGGTAGCGTTTGAATATGTCAAACATAATGTTCATCAAGTGGAAGACTATAATAACTTCATGTCTAAGGATTCGAATGACATAACTAATATGAGATGTATGTATGACATAGACCATGACATAAATCTCACACAGCGGGTCATGTCCAGTACCTTGTTCCAAACAAGTACCCATAAATCTAACATGATCATCCCATGATCATTTAGCCTTTATACTAGTGCTTAACAAGTACTAGGGACGGAGATTATTATAAGTAAACATGAACAATAATAATAATCAAAACATTTCTTTATTGATATAAAATAAATGATAACAATTACAACGTTTATTAAACGTGCCTAGGGCACCACTACCAACACTAGGCTCTCCCCCGGTGTCAAGAAAGAGTGTCAATCATCCCGTAGAGTTGAGTTGACCAAAGTCCAAACTTTGACCAAAAAGGGTCAAGTAAAAAAATCCCGGTCGTCCTTAGTGCACCACTACCAACAATCTCCCACTTGCCCTAGGCCCAATCTCCGTATCTAATACCCATGGACCTAACATGACCATCATGTTTAGCTTGTGGAAGTCTCTTTGTTAGCGGGTCCACAACATTGTCATCTGTAGGTACTCTGCATATATTTACGTCTCCCCTATCAACGATTTCTCGAATGATATGAAAACGCCTAAGTATGTGTTTGGATTTCTGATGTGCTCTCGGTTCCTTTGCTTGAGCAATAGCACCATTATTATCGCAATAAAGGTCTATTGGATTAGCAATACTAGGAACCACTTCAAGTTCAGTAATGAACTTCTTAATCCAAACAGCTTCCTTTGCAGCATCCGATGCAGCAATATACTCAGCTTCTGTTGTAGAATCAGCGGTTGTACTCTGCTTGGAACTCTTCCAGCTTACACCTCCACCATTTAACATAAACACAAAACCCGATTGCAATCGACTATCATCTTTGTCGGTTTGGAAGCTTGCATCCGTGTAAGCATTTACCACGAGATCATCTTCCATTCCTCCATAGACCAAAAACGAGTCTTTAGTTCTTCTCAAGTATTTAAGAATCGCTTTTACAGCTACCCAGTGATTTTCGCCAGGGTCGGATTGGTATCTACTTGTCATGCTCAAAGCATAAGATACATCCGGCCTAGTACAAATCATGGCATACATGATGGACCCAATTGCCGAAGCATATGGAACATCATTCATTTTCTCACGCTCATCGTTTGTCTTAGGACATTGAGTCTTGCTTAGAGAAACTCCATGTAACACCGGCAAGGTGCCTCTCTTAGAATTTTCCATACGGAATCTTCTAATGACCTTGTCAATGTATGTACTTTGGCTTAAACCAAGTAGCCTCCTTGATCTATCTCTATAGATCTTAATGCCAAGTATATATGCGGCTTCACCCATATCTTTCATTGCAAAACACTTTCCTAACCAAGTCTTCACAGACTGAAGTGTAGGAATGTCGTTTCCAATGAGTAATATGTCATCCACGTATAAAACAAGGAATAGCACTATGCTCCCACTAATCTTCTTGTATACACAAGGTTCATCTTCGTTCTTGATGAAACCAAACTCTTTGACCGATTCATCAAAACGGAGATTCCAACTCCTTGAAGCTTGCTTCAATCCATAGATGGATCTCTGCAATTTGCATACTTTAGAATTCTGTTCAAAACCTTCTGGTTGTGTCATATACACATCTTCTTGCAGTTTTCCATTTAGGAAAGCGGTTTTGACGTCCATTTGCCATATTTCATAGTCATGATATGTGGCAATGGCAAGCAAAATTCTTATAGACTTGATCATTGTTACGGGTGAAAAGGTTTCATCATAGTCAATACCATGAACTTGCCTATAACCCTTCGCTACAAGTCTAGCTTTGTAAGTATGCACCTTCCATCCATGTCAGTCTTCTTCTTGAAGACCCATTTGCATCCTATGGTTTTTACACCTTCGGGCGCATCAATCAAGTTCCAAACTTGATTGTCTTGCATGGATTACAATTCAGATTCCATGGCTCCAAGCCACTTATCCGAATCAGGAGAAGACTGTCACGACCCGAACTCTAGGCTCTATTTTATTAGTAATTAAATGATTTTTATTTAATTATTTGCTTATTTAATTATTTAAATTATTATGTATTTAAATATTTATGTGTGCATTTTATGTGTTATAATAAATATGCCTAGCATTTCGTTTGGGTTATTTGGGTTAGTGTAGTATTGTTGGGTCTTAGTTGTTAGTGGGGAGTATTGAGTTGGGTAGTATTAGAGGAGGGGGTCTTTGTGTAAGATTTTAAATAATACTCCTACCCTCTCCCTACACCTCCTTCTCCCTCATACACTCCACCTCCCCCATTCTTCCCTTCTCCCAGCCATCTCTCTTCCTCTCTCCTCATTGGTAAGTTTTCTCTTCCTTTTACTTCTCTCTTCATTTTCTCCATCTTCTTCTCATAATCTCTCATTTCTTAAAACATGAACCTTGTTTAGATCGTCGATAGGATCGCGTAGAACCAAAAAGAATTGAATTCCGTCAACTTTGAGATTTATCAAGTAAGTTACTTTTCCCCCATTTTGATGCTAAATTGTTCATATCATGTTTAGATAATGCTTAATGTGTTATATTTGAAGTTTGGTTGGGTTTTGAATTTGTTGGGAATTTATTGAGTTTTTGGTTAAAAATGGTGAAATCTTGAATGTTGGTTTTGATTCTTGAATTTGGTTGATAAATGGTGTTGTTAAGGTTCCCTTGTTGGTTAGTTATGGTTTGGGTACATTGAGGATCTTATTGGTTGCGTTTGATTAAGAGAGTTGTGAAAATGGTAAGGAAAATTGATGAACCCAGCTGGGAATTTCTCCCAGCCCGTAGACCAGGCGCCCGCCTGTGGTGGACCAGGCGCCCGCCTACATGCCCTTTTCTAATGGCCAGACCTTCTGGTCATTCAGGCGCCCGCCTGCCCCATTCCAGGCGCCCGCCCGCCCCCTGTTCCAGGAATTTGACCTTTTTGCTTGGTTTAAGACTTAAGGCTTAACTAGTTTAGGTTTATTGCTTCTAATTAACTTAAGATAACACCGTGGAACACTTATTTGATTGGATTTGATTCTTTTGTGAATAAATATGATATGGAATTTATTTAAGTACCGTTTTGGGAATGTTGGTTCATCCTTGATGTGTTGTTTGGATTGGTTTACCTTTGTGGTAATTTAATTGGAATGGTTCCCTACTTTGGAACCTTAAGTTGTTTATTCATGCTAAATTATTATTACTTAGCATTTATTTGGAAGCCCAGCTGGCATATTTGTTGCATCGGGCGATGGGAAAGATTATAATGGCAAAGCCAAGTCCATTATAATGTTGACCATTGTTTTGCCCCCTTCTTTACCCTTTTCCAGATTGGCCTTGGAAAAGTCAAGTTAGCGTTCCTCTGTGAATGTATCTAGCTACCGGGCATGATTTTGTGTCATGGTCCTTGTCCTTTGTGACACTTTTATGGTTATTGGTTCCGGTACCGGGGTTTCTCTTCGGCTTTCATGCTATTATGAAGATGATGATTGGTTGATTATTGAAGCTGCGCAGTGATCCTTTATTTGGATGTTCCGGTTTGGAAAACCTTGGCTATATCCTTTGTTATGTGTTTATTTCCGCTGCTATCTGTTATGTGATAAATGCTATGTGAGATGTGATATTTATTATTGCTTATTGTATATTGCATCATAGCATGTCATGTAGTTGCATTAGTAACTTATTGAGATTTATCTCACCCCCTTTTCTTTTATCTTTGTTTTTCCTTAACCCCCCCCAGGTGCTAAGGATTAGTCTCGCTGATCACGAGAAAGAGGACGTCGAGTGTGGATCCATTCTTTTGGGGAAGGTTGTCATAGGTTGGTTTACATTATGTAAATGTGTAACCGTTTTTGGGGTAGTTGTACCAAACATTGACGTCACTAAGAATTGTATATTTATATTTTGTTGGGCATAAACTTGTGGAAGTTTATGATAGTTGTAATTGGGTTTTTATCAAACTTGGTTTTGTAAAACTTTGGATCACTACCTTTTGGTATCAAATGAAATTTTTAACTTCGGTATTTCACAGTTTTGGTTTTAAGTCGACGTCCAGATCGCGGTCTCGGGCCCACGGGGTTCGGGGTCGCGACAAAGACATCGCCTCTTGGTAGGTTGACGGTTCATCATTCTCAATGATCTCTACCTCATTACTATCCGTTACGAGAAATCCATATCTCTCGGGCTCGGATCGTAACCTACTAGATCTGCGAGTTGCTTGTGTATTTTGAACAGGTTCCACAACTCCTTGTGGTTCTTGTTCTTGTTCCACTATTGGTTCAATGTTATTTTCTGGGTCTCGAATTTCTTCAAGATTTATTTTACTCCCACTGATTTCTTTGGAGAGAAACTCTTTCTCTAGAAAGACACCAGTTCGGGCAACAAAAACTTTGTTGTCCTCACGGTTGTAAAAGTAATATCCTCTAGTTTCCTTTGGATATCCCACGAAAATATATTTGTCAGATTTGTGTGCAAGTTTGTCAGAGACAAGTCTTTTGACAAAGGCTTCGCAACCCCAAATCTTCATGAAAGATAAACAAGTTTTCTTTCCGCTCCACATCTCATATGGAGTCTTTTGAACCGATTTAGTTGGAACACGATTTAGTGTGAAAGCAGCGGTTTCTAGAGCGTAACCCCAAAAGGATATTGGAAGATCAACTTGACTCATCATTGATCGAACCATGTCTAACAAAGTCCGATTTCTCCTCTCGGACACACCATTCCATTGTGGTGTTCCGGGTGGAGTCAATTGTGAAACTATTCCACAATTCTTTAGATGGTCATCAAATTCTTGACTCAAGTATTCTCCACCTCGATCTGATCGAAGTGCCTTAATACTTTTGCCAAGTTGTTTTTCTACTTCATTTTGAAATATTCTAAATATCTCAAATGCTTCACTTTTATGTTTCATTAGGTAAACATACCCAAATCTACTATAATCATCAGTAAAGGTTATGAAGTATTGAAATCCTCCCCTAGCATTGCTACTTAATGGTCCGCATACATCGGAATGTACAATAAGTCGCTTGCCCTTTCACCTAACTTGGTAAAAGATATCTTAGTCATTTTTCCAAGAAGACACGACTCGCAAGTATCATATGACTCAAGGTCACATGAACCCAAAAGTCCGTCCCCATGGAGTTTTGAGATACGCTTCTCATTGATATGACCAAGACGGCAATGCCACAAATAAGTATGATTTACATCATTAGGTTTAGATTTCTTATTTATATGATAGACATTTTCATTATTTTCATTCTTGACATCCAAGACATAAAGGCCATTAAATGAATTAGCAATACCATAAAGCACATCATTTAAATAAATAGAAAATTTCTTATTCTTAATAAGAAACTTAAAACCTTCATTATCCAAACAAGAAATTGAAATAATATTTCTACTTAAATCCGGTACATAATAGCAATTGTTCAAAACAAGTATTAAACTGGAAGGTAAAGTGACTTCATAAGTCCCTACGGCTAATGCAGCAACTCTTGCTCCATTCCCCACGCGTAGGTCTACTTCACCCTCTTTAAGTAGTCTCCTATTCTTTAGTCCCTGCACATTTAAACAAATCTGAGAACCACATCCGGTATCCAATACCCAAGAGTCAGTGGTAGAAAGGAGAATATCTATCATATAGATACCTGAAGTCGACGCAGCCTTGCTGCCCTTCTTCTTCTTTTGCTCTTCCAAGAAAGACTTGCAATTACGTTTCCAATGACCAATTTCTTGACAATGGAAACAGATTGCATCCTTTTGTGAATCGGGTTTTGCCTCAGAAGTCTTGGCAACACTTGCCTTGCTTATCTTGGGTTTGACAACTTTCTTACCCTTTCCTTTGGCACCAGCCTTCTTCCCATCATGAACTAAGAGCACGGGAGAACCTTTCTCCGCAATCTTCATCTCCGTAGTTTTAAGCATCCCATGCAACTCGGAGAGATTCTTATCCATTCCATGCATGTTATAATTCATCACAAACTGATTATAACTTTTGGGCAATGAATTAAGAATGAGATCAGTGGCTAACTCCAATGGAATTGGATAGCCAAGTTTCTCAAGGTGCTCTACATAACCTTTCATTTTCAGCATGTGAGGACTCACTTGTTGCCCTTCATTCATTTTGCAAGTAGTGAATGCAACAATGGTCTTGTACCTCTCTTGCCTAGCTTGCTCTTGAAATATGGCTCTTAATTCCACGCCTATCTCATAGGCTTCTAAATGTTCCAAACTTTGTTGGAGTTTTGAGCACATGGTAGCAAGCATGAGACAGCTTACATCTCTAGAATCATTACGATGTTTCTTGTAACTGTCTCTTTCTGCCCTAGGGGTAGTAGGTTCTGGTTCAGCAGGAAGTGGCCCATCGAGAATGTACAACTTATCTTCTTGCCTTAGAACAATTCTTAGGCTACGGATCCAATCCATAAAGTTCGTACCATTCTCTTGGAGCTTATCCTTCTCAAGGATCGATCGCAACGAAATTGATTGAGTGTTAGTAGTCATTGTCTACAAATATGCAAAATTTCCAAAATTTAATAAGTACCAGTTTTCATTAAAGAAATAAATAATGTATTTTTCAAACAAAATACTCCCACTAAATTATATAACCTTCATATACATCCAATGTATAATATAATTTAATTGGGCTAAGATCCAACTTTAATTTAACTTTTGAGTCCACGGAGGCGGACTGCTCAAAACTAAATTAATTAGGTAGACGATCATGTCAATCATATCCCATATGATTCTTAGGTCCTTTTATGAGATTCTTTGAGAAATCCAATTTCCAAAGCATGTTTAATCTCATCTTTTGCCTAGGCCCAAAACCGTTTTGACGCCTAATTAAGTTCAACCATTTTAAACGCACAGGAACCATTCAATTTTATGCACCTTGCGGAGGCAAGCCCACATTAAATTAATGAACCTCATCTTGTTCATACATGAATAAAATTAATGCACTTCGCGGAGGTGAACCCACATCAAAATCATCCATGTATAAACAAGTGTTTTAATCATGGCATGGCAAAAAGACTTAAAACTTTCTTTGAAGGTTCATCACATATAGCATATAACACATTTATGAGCACAAAATAAACATATTACGCATCAAGTTTAGCCACTAAATTAATCTCCATTAATTTAAGCATAATATTTATGTGCCATTAGTTTCTCTATAATTATGAGGATGAGACTATTTCAACTTTGGTCATTATCTCCAAATCAAGACAACAAGAAGTGCGGCCGAAACTAAGCCATGAGGCATCCACAATTCCGCACTAATTCAAGATACCAAGAAAGTAGTCCATGTGGCCGAAACTAAGCAATAGATGGTCTCGATGAACGTAGGCCAATTGCATTCACAATTCCACATGGATCTCCAATCATTGAATCAAGAACTATGTTTCTCAATTTTAGCAATTATGAACTCTTCATAATTCTAACTTCGTTTTATCTTTGAAACTTGTATTGCGATCAAGTTTGGGAAACACAATCTCGATGAACGCATATTAGCCATCAAAACCTTGAACCAATCTAAGATTCACAAGACTAAAACAAATAGGAAAATCAAACCCCAAGATCTACACAAAAACCAACTACCCAAAACCCATTCCAGATCAGCAGGTCTGGTTTGGTTCTGTCACTGGTTCGGTTGGACCTCTCAAAAATTCCAAATTCTGATTTCAACAAAATCAGACAATCTGATCAGTGTGTGCGGCCGCCCAAAAATTACTGTGCGGTCGCCCGGGTAATTTTGTGCGGTCGCACGGTGAGATCAGAGGGTAATTTTTCAGTTCGAAAATTTGTCTCAAAATTGTTTTTCCCCGATTATTAAAACCATGATCCAATCAGAATTAATAATCAAACAATTCAGAATCCATCATAATATTTATTGCGATTGAATCGTGCGATTAAAGTTGCAAAACAATAAACCACATAAAATCACATAACACATAAACATAATATATCCCAATATTCATATCATGCAAGGCACATAAACAATTTATATACTCACAACATGATCTAGGTATTGAAATAATCAAAATGAACGGGGCTCTGATACCACTGTTGGGTTTCCAAGTAACATGCGCAGCGGAATATAGCATTTAAATTTTATGAAACCCAAAGCCCATTGATCCGTTCATATGATTAAATCAAAAACAACAATATGAATAGAGGAAAAACTAACCCTTAATGACTTTGAATTCTAGCTTTGATCTTGGTGGAGATTTGAAACTTGATCACAATGAAAGTAAGAACACGAACTTTGAAGATGATGAGCTTCGCCCTCTAGCGGTATCCACACCACGAACGAATATCAAGGAGCTTCTTGATCTTGGTTGCTAGACCAAAAATTATGAAACACACTTTCACAATTTAATATGACTATATGGAATTTTTATTTGTGTATTATTTTGTTCTTCAATCCAAGATGTCTTAGAACAAAATAAAACCTCTCTCAAACTCTTTGGAGACTCACAAAAGGCTATGTCTTAATTTCTGGCCGAAATCCCCTTTTTATACACAAGCAAGACCTATTCCAAATAGGAAACTTGTGTTAAAAGCTTCTCCTAATCGAATTAGGAAAGTTTCTGCCGACAGCACTGTGCGGCCGCCCTAAGAAAGCTGTGCGGTCGCCAAACATCAGGCGGTCGCCCGGTTCCTTTTGTGCGGTCACCCGCCTTGCCAGAACTGCTGAAAAATTCCAATTTAGTCCTTTTAAGATTCGTTCTATTGTGTGTGACCCTCTAGAATTATACTAAGTTGGCATTGGGTTCAAACATGAAACCATAAGATATGATTAGGTTCTAGCAAACCGTCATACCTACCCAAATAGTATAACTAGATACAAGTTCGCATTCCTTTAGAATATGTCACAATCCTTTTGTCCACGATGTCATTGAACACAAGTCATGGTCAACAAGTCAACTTGTTTTGTTCAATACTTTCTCGATTCCGAATATGTTGATAATACAAATGACATTGATCTAATCAATTCATTTGAGTCCGGCCGAACATTTTCATCAACATCATTCCTACGAGAGGCCCAAGCTTGACATCTCTCTGAAGAGGGACAAATCCATTTAGCTTATTATTCTTCCCTACTTGAATCCGATTATGCCAATCATACCCTTTATAACTACCCGGTTAAAGGTAGTGTTTGAATATGTCAAACATAATGTTCATCAAGTGGAAGACTATAATAACTTCATGTCTAAGGATTCGAATGACATAACTAATATGAGATGTATGTATGACATAGACCATGACATAAATCTCACACAGCGGGTCATGTCCAGTACCTTGTTCCAAACAAGTACCCATAAATCTAACATGATCATCCCATGATCATTTAGCCTTTATACTAGTGCTTAACAAGTACTAGGGACGGAGATTATTATAAGTAAACATGAACAATAATAATAATCAAAACATTTCTTTATTGATATGAAATAAATGATAACAATTACAACGTTTATTAAACGTGCCTAGGGCACCACTACCAACACTAGGCTCTCCCCCGGTGTCAAGAAAGAGTGTCAATCATCCCGTAGAGTTGAGTTGACCAAAGTCCAAACTTTGACCAAAAAGGGTCAAGTAAAAAAATCCCGGTCGTCCTTAGTGGGACGTAATACCAGTTTGTCCGTCAACCCTCTCCATAGAGACAAGTTGACCAAATCCCGGCAGTCCTTAGTGGGACGTAAGACCAGTTTTCCTGTCAAACTCCCCAAAGGTGGAGTTGACCCACGCCAAACCTTGACTTAGAATAGTCATTATAGGTTGAGACCTTTGTCCCGGCCGTCCTTAATGGGACGTAAGACCAGTTTTCCCGTCAAACTCCCCAAAGGTGGAGTTGACCCAAGTCAAACCTTGACTCAGAATAGTCATTATAGGTTGAGGCCCTTGTCCCCGGCCGTCCTTAGTGGGACATAAGACCAGTTTTCCCGTCGAGCTCCCCAAAGGTGGAATTGACCCAAGTCAAACCTTGACTCAGAATAGTCATTATAGGTTGAGACCCTTGTCCTCGGCTGCCCTTAGTGGGACATAAGACCAGTTGCCTCGTCAAACTTCCCAAAGATGGAGTTAGATCAAGCCAAGGCCCATAATGGTCATTTTAGGTTAAGGAAACCTTTGTCTTGGCAGTCCAAAATGACGTAAGACCATCCTTGTAAGTCAACCCTCTCCATAGAGCCAAGTTGACCATATCCCGCCTCTGACCCCGAGAGTCACGCCTTTGCCTTGTAAGTCGACCCTCTTCATAGAGCCAAGTTGACCATGTCCTACCTCTGACCCGCCGAGAGTCACACCCATTTTCGTGTAAGTCAACCCTCTCCATAGAGCCAAGTTGATCATGTCCCGCCTCTGACCCGCCGAGAGTCACGCCCATTTCGTGTAAGTCAACCCTCTCCATAGAGCCAAGTTGACCATGTCCCGCCTCTGACCCCGAGAGTCACGCCTTTGCCTTGTAAGTCAACCCTCTCCATAGAGCCAAGTTAACCATGTCCCGCCTCTGACCCGTCGAGAGTCACGCCCATTTCGTGTAAGTCAACCCTCTCCATAGAGCCAAGTTGACCATGTCCCGCCTTTGACTCGCCAAGAGTCATGCCCGTTCCCCTAGGAGAGGATGACAGATATCCACCTATCCCTTAGGTTTGAGTAGCCTCAAAATCACTCACCCCGCCAGAACTACGACCGGCTTGATTCCCTCGGATAGGGATACGTAGGAATCCTTTACAGATAAGGGTCCAGCCACATGACCACCTCGGTTACCTTCTCTCCCATCTTGGTAGTTCACCGGATAGAGATTATTTCTTTATCGACAACCCCGCTTTCTTCAAAAGCGCCATTGTCGAGGGGCTCTGTAAGTACCCTGATCCGGATTACTATTCTCAAATAATCAAATTGTGGAATTAAGGGGTAATTTGGGATTTAATTGGGTCATTATAATGTTTAAGGGGTATTTTAGGCATTAACGGAATTATTCTGGAAAGGGGAGGGGACTTTTGGTAATAAAAATGGACCAAGGACCTCAGGTTTATCCCTACAAAGCCCAAAAGGCCTTTGTGGGGATTTCCAAAAATTACCCAAGGCTCAGGGACGTTCGCGCATTCAACATGCGCTTCTCAAAAGCGCACGCGCCATCCTGGAAGGCGCACGTAGAAGACACGTTTTCATCCATCGGCGTGAAGCCGCTAGTTGCCACGCTCCTTGTCCCTTGGTGCGCCTCACTCGCCCGATAAGCCTCCCAAATGCCGTGCTCTGATTGGCCCGTCACCCATCCTTGTCTCCCTCAGCCGTCACAGCTCCACTTGCCCTGTTCCCATTGGCCCTTCACCCCATTTGTGTCACCCACACACCCCCTTCTAGAAGGATTAATTCTCAGCCCATTTTACATCCGAAAATGCCCCATTTTGTGCACAAAAATGATCCAATTTCAACCCATTTTGTGACCAAAAAAGGATCTAATTTGGGACCAAAGAATATCCTACTTTTTCTTAGCCCCTAAGCAAGTCCTTAATCCCTCTATAAATAGAGAGCTCATCCTCTCTCATTTGAAAAATAATTCCCTAGCAAATTTACTCCCAAAAATTGTTTTCTCTACAAAAATTGAGTGATTGTTGTAGACACCCCATTTTGGACATTCATTCATAATCACACTACTTCTGTGTCTCGCCTTTGATTTTGGTCGAAACTCGTTAAGTTAGACATGTTTCGTTAAGTTTCTGACTGACTCCGTTAGTCAGGGGCCAAAATGAACATTAAAACTACTGCTGAGGGCAAATAGTGAATTCCAGCACTGAGATGCCTCGTACGAGACATTGATGTCTCGTACGAGACATCCCCTTGACAGTCAGATTTTTGGTCTGTTTCCTTGTTGATCTTAACCCCTTTTCTTGGCAAACACTTAAGCAATCCGGGAAAACCTAATGGACGATCCTAGAGTCCAAAAATACCTCTGTGAGAATCAAGTCTTGGATTCCCACCACAACTTACCTTCTTGGCCAAAACCCTAGGTCCAAAACCCTTATAAATATGGTTGTTCTTGCCTAGAATGACTAATGGTCAACTCTAGAATCCTCATTCACCCAAAACCACTCCAAATCTGATCAAAGAGGTCTCCACAATCAGCCTCTCTCTCTCACCCACGAAATTCAAACCCTCACCTCATCATTCAAGTCAAGTTTATTGGAGATTCAAGGCCTTTAGTCAAGGCCATCCATAGGATTCTTGAAGAACGCTTAGGTAAAACTCTTTGTTTTTTATCTTCTCATCTCCTTCTTTGTCTTTGAAGTAGTGTGATTCCATCAAAAGGATCAGCCTAGAGCCTCTCCAATTCATGGAGATGGTCTCGAAGCACATGATCCGACATCCCAAATAAATAAGCAATTATTTATTTGTTTGTTTTCCTTTTACATACACTTTGCATGATTTTGAAACGATGATGATGATTTCTTAGCAAGACCAATCCTAGATTGGGTGAATTGGGTGCTCCTTGACCTTCCCAATTCATAACTTAACCCCCGAATCCAGATATCTCGGTCCGTGTTCCGAAAATAACATGGTGGCGACTCTCAATTAAAAAGGTAAATCGAAGGATGAAAACCGCCTCGAGAACAACCAATAAAACAACAAAAACCCCGCGCTAACAGTGGCGACTCTGCTGGGGAGGATCACAGTAAGTGGGTTAGACTTGCGTCGAAAGAAATCATCGTTGTTTCAAAATTTTGCATTCTGTACTGTAATCTGTTCCCCGACTGAGATGCCTCGTACGAGGGATCCCTTGTCTCGTACGAGACATCTCAGCTCTGCCCGGCTGATCTGACTCTCTGGTTTGAAAATGGATTTTCGTTCGGTTCAAACACGTATACAGGGTTTCAGATCTGCTCCCCACTCTGTTTCTGAGTCTTAGGACCTTCCTAACGACAAAGAAACTCCCCATATATTATAAGGCTAACCTTTGTTTTGCAGGAGTACTTGCTAATTGTTTCATTCCTTAATTTACATGCGTTTGCTTTATGTGTGAACTACGACGGCTACGACGGCCTGAGTTCCTCCACAAGAGGGAAACGTAGGCAGCCACTTGGCCCGGCCATTGCATGTTTTTGTTTTACTTTAAAAAAAAAACTCTCTATTTTATCTCTGTCACCTAGATCTTGACTCTCACACATACAGCACACATGTAGAATAATTGCACTACATACCCTATAAACCCGGGTCCCAATCGGAGGACGGATGTGATACGTAAACTTGTGTATTTTCAGAATAAAAAGAAAAGGATATGGACTAACTCAAGAACCTCGCAAGGAACAAGAGCTAGAACTAGAAAAAACTAATCTAGCAAGACTAGGGTCTGTCCTCGCAAGGGCAAAAAGGGGTTTAAACCTCGCAAGGCTTAAGAACAATTCTCGCAAGAATTGAAGTAAGTTCGCAAACTCACAAAGGAAAATTTTATTCAATCACTCAATGCCTTACAACTACATCTTGTAGGGTATTTATACTACTCTTGGAACATCCTTCTAAGTTGGGATAAACTAGACATTAATTATTAAGAGATAAGAACTAGGTGAAGAAAACAATGTAAATTCGGCCAATCTGAACAGTCAGATTCAAACAGCCACAACTCTTCAAGTACTTATCCAAAAACATGCCATAAGTAGTCATATGAAAGATCACAACCTTATCTTCAACCCAGCGCGGAAATAATCACCATCTGGACTGTCATTGCGTAGATAATAGCCGAACAAAACTATTCCAGAAACTGCTCAAACATTTGGCCCACTTATTTAAGCCCAACTAATCATGTTAACAAAGATTGGGCTCCAATTGACCCCTAAAGTTTGATCCACACCCTTGGAGCTCAATATTATCTCAAATTTGCCCTCAAATTTTCGTCATCCAAGTAAGGGGACAGATCTCCAACATTGAAAGTTGCACTCACATTACCAAACTCATCTTGTATGTCAAGTTTATACGCACTCTCACCATACTTTTCCAACACTCGGAATGGACCATCAGCTCTCGGCATAAGCTTGTTCTTCCTTTTTGAAGGAAATCTCTCCTTGTGAAAATGCAGCCATACAAGATCACCAACCTTAAAAACATGTTGAGTGCGCCCTTTGTTGGATCTTTTTTTATACTTAGAATTTGCCTTCTCAATCTGAGCCTTAACTTGCTCACAAATCCTCATAAATGCAGCTTGCCTCTCCTTTGCTTCAAAGCTCACTATTTCCTTCTTTGGTACAGGAATCAAGTCAATAGGCATATACGGATTAACACCATAAACAATCTCAAATGGAGAACGACCAGTAGTAGATGAAGGAGTTCTATTGTACGCAAATTCAGCATGAGCAAGCTTAACATCCCAATCTTTGGTAGTTCTACTCACCAAACCACGTAATAAACTTCCAAGAGTCCGATTTGTCACTTTTGTTTGTCCATCGGTCTGTGGATGATGGGAAGTACTAAACAGCAACTTAGTACCAACCAAACGCCATATGGTCTTCCAAAAGTAGCTAAGGAACTTAGTGTCCTAATCAGAAACAATAGACTTTAGAATCCCATGCAAACGAACAATCTCCTTATAGTATAAATCTGCAATATGAGATGCATCATCCATCTTATGACATGGAACAAAATGACGCATCTTCAAAAAACGATCAACCACCACCATAATAGCATCCTTCCCCCTTTGAGTTCTAGGTAACCCAACAATGAAATCCATGCTAACATCATCCCAAGGCTGATCCGGCACATGTAAAGGTGTATAGAGCTCTTTATGAAAGAAACTCTTTGATTTTTGACAAGTAGCACACCTCGCCACTACCTCCTACACATTCTTAAGCATGTTAGGCCAATAAAAATGCTCACCAAGAATCTCGTAAGTCTTTGCACACCAAAATGACCAGCAAGTTCTCCTCCATGTGCTTCTCTCACAAGCAATTCCCTAATGGAGCATTTAGGAATACAAAGCCGATTCCCTTTGAAAAGAAAACCATCTTGTACAACAAACAAGCCAAAAGGACTCTCTATCTCTTGAGAAAAAGTTGGATCAAATTTGTAATACTCTTTAATTTACTCAAAGCCAAGCAACCTTGTATCAAGAGTAACAAGCAAACAATGTTTCCTAGACAATGCATCTGCAACCACATTAGAAACACCAGATTTATACTTAGAAGAAAAAGTAAAAGATTGCAAGAATTCTACCCATTTGGTATGTCTTGCATTCAACTTTGCTGCCCATGTATGAACTTCAAAGCTTCATGGTCAGAATGAAGAACAAATGGCTTGGGACGGAGATAATGAGCCCAATGATCCAATGCTCGAATAATAGCATAAAACTCTTTGTCATAAACAAAATAATTCAGCCTTGCTCCACTTAATTTCTCACTAAAGTAGGCAATTGGTCTCTTCTCTTGTACCAAAACAACTCCAATGCCAACTCCACCTCCATCGCACTCCACTTCAAACAACTTCTCAAAATCTGGTAGCGCCAAAACAGGAGCTGAACATAGCTTACTTTTGATTTCATCAAACGCCTTTTGAGCAATTGAAGTCAACATAAATTCTCCCTTCTTTGTAAGCTCGGTGATTGGGGCAACAATAGAACTAAAATTCTGAATGAAACGTCGATAAAAAGATGCCAATCCATGGAAACTTCTAACCTCCGTTGTTGATTTGGGAATAGGCCACAACTCAATAGCCTCAACTTTGGAAGGATCCACACGAACACCATCTCCAGAAACTATGTAACCAAGGAAGGTCACACTTGGCACCATAAACATGCATTTTTCAAGTTTCCCATACAACTTCTTCTCTCTCAACTTATCAAACACCTTTCTCAAATGCATAAGATGTTCCTCCGTGTTCTTGCTGTATACAAGAATGTCATCCAAATAAACAACAACAAATAAATTAAGAAAAGGTCGGAGTACCTCATTCATAAGTCGCATGAATGAACTAGGAGCATTACACAACCCAAATGGCATAACAAGCCATTCATAAAGGCCTTGCTTTGTTTTGAACGCCGTCTTCCATTCATCCCCATCACGAATCCTCATTTGGTGATAACCAGATCTCAGATCAATCTTTGAGAAAACATGAGCTCCATGTAACTCATCCAACATGTCATCCAACCTCGGCATAGGAAAGCGATACTTAATTGTAATATTGTTGACAGCTCAGCTATCAACACACATGCGCCATGTTCCATCCTTCTTTTTCACCAAAAGAACCGGTACAGCACACGGACTTCTATCCGGAGTTAATTGTATGGCTAGATTCTTATTTAATCTTTTTTGCTTTGCATTCTCATTTCCCCTTCCTCTATTGTAAAGGTCCTTACGACATGTGTAAGGCCTCCCCCTAGTTTCCTTATGGTGGTTAAGGTTGTCATGTCCCCCACCTCTTTTGTACTTTCAATTTTTTGATCAATAAAATCTAGGGAGGTACCGTCCTCTTTTCACCAAAAAAAAAAAACAACACACAGACTTAGGCTCTCTCGAACATAACCACGATCAATCAACTCTTTCACTTGCCTCTACAACTCCTTACTTTCTTCGGGGTTACAACGATAGGATGGTTTGTTGGGAAGTGTAGCACCAGGAATAAGATCAATTTGATGCTCAATTCCACGCATTGGAGGTAAACCATGTGGTAACTCATCCGGGAACACATCACCATACTCCTCAAGCAACCTTTGTACCTGCAAGTCATCACTAGAGTCCATCCGAGCAGTGGAGCTATCACGAACAAACAAGATATATAACTTATCTTCTGGTTCAACTTCCTCCATAAATTCCTTAGCACTAAAGAATATCTTCTCTTGCTTTGGAATGTCCTTTCTTGGAGTTAAAGGCTTCAAGTTGTACTTCTCTTTACCCTTTAGAACAGAATAAATATTACTCTTCCCTTGATGCAACACATCTCGGTCAAACTGCCATGGCCTCCCAAGCAACAAACGACAAGCTTTCATGAGAACCACATCACATAACACCTCATCTTCATACGGGCCAACAGCAAAAGAAATGAGTGCTTGTTTTTTAACCTTAATGCCACCATCATCATTCAACCAATTCAGCGTATATGGATCAGGATGAGTAGTAGTAGGAAGCTTAAGTTTCTCCACCATTTCACTAGATGCAGCATTTGTAAATGAACCACTATTAATAATAAAATTGCAAGTCTTACCACCGACCTTGCATCGAGAGTGAAAAATCTGATTGCGTTGATTTTGCTCCTCCGGACCAGATTTGATGTGAAGGTTTCGCACCACAAGCATCTCCTTCTCACTTGGTGGACTCATATCATAATCAGCAACCTTTTCCTCCTCTTCATCGACCACAAAACTTGGTTCCAACAGATCAAGATCTTGCAAAGTGAGTGTGCGCTTTTGAGGGCACTCATTTGCAATGTGACCATAACCTTGACACTTATAACACCTCCTGAATTTAGGCTCTAAAACAGCCTTACCCTTCTCCTTTGGCTCTTCCTTCTTGACCTCTTTCGAAGTAGATGCGGCATTAGGCTTCAAAGGGCTGTTATAGACTTTACTATATTCACGTACCATAGTGGACTTCTTGCTCTTCTCTTGTCTCTCAAATTTGATAGCCAACTTGCAAACATCATCAAAAGTTGTGTAAGGATGAACTTCAACCTTTTGCTGCAATTGGGAAGATAAACCCTTGATAAACCTTGCTATCTTCATCTCTTCCCTTTCTTCAAGATCACAAAAAATAATTAATTTCTCAAATTCACGAACATATTCACTCACGGTAAGGTTCGCTTGCTGCAAAGAAGTGAGTTTTAGTATTGCTCCTGCTCAAAATCCCTTGGTAAGAACCGCTTTTTGAGATGTTTCTTTAACTTTTCCCAAGTATCGATTCTGGTCTTACCCTCACGCCTCCTCTGATTCTTCAAATTCTCGTACCACAAAGAAGCATGCTTAGTCAACTTGACGGTTGACACTTTAAATTTCTTGTGTTCATCGAAATCCTTATAGTCAAAGACACGTTCAATCTGCCTTAGCCAATCAAGAAACGTCTCGGGATCCAAATCACCTTGAAATTTTGGAGCATCTAACTTCAGCCCACGATCATCATCATATGTAGCACGACGCCTTGGTTGACTTCTTGAATCATCCGAATTAGAATCATGTCGACTTCTCCCTCTTGCATTACGGAGATTAAGATCAATCAACTGACGCATCATTGCATCCATGCTCTCCACCGATGTTGTTAATGCCTCCAAACGACTCCACATCTCTTCATCATCACGAAAAATGCCTCTACTTGCCATCTCAACTCCCATGGACTAAACAACGCTAAGAAGGATGTTTATAACTGGGCTCTAGATACCAATTTGATACGTAAACTTGTGTATTTTCAGAATAAAAAGAAAAGGATAAGGACTAACTCAAGAATCTCGCAAGGAACAAGAGCTAGAACTAGAAAAACCTAATCGCAAGACTAGGGCCTGTCCTCGCAAGGGCAGAAAGGGGTTTAAACCTCGCAAGGCTTAAGAACAATTCTCGCAAGAATTGAAGTAAGTTCGCAAACTCACAAAGGAAAATTTTATTCAATCACTCAATGCCTTACAACTACATCTTGTAGGGTATTTATACTACTCTTGGAACATCCTTCCAAGTTAGGATAAACTAGACATTAATTATTAAGAGATAAGAAAAATAAAGATAAGAACTAGGTGAAGAAAACAATGTAAATTCGGCCAATCTGAACAGTCAGATTCAAACAACCACAACTCTTCAAGTACTTGTCCAAAAACATGCCATAAGTAGTCATATGAAAGATCACAACCTTATCTTCAACCCAACGCGAAAATAATCACCATCTGGACTGTCATTGCGTAGATAATAGCCGAACAAAATTATTCCAGAAACTGCTCAAACATTTGGCCCACTTATTTAAGCCCAACTATTCATGTTAACAAAGATTGGGCTCCAATTGACCCCTAAAGTTTGATCCACACCCTTGGAGCTCAACATTAGCTCATTTCCATTATCTTCTACCTTTGCTTCCGCATCAGGATATCGGTCAGCACCCCCATTCTAACGAATGGCCCTCGCCGGTCTCTCCAAAGAGGGTGTGCCCACTCCGTGACACGCTCCTAGACTGTGTTCATGGGGAGCCTTAGCCGTAAGCCTTACATCAACCTCATGCATACTTACTAGCTAATAAGACACTCATCGAGACCGGTCGGTTCGATTCTTAGTGTTGTTTTAATCTTTGCCCAAGATAACGCATCTTTACAATCTATAATCCTCCCTTGTGAATATGACGAATGTCCCTTCGGTAAAATGTTGAACAAAGGATTTTGAAAGAATGGAGAACCTCCCTATAGAAATCCGAGCTTGTGTTTTCCTACTTTCACTATTCTGTGCGGGATTGTGGATGCCATTTTGGCTTAGTTTCGACTGCACCGTTCGACATGTCCCTTTCGGTTGTCCCTTAAAATTCACAAGGTTTGGTTGCATTAATGCGTTGTTTAACAAAGTACAAAACAACTACGGAATCACTTAGGTTTGGTTAATTGAATGGTGGATTCCGATGAGAATATGGGGACATTTGCCCAAATTGTCCGTTTGAGAGAGTGCTATACATGTGAAAAACAAGGGGCTCATATTCTAGGGTGACAGAATCCACTGTTCCAGGACGAACTAGAGTAGTAACCTCTCAAAATGGATTAAATTCTATCCGACCAATAGGATTAAAATCTGTAAATCTAACTGTTAGGTTAGATGTCTCGTACGATACATCCATCGTCTCGTACGAGACATCTCTCCTTTTCTGTGAATCTACCGTGTTGGTCAACCCTGTTTCATAAAAGCCGACTTGTTGGGACCCCAGCCTAGATTTGAGACAGTTTCTGCACTCTAGGTCCGTCCGATCAGCAAAGTAGCTCCACGCTCCTAACACAATGCCCGCCCGCACGGAAATGTCTCTCAGAGAAATCTCACAGAATTTGCGCTTCAAGATGGAAGCCACCGGAGGTTGGAAAGAAGGCCTACCCAACGGAAAGGCCCCAGAAATCAATATCATGCAAGAGTTTCGAACTATGCCTCTTATTATGCTCATGACCAAGTCAAAGAGCGTAACGAGCAAAGCGAAAGAGACTGGACTGAGATTGAGAAGATGATCGACGGCAGTAAGCTCGAAATGTTACAAGCTGAATACAATGAAATTTGTAAGTGGTACAATGCCGCCATCGAGAGGGCTCAGAATTTGGAAGACAACCAAGAAAAGGTCATCAATGATGAGGTAGGTAACTGCATCAGCTTGCTTTATCAAGACCTAAAGAACCAAATGGAGGAGGAACACATAATCATCACCTCAATGTCATGAGGGACCATTACGAAAGCATCATGCAAAGCCTCCAACCTAAGCCACCGAGAGTCTACACAGACTTAAGTCAAATCCGACTTGGGAGAGTATTCCGTGAGCTTGAGAGGGAAGGAAAGCTAGCACCTATGAAGGGGTACAAACCCAAATATGAGGGGGCCAGAAGGGCCTTGCACCTGTATTGCTACTACCATCAATGTCGCGGCCACCACACCGACAAATGCAACAACCTAAGGGATAAGATCCAAGATCTTATCGACCAAGGCACTCTACAGATAATAGGCAATGGAATCGGCCTCGTATTGAAGAATGAGGGGTCCAAACCTCAAGCTCCTCTTCCACTACATTAGTTAGTAGTTTAATAGACTAGTTTTTACTTCATTTTTATAGATTAGACGTTTCTTTCCTTTCTTTTTAAACTAGTTATTTTTTTTTCACTCTTTAAGGGATCCTACTCACCCAAGAATCTGGGTGAAGCTTCGGGTGGAGGTATCATTAGAAATTCTATGGGGGATCTCATATTTGCCTTCGGTAATTATTATGGCCACCGCACCAACATGTGGGCTGAATCTATGGCGGCTCTTGAAGGGTTGAGATTTGCTCACTCCTTCGGCATAACACATGTTTGGCTGGAGTTAGATTCTGAAGTTCTTGTGAAGATTATCACTAAAGTGTATCAAATTCCTTGGGAGATATTCTACATAATTCAGCAGATTTTTCTCATATTGGAACATTTGCATGTCCAAATCTCGCACATCTTCCGAGAAGGTAACAAGATGGCTGATTGTTTGGCTAATGTTGTTGTGGATTCAAAGAGAAATCAGATTTGGATCAACTCTTCCCATCTTCCTCATGCTAGCCGTGGAGCTTTCAGACTTGATAGAGCGGGAATTCCCTATATTCGGTCTAAATAGTTTTTTTTATGGCTAGATTTTTGTATTTTCTGCTAGTTAGCGTGGCTAGGCTAGTATCCCCCTCCCTACTTGTAGAGGACCTTATAGATTGTATAAGGACTCCCCCTGTTTTTCTTATCGGTGGTTTGTGGCCGTCATGTCCCACACTAGCTCTGTATTTTTTTACTTAATTAATAAAACCTAGGGAGGTACCGTCCTCTTTTCGCAAAAAAAAAAAAAAAAAAAAACTCACCCAAGAATCATTGTGGGTGAGAGCATGCCCTCCTATCAAGTTCAATTTTCAGTAATAGTCAGTTTCTTTTAAATTTCTCACTTTTCCGTACTTTTCCAAAAGCAAAGTAGTGTAGAGATGGTAGAAGTGCACGATGAAAATGACTATTCTAAGGCAATTCCATTCTCCGGAACACGCCCAGTACTTAACATGATGCTAAAAGAAGGGTACTTCCCCGGTCTTGGACTTGGCAAGCATTTACAAGGGATAAGAGAACCACCACCTGTTGTTCTATACCCCCCAGAGTATGGTCTAGGGTATGGGTCACCACTCAAGGGCATCCCTAAAGAAGAAAGGGATTGGACTTCATACATAGTACCACTAGCACCGCCTTATCGAAGGACTCTAAACGGGTACTTTGTACACGAGGGGGAGAACTTGCCATACTTCATATTCCCTGAACCATTGATTGACGATAGGGGGAAGCGCCAACCGGGCTTTGAAATCTTCAGTGACTGTGATCCATACTCACTTGAAACAGAACCGATGCGATTCTCGTGGCTACCTCGAGAATTAGGGGCTACCAAGGCCGAAGGATTCAGTGAGTTGAACTTTGTGTTGGGAGAAGACCTACTGCGCCAATTTCTCAACCTTTGCAAGCTAGAGGACACTCAGATCAATGCAATAGACAAGGGGGACGCTTCGAACCATGACTATACCAAGCTCATCAAGAAGTGTGACGAACCTATCCAGAATTGGTACACGACTGGGGGACCCATAGCAAGTGAAGACTTCCTGACCAAAGAAATAGGATGTACTCCCCATCCCCATAGAGCAAGAAAATTTGTAACTCTTACCTTAGAGTCAGATACCGCTACCGATGAGCTCACCCAAGAGGACTTGGATGCCATCGCGGAACATGTATTCCCCTACTTTCTTAATGAAAAAATAGATCTTTCTTAGTATCCCGAGATTGCCAGCGTCCTAAATGATGAATTAACTAATAACTCTAATGAATTAGATAATAATGAGTCATATGACGAGATAGATCAAGAAAACGAACAAATCATAAAAGAAATTAATAAGCAATTAGGTCTTCATGGCAGAAATGGTCCTATTGATGCCGAAGAAATGCAAACAGTTAATCTGGGGGACGAACGATGATCCGAAAGAGACCAAGATTGGCAGTTTCTTCAAGGGGAAGACCTACAAGCCCTCATAGCGCTTCTCCGAGAATTCGTAGATGTGTTCGCTTGGTCCTACAAGGATATGTTGGGGCTAGCCAATTCGATTGTTGAGCACAAAATACCGCTGCTTCCTGATTCAAGGCCAGTCAAGCAGAAACTCTGCAGAATTAAGCCAGAATGGTCGGTACAAGTCAAACAAGAGATAGAGAAACTCCTGAGTGTTGGGTTCATCAAAGTAATAGAGTATCCAACCTGGTTGGCCAATACTGTACAGGTTTCCAAGGCAAATGGAAAGGTCCGCGTTTGTGTTGATTTCCATGATCTCAACAGAGCATCTCCGAAAGATGATTTTCCTCTTCCCAACATAGACAAGCTCGTTGACAATACCACGAAATACGAAGTTCGTTCATTCGCAGATGGATTCGCCGGTTACAACCAGATCCTCATGGCCAAGGAGGACCAACACAAAACAGCGTTTACCATACCTTGGGGGACATTCTGTTATACGGTCATGCCATTCGGACTCAAAAATGCCAGAGCCACTTATCAGAGAGATATAACTGCATTGTTCCATGACATGATACATAAAGAAATGGAGCTATACGTCGATGATATGATCATACACTCCAAAGGCTCCGATGGGAAACACTTTGTCGACCTCAGGAAGTTCTTTGAGAGGTTGAGACACCACAAGATGAGACTTAATCCGGCCAAGTGCACATTTGGGGTAGTGAAAGGAAAGGTCCTTAGGTACATGGTCACTGAGCGTGGTATAGAAGCAGACCCTGCTAATATCAAAGCCATCATTGACATGCCTCTACCTAAGATGCAAAGAGAAGTCAAGGGATTCATGGGTCGCCTTCAGTACATTAGTCGTTTCATTAAGCAGCTCACGACGATGTGCGAGCCCATTTTTAAGCTCCTCAAGAAGAATGCATCCTTAGAATGGACAGAAGAGTGCCAAGAAGCCTTTGAAAAGGTCAAGGAATACTTAGTGAATCCGCCCATGTTGGTTCCACCGCATAAGGAGAAACCATTGACCTTGTACCTCACAGTCAATGATGCTGCATTAGGGGTTATGCTAGCACAAGAGCAACCCGATTCGAAGAAAGAAAACGCCGTGTACTTTATCAGCCGTCGCTTCCAAGGGGCTGAACTGAATTACTCTGCATTAGAAAAGTCGTGTGCTGCACTAGTATGTGATGTGATTTCTACAAGGAATAGGATCAGAATTAACTTGTAGCCGAGGATCGTTCTAAGGAAAGTCGTTCGTAGGTGTAAAACCGCACCCCCTACCTAAGAAGATAGGATACTTGGTTTAGAAGCGCTACAACCAATACACCCAAATTGGTTGATAAGCTCGGAAGACGCCACAAGTATAGAAAATTACACTTGATAAGTGTAAGTTTTTCAAAGAACCAAATAGTAGAATAAAACTCTCAAATTGATTATAATCTGACTTGTGTGTCCAAATGGACTACAAAAATGGCCTATTTATAGGATGGAATGGTGATGATTCCTAGGTAAATGACGTCATCTATGATGTAAGCAATAAGCTTTACATTACAAGATAAAGACTACAATTATTATGATGAAATCCAAAGACTTTCTAGCTTTCGAAGAGCATGTGGTGAATGTATCAACCTTATCTTCATTCTAGAATCTTCATGCAACTTGAGAAATTCGGATTTCTCTTTGGGATGACTTGAAGAGACTTGTTTTGGACTCAATTTGGGCTTCAAATTGTGTTGTTTCAGTGGGCCAACATTCTCTACCACAAAACTTCATGTTGGATTCAATTAGGACTCCATTCTTTAAGTTTTTCTTGGGCTAGAATAAACTCTTTCAATGGATCTGTTGTGCTTGGACTTGAGCTCCTAAATGAGATTACACCATTCCCCCTTTCTTGAGAGTGATTTGTCCTCAAATCTACACCTGGATCAAATGGATAAGAAACACCATTCTTGAAAATATAATTGTCATAAATATTCTCCTCATTTAGTTTCACATTCCATCTCCTTAAATTAACTCTTGTATCACCTTTGTATGACCAGTAATCATGGAAGTTGGTAGAAGTCAAAATGAAACTCATCCAATCGCTCCATATTTGGTGAGAAATTTTCAAGTTGTTTATGAACCAATTTGGTGACATTGTTGGGCTAGGAATATTATATGGATCGCCATAATAAGGATTCATAGCTCCACGAAAATCAATCGGTCCATATTCCCATATCTTCATTTCTTCATCAGTTTGATTGTCTTCGTTTTCCACCTCAGCTCTAACTAACTTATCACAATCGCCTGCACCAATCTCTTCCATTTTCTTTTCACACTCCTTTAGAATTTCTTTTTCTTCTTCTCTCTTGCAACCTTCTTTTGGCTCACTCTCTTCTTCTACCTCAAATCCTTCTTGACTCTCAATCTGTTTTTCCCTCTCACTCAAATCTTTTCTCTCTTTCTTTTGACATTCACTAACTTCTCTATCAAAGGCAAAAACAATTTTGTCAATATTTCTGATGCATTGCTCTTCCATAATTTCAAGGCTTGTTTTATCTCGTAATGGTGAAACTCTTTCTTTTTTTCCCGAGTTTGGCGGAGGGGTATGCTGCTTGTAGTATGAGTGTTCGATCCTATCAAGCTTCTTGTGCAACAACTCAAATTCTGTCTTGAACATGTTTCTCATCTCACCCAAAAATATTTCCATGCTCGAGGATATAACCCCAACAAAATTCAGAATTGCTTTTTTTTCTTTCTTAAAGATAGAGCTGATATTGATAATCACTATGCAAAATTGATAATAACAAGAACTGATGAAATGAAGAATTAGATTTGATAATTCCAATGATACAATAGTGACTTATTTTGGAAAGAGGTGATTTGTGAAAATCACTTCGCAAGATTGATAATAACAAGAAAATTATGAAAATAACAACAAAATTGACGATTCCAATGAGTTTTTTTTTCTTCTTTTTTTTTTTTTATGATTGTTAGAAGAAATTTGATTTCTTAACCCTCCAAGATTCAATGATAAAATTCCTTGCCAACTTGTGACAAAGCCTAATATCAATTATGAATAATGGAATACCAAGAAAATCAAAAGATGTGAAGACAAGAGAAGAGAATAGTAGAGAAGGATAGTATACGACTTCTTAGAAACCGGGCTCTAGATACCAAATGATGTGATTTCTACAAGGAATAGGATCAGAATTACCTTGTAGCCGAGGATCGTTCTAAGGAAAGTCGTTCGTAGGTGTAAAACCGCACCCCCTACCTAAGAAGATAGGATACTTGGTTTAGAAGCGCCACAACCAATACACCCAAATTGGTTGATAAGCTAGGAAGACGCCACAAGTATAGAAAATTACACTTGATAAGTGTAAGTTTTTCAAAGAACCAAATAGTAGAATAAAACTCTCAAATTGATTATAATCTGACTTGTGTGTCCAAATGGACTACAAAAATGGCCTATTTATAGGATGGAATGGTGATGATTCCTAGGTAAATGACGTCATCTATGATGTAAGCAATAAGCTTTACATTACAAGATAAAGACTACAATTATTATGATGAAATCCAAAGACTTTCTAGCTTTTCAAGAGCATGTGGTGAATGTATCAACCTTATCTTCATTCTAGAATCTTCATGCAACTTGAGAAATTCGGATTTCTCTTTGGGATGACTTGAAGAGACTTATTTTGGACTCAATTTGGGCTTCAAATTGTGTTCTTTCAGTGGGCCAACATTCTCTACCACAAAACTTCATGTTGGATTCAATTAGGACTCCATTCTTTAAGTTTTTCTTGGGCTAGAATAAACTCTTTCAATGGATCTGTTGTGCTTGGACTTGAGCTCCTAAATGAGATTACACCACTGGCTTTGAATCGGGAAGCAGCGGTATCTTGTGTTCAACAATCGAATTGGCTAGCCCCGGCATATCTTTGTAGGACCAAGCGAACACATCTACGAATTCTCGGAGAAGTGCTATGAGGGCTTGTTGGTCTTCCCCCTTGAAGAAACTGCCAATCTTGTCTCTTTCGGATCAGCCTCCGTCCCCAGATTAACTGTTTGCATTTCTTCGGCATCAATAGGACCATTTCCACCACGATGACCTACTTGCTTATTAATTTCTTTTAATATTTGTTTGTTTTCTTGATCTTTCTCGTCAAATGACTCATTATTATCTAATTCGTTAGAGTTATTAGTTAATTCATCATTTACAACGTTAGCAATCTCGGGATACTCAGAAAGATCTATTTTTTCATTAAGAAAGTAGGGGAATACATGTTCCGAGATGGCATCCAAGTCCTCTTGGGTAAGCTCATCGGTAGCGGTATCTGACTCTAAGGTAAGAGTTACAAATTTTCTTTCTCTATGGGGATGGGGAGTACACCGTAACCCTTGGATCAGGAACCCTTCACTTGCTATGGGTCCCCCCAGTTGCATACCAATTCTGGATAGGCTCGTCACTCTTCTCGATGAGCTTGGTGTAGTCTTGGTTTAGAGCGTCCCACTTGTCTATTGCATTGATCTGGGTGTCCTCTAGCTTGCAAAGGTTGAGAAATTGGCACAGTAGGTCTTCTCCCAACACAAAGTCCCACTCACTGAAGTCTTCGGCCTTGGTACCTCCTAATTCTTAAGGTAGCCACGAGAATTGCATCGGTTCTGTTTCAAGTGAGTACGGATCACAGTCCCTGAATATTTCAAAGCCCGGTTGGCGCTTCCCCCTATGGTCGATCCATGGTTCAGGGAACATGAAGTATGGCAAGTTTTCCCCCTCGCGTACAAAGTTGTTATTTTCCATACTTAGTACTTGATTATAAGACAACATGTAACAAAAAGAAACTTCATTATTAAACTTTGGAGTGCTCTCGCCCACATTTGGGACTAGGCGAGTAGTCTCCTCTTTCGTACTAGCTATTTCTATTACATTGATCCCTCCTCCTGTAGTTGGGAGAGGGTTTGTCACTACATTAGGAACTCCTAACTGCTTAGAGTCTATGAGATCTTGGATCACGTGTTTGAGGTGGTTGCAGGTGTTGGTATCATGACCACTAAATTGATGGAACTTGCAGTAGAGGTGGTGAGCATGATTTGCAGGGAATTCCCTTGGAATAGTAGGAGACCTCCTTGGTGTGATTTTACCGGCTTCCACAAGTATGTCAAATATCTCGCTTTGAGTGATGCCTTCATACTTGTGGTAGGCTCTTGGCTTTGCCTTAGCTTTGGATTCAACTTCCATTTTATAACATTCTTTTTGAGCTTGTAGGCATGCTTGGAGTGTATCGATCTTCTTCTCATAGTACTCTTCTTGCATATTCGGAATGCGCCTACTTCTTCTTCTCGGGCCAGCAATTGACTTTGGAGAAATTTGATTTCTCTGTCGAAGAACTTCTTTTGTGTCCGTAGTCGAGTCATGAATTCTTCTTCTATTTCCCTCTTGAAGCGTGCGTACAAGACCTTTGTGTACACCTCAAAGAGTTGACCCACTTCCCCCTCTAGTCGAGCTTTGATGTCGTTGAGTTCTTGAGTATACTTAGCGCTTGACATTGTGTTGGGAGTGTGGAGCTACTTTGCTGATCAGACGGACCTAGAGTGCAGAAACTATGTCAAATCTAGGCTGGGGTCCCAACATGTCGGCTTTTATGATATAGGGTTGACCAACACGGCAGATTCACAGAAAAAAGGAGGATGTCTCGTACGAGACATGGATGTCTCATACGAGGCATCCAGCCTAACAGCCTGATTGCAGTTTTTAATCCTATTGGTCGGATGGAATTTAATCCATTTTGAGAGGTTACTACTCTAGTTCATCCTGGAACAGTGGATTCTGTCACCCTAGAATATGAGCCCCTTGTTTTTCCCCTGTATTGCACTCTCCCAAACGGACAATTCGGGCAAGGGTCATATTCTCATCGGAATACACTATTCAAATTAACCAAACCTAAGTGATTCCGTAGTTTTTTTGCCCTTTGTTAAAAAACGCATTGATGCAATCAAACCTTGTGAATTTTAAGGGACAACCGAAAGGGACATGTTGAACGGTGCGGTCGAAACTAAGCCAAAATGGCATCCACAATCCCGCACAGAATAATGAAAGTAGGAAGACACAAACTCGGATTTCCGTAGAGAGGTTCTCCATTATTTAAAAATCCTTTGTTCAACATTTCACCGAATGGACATTCGTCATATTCACAAGGGAGGATTATAGATTGTAAAGATGTGTTATCTTGGGCAAAGATTAAAACAACCCTAAGAATCGAACCGACGGGTCTCGAGGAGTGTCTTATTAACTAGTATGTAGGCATGAGGTTGATGCAAGGCTTACGGCTAAGGCTCCCCATAAACACAGTCTAGGAGCGTGTCACGAAGTGGGTACACCATCTTTGGAGAGACCGGCAAGGGTCATTCGTTAGAATGGGGGTGCTGACCGACATCTGTCCTCCGATTGGGACCCGGGTTTATAGGGTATGTAGTGCAATTATTCTACATATGTGCACGTGTGTGAGAGTCAAGATCTAGGTGACAAGAGAAAATAGAGAGTTTTTTTTTTTTGAAAATAAAACAAAAACACATGCAATGGTCGGGCCAAGTGGCTGCCTACGTTTCCCTCTTATGGAGGAACTCAGGCCGTCGTAGTTCACACATAAAGCAAAGGCAAGTAAAGCAAGGAAAAAAACAATTAGCAAGTACTCCTGCAAAACAAAGGTTAGCTTTACGATACACGGGGAGTTTCTTCATCGTTAGGAAGGTCCTATGACTCAGAAATAGAGGGGGGGAGTAGATCTGAAACCCTATGTACGTGTTTGAACCGAACAAAATTCCTTTTTCAAACCAGGGAGTCAGACAAGCCGAATAGAAGTGAGATGTCTCGTACGAGACAAGTGATCCCTCGTACGAGGCATCTCAGTCTGGGAACAGATTACAGTACAGAATGCAGAATTTTGAAACAACGATGATTTCTTTCGACGCAAGTCTAACCCACTTACTGTGATTGTCCCCAGTAGAGTCGCTACTGTGTGCGCGCGGGTTTTGGAACAGTTTCGTCCTTCTCTTTACCTTTTGATTTGAGAGTCGCCACCATGTTGTTGTCGGAACACGGACCGAGATATCTGAATTCGGGGGTTAAGTTATGAATTGGGAAGGTCAAGGAGCACCCAATTCACCCAATCTAGGATTGGTCTTGCTAAGAAATCATCATAATGGTTTTGAAATTATGCAAAACGTACACACAAAAGGGACCAAATAAATAATTTCTTATTTATTTGGAATGTCGGATCATATGCTTCGAGATCATCTCTATGAATTAGAGAGGCTCTAGGCTGATCCTTTGATGGAATCACACTACTTCAAAGACAAAGAAGGAGATGAGAAGGTAGAAAACAAAGAGTTTAACCTAAGCGTTCTTCAAGAATTCTATGGATGGCCTTGACTAAAGGCCTTTCCAATGAACTTGGCTTGAATGGTGTTGTGAAGGTTTGAATTTCGTGGGTGAGGAAGAGAGGCCGATTATGGAGACATTTTTTTATCTGATTTGGAGTGGTTTTTGGGTGAATGACCATTCTAGAGGTTTTTCGGTTCAAGAACCTCTATAATTATAGGAGTTCTTAACCTAGGGTTTTGGCCAAGAAGGTAAGTTGTGATGGGAATCCAAGACTTGATTTCCACAGAGGTATTTTTGGACTCTAGGATCGTCCATTAGGTTTTCCTCGGATTGCTTAAGTGTTTGCCAAGAAAAGGGTTAAGATCAATAAGGAAACTGACCAAAACCCGACTGTCAAGGGGGGATATCTCGTACGAGACATTAATGTCTCGTACGAGACATCCAAGTGCTGGAATCACATTTTTGCCCTCTACAGCAGTTTTGATGTTCGTTTAGACCCCTGACTAACGGAGTCAGTCAAAAACTTAACGAAACATGTCCGACTTAACGAGTTTCGACCCAAATCAAAGGCGAGACACAGAAGTAGTGTGATTATGAATGAACGTCCAAAATGGGGTGTCTACACGTAGACACCCCATTTTGGACGTTCATTCATAATCACACTACTTCTGTGTCTCGCCTTTGATTTGGGTCGAAACTAGTTAAGTCGGACATGTTTCGTTAAGTTTCTGACTGACTCCGTTAGTTAGGGGCCAAAATGAACATTAAAACTAATGCAGAGGGCGAAAAGTGAATTGTAGCACTTAGATGTCTCGTACGAGACATTGATGTCTTGTACGAGACATCCCCCTTGACAATCGGGTTTGGTCAGTTTCCTTGTTGATCTCAACCCCTTTTCTTGGCAAACACTCAAGCAATCTGGGAAAAACCTAATGGGTGATCCTAGAGTCCAAAAATACCTCTTGGTGAATCAAGTCTTTGATTCCCATCCAAACTTACCTCCTTGGTTTAAACCCTAGGTCAAGAACTCCTATATATATAGAGGTTCTTGAACCGAAAAACCTCTAGAATGGTCATTCACCCAAAACCACTCTAAATTTTATAAAAGAGGTCCTCATAATCAGCCTCTCTCCCTCACCCACGAAATTCCAACCTTCATAACACCATTCAAGTCAAGTTCATCGGATCATTAAGGCCTTTAGTCAAGGCCATCCATAGGATTCTCGAAGAACGCTTAGGTAAACTCTTTGTTTTCTACCTTCTCATCCTCTTCTTTGTCTTTGAAGTAGTGTGATTCCATTAAAGGATCAGCCTAGAGCCTCTCCAATCCATAGAGATGGTCTCGAAGCATATGATCCGACATCCCAAATAAATATGAAATTATTTATTTGTTTGCTTTTCTTTTGGTACATGAATGCATAATATTAATAATGATGATGATGATTTCGTAAGCAAGACCGATCCTAGATCGGGTGGATTGGGTGCTCCTTGACCTTCCCAATCCATAACTTAACCCCCGAACTCAAGAATCACACGGTCCTTGTTCCGTTCAACAACATGGTGGTGACTCTCAAATCAAATCAAAAAGGTAAAACGAGGGAAAACATGCCCCAGACGCAAATAGTGGCGACTCAGCTGGGGACGATCATCGACTTGTGTTAAAATCATCATCGTTATTCTTGAAATTCTACATTCTATACTGTAATCTGCTCCCAAACTGAGATGCCTCGTACGAGGTATCTTTTGTCTCGTACGAGACATCTCGGTTCTGTCCGGCTGATCTGATTCTCTGGTTTGAAAAAGGAATTTTGTTCGGTTCAAACACGTACACAGGGTTTCAGATCTGTTCCCCCCTCTGTTAATGAGTCTTAGGATCCTCCTAACGACGAAGAAACTCCCCATATATCGTAAAGCTAACCTCTGTTTTGCAGGAGTACTTGCTAAATGTTTTATTCCATGCTTTGCTTGCGTTTGCTTTATGTGTGAACTACGACGGCCTGAGTTCCTCCACAAGAGGGAAACGTAGGCAGCTACTTGGCCCGGCCATTGCATGTTTTTTGTTTTAGTTTAAAAAAATACTCTCTATTTTCTCTTTGACACCTAGATCTTGACTCTCACACACGTTCACACATATAGAATAATTGCACTACATACCCTATAAACCCGGGTCCCAATCGGAGGACGGATGTCGGTAAGCACCCCCATTCTAACTAATGGCCCTCGCCGGTCTCTCCAAAGATTGTGTACCCACTCCGTGACACGCTCCTAGATTGTGTTCATGGGGAGCCTTAGCCGTAAGCCTTGCATCAACTTCATGCATACATGCTAGCTAATAAGACACTCCTCGAGACCGGTCGGTTCGATTCTTAGGGTTGTTTTAATCTTTGCCCAAGATAACACATCTTTATAATCTATAATCCTCCCTTGTGAATATGACGAATGTCCCTTCGGTAAAATGTTGAACAAAGGACTTTGAAAGAATGGAGAACCTCTCTACGGAAATCTGAGTTTGTGTTTTCCTACTTTCACTATTCTATGCGAGATTGTGGATGCCATTTCGGCTTAGTTTCGACCGCACCGTTCAACATGTCCCTTTCGGTTGTCCCTTAAAAATTCACAAGGTTTGATTGCATTAATGCGTTGTTTAACAAAGTGCAAAACAACTACGGAATCACTTAGGTTTGGTTAATTTGAATGGTAGATTCCGATGAGAGTATGGGACCTTTGCCCGAATTTTCTGTTTGGGAGAGCGCAATACAGGTGAAAAACAAGGGGTTCATATTCTAGGGTGACAGAATCCATTGTTCCAGGACGAACTAGAGTAGTAACCTCTTAAAACGGATTAAATTCAGTCCGACTAATTGGAATAAAAATCTGCATTCTGACTGGCAGGCTGGATGCCTCATACGAGACATCCAAGTCTCGTACGAGACATCTCTCCTTTTCTGTGATTCTGCCGTGTTTGGTCAACCCTATATCATAAAAGCTGACTTGTTGGGATCCCATCCTAGATTTGACACAGTTTCTGCACTCTAGGTCTGTCCGATCAGTGAAGTAGCTCCACGCTCCTGACACAATGCCCGCCTGCACGGAAATGTCTCTCAGAGAAATCTCACAAAGCTTGCGCTTCAAGATGGAAGCCACCGGAGGTTGGAAGGAAGGCCTGCCCAATGGAGAGGCCTCGGAAATCAATATCATATAAGATTTTCGCTTCAGAAGGCTCGACCATGCCTCTTATTATGCTCATGACCAAGTCAAAGAGCGTAACGAGCAAAGCGAAAAAGACTGGGCTGAGATCGAGAAGATGATCGACGGCAGTAAGCTTGAGATATTACAAGCCAAGTGCATTGAAATGAGTAAATGGACAATGCTGCCATCAAGAGGGCTCAGAACTTGGAAGACAATCAAGAAAAGGTCTTCAATAGCTGCATCAGCCTACTTTATCATGACCTAAAGAACCAATTGGAGGAGGAACATAACCATCACCTCAATGTCATGAGGGACCATTACGAGAACATCATACAAAGCCTCCAACCCAAGCCGCCAAGAGTCTACACAGATCTAAGTCAAATCCGATTGGGGAGAATGTTCTGTGAGCTTGAGAGGGAAGGCAAGCTAGCACCGATGCAAGGATACAAGCCCAAGTATGAAGGGGCCAGAAGGGCCTTGCACCTATATTGCTACTACCATCAGTCCCATGGTCACCACACCGACAAATGCAACAACTTTAGGGATAAGATCCAAGATCTTATCGACTAAGGCACTCTCCAGATAATAGGCAATGGAATCGGCTTCGTGCTAAAGAATGAGGGGCCCAAACCTCACGCTCCTTTTCCACTCCATTAGTTAGAAATTAGATAGACTAGTTATTTACTTTTTTTTATAGAGTAGATGTTTCTTTTTTTTTTTTTTTAATTAAACTAGTTGTTTTTCGCTCTTTAAGGGATCCTACTCACCCGAGAAACATTGTGGGTGAGAGCATTCCCTCCTATCAATTTCAACTTTTAGTAATAGTTAGTTTCTTTTAAAAGTTTCTCGCGTTGTTTGTAGTTTTTCAAAAGCAAAGTAGTGAAGAGATGGAAGAAGTACACAATGAAAATGACTATTCCAAGGCGATTCCATTCTCTGGAACATGCCCAGTACTTAACATGATGCAAAAAGAAGGGTAATTCCCCGGTCTTGGGCTTGGCAAAGATTTACAAGGGGTAAAAGAACCGCCACCTGTCTCATTCTATACCCCCCAGAATATGGTCTAGGGTATGTGTCACCACTCAAGGGCATCCCTAAGGAAGAAAGGGATTGGACCTCATACATAGTTCCACTAGCACCGCCCTATCGAAAGACTCTAAACAGGTACTTTGTACGCGAGGGGGAAAATCTGCCATACTTCATGTTCCCTGAATCATGGATCGACCATAGGGGGAAGCGTTAACCAGGCTTTGAAATCTTCAGTGACTGTGATCCGTACTCACTTGAAACAGAACCGATGCAATTCTCATGGCTACCTCGATAATTAGGGGGTACCAAAGCCGAAGCATTCAGTGGGTGGGACTTTGTGTTGGGAGAAGACCTACTGCGCCAATTTCTCAACCTTTGCAAGCTAGAGGACACTCATATCAATGCTATAGACAAGGGGGACGCTCCGAACCAATATTACACTGAGCTCATCAAGAAGTGTGATGAGCTCATCTAGAACTTGTACACAACTGGGGGACCCATAGCAAGTGAAGACTTCCTGATCAAAGAATTAGGATGTACTCCCCATCCCCATAGAGAAAGGAAATTTGTTACTCTTACCTTAGAGTCAGATACCGCTACCGATGAGCTCACCCAAGAGGACTTGGATGCCATCGCGGAACGTGTATTCCCCTACTTTCTTAATGAAAAAATAGATCTTTCTGTGTATCCCGAGATTGCTAGCGTCCTAACTGATGAATTAGCTAATAACTCTAACGAATTAGATAATAATGAGTCATATGACGAGATAGATCAAGAAAACGAACAAATCTTAAAAGAAATTAATAAGCAAGTAGGTCGTCATGGTGGAAATGGTCCTATTGATGCCGAAGAAATGCAAACAGTTAATCTGGGGACGGACGATGATCCAAAAGAGACCAAGATTGGCAGTTTCTTCAAGGGGGAAGACCGACAAGCCCTCATAGCTCTTCTCCGAGAATTTTGGATGTGTTCGCTTGGTCCTACAAAGATATGCTGGGGCTAGCCAATTCGATTATTGAACATAAGATACCGCTGCTTCCCGATTCAAAGCCAGTCAAGCAGAAACTCCACAGAATTAAACCCGAGTGGTCGGTACAAGTCAAACAAGAGATAGAGAAACTCCTTAGTGTTGGGTTCATCAAAGTGATAGAGTATCCAACCTGGTTGGCTAATACTGTGCAGGTTTCCAAGGCAAACGGAAAGGTCCATGTCAGTGTTGATTTCCGTGATCTCAATAGAGCATCTCCGAAAGATGATTTCCCTCTTCCCAACATAGACATGCTCATTGACAATACCGCGAAATATGAAGTCCGTTCATCCGAAAGATGATTTCCCTCTCTACCAACACAAAACAGTGTTCACCACACCTTGGGGGGACGTTCTGTTATACAGTCATGCTGTTTGGACTCAAAAATGCCGGAGCCACTTATCAGAGAGCTATAGCTGCACTGTTCCATGACATGATACATAAAGAGATAGAGGTGTACATTGATGATATGATCATACACTCCAAAGGCTCCGATGGGCAGCACTTCGTCGACCTTAGAAAGTTCTTTGAAAGGTTGAGTCACTACAAGATGAGACTTAATCCGGCCAAGTGCACGTTTGGGGTAGTGAAAGGAAAAGTCCTTGGGTACATGGTTATCGAGCATGGTATAGAAGCGGATCCCGCTAAAATCAAAGCCATCATTGACATGCCTCCACCTAAGATGCAGAAAGAAGTAAAAGGATTCATGGGCCGCCTTCAGTACATTAATCATTTCATCAATCATCTCACGACGATGTGCGAGCCCATCTTTAAGCTCCTAAAGAAGAATGCATCCCTAGAATGGACCGAAGAATATCAAGAAGCCTTCGAAAAAGTCAAGGAATACTTGGTAAACCTGCCAGTGTTGGTCCCACCGCATAAAAAGAAACCACTGACCTTGTACCTCACAGTCAATGACATTGCACTAGGGGCTATGCTAGCGCAAGAGCAACCCGATTCGAAGAAAGAGAATGACGTGTACTTTGTCAGCCGTCGCTTCCAAGGGGCTGAATTGAATTACTCTGCATTAGAAAAGTCATGTGCTGCACTGGTATGGGTAGCTGAGAGACTAAAGCCGTACATAGAAGCGTTTCCTGTACAACTGATTGCCCGAATGGACCCAATGAAGTACATCTTCGAGAAGTCGCATGTATCCTCTAGAATAGCGAAGTGGTACTTTATGCTCGCGGGGTATGATATCACTTACATCACACAGAAATCCATAAGAGGAAGAGTCTTTGCTGATCATTTAGCCGAATTTCCGTGTGATGAAGTGAAGAGGGAAGACCCGCGATTCCCTGATGAGGACATCTTAGCAATAGCAGAAAATAAGTGGCAATTATTTTTCGATGGCGCTGCCAATAAACAGGGATATGGCATTGGCATGTTATTAGTTGATCCCTCAGATTTCTACACTCCACTCACAATCCGCCTTGACTTTGAGGCCACTAACAATATTGCCGAGTACGAAGATTGTATAGCGGGCTTGAAGCAGCCTTAGAAAGAAATGTGACCGAACTAGAAGTGTACGGAGATTCACAACTTATAATCTATCAGTCATTCAAGAATTGGAAGGTACAAGATCCTACGCTCCAGAAATATAACGACCATCTCCAAGACTTGGTCAAACAGTTCAAAGAAGTCACTTTCTACTATCTTCCTAGAGATAAGAACCGCTTAGCAGACTCACTAGCCATGCTAGCATCACTTGTGGAAATCCTTGAATGGACTGAGGTTAAAACCTTCAAAGTCGCAAGGTGAACGACACCTGCTTATTACTCAATCATTGACCTGCACGACTGCAAAGAAGAATGTGGCTCTGTTTCCGTAAATGCCTTGGACGATGAACCTTGGTATTATGATGTATGGCGGCGTTTCCTCCTAGACGGAACATTACCATCAGACGCCTCACCTAAAGCGAAGATAGCCCTCAAACGGTTTGCCGCCCAATTCATTATTATAGGTGATCGCCTCTACAAGAAGCACCACAAGCAGTGTCTACTCTGTGCTTATGAGCACGAAGACGTAGAAATCATGGATCAAGTCCATCAAGGAGTCTGTGGAACCCACATGAATGGCAATATGCTAGCGAAGAAAGTCATCCGACTAGGGTACTATTGGGCTACAATTGAAGCCGACTGCACTGAGATGGTTAGAAAATGCCACAAGTGCCAGATACATGCCAACTTTAAACACACACCACCGTCCGTGTTATACCCCATGACATCCCCTTGGCCATTATATACATGGGGGATAGATGTCATTGGCAAAGTCTCACCGACGGGTTGTAATGGGCATTCATTCGTATTAGTTGCCGGTGATTACTTTACCAAGTGGATCGAGGCTCAATCCTATAAAGTCTTAAATGCCAGAAAGGTGGTTGAGTTCATTAAGACCAACATCATATACCGATATGGGGTACCTCATGAGATGATATCTGACAATGGCACGCACTTTGAGAAAGAATGTGACCAACTACTTGCAGAGTACAAGATAGAGAGACATCAGTCATCACCGTACCGACCACAGACCAATGGAGCAGTCGAAGCTACTAACAAAACCATAGAGACCATCATTAGAAAAATGGCTAATACTGGCAAAGACTGGCCTGAGAAGCTACCTTTCGCACTCTGGGGCTACCGTACTTCAATCCGTACTGCCACCGGTGAAACTCCATACGCCGTAGCCTATGGGATGGAAGCAGTGCTACCAATCGAATTAGAGGTACCATCACTAAGGGTTCTCCTAGAAAACCAAGTGAATGGAGTTGCATGGTTGAACAGCCGTTATGAACAACTAGCCCTGCTAGATGAACGACGACTTCGAGCCGCCGAGCATATCCAAGCGTATCAACGGAGAATGGCCCGAGTGTTCAATAAGAAAGTCAAGTCCAGAAACATTAAATAAGGGGACCTTGTCCTACGCGAACACCATCCCGGACCATTCAATCCTATGGGAAAGTGGGGACCAAGGTGGATAGGCCCTTACATAGTCAAGAAGATCTTCACCGGAGGAGCGGTACAACTCGCAGACCTAGATGGAGATCAACTGCCGAAGCCAGTCAACATGGACAAGCTGAAGAAGTACTATTCATAGCTCCATCCCCTATTTCAAAGAGAAAGAGAAAGCTCGCTAGGTTGAAAACCCGCAAGGGCGGCCTAGGGAAAAGTTAGAGCCAAAGGCACGAGAAAAGAAGCCCGCTAGATTGAAAACCTGAAAGGGCGGTCTAGGCAAAATACAGGGTGTGCATGAAAAAAATAAAAAAAAATAATATAATAGGGGACAGTCTCGTACGAGACACCTATGTCTCATACGAGACATGTCAGTCAGCAGACATATTTTTCTCTTTCTTAAACAAGAACTACGATGACCTGAGCTCCTTATTTAATTGATGTAAAAGGAGAACATAGGCAGCCTTTTGGTCCGGTCTATTCAATAAATAAAATCAAAGTCTTGTTTTCTTATTAACTGAATGCATTTCAAGAAAGCAATAAGAAAATTTCTAACATGAATACCAACTTGCAAAAGAAAATAAATAAAATACTAAAAATCTAAACATTGGTCTATCTAGGCAATCTCTCGATACTCCTAAGGATCTATCTCTTCCTTGGCTTAGTAGGGGCTTGACCAGGGTCCGCCTTGTCATTCCTCTTCCTCTTGTGCAAAGGTATCTCGAAACCGGGAGGAACGTCAATTCTACTGAACAACGAAGGAGTCAATCGCAAACACATGAGGCCTATCTAGAGCTTAGAATTTATCGGGAAGTCCATTTGCTCTCTTCTCGTAAAAGTCACTATCCAGAAAATCTTGAGTGGCATTTACTCTGACATTAGAAGGATCCTCCTTAGCTTCCTTCTTCCTCAAATTCAAGCTAGGCTCGAATTGGTCCCCCAACAAAGGACGGCGAATGTCATCATTATTCTCAGCATTGGGACGGAGATCTGTGAGAAACCAATCCAAGTATTTATCCGGCAAATAGATGCTCCTTCCATCATGGCAAAGATTGGTCCAACGGTCCATAGTGGTGCCTTACCCCCAAGCGCGAGCCAAGCTCGTAGAGAACTCTGAGTCCATGAAAGAAATGTCCCGAGCACGTCCCCCTAACACGAAAGTATCCTGCGATTGACCGAACTGTAGCATCACCCTTCGAGCAAAGTAAAAAGAGGAATCCTTCAGACCCAGAAGGATGACCCTGTCGTACCAAAGGGTATTAGCTACAAACCGCTTCACCTTCCAAAAGGATGGGCACCAAGCAATATCATCAGTCTCCGCTTTGGAAAAAAGATGGGCCCACTCCTCAATGCTGAGACCCTTCACCAACAATCTCCGCCTATGGAAAGTATAAGGAGAATACTCGGTCGGAGAGTCTAACAATTTGAAATGTTCTCTGAGCCAAATCGTGAACAATAATGGACTTCCCCGAGTAATGGAGCCGGTTCGGTGTAGCTCATCAAGACCATGAAGGGTCTCCCCTAAGATAAGAGGGACTATGTTGAAGGCCTGTCCTCTAGCGTGCAGAACGATATCCATGAGTTCCGTGTTCGCCATCCCACACTTGCTCATAAAACGCACGCTTTGGAATAAGCACAATGCCAAGAGTCAACACTGGGAATCCACGCTATGACCGCGAGTCACCCAACCTTTAAATCTCCTAGGCAGAGCGTGGAGATCAACATAGCGGTTATGAATATAACGTTGCGCCTCGGGAAGGCCTATACTCAATAAATCCCTGAGAGATTCCGTCGGTACCTTGTCATACTTGGGAACCGCAATCACTCCTGTCAATGGCATATCCAGGATAGCCGCCATCTCCTCTACAGTAGGGACCATCTCATTAAGCGAAAAGTTGAAGAGATGAGTCGAAGGATCCCAGAAGCATACGACTCCCTTTAAAAGGTCCCAATCTGGTTTTAGATTCTTCAAGGTGAAAAGAATCTTGAAACCAAACATCTCCACGAACCTTCCTTGACGAGCCTTGTCAAACGAGCAAAAGAACGTTGCTAAGTCATTCTTGTAACGTTCCACTAATTCCGAGTCCAAGGAGAACTCATCAACAATTATTGATGAAGGTACAGACTTCCTTGGGGCCATTGAGAGCAAAAGGTTGAGAATTTTACTCCAAAAGAAAAGTTCCCAGAATTGATTTAAGGCTGCATGGTATTCTAGGATGGACTAGAGGTGCTTATATACAAGTTCAGACACCAAATCCTCGAGGGAAAAGGAGAAACAACCGCAGACTCACAGGATGGACCGTATGAGACATCGATGTCTCGTACGAGGCATCTCCCATTTCAGATAACATAAACTCTACTCAGATTCAGGTTGCCCAATGAGTCAAAACATGCCTCAAACACCTCAGAAATGCACCCCAGACAGTTCATACATCACATACAAATGACCCAACACGAATCCATCTCATAAAAATACCCCTCGGTTGACCAACCGGATGTGAATCAATCCATTTACACAGTCAGAAATAAAAACTAAAATTAACAAAAGTATTATGTGTTAGAGTTAGGAGTTAATTGTTGCATAGGTATAAACCGAAGAAAGAAAAATTGTCTTCGCCTACGCCGAAGTAATAAATACATCATCAACAAAAAAGAGGGAATGGGGGATCCTATCTACTCGGCATCAAGAAGAAAGGAGACATCGCCACTGCCACGTGATCATTCATCAGTCCGAGGTCTCTTCCCTCAAGAAGCCGACACTGCTGTCTGGCGAGCCAATCGGCCTAAGAGATCCACGGTCTCTCTCTTTACCCTCTTGGCATAGGCCATGAACTGGGCGATCCGTCCGACGACTTCTCTATACTCAGCAATGGGCACCTGTTGAGAAGAAACAAATAGAGATGTCAAAGTTTTCAGAAAAATAAACAGAAATATGAAATGGCAGAATGACGGAAGAAGGGTCATAAACCATACCATGGTCGTGTCGGCAGGAGGTACGAGTCCCTCAGGCATATCATAATACGCGGGAAGGTCCTCGATGCTCTCTATCCCCTCAGCCATGCTGTAGGTAAAAGAAGCCGGCCCAAGCTATGGACCGAAAGGGACATGGATAACTCCCTGGTGTAGACACCCCACCTTGGACCACTCACCCCGGTTGCACGGTTGATCTTGTGTTTCTCCCTCTTTTAAGTGTTTCTCGTTAGTTTTTGTTACTTTCGTTAAGTTCCTGACTGACTTCGTTAAGTCAGGGACTAAACTAAATAACAGGGCTAACTTTCTAGTCCATTCTATCAAAAATGCCTTATCTGAGTCACGCGCCTCCGACCATAGGAGCCAAAAGCGCGCGCCTTCCGCCCCCAAGGTGGGAAGCGCGTGCCTCTAGGCGTCAGTTACAGATTTCTGTCCAAGAATCCCTCCCTTGCTCATTTTACATGATTTTGCCCGTGAAAGATTTCTCGTTGACTGAGTTTTGGCACCAAAAACATTTGTTTTCACCTATAAAAACATCCCTTTTCCACCCTTTCAAAAAAACCCTTTTTGAGCACTCTTTTGCACAAAAACAATTCTCTCTACACAAACTATACCAAAATCATTTCCAAGGCTTTTTCAAGGAAGTCACCAAGAAGTGTTTGAAGATCTTTGAAGCATAGGTAAAAGTTCATCTTCCTCCTTCTTCTCTACTTTATCTCTTCCTTTTTACTTTAATCAATCGGGCAATCACCCAAATCATTTTGGGACATGACACCAATGATCGCTCCATTCCATTGAAGTTGGTCAAGGAGTCATCTCCCTACATTCCAAACACCTTTTTAAAACCCATTTTTTTATCATCAAGAACAAGAAGAACATTTATTTTATGTAGACTTTGATCAAGCAAGACCGACATTAGTCGGGCGAGATGGGTGTTTATGTACTTCCCATCTCGTAACCTAACCCCCGAACCTCATACCAAGAATCTCTGTTTTCGTATCAAACTTAGGCTAAATATTAGGTTTTTCTTATGTTCCTCTAAAACATAGGTGGCGACTCTAAACAAATAAAACACGAATAGACATCCTAGGAACAACACACGCGCTCTAGCCAAGCCATGCCCTCCCGGGGTATCTACAGTGGCGACTCCGCTAGGGAATGTTTGAGGGTTAAACTTGCGTTTCTGATCAAAATCTACATTTTCTGGGCATTCTTGTTCCTGATGGGGGAAGCGTGCGCCTCTGGCCTTCTTGGCCTAAGGCGCGCGCGGCCCATATCAAGGACCAGAGTCGCCCGCTTCCTGATGTTCTTCCTGTTCTTCTTCTTTTTTCTACACTAATCATTTCTGCAGGGGTTACAATGCATATTCAAGACCAGGGCAATCCCCTGAGTCCAAAGTCTGACAATCTGACAGGTTTGCCCAGAAGCGGGTGCCTCCCATAGAATCTGCGTCAGGCGCGCACATCCCACAATACAGGCCAGAGGCGCGAGCTTCTGGGTGGTTTTCCAGAAGAGGGATAGTTTCAGAACAGATCAGAGTGATTGGGGCGTGGGCACAGTTGCCTGCATCAAGGCCTAATTTGGACCTCTTGGACTGTTTTTCTTTTGTGTTTTGTTTTATCGGTCACACGGGTGATTCGAGAGTTGTAATTATGTGCTTATTTGCTCTTCTTTCATAAAAAAATGTTTTGTCACATGTTGGACCTCACACTACATGCACAAACTCCTATGAATTGCTCACTATTGAGTCGCACAAGTTTATAACCCCAAACCCGTCGAGGCCCGTCATAGGAAGTTTCAAGCTCCACCCGACCTTGACTCTTTCGAAGCGGTAAACCTCAACCCGTGGCGTAGTTCATGACTATATGCCGGGGGTGATGTTAAGGCTCTCATTAGCCGAGCACAAGCCAACGCAATTCTAGTTAGGGTCTAACACTCCGTGACTAAAGTCGGTTTTCATGTGACGAGATTTCTCTAAACTAATGTCTTCAAAACATACATGCCAAGTGGTTATCATGGACGAAATAAAACTCCGTCCCCAAGTGGTTATTATGGTTGAAAATAAAAATCCGTCCCCGCATGTATGCTTTACTACATTAATTTAGTTTAATCCCGACATGTGTAGGATTCACAAGCGTGATGGAATCTGATGAGTATATGGGACCGCGAGAAGGTCTATATACTAGTGTGACGAGTCTATTATTTTCTTTGAAACTCAAAAGGGACTCTGTCCCCCTCCGACTTATAAAAAAAGTGTCTTTTCTTATGTGGTTTTGAGTCGTGTGCCCAATGTGTGTTCTAAAGCCTCTTCATGGACTGAAAGTGTTACTCAAAACTGACAAGGGCCTCTTCTGCAATATAGGTTCAATTGGTACTTACCGTGTCTACCGGAATTCAGCGAATCGGTTAGTTCGTGAAGAGATTACTCCAACAGCTTCGACAGCATCAATGGCCGACGGATCCAACACCGACAACACCATGTCTCTTGAGCAACTCTCAGCTATGGTCCAACTTCTCCAAGAGTAAGTCTCCACTCTTAATAAGGAGGCCCAAAACAAGGATGATCTTTGGCAATCCCACGTTGACAATCAAAGGGAGGCCCACGAGGCCGAAATGGAGCAAATGAAAGAGAAGCTCACCAAACTTGCCAATGGTAAAGAAAAAGAGAACAACGAAGAGTCCGAGTGGACTAAGGGTCTGTTTCAAAACCCTTATGTTAGTGCCCGTACCAAGAAAATGGAGGAACCGAACACCGAGAATAATGAACACAAAATGGTTGATTCAATTATGGCCTACATAGATCAACGTTTCAATGGTCTCAACTTGAGGAAAGGCTCCGACACAAGCCTTTATCAGTCATCCATCCTCATGAACACGATGGCTTCTTTAGATACCCCATTTTGGACGTTCATTCATGATCACACTACTTCTATGTCTCGCCTTTGATTTGGGTCGAAACTCGTTGAGTTGGACATGTTTCGTTAAGTTTCTGACTGACTCCGTTAGTCAGGGGCCAAAATGAACATTAAAACTACTGCAAAGGGCAAATAGTGAATTCCAGCACAGAGATGCCTCGTACGAGACATTGATGTCTCGTACGAGACATCCCCCTCGACAGTCGGGTTTTTGGTCAGTTTCCTTGTTGATCTTAACCCCTTTTTTTTGGCAAACACTTAAGCAATCCGGGAAAACCTAATGGACGATCCTAGAGTCCAAAAATACCCTTGTGAGAATCAAGTCTTGAATTCCCACCACAACTTACCTTCTTGGCCAAAACCCTAGGTCCAAAACCCCTATAAATATGGTTGTTTTTTCCCAGAATGACTAATGGTCAACTCTAGACTCCTTATTCACCCAAAAACCACTCCAAATCTGATCAAAAGGTTCTCATAATCAGCCACTCTCTCTCACCCACGAAATTCAAACCCTCACCACACCATACAAGTCAAGTTCATTGGAGATTCAAGGACTTTATTCAAGGCCATCCATAGGATTCTTGAAGAACGCTTAGGGTAAAACTCTTTGTTTTCTATCTTCTCATCTCCTTCTTTGTCTTTGAAGTAGTGTGATTCCATTAAAGGATCAGCTTAGAGCCTCTCCAATTCATGGAGATGGTCTTGAAGCACATGATCCGACATCCCAAATAAATAAGCAATTATTTATTTTTTTTTTGTTTTCCTTTTACATACACTTTGCATGATTTTGAAATGATGACGATGATTTCTTAGCAAGACGAATCCTAGATTGGGTGAATTGGGTGCTCCTTGACCTTCCCAATTCATAACTTAACCCCTGAATCCAGATATCTCGGTCCGTGTTCCGACAATAACATGGTGGCGACTCTCAATTAAAAAGGTAAATCGAAGGACGAAAACCGCCTCGAGAACAACCAATAAAACAACAAAAAACCCGCGCAAAAATAGTGGCGACTCTACTGGGGACGGTCACAGTAAGTGGGTTAGACTTGCGTCGAAAGAAATCATCGTTGTTTCAAAATTCTGCATTCTGTACTGTAATCTGTTCCCCGACTGGGATGTCTCGTACGAGGGATCCCTTGTCTCGTACGAGACATCTCAGCTCTGCCCGGCTGATCTGACTCTCTGGTTTGAAAAAGGTTTTTTGTTCAGTTCAAACATGTACACAGGGTTTCATATCCGCTCTCTCCTCTGTTTCTGAGTCTTAGGACCTTCCTAACGACAAAGAAACTCCCCATATATCGTAAGGCTAACCTTTGTTTTACAGGAGTGCTTGCTAAATGTTTCATTCTCTGCTTTGCTTATGTTTACCTTATGTGTGAACTACGATGGCCTAAGTTCCTCCACAAGAGGGAAACGTAGGCAGCCACTTGGCCCGGCCATTGCATGTTTTTATTTTACTTTTAAAAAAAAACTCTCTATTTTATCTTTGACACCTAGATCTTGACTCTCACACACGTGCACACATGTAGAATAATTTCACTACATACCCTATAAACTCGGGTCCCAATCGGAGGACGGATGTTGGTCAGCACCCCCATTCTAACGAATGGCCCTCGCCGGTCTCTCAAAAGATGGTGTACCTGTAGATACCCCGGGGAACCACGGCTTGGCTAGAGCGGCGAATTACCTAGGATGTCTAATTGATTTTAAGAGTCGCCACCCACGTTTTAGAGGAACGCGAGAAAACCTAAGAAAATAGCCTTTTTTATTGATTACGAAACCAAAGATTCTTGAGATGAGGGGTTCGGGGGTTAGGTGACGGAGTGGGAAGTACTTAAACACCCACTCCGCCCCGCTTACGCGGGTCTTGCTACTTTTGGTGTTCTAATACTAAAAAGAAATCTCCTTCAATTATTAATGTAAGAAGTGCTAACAATTACAATGAAAAGAAAGAGGAAAATTAAAAGGAAACAAAAGAGAATTGTTTTTATTTATTAATTTATGCTAAAAGATTACATGTAACAATTATGCCAAACAATTACATGAAGAAATGAAATGAAAATTAAAGTGGAATTTGGAATGTTGGGATGTAACCTTGGCCAAACTTCAATAGTGAAGTGGCCTTTTGGTTGTATCCCTTTTATGGAGATTGCATACACATTAAAGATGAAGAGTGTAATAAAAAGATTTTAACAAGGAGAGAAAATAAAGATGAGATTAAAAGTTTATAAGAGAATGAACATTGTACCTTGTGCTTGAATGGGGAAGAACCAAATTGTCTATAGTGACCACTCTTTGAAAATGATTTTATGTGTTTTAAAGTGTTTTTGATTCAAGAATTCTTCCTCTCTTTGTTAAGAGAGTGAAAAGAAAAAGTCCCTTTTTGTTAAGAGAGTGAAAAGAAAAGTCCTCCTCCAATGATGGATTGGAGGGGTTTTTATATGTGTTAGGTAAGGTCTTTGTGGTCACAAAGATGGCCCTTCCCCGGATCAAGCCAAGGCATAATGGCCTTGGGGGTTACAAATCAGAAAAGGAGGGAAATTTGGCAAAATCTGGGATTCTGGAGGTGGGAAGCGCGCACCTCCCACCCCCCTATGGGAGGCGCGATCATCCCATAAAGGAGGGCGGAGGCGCGCTCCTCCCATCTTCAGGAAATCCAAATTTCAGCCCAAAAGTTAACCCCGTTATGCAGTTAAGTCCCAAAACTAACAAGATCAGTCAGAAACTTAACGAACACCACAAAAGTCAACAAAAAACAAGTGAAACAAAGACTCAAGGTTGACTTTGTCACTTATTCAAATCCAAGACTAACGGAGTAAGTCGAGAACTTAATGGAAAGTAACGAAAGTTAACGAAAAGTAACAAAACTTAACAGAAAAGAGGAAGACAAAGAGTGTGTATGCAATCGGGACATGAGAGGTCCAAGGCGGGTTGTCTATAGAGCCCCTCGGCGACATGGATTGCGAAGCAAACACGTCGACAAAAGAAAGACAACCGCTGAGGACATCGACAAGAGAAAACAAAGGCTCGATAAAACATGAATTTGAAATTTGTGAAGGATAGGGGTGCGCTCCTTGTGTGAGTGGTTTATTGATATAGAAAGGATATGGCGGGATCCGTTTTGCTGAAGCGGGATCCGTTTGCTGATGGCAGGATCCGTTTGCTGATGCGGGATCCGTTTTCTGAAGCGGGATCCGTTTGCTGAAGCGGGATCCGTTTGCTGAAGCGGGATCCGTTTGCTGATGCGGGATCCGTTTGCTGAAACGGGATCCGTTTGCTGAAGCGGGATCCGTTTGTTGATGCGGGATCCGTTTGCTGAAGCGGGATCCGTTTGCTGAAGCGGGATCCGTTTGCTGATGCAGGATCCGTTTGCTGGAGGCAGGATCCGTTTGCTAAGGCGGGATCTGTTTACTAAGGCGGGATCCATTTGCTGATGCGGGATCCGTTTGCTAAGGCGGGATCCGTTTGTTGGTGTGGGACCCGTTTGCTGATACGGGATCCGTTTGCTGAAGCGAGATCCGTTTGCTGATGCGAGATCCGTTTGCTAAGGCGGGATCCGTTTGCTGATGCGGGATCCATTTTGCTGGTGCGGGATTCGTTTGCTGATGGCGGGATCCGAGGCTCCGTCAGCCTATATGTGATATTGTTGTGTTGCTTGATGGAAAGGTGGTGATTTTGCGGCTCACCATGGACCGAGTTGTTGTCATTGAACTGTAATTGTTTGACTCTGTGGGATGCAGGCGTAGTTGACGGCGGATCACTTTCTGCTGGGGATGAAGTGCCTTGAGTTGCAGATGCTGTTGACCTTGTGGTGGTACCTGTTAAGTGTGTGCTTGGCAGGTATATGTGTTTGTGCAAGAAGATGCCTGAAGTGTGAAATGAAGAGAGAAATTGCGCTCGTGGTGCAATGTGATTTGAAAGCAGTTTTGCATGAGAGAGAGTTTTGTAAGAATGGAGAAAGTGATTTTGTGTGCAGTGTGATTTGAGGAAAGCCTCGGATGTATTCATACCTTCACTTACCATTTCCGCTTGAAGGATGTTGATGCTTTTGATGAAGAATGTCCATGCAAAGCATGGAGAATGATGATGTTGGTGATGATGAATTGTTTTTGCCTTTGATGGAGTGTCGGTGAGATGGTATTCTGGGTGATGGGTTGGTCGTGCCAAAAGGCTGCCTACGTATCCCTTGAAAGGAATCAGACCAGCGTAGTTCAAGGATGATGGAGAATGCTGGAGGAGAAGCTAGGAGCAAAGCAAAGTAAAGCACATACTTTTGCACATAGAAGGAGAAAAAAAAAAGTTTTTTTTTTTTTTTTATTATTTAGATTAGAAGGGAAAGAATATGCACACATGTGACAAAAATATTTTTTTTTCAAGTTCGTGGGTGAACCATTTTAACCATTGTGTGTTTGTAAAGCCAACCCAAGATCAAGTCGTGTTCAATCGAAGTCCGGATTGCCTTGTTGAATTATGTCGTTGTTGCCGTGGTGTCCAACGAAATTGATGTTTAGCCCCAAGAGATTTGTCGATTATGGGGCTTCAAAAGGGACTATTGATGCCGAGATGCCAAGGGGTTGCTGATTGTAAAGCCCCTCGAATGCTGAACTTTGAGTGGATTATGAAGCCCTAAGATGAATCAACTCTTAGCCCATTCAAATAAACTGTCTTTTGTTGTCGACGTGGGTAAGCCCCAAGAGAAGATCATTGATACCAAGCTTTGGGAGATTGCTAAGCCCCAAATGTCATGAGCTTATCAAGTTTGTAGATGGCGGGATGTGGAGACCTTTCGGTGTGAAGCCTCAAATTTTCTTGGAATCGGCTTAGCATTATGTTGGGAGCGGATGGCGCTATTGGGAAGAACTCTTGAAGGCGGTCTCCTTCTTTCTCTTGATTGGAGATGGATGGCCCTTTTTATGGTTGATACCCGAATGTCGGAAGGTCCATGTTGAAAATGTAGTATGGTCTTTGGGAGACATCTCGTGGGAGATGGTGATGTTGTTGCAGATGATAAGGTCTTGGTGTGATAAAGTCTCGAACGGTGTGTTTGCTCGAGTCTTCTTGAGTTGAACCGACGGCGGATCTTCGGATGCAGCCTGTGCTTTTGATCTTGGAGAAGGGGGTGCTGTATTGCAGAAACATTGGGATTGGCCGTAACTTTGCTTATAGAGTTAGCATATTGGCATTGCCCGCTATAACTCAGCTGGGTGAGTCTAGCATATTGGATCTTTTTCCTTTTCTCTAAGACTTCCTTCAGAATCTCGCTGTGAGTTCTAACAAGAATCATCAAATTCATTCATATCATCGGAGCCTTCATTTAAAACCAAGAGGCCTTTTGACTGGAAGTGTTGGGGGGACCATTGAAGTTTGATCCCTTTCATGGAGCCATAAGACTACTCCCAAATTGCATTGCTCGGGTACCACTGCCCAAAAGCTTGTTAATTACGAAGCCCCAATATTTCCCTTTGCTTGAATTACTGTAAAGCCGTGGCCCAAAAGATTTGTAGATTGCGAAGCCCCTTGAGACCTTCCGGTATGAAGCTTCAAATGTTGCTGGGGATATTGAAGTGAATTGCTTCTTACCGAGGGAGCCTTTAAGACTTGACCGTAGCCCCTAGAGTGCCATCATTGATTGCGAGAAAGGTCCATCCTTGATTGGGGGAACGAGCACGGGCACACATGACAAGAGGGCTTTTTGATATCCCTTTTGAGAGACTTTGCGGATAGTCTCACACATCTTTCTCAAGCATAGCCCCTAGGGCTTATTGATTGTCAAATGAGGCAAAAGAAGCCCTTGTTCTTGAGTCACATAGCCCCTAGGGCGTCATCATTTGTTGAGCAAAGCAAGAGTGACTCATCCTCGTGCAAGGGAACAAACATGAGAGGACATGGCAAGAGCTACTCCATTTCTCGGGAGCCTTTCGGCGTACTTTAGAAGCACATACTTGAAGAAGCTTTGAAAACTGAGACACATGTTGTTGCTATTTGCTGCCCAAGCCAATTGACTAGCTAGGGATTATTTGTGCAACCTCGTGCCCTTTTATGATGGGCTCGTTCTCAGATGGGTCTTGGTTACCACGGGCCTTCTTTTCATGAACCCAAAAATGCACACTGCTGGGGAATGATGCCGATAACCCAAGACAACCTTTGATGGTGCCATCTCTTGTCGAGCCTTTTGCAATCCCAAAGTTGACTCGGTGGGGAATTGACTTGCTGAGGAGACCCAATGTAGAACTTGTGCAGTTGTCTTCCTTAAAGGCCGGAGATCTCCATTTCTCTTTCCTTTCTCTCTCTCACTCTCTCATTCATTTTTTTATGACGCACCCTGTTTTTTGCCTAGACCGCCCTTTCGGGTTTTCAATCTAGCGGGCATCTCTTTTGCGTCTTCATTTTGACTCGATTAATGAGGAAGTGTGCATTGACTCTAGCGGAGGATGAGAGACATGTGATTTTGCGGTGAATACCTCTTGTCACTAAAGATGAGTGACATTGACTCGACTAGGGAAGTGTCCCTAGTATTGACTTCATGTATGTATAGATTTTTTGAATGACTCACGAAGGAAAGTAAGTCATTAAGAGAGAAGAGAAAGAAAGCCCCAGTTTGATTGCAAGAAATTGGGAGTATGCAGAAAGAATATAAGCCTTAGACTCGACAAGGAACGGAAGGAGATTACAAATCTAGGAAAGTTGTTCAATCTTGAGGTGATTAATTCATTGGCAAATGAATCGTACAAAGATGTCTTGACAAGTTCGAGATGAAGGCTGATCACCATAACGCGCTAGGGCTAAACATATCTTCTTTCTTGCATGAGACCGGACCCGAAGGTTGCCTACGTTCCTCCAGTGTAGAGGCTCAGGTCACGGTAGTTCTTGTAGATGCTCCATTCATCGAGATGGTTGTTGCTTCGCCCTTAATTGGTGGAATGATGTTGATCTTGTACTTCTTTGATTGAGGGGTTTTTTTTTTTTGTGCTCTAACTTTTGTCTAGGTTGATTTGAGGATTTCAACCTAGCAAGCTTTTTTATTTTTATTTATTTTATCCCCTTTTGAAAACTTTGCTTCATGATTGTTGCTCCACCTTTCTTTGTCTTGATTTCGTCGTTGTTGATGTCTTCGTTGTTGATGTCATCGTCGATGTTTAGCCTCTAGGCGTTCAAGTGATAGCCTTCGTTCTAAAACGGGTTTAGACATCTCTTCATCATTTTGCCAAGAATTAAATTGAACAACTTGGAGGAGTGTATGAGGACAAGAACGACTTTTATTTGATAATAAGACTCGACATTGAACATGGGACGAGAGAAAACTTTAATGCACACTAAAGAGGACTTTGACTTTTTTTTTTATTCCTATTACTAGGTAGAGAAAGAGAAACGGAGATTGTTGCTGTAGTCCCTATTGTCGTTGTAGCCTTCCTTGCGGCATGATCTCTTGTTGAGACCCTATTTCAAATCTGAGCCCCTTCCTTGATGAGTTCTTGCATGTTCTCACTCTCTAACTGTTGTTCTTCAACCACGGTAAACTCACCATTGTCAATCAAGTCTTGGATGATGTTGCGGATGGAGAAGCAATCCTCGGTGAGGTGACCGCTGCATAGGTGATAGTCACACCACTTGTGGTGGGTATGGTTGCGACGCAATGGTTGTGGTTGCTTGTACCCTTGGAGAGGAGAAATTTGTCCCTTTGCTTTGAGATCTTCATAGGCCTTGGTGACGGTCATACCTTGGGGGGAGTGTAGACACGGTCGTTGGTAGAACCTTTGTGACTTTTGAGAGGCGAGCCACTTGAACATGCCTTACCGTTGACCTTTACCTTGTTGTCGGTGAACTCCCGTAAACGGGCCTTAAGTTCGGACACTTCTTCCTTACGAATTCTCCTCTCGAGATCAAGATGGGCTTGCCATAAATCATCCTTGCGGCGGGCATCCTCGACAAGTCTATCCATTTGTTCCCCATGGCTCTTATTATGTTGAAGAGCCTTTCGTTGGACACGGAAGTATTCTCACCCTTGTTGTTGTTGCTGTTGGAAGCCATTGGACCTATTGAGAGAACACGGTCGATCTTAGGTTGGCCCCACAAACATATTTTGAGTAAAATAATTAACCCACAAACAAAGGAAAAAGACTTAACCACATAAGAAAAATGACTCTTTTTTTTATTATTTATTTACAAAAGTCGGAAGGACGTGGTCCTTTTTGGGGTTTCTAGAAAAATAGTGGAATCGTCACACTAGTATATAGACCTTCTCGTGGTCCCATATACTCATCGGATTCCACCACGCTTGTGAATCCTACATGTGTTGGGATTAAACTAAATTAATGTAGTAAAGCATACATGCGGGGACGGATTTTTATTTTCATCCATAATAACCACTTGGGGACGGAGTTTTATTTCGTCCAAAACAACGAGTGGCATGTATGATTTGAAGACATTAGTTTAGGGAAATCTCGGCACATGGAAACCGACTTGAGTCACGTAGTGTTAGACCCTAACTAGAATTGTGTGGTTTGTGCTCGGCTAAAGAGAGGCTTAAAGGTCACCCCCGGCATGTAGTCGTGAACTACGCCACGGGCTGAGGTTTACCGCTTCGGAAGAGTCAAGGTCGAGTGGAGCTTGAAACTTCCTAGGACGGGCCTCGACGGGTTTGGGGTTGGACTTGTGCGACTCGATAGTGAGCAGTTGATAAGAATTGTGCGCGTAGTGTGAGGTCTAACAAGTGACAAAATATTTTTTTTCAAAGGAAATAAAAAAAAACAAATAAGCACGTAATTTACAACTTTCGAATCACCCGTGTGACCGATAAAAATGAATAAACAAAAGTAAAAGGGGGTGTATGCAGGCCCGGTGCCCACACACTGTCAAAATTGCCCATTCTGTTCACTGTTTTGTTTACTGTTCTGTTCTGGAAAATGGCCCAGAAGCGCGCGACTCAGGGCAGTTACGTGGGAAGCGCGCGCATTGCGCCATGAATGTGAGAGGCACGCGCATCTGGGGTACCTGTCAGAATGTCAGAAGAATCCGCGGACTCAGGGGATTACCCTGGTCCCAAATTATGTAACTTTCCCCTGCAGAAACTTGTTAGCATAGAAATATGAAATTTGAAGGACAAGATGGAAGGTGGGCGATTCTGGTAATAAGGTTCGGACGCGCGCGCTTTAGGCCAAGAAGGCCGGAGGCGCGCGCTTCCTACCCTTTTTACCAGAATGCCCAGAAAACAGATATAAGAACACCAAAAGCAGAAAATGCAAGTTTAACCCTCTATATTCCCCAGCGGAGTCGCCACTGTAGATACTCCGGGGAACCACGGCTTGGCTAGAGCGGCAAATTACCTAGGATGTCTAATTGATTTTAAGAGTTGCCACCCACGTTTTAGAAGAACGCGAGAAAACCTAAGAAAATAGCATTTTTTATTGATTACGAAACCAAAGATTCTTGAGATGAGGGGTTTGGGGGTTAGGTGATGCAGTGGGAAGTACTTAAACACCCACTCTGCCCCGCTTACGCGGGTCTTGCTACTTTTGGTTTTCTAATACTAAAAAGAAAAGTCCTTCAATTTGTTGGTAGTGGTGCCCTAGGCACGTTTAATAAACGTTGTAATTGTTATCATTTATTTCATATCAATAAAGAGATGTTTTGATTATTATTGTTGTTCATGTTTACTTATAATAATCTCCGTCCCTAGTACTTGTTAAGCACTAGTATAAAGGCTAAATGATCATGGGATGATCATGTTAGATTTATGGGTACTTGTTTGAAACAAGATACTGGACATGACCCGCTGTATGAGATTTATGTCATGGTCTATGTCGTACATATATCTCATATTAGTTATGTCATTCGAATCCTTAGACATAAAGTTATTATAGTCTTCCACTTGATGAACATTATGTTTGATATATTCATACGCTACCTTTAACCGGGTAGTTATAAAGTATATGATTGGCATAATCGGATTCACGTAGGGAAGAATAATAAGCTAAATGGATTTGTCCTTCTTCGGAGAGATCTCAAGCTTAGGCCTCTCGTAGGAATGATGTTGATGAAAATGTTCGGCCGGACTCAAATGAATTGATTAAATCAATGTCATTTGGATTATCAACATATTCGGAATCGATAAAGTATTGAACAAAGACAAGTTGACTGTTTGACCATGACTTGTGTTCAATGAGATCGTGGGCAAAGGGATTGTGACATATTCTAAAGGAATGCGAACTTGTATCTAGTTATGCTATTTGGGTAGGTATGACAGTTTGCTAGAACCTAATCATATCTTATGAATTCATGTTTGAACCCATTGCCAACTTAGTATAATCCTAGAGGGTCACACACAATAGAACGAATCCTTAAAGGACTATTTGGAAAATTAAGGCTCTCTGATCCTGGTGTGCGACCGCACAAACCAGGCTGGGCGGCCGCACATGTTTTGGGCGACCGCACACCTGATTTTGGGGCGGCCGCACAGTGTGTTGGGACAGATTTCTTGATTTAATTAGGAAAAGGATTTTGGACGGGTTTTGACACAAGTTTCCTATTTGGAATAGGTCTAACTTGTATATAAACAGCCAAATTCGGGCCAGAACATACCCTAGCTTTTGTGCAAGTCTCCAAAGAGTTTGAGAGAGTTTTATTTTGTTCTAAGATATCCTAGATTGAAGAACAAAATAATACACAAATAATATTCCATATAGTTCATATAAATTGTGAAAACGTGTTTCATAATTTTGGTCTAGCAACCAAGATCAAGTGTTCTTGATATTCGTTCAAGGTGTGGATACCGCTAGAGGGTGAAGCTCATCATCTTCAAAGTTCGTGTTCTTACTTGTTCGTGATTAAAGCTTCAATTTCTCCACCAAGATCAAAGACCAAATTCAAAGTCATCAAGGGTTAGTTTTTCTAGTATTCATATTGCAAGTATTTGATTTAATCATATGAATGGATCTATGGGCTTTGGGTTTCATAAAAAATTTTAAATGCTATTTTCCGCTGCTCATGTTACTCCGAAACCCAATAGTGGTATCAGAGCCCTGTTCATGTTGATTATTGCAATACCTAGATCATGTTGTGCGCATATAAATTGTTTATGTGCCTAACATGATATGAATATTGGATATATGATATTTATGTGTTATATGATTTTATGTGGTTTATTGTTTTACAACTTTAATCGCACTATTGAATCGTACTAAAAATTATGTTGGATTCTGAATTATTTGATTATTAATTTTTGATTGGATCAAAGTTTTAATAATCGGGGAAAACAATATTGAAACAAATTTTCGAACTTTAAAAATTCATTCTGATGCTACTGTGCGACCGCACAGAAAACCTTGGGCGGCCGCACAAGTTTGGGCGACCGCACAGTTTTTCTTGGGCGGCCGCACAGTTGTCAGGATTCTGGTTTTGATTTTCGGTCAGAATCTGGAATTTTGATGGGGTCCGACCAGACCAGTGACAAGACCAGCCAGACCCGCTGATCTGGAGTGGGTTTTGGGCAGTTAGTTTGGGTGTGGATCCTGGGGTTGGATTTTCCTATTTGTTTTAGGTTTGGATGGCTAATCTACGTTCATCGAGATTGTGTTTCCCAAACTTGATCGCAATCAAAGTTTCAAAGATAAAACGAAGTTAGAATTATAAAGAGTTCATAATTGCTAAAATTGAGAAACAAAGTTCTTGATTCAAAGATTGGAGATCCATGTGGAATTGTGGATGCAATTGGCCTACGTTCATCGAGACCATCTATTGCTTAGTTTCGGCCACATTGACTACTTTCTTGGTTTCTTGAATTAGTGCGGAATTGTGGATGCCTTATGGCTTAGTTTCGGCCGCACTTCTTGTTGTCTTGATTTGGAGATAATAACCAAAGTTGAAATAGTCTCATCCTCATGCTTAAATTAAATTAATGGAGATTAATTTAGTGGCTAAACTTGATGCGTAACATGTTTATATTATGTGCTCATAAATGTGTTGTAAGCTATATGTGATGAACCTTCAAAGAAAGTTTTAAGTCCTTTATTGCCATGCCATGATTAAAACACTTATTAATACATGGGTGAATTTAATGTAGACTCGCCCTAGCGAGATGCATTGACTTTATTTATGTATGAGAAAGATAGATAATGTGGGGCACGCCCTAGCGAGGCACATTAACTATACGTTTAAAATGGTTGGACTTAATTGGGCGTCAAAACAGTTTTGAGCCTAGGCAAAGATGATATTTAACATGCTTTTTGAAATAGGATTTCTTAAAGAATCTCATAAAAGGAACTAAGAGTCATATGAGATATGATTGACAAGAGTTGTCTACCTAATTAATTTGATTTTGTGTAATCCGCCTTAGCGGACTTAAAATTAAATTAAAGCGGGATCTTAACCCATTTAAATTATACTATACATTGGATGTATAAAGAAGGTTGTATAATTTAGTGGGAGTATTTTTTTTTTGAAAAATACATTGTTTATTTCTTTAATGAAATTGGTACTTATTAAATTTTGGAAATTTTGCATAATTGTAGATAATGACTAACAACACTCAATCAATTTCGTTGCGATCGATCCTTGAGAAGGATAAGCTCCAAGAGAATGGTACTAACTTTATGGATTGGATCCTTAGCCTAAGAATTGTTCTTAGGCAAGAAGATAAGTTGTACATTCTCGATGGACCACTTCCTGCTGAACCAGAACCTACTGCCCCTAGGACAGAAAGAGACAATTACAAGAAACATCGTAATGATTCAAGAGATGTAAGCTGTCTCATGCTTGCTACTATGTGCTAAAAACTCCAACAAAGTTTGGAACATTTGGAAGCCTATGAGATAGGCGTGGAGTTAAGAGCCATGTTTCAAGAGCAAGCTAGGCAAGAGAGGTACAAGACCATTGTTGCATTCACTTCTTGCAAAATGAGTGAAGGGCAGCAAGTGAGTCCTCACATGCTTACAATGAAAAGTTATGTAGAGCATCTTGAGAAACTTGGATATCCAATTCCATTGGAGCTAGCCACGGATCTCATTCTTAATTCATTGCCTAAAAGTTATAATCAGTTTGTGATGAATTATAACATGCATGCAATGGATAAGAATCTCTCCGAGTTGCATGGGATGCTTAAAACTGCGAAGATAAAGATTGTGGAGAAAGGTTCTCTCCTGTGCTCTTGGTTCATGATGGGAAGAAGGCTGGTGCCAAAGGAAAGGGTAAGGCAAAAGTTGTCAAACCAAAGATAAGCAAGGCAAAGGTTACCAAGGCTTCTGAGGCAAAACCCGATACACAAAAGGATGCAATTTGTTTCCATTGTCAAGAAATTGGTCATTGGAAACGTAATTGCAAGGCTTTCTTGGAAGAGCAAAAGAAGAAGAAGGGCAGCAAGGCTGCGTCGACTTCAGGTATCTATATGATAGATATTCTCTTTTCTACCACTGATTCTTGGGTATTGGATACCGGATGTAGTTCTCACATTTGTTTAAATGTGCAGGGACTAAAGAATAGGAGACTGCTTAAAGAGGGTGAAGTAGACCTATGCGTGGGGAATGAAGCAAGAGTTGCTGCATTAGCCGTAGGGACTTATGAAGTCACTTTACCTTCCGGTTTAATACTAGTTTTGAACAATTGCTATTATGTACCGGATTTAAGTAGAAATATTATTTCAATTTCTTGTATGGATAATGAAGGTTTTAAGTTTCTTATTGAGAATAAGAAATTTTCTATTTATTTAAATGATGTGCTTTATGGTATTGCTAATTCATTTAATGGCCTTTATGTCTTGGATGTAAAGAATGAAAATAATGAAAATGTCTATCATATAAATAAGAAATCTAAACCTAATGATGTAAATCATTCTTATTTGTGGCATTGCCGTCTTGGTCATATTAATGAGAAGCGTATCTCAAAACTCCATGGGGACGGCCTCTTAGGTTCATGTGACCTTGGGTCATATGACACTTGTGAGTCGTGTCTTCTTGGAAAAATGACTAAGACACCTTTTACAAAGCTAGGTGAAAGGGCAAGCGACTTATTGGGGTTGATACATTCCGATGTATGCGGACCATTAAGTAGCAATGATAGGGGAGGATTTCTTTTTTTTTTTTTTTTTGGCGAAAGGAGGACGGTACCTCCCTAGGTTTTATTAATAAGCAAAAAATACAAACATGGTGGGGGACATGACAACCTCAACCACCAGGAAGAAAAACCTAGGGGAGAGGACTTACACAAGTTGTAAGCTCCTCTACAATCAAGGAGGGGTGTCTAAAATCCATAGAAAAAAGTCTATATCTAGCCAAGAGAAAACTAATGAATTCTAATATATGGGATAGATGCTTTATCTAAACGATAAGCACCTTTACAAACATGGGGGAGATGATGAAAATCATAAAATTCAGAGTCACTTCTCGAAACTACAGCTATATTAGCAAGCCCATCCGCCACTTTATTACCTTCCCGAAGAATGTGCGTGATTCGAACTACAATCTGACCCAACAAACATTTGATATGTTGAACCTCATACCAAATATTCCAAGGTATGTGGTAATCCAGAATTAGAATTTTGAGGAGAATCTCCGAATCAATCTCAAGCCATAAAGAAGTGATGCCAAACTTTAAAGCAAGAGAGAGGCCATGCAACACAGCTTTTGTTTCCGCCATGAGATTAGTTCCAAAGCCAAAATACTTTGAAAAAGCAAAAATAATATTACCATGTTTATCTCGAAAAATCCCACCACCTGAACTAGGCCCCGGATTACCTTTAGATGCCCCATCCGTGTTCAACTTAAATTGCTCAACCAAAGGAGAATGCCAGTGAACTAACCTCATAGACCGGGAGGGGGTAGTACACACAGGAATTTGAAATTGTTCCAGCACTTGAAAGTTGTCCACAGAATAAGGAAAGCTAACCTTGAAGGCTCGAACCACAGCAACAATATGAGAAAAAACATCCCTAATAACAGCCCTTGAAGTCATAGGAGTATTGTCAAACTTGGCCTTGTTTCTATGTTTCCAAAGCTCCCAAAAGATAAAACACGGGAGGAGTCGACAAAGCCAATAAATACCAGAATTTTTCCGCTGGTTCTTCCCAAACCACCAAGACGAAAGAATAGAACGAACATTATACATGGCAAGCGAAATCCCCAACTTCTGACCAAAGAATAGCCACGTCTCTGAGGCAACCAAACCATGAACAAATAAGTGAGGAATATCCTCCATAGAGTGGCTAATACAGCAAACACAAGAAGATGCAACATGAATTCCCCTTTGTTGAACCGCCAAATCCGTAGGAAGACCATTATTCACTAACCGCCATAAGAAGACTGAGACTTTGAGAGGAATATGCTTCTGCCAACAGTGATCAAAAATTAAACTCTTTGTACCTTGCATCCTACAAATTTGCCATGCCGAAGAAATAGAGAATTGACCCTTAGAAGAAGGAAGCCAAAAAATCTGATCCGGGCCATTAGACAGCACAATATTTTGCTCATGCATAAGAGAGAGGAGATGATTACCATAATGTTCTTGAACATGGTTTTCTCTGATCTGGTTGTCACTGAAAAGGGAAGCAATCTCCACATGATTACCAGGAAGAGAGAGATTGGGACCTTCGAGCCACTTCTCATGCACAGAAATGAGACCCGCCCCCAAACGCCAACCAATATGAGGCTCAACAAAATATTTAGCTTGTATCATTCGAGACCAAATGTGAGACGCATAAGTGGGTTTAGTTGCATCCATGGGATGAGTACCAAAACAGTATCTATCCATCATAAATTCACACCATAAAGATTGGGTACCACGGAAGCGCCACCACAGCTTCATAGCAAAAGCCAAAGAAAGGTCTTCAAATTTTCGCAGCCCTAATCCCCCTTCCGAAATAGGCTGGAACATCAATTCTTTACGAACCCAATGACATTTCTTATGGCCATCCTCATTGCACCAAAAGAAATTAGATATTAATCTATACATAGCATTAATAGCACCTTTCGGAGGATCCAATAAGGAAATATAATAAAGGGGAATCGCTTGAAGACAAGTCTGAATAAGAGTTAACTTTGCACCAAAAGACAAAATTTTACCTTGCCATGAAGCTAGATGGTCTTCCATTTTCCTTAGAACCGGATCAAATAAAGAAATCGTTTTCCTCCCAATGTAAAGAGGACATCCAAGATAAGTTATAGGCAAATCTTTCTTCATGAACCCCGTGACTTCAGAAATAGAGGCATCCTTGGAATCATTATGAACCCCTGTGATAAAGCACGATTTGGAGGTATTGACAAGTTGACCCGAAAAGGATTGATACCAATGTAAACATCTTATATGGGCTTCCAAAGAGTCTTTAGCACCATTGCAGAAAATAATAATATCATCCGCATAAGATAAATGAGAGATCATAGGAGTATGAATATGAGCCCGGTATCTATATTGAGGGAAATCCGTATGCAATAAATTCAGCCCCCTACTCAACACTTCAGCTGCAATAATAAATAAGGTAGGCGAGATAGGATCTCCTTGACGAAGGCCTCTAGGGGAGGATTTCAATACTTCATAACCTTCACCGATGATTATAGTAGATTTGGGTATGTTTACCTAATGAAACATAAAAGTGAAGCATTTGAGATATTTAGAATATTTCAAAATGAAGCAGAAAAACAACTTGGCAAAATTATTAAGGCACTTCGATCGGATCGAGGTGGAGAATACTTGAGTCATGAATTTGATGATCATCTAAAGAATTGTGGAATAATTTCACAATTGACTCCACCCGGAACACCACAATGGAATGGTGTGTCCGAGAGGAGGAATCGGACCTTGTTAGACATGGTTCGATCAATGATGAGTCAAGTTGATCTTCCAATATCCTTTTGGGGTTACGCTCTAAAAACCGCAGCTTTCACACTAAATCAAGTTCCAACTAAATCGGTTCCAAAGACTCCATATGAGATGTGGAGCGGAAATAAATCTAGTTTGTCTTTCATGAGGATTTGGGGTTGCGAAGCTATTGTCAAAAGACTTGTCTCCGACAAACTAGCACACAAATCTGATAAATGTATTTTCGTGGGATATCCTAAGGAAACTAAAGGATATTACTTTTACAACCGAGAGGACAACAAAGTGTTTGTTGCCCGAACTGGTGTCTTTCGAGAGAAACAGTTTCTCTCCAAAGAAATCAGTGGGAGTAAAATAAATCTTGAAGAAATTCGAGACCCAGAAAATAACATTGAACCAATAGTGGATCAAGAACAAGAACCACAAGGAGTTGTGGAACCTGTTCAAAATACACAAGTAACTCGCAGATCTGGTAGGTTACGATCCGAGCCTGAGAGATATGGATTTCTCGTAACGGATAGTAATGAGGTGGAAATCATTGAGAATGATGAATCGACAACCTATCAAGAGGCGATGTCTTCTCCTGATTCGGACAAGTGGCTTGGAGCCATGGAATCCGAATTGCAATCCATGCAAGACAATCAAGTTTGGAATTTGATTGATGCACCCGAAGGTGTAAAATCCATAGGATGCAAATGGGTCTTCAAGAAAAAGACTGACATGGATGGGAAGGTGCATACTTACAAAGCTAGACTTGTAGCAAAGGGTTATAGGCAAGTTCATGGTATTGACTATGATGAAACCTTTTCACCCGTAGCAATGAACAAGTCTATAAGAATTCTGCTTGCCATTGCTGCATATCATGACTATGAAATATGGCAAATGGATGTCAAAACCGCTTTCCTAAATGAAAACTAATAGAGGATGTGTATATGACACAACCAGAAGGTTTTGAACAGAATTCTAAGGTATGCAAATTGCAGAAATCCATTTATGGATTAAAGCAAGCTTCTAGGAGTTGGAATCTCCGTTTTGATGAATCGGTCAAAGAGTTTGGTTTCATCAAGAACGAAGATGAGCCTTGTGTATACAAGAAGATTAGTGGGAGCATAGTGCTATTCTTTATTTTATATGTGGATGACATATTACTCATTGGAAACGACATTCCTACGCTTCAGTCTGTGAAGACTTGGTTAAGAAAGTGCTTCGCAATGAAAGATATGGGTGAAGCCGCATATATACTTGGCATTAAGATCTATAGAAATAGATCAAGGAGGCTACTTGGTTTAAGCCAAAGTACATACATTGACAAGGTCATTAGAAGATTCCGTATGGAAAATTCTAAAAGAGGAACCTTGCCAGTGTTACATGGAGTTTCTCTAAGCAAGACTCAATGTCCTAAGACAAAAGATGAGCGTGAGAGAATGAATGATGTTCCATATGCTTCGGAAATTGGGTCCATCATGTATGCCATGATTTGTACTAGGCCGGATGTATCTTATGCTTTGAGCATGACAAGTAGATACCAATCCGACCCCGGAGAGAATCACTGGGTAGCTGTAAAAGCGATTCTTAAGTACTTGAGAAGGACTAAAGACTCGTTTTTGGTCTATGGAGGAATGGAAGATGATCTCGTTGTAAATGCTTACACGGATGCAAGCTTCCAAACCGACAGAGATGACAGTCAATCGCAATCGGGTTTTGTGTTTATGTTAAATGGTGGAGCTGTAAGCTGGAAGAGTTCCAAGCAGAGTACAACCGCTGATTCTACAACAGAAGCTGAGTATATTGCTGCATCGGATGCTGCAAAGGAAGCTGTTTGGATTAAGAAGTTCATCACTGAACTTGAAGTGGTTCCTAGTATTGCTAATCTAATAGACCCTTATTGTGATAATAATGGTGCTATTGCTCAATCAAAGGAACCAAGGACACATTAAAAATCCAAACACATACTTAGGCGTTACCATGTCATTCGAGAAATCATTGACAGATGTGACGTGAATATATGCAAAGTACCTACTAATGACAATGTCGCGGACCCGCTAACAAAGGGACTTCCACAAGCTAAACATGAAGGTCATGTTAGGTCCATGGGTATTAGATACATGGGAGATTGGGCCTAGGGCAAGTGGGATATTATTGGTAGTGGTGCCCTAGGCACGTTTAATAAATGTTGTAATTGTTATCATTTATTTCATATCAATAAAGAGATGTTTTGATTATTATTGTTGTTCATGTTTACTTATAATAATCTCCGTCCCTAGTACTTGTTAAGCACTAGTATAAAGGTTAAATGATCATGGGATGATCATGTTAGATTTATGGGTACTTGTTTGAAACAAGGTACTGGACATGACCCGCTGTATGAGATTTATGTCATGGTCTATGTCGTACATATATCTCATATTAGTTATGTCATTCGAATCCTTAGACATGAAGTTATTATAGTCTTCCACTTGATGAACATTATGTTTGATATATTCAAACGCTACCTTTAACCGGGTAGTTATAAAGTATATGATTGGCATAATCGGATTCACGTAGGGAAGAATAATAAGCTAAATGGATTTGTCCCTCTTCGGAGAGATCTCAAGCTTAGGCCTCTCGTAGGAATGATGTTGATGAAAATGTTCGGCTGGACTCAAATGAATTGATTAAATCAATGTCATTTGGATTATCAACATATTCGGAATCGAGAAAGTATTGAACAAAGACAAGTTGACCGTTTGACCATGACTTGTGTTCAATGAGATCGTGGACAAAGGGATTGTGACATATTCTAAAGGAATGTGAACTTGTATCTAGTTATGCTATTTGGGTAGGTATGACGGTTTGCTAGAACCTAATCATATCTTATGGATTCATGTTTGAACCCATTGCCAACTTAGTATAATCCTAGAGGGTCACACACAATAGAACGAATCCTTAAAGGACTATTTTGGAAAATTAAGGCTCTCTGATTCTGGTGTGCGACCGCACAAACCAGGCTGGGCGGCCGCACATGTTTTGGGCGACCGCACACCTGATTTTGGGCGGCCGCACAGTGTGTTGGGACAGATTTCCTGATTTAATTCGGAAAAGGATTTTGGACGGGTTTTGACACAAGTTTCCTATTTGGAATAGGTCTAACTTGTATATAAACAGCCAAATTCGGGCCAGAACATACCCTAGCTTTTGTGCAAGTTTCCAAAGAGTTTGAGAGAGTTTTATTTTGTTCTAAGATATCCTAGATTGAAGAACAAAATAATACACAAATAATATTCCATATAATTCATATAAATTGTGAAAACGTGTTTCATAATTTTGGTCTAGCAACCAAGATCAAGTGTTCTTGATATTCGTTCAAGGTGTGGATACCGCTAGAGGGTGAAGCTCATCATCTTCAAAGTTCGTGTTCTTACTTGTTCGTGATTAAAGCTTCAATTTCTCCACCAAGATCAAAAACCAAATTCAAAGTCATCAAGGGTTAGTTTTTCTAGTATTCATATTGCAAGTATTTGATTTAATCATATGAATGGATCTATGGGCTTTGGGTTTCATAAAATTTTAAATGCTATTTTCAGCTGCGCATGTTACTCCGAAACCCAACACAATTATTAATGTAAGAAGTGCTAACAATTACAATGGAAAGAAAGGGGAAAATTAAAAGGAAATAAAAGAGAATTGTTTTTATTTATTAATTTATGCTAAAATATTACATGTAACAATTATGCCAAACAATTACATGAAGAAATGAAATGAAAATTAAAGTGGAATTTGGAATTTTGGGATGTAACCTTGGCCAAACTTCAATAGTGAAGTGGCCTTTTGGTTTGTATCCCTTTTATGGAGATTGCATACACATTAAAGATGAAGAGTGTAATAAAAAGATTTTAACAATGAGAGAAAATAAAGATGAGATTAAAAGTTTATAAGAGAATGAACATTGTACCTTGTGCTTGAATGGGGAAGAACCAAATTGTCTATAGTGACCACTCTTTTAAAATGGATTTTATGTGTTTTAAAGTGTTTTTGATTCAAGAATTCTTCCTCTCTTTGTTAAGAGAGTGAAAAGGAAAAGTCCCTTTTTGTTAAGAGAGTGAAAAGAAAAGTCCTCCTCCAATGATGGATTGGAGGGGTTTTTATATGTGTTAGGTAAGGTCTTTGTGGTCACAAAGATGGCCCTTCCCCGGATCAAGCCAAGGCATAATGGCCTTGGGGGTTACAAATCAGAAAAGGAGGGAAATTTGGCAAAATCTGGGATTCTGGAGGTGGGAAGCGCGCACCTCCCGCCCCCCTTATGGGAGGCGCGAGCATCCCATAAAGGAGGGCGGAGGCGCGCTCCTCCCATCTTCAGGAAATCCAAATTTCAGCCCAAAAGTTAACCCCGTTATGCAGTTAAGTCCCAAAACTAACGAGATCAGTCAGAAACTTAACGAACACCACAAAAGTCAACGAAAAACAAGTGAAACAAAGTCTCAAGGTTGACTTTGTCACTTAGTCAAATCCAAGACAACATAAAGTAACGAAAGTTAACAAAAAGTAACAAAACTTAACAGAAAAGAGGAAGACTAAGAGTGTGTATGCAATCGGGACATGAGAGGTCCAAGGCGGGGTGTCTACAGTACCCACTCCGTGACACGCTCCTGACTGTGTTGATGGGGAGCCTTATCCGTAAGCATTTCATCAACCTCATGCATACATACTAGCTAATAAGACACTCCTCGAGACCGGTCGGTTCGATTCTTAGGGTTGTTTTAATCTTTGCCCAAGATAACGCATCTTTATAATCTATAATCATCCCTTGTGAATATGACGAATGTCCCTTCGGTAAAATGTTGAACAAAGGATTTTAAAAGAATGGAGAACCTCTCTACGGAAATCCGAGCTTGTGTTTTCCTACTTCCACTATTCTGTGCGGGATTGTGGATGCCATTTTAGCTTAGTTTCGACCGCACCATTCAACATGTCCCTTTCAGTTGTCCCTTAAAATTCACAAGGTTTGATTGCATTAATGCGTTGTTTAACAAAGTGCAAAACAACTACGGAATCACTTAGGTTTGGTTAATTGAATGGTGGATTCCGATGAGAATATGGGACCTTTGCCCAAATTGTCCGTTTGGGAGAGTGCAATACAGGTGAAAAACAATGGGCTCATATTCTAGGGTGACAGAATCCACTGTTCCAGGACGAACTATAGTAGTAACCTCTCAAAATGGATTAAATTCCATCCGACAAATATAATAAAATCTGTAAATCTGTCTGTTAGGCTGGATGCCTCGTACGAGACATCCATTGTCTCGTACGAGACATCCTCCTCCTTTTTCTGTGAATCTGCCGTGTAGGTCAACCCCTATTTCATAAAAGCCGACTTGTTGGGACCCCAGCCTGGATTTGACACAGTTTCTGCACTCTAGGTCCATCCGATCAGCAAAGTAGCTTCACACTCCTGACACAATGCCCGCTCACATGGAAATGTCTCTCAAAAAAGTCTCACAAAGTCTGCGCTTCAAGATGGAAGCCACCGGAGGTTGGAAGGAAGGCCTACCCAACGGAGAGGCCCCAGAGATCAATATCATGCAAGAATTTCGCTTCAGAAGGCTCGACCATGCCTCTTATTATTCTCATGAACAAGTCAAAGAGCGTAACGAACAAAGCGAAAAAGATTAGGCTGAGATCGAGAAGATGATCGACGACAGTAAGCTTGAGATATTACAATGAAATGAACAAATAGTACAATGCCGCTGTCAAGAGAGCCTAAGATTTGGAGGACAACCAAGAAAAGGTCATCAATGATGAGGTAGGTAACTGCATCAGCCTGCTTTATCAAGACCTAAAGAACCAAATGGAGGAGGAACATAATCATCACCTCAATGTCATGAGGGACCATTACGAAAGCATCATGCAATGCCTCCAACCTAAGCCACCGAGAGTCTACACAGACTTAAGTCAAATCCGACTTGGGAGAGTATTCTGTGAGCTTGAGAGAGAAGGCAAGCTAGCACCTATGAAGGGGTACAAACCCAAATATAAGGGGGCTGGAAGGGCCTTGCACCTGTATTGCTACTACCATCAGTGCCGCGGCCACCACACCGACAAATGCAACAACCTAAGGGATAAGATCCAAGATCTTATCGACCAAGGCACTCTACAGATAATAGGCAATTGAGTCAGCCACGTATTGAAGAATGAGGGGTCCAAACCTCAAGTTCCTCTTCCACTACATTAGTTAGTAGTTTAATAATAGACAAGTTTTTACTTCATTTTCATAGATTAGACGTTTCTCTCCTTTCCTCTTAAACTAGTTGTTTTTTTTTTCACTCTTTAAGGGACCCTACTCACCCAAGAATCATTGTGGGTGAGAGCACGCCCTCCTATCAATTTCAATTTCTAGTAATTGTTAGTTTCTTTTAAATTTATCACTTTTCTGTACTTTTCCAAAAGCAAAGTAATGTAGAGATGGTAGAGGTGCACAATGAAAACGACTATTCTAAGGCAATTCCATTCTCCGGAACACGCCCAGTACTTAACATGATGCTAAAAGAAGGGGTACTTGGCCCCCACCACCTGTCGTTCTAGGTCTAGGGTATGTGTCACCACCCAAGGGCATCCCTAAATAAGAAAGGGATTGGACTTCATACATAGTACCACTAGCACCGCCCTATCGAAGGACGCTAAACGGGTACTTTGTACACGAGGGGGAAAACTTGCCATACTTCATGTTCCCTGAACCATGGATCGACCATAGGGGGGAAGCGCCAACCGGGCTTTGAAATCTTCAGTGACTGTGATCCATACTCGCTTGAAACAGAACCGATGCGTTTCTCGTGGCTACCTCGAGAATTAGGGGGTACCAAAGCCGAAACATTCAGTGAGAGGGACTTTGTGTTGGGAGAAGACCTACTGCGCCAATTTCTCAACCTTTGCAAGCTAGAGGACACTCATATTAATGCAATAGACAAGGGGGACGCTCTGAACCAAGACTACACCAAGATCATCAAGAAGAGCGACGAGCCTATCCAGAATTGGTATACAACTAGGGGACCCATAGCAAGTGAAGACTTCCTGATCAAATAATTAGGATGTACTCCCCATCCCCATAGAGAAAGGAAATTTGTAACTCTTACCTTAGAGTCCGATACCGCTACCGATGAGCTCACCCAAGAGGACTTGGATGCCATCGCGGAACGTGTATTCCCCTACTTTCTTAATGAAAAATTAGATCTTTCTGAGTATCCCGAGATTACTAGCGTCCTAAATGATGAATTAACTAATAACTCTAACAAATTAGATAATAATGAGTCATATGACGAGATAGATCAAGAAAACGAACAAATCTTTAAAGAAATTAATAAGCAAGTAGGTCTTCGTGACGGAAATGGTCCTATTGATGCCGAAGAAATGCAAAGAGTTAATCTGGGGACGGACGATGATCCGAAAGAGACCAAGATTGGCAGTTTCATCAAGGGGGAAGACCAACAAGCCCTCATAGAGCTTCTCCGAGAATTCGTAGATGTGTTCGCTTGGTCCTATAAAGATATGCCAGGGCTAGCCAATTCGATTGTTGAGCACAAGATACCGCTGCTTCCTGATTCAAGGCCAGTCAAGCAGAAACTCCGCAGAATTAAGCCAGAGTGGTCGGTACAAGTCAAACAAGAGATAGAGAAACTCCTGAGTGTTGGGTTCATCAAAGTAATAGAGTATCCAACCTGGTTGGCCAATACTGTACAGATTTCCAAGGCAATTGGAAAAGTCCGTGTCTGTGTTGATTTCCGTGATCTCAACAGAGCATCTCCGAAAGATGATTTTCCTCTTCCCAACATAGACATGCTCGTTGACAATACCGCGAAGTACGAAGTCTGTTCATTCGTAGACGGATTTGCTGGTTACAACCAGATCCTCATGGCCGAGGAGGACCAACACAAAACAGCGTTCACCACACCTTGGGGGACATTCTGTTATACGGTCATGCCATTTGGACTCAAAAATGCCGGAGCCACTTATCAGAGAGCTGTAACTGCATTATTCCATGACATGATACATAAAGAGATGGAGGTGTACGTTGATGATATGATCATACACTCCAAAGGCTCCGATGGGCAGCACTTCGTCGATCTCAGAAAGTTCTTTGAGAGGTTGAGACACCACAAGATGAGACTTAATCCGGCCAAGTGCACATTTGGGGTAATGAAAGGAAAGGTCCTTGGGTACATGGTCACTGAGCGTGGTATAGAAGCAGACCTCACTAAGATTAAAACCATCATTGACATGCCTCCACCTAAGACGCAAAGAGAAGTCAAGGGATTCATGGGTCACCTTCAGTACATTAGTCATTTCATTAATCAACTCACGACGATGTGTGAACCCATTTTTAAGCTTCTCAAGAAGAATGCATCCCTAGAATGGACCGAAGAATGCCGAGAAGCCTTTGAAAAGGTCAAGGAGTACTTAGTGAATCCGCCAGTGTTGCTTCCACCACATAAAGAGAAGCCGTTGACTTTGTACCTCACAGTCAATGATACTGCATTAGGGGCTATGCTAGCACAAGAGCAACCCGATTCGAAGAAAGAGAACGCCGTGTACTTTGTCATCCGTCGCTTCCAAGGGGCTGAATTGAATTACTCTGCATTAGAAAAGTCGTGTTCTGCACTGGTATGGGTGGCTGAGAGACTAAATCCGTACATGGAGGCGTTTCCTGTACAACTGATTGCCCGAATGGAACCAATGAAATATATCTTCGAGAAGTCGTATGTCTCCTAGAATAGCCAAGTGGTACTTTATGCTCGCGGGGTACGATATCACTTACATCACACAGAAAACCGTGAGACGAAGAGTCTTCGCAGATCATTTAGCCGAATTTCCATGTGATGAAGCGAAGGGGGAAGACCCGCGATTCCCTGATGAGGACATCATGGCAATAGCAGAAAATAAGTGGCAATTATTTTTCGATGGCGCTGCCAATAAACGGGGATATGGCATTGGCATGTTACTAGTAGATCCCTTAGATTTCTACACTCCACTTGCAATCCGCCTTGACCTCGAGGCCACTAACAATATAGCCGAGTACGAAGCTTGCATAGCGGGGCTTGAAGCAGCCTTAGAAAGAAATGTGACTGAACTAGAAGTGCACGGAGATTCATAACTTATAATCTATCAGTCACTCAAGAAGTGGAAGGTACAAGATCCTACACTCCAAAAATATAACGACCATCCCCAAGACTTGGTCAAACAGTTCAAAGAGGTCACTTTCTACTACCATCCTAGAGATAAGAACCGCTTAGCAGACTCGCTAGCCATGCTAGCATCACTTGTGGAGATCCCCGAATGGACTGAGGTTAAGACCTTCAAAGTCACGAGGCGAACAACTCCCGCTTATTACTCAATCATAGACCTGCACGACTGCAAAGAGGAGTGTGGCTCTGTCTCCGTAAGTACCTTGGACGATAAACCTTGGTATTATGATGTATGGCATTTCCTCCTAGGCGGAACATTCCCATCAGACCCATCACCTAAAGCGAAGATGTCCCTCAAACGGTTTGCCGCCCAATTCATTATTATAGGTGATCGCCTCTACAAGAAACACCACGAGCAGTGTCTACTTTTTGCCGACGAGCAAGAAATCATGGACCAGTCCATCAAGGAGTCTATGGAACCCACATGAATGGAAATATGCTAGCAAAGAAGGTCATCCGAATAGGGTACTATTGGGCTACAATGGAAGCCGGCCGCACCAAAATGGTTAAGAAATACCATAAGTGCCAGATACATGCCAACTTGCAACACACACCAACGTCCGTGTTATACCCCATGACATCCCCTTGGCCATTTTCTACATGGGGAATAGATGTCATTGGCAAAGTCTCACCAACAGGTCATAATGGGAACTCATTTGTGTTAGTCACCATTGATTACTTCACTAAATGGATCGAGGTTCAATCCTATAAAGTCTTGAATGCCAGAAAGGTGGCTGAGTTCATTAAGACCAACATCATATGCCGATATGGGGTACCTCATGAGATGATATCTGACAATGGCTCACACTTTCAGAGACAATGCGACCAACTACTTGCAGAGTACAAGATAGAGAGGCATCAGCCATTACCATACCGACCACAAACCAATGGAGCAGTCGAAGCTGCTAACAAGACCATTGAGACCATCATTAGGAAAATGGCTAAGACTGGCAGAGACTGGCTCGACAAGCTACCTTTTGCACTCTGGGGCTACCGTACTTCAATCCGTACCGCCACCGGTGAGACTCCCTACGCCCTAGCCTCTGGGATGGAAGCAGTGCTACCAATCGAATTAGAAGTACCACCACTAAGGGTTCTCCTAGAAAACCAAGTGAATGAAGTCGCATGGTTAGACAGCCGTTATGAACAACTAGCCCTGCTAGATGAACGACGACTTCGAGCCGCCGAGCATATCCAAGCATATCAACGGAGAATGGCCCGAGAATTCCATAAGAAAGTCAATACCAGACACATCAAAGAAGGGGACCTTGTCCTACGTGAACATCATCCTAGATCATTCAATCCTATGGGAAAGTGGGGACCAAGATGGATAGGCCCCTACATAGTCAAGAAGGTATTCTCCGGAGGAGCGATACAACTCGCAGACCTAGATGGAATCAACTGCCGAAGCCCGTCAACTTGGACAAGTTGAAGAAGTACTATTCATGAGTCCATCCCCTATTTCAAAGGAAAAGAGGAAAGCTCTCTAGGTTGAAAACCCGCAAGGGCGGCCTAGGCAAAAATTAGAGCAGAAAGCACGAGAAAAGGAGCCCGCTAGATTGAAAATCTGAAAGGGCGGTCTAGGCAAAAATCAAGGTGTGCATAAAAAAAATAATAGGGGACAGTCTCGTACGAGACACCTATGTCTCATGCGAGACATGTCAGTCAGCAGACATATTTTTCTCTTTCTTAAACAAGAACTACGATGACCTGAGCTCTTTATTTAATTGATGTAAAAGGAGAACGTAGGCAGCCTTTTGGTCTGGTCTATTCAATAAATAAAATCAATATCTTGTCTTCTTATTAATTGAATGCATTTCAAGAAAGCAGTAAGAAAATTTCTAACATGAATACCAACTTGCAAAAGAAAATAAATAAAATACTAAAAGTCTAAACATTGGTCTATCTCATCTATGGCAATCTCTCGATACTCCTAAGGATCTATTTCTTCCTTGACTTAGTAGGGGCTTGACCGCGATCCGCCTTGTCATTCCTCTTCCTCTTGTGCAAAGGTATCTCGAAACCGGGAGGAACATCAAGTCGACTAAACACCGAGGGAGTCAGTCTCGCAAACACATGAGGCCTATCCAGAGCTTGGAATTTGTCAGGAAGTCCGTTTGCTCTCTTCTCGTAAAAGTCACAATCCAGAAAGTCTTGAGTGGCATCTGCTCTGACATTAGAAGGATCCCCCTTAGCTTCCTACTTCCTCAAATTCAAGCTAGGCTCGAATTGGTCCCCCAACAGAGAGCAGCAGATCTCAACAATACCCTCGACAGACGGAGTTCTGAGAGAAACCAATCCAAGTATTTATCCGACAAATAGATGCTTCCTCCATCATGAAGAATATTGGTCCAACGATCCATAGTGGTGTCTTGCCCCCAAGCGCGAGTCAAGCTCGTAGAGAACTCTGATACCATGAAAGAGATGTCCCGAGATCGTCCCCCTAACACAAAGGTGTCCTGCTGCTGACCGAATTGTCGCATTACCCTCCGAGCAAAATAGAAAGAGGAGTCCCTCAAACCCAGAAGGACGACCCTGTCGTATCCAAGGGTATTAGCTACAAACCTCCTAACCTTCCAAAAGGATAGGCACCAAGCCATATCATTGATCTCCGCCTTAGAAAAAAGATGAGCCCACTCCTCAATGCTGAGACCCTTCACTAACAGTCTCCGCCAATGGAAAGTATAAGGGGAATACTCGAACGGAGAGTCCAACAATTTGAAATGTTCTCTGAGCCAAATAGTCAACACTAATGGACTTCCCCGAGTCATAGATCCGGTTTGGTGTAATTCATCAAGACCATGAAGAGTCTCCCCTAAGATAAGAGGAATTTATGTTGAAGGCCCGTCCTCTAGCTTGCAGAACGATGTCCACGAGCTCCGTGTCCGCCATGCCACACTTGCTCATGAAAAGTACGCTTCAAAATAAGCACAACGCCAAGAGGCAGCACTGGGAATCCACACCATGACCACGAGTCACCCGACCTTTAAATCTCCTAGGCAAAGCGTGGAGATCGACATAGCGGTTATGAATGTAACTCTGCGCCATAGGAAGCCTATACTCAGTAGATCCCTGAGAGACTCCGTCGGTACCTTGTCACAATTAGGAACCGCAATCACCCCGGTCAACGGCATATCCAAGATAGCCGCCATCTCCTCTACAGTAGGGACCATCTCATTAAGTGAAAAGTTGAAGAGGTGAGCCGATGGATCCCAGAAGCGTGCAACTCCCTTTAGAAGGTCCAATTCTGATTTTAGATTCTTCAAGGTGAAAAGAATCTTGAAACCGAACATCTCCACAAATCTCTCTTGGCGAGGTTTATTGAATGAGCGAAAGAACGTTGCTAAATCACCCTTGTAGCGTTCTACTAACTCTAAGTCCAAGGAGAACTCATCAACAATTATTGATGAAGGGACGGACTTACTTAGGGCCATTGGGAGCAAAAGGTTGAGAATTTTACTCCAAAAGAAAGGTTCCCAGAACTGATTCAAGGCTGTATGGCATTCTAGGACAGACTAGAGGTGTTTATATACAAGTTTGGACACCAAATCCTCGAGGAATAAGGAGAAATAGCCGCAGATTCAGAGGATGACTCGTACGAGACATCAATGTCTCGTACGAGGCATCTCCCTGTTCAGAACAACAACAACTCTGCACAAATCCCAGGTTGCCCGACAAGTCAAAACATGTCTCAATCACACCAGAAACTCACCCGAAACAGTTCATACATCACATATAAATGGCCCAATGCGAATCCATCTCATAAAATTACCCTTCGGTTGACCAACCGGATATGAGTCAATACATTTACACAGTCAGAAATAAAACTAAAATTAACTAATGTATTGTGTGTTAGAGTTAAGAAATAACTGTCGCATAGGTACAAGCCAAAGAAAGAAAAGTTATCTTCGCCTACGCCAAGGCAATAAGTACATCGTCAACAAAAAGAGGGAATGGTGGATCCTATCTACTCGGCATCAAAAGGAAGGAGACGTCGCCATTGCCACGTGATCACTCGTCCGTCCAAGGTCTTTTCCCGCAAGAAGCTGACTCTGCTGTCTGACGAGCCAACCTGCCTAAGAGGTCCGCAGTCTCTCTCTTCACCCTCTTGGCATAGGCCATGAACTGGGCAAGCCGTCCGGCGACCTCTCTATACTCAGCAATGGCACCTGTTGAGAAGAAACAAATAGAGATGTCAAAGTATTTAGAAAAATAATGAACTGAGATACGAAATGATAGAGGGATGGAAATGACGGAAGAAGGGTCATAAATCATACCATGGTCACGTCAGCTGGAGGTACGAGTCCCTCAGGCATGTCGTACTGTGCGGGAAGGTCCTCAGTACTCTCTACCCCCTCAGCCATGCTGTAGGTAAAGAAGCTGGTCCAAGTTGTAGACGGAAAGGGCGTGGACAACTCCCTGGGCCTGAGCCTGATCACCCTCCAGAATCAACCGGGGCATGAGACGAGCGAGAAAGTCATGATAATCAGCCTCCCAGGGCATATGGTCAAAGACATCCTGACCAATAATGAGGTCCCCTCTCTCCTTCTCCGCGATGGCATAAGAGTTAAGCATATGAGCCGGCGGGTCCAGAGGAACAACGACATCGAGTCTGCCACCACCCTGCTGGCGAGAGACTCTCTCTCCTAAGTAGAAGCATCCTCCACCAAGGCCAATCATCAACAACCTCATACCATCAAACCCGTAGGCATGATCAATGCCCAGACTCCACCAAGGAAAGAAGGCGACAGCGGACTCAGGGACGGCCTCCCATCTATCAAAATACAGCCGCATACGCTCCACCGTCATGTCAGCCCCCTCTGCCTGCTCATCACGGGTATCCCTGTTGCCCCGCCTCCATCTCAGAGTATCTGGGAACATAACAGTGTTGTCTCAAAGATTGAAAGAGAAGAGACCAAACATGGCGTATCCCCAGGCCTGCAAAATGGTAGAAACATAAAAGATGTCAATATACGAATAGCTCAGATGAAAAAAAATGCTATCAAAATGAACTGGGGCTAAAACAAAGGAGGGATACAGAAGAAGATGAGTATTGTACCTCCCAGGCATGACTGTAGCCGCCTAAGCCAGCGTTCGCCCGATCCCGCGAACTCTCATCCATGGCCACATAACAGTGGGCCAAGCCAGCAGAACCCCAGCTAGCATCAGTAACATGCTGCATATCTCTCAACACACTCAGAAGAGTGAACAAAGCAGTCGACGCATGATTAGCAAATAGCGTCTCAGAAAAGGCCCACCACAGAAAGCCGCAGACGGCTGCAATACGAGTAGCAGTAAGATGCATCTGGCCGGCATTAACAGCAATATAGGCATCGACCTTGTCCCTCAAGGCCTTCAGAGGGACACCCTTACCTTGGGTACGAACAGAGAAGCCCAGAAAGTGCCTCATATCATCCCCACTGGGAGAGAAATCCGTATCAACCTCAAGTGGCTCACCGACGACGGCAAGCCCAGTAATGGCATGAAAGTTAGTAGGAGTCATGGTGACCTCCCCCCCACCGTATGTGCATGGTGTGAGTACTATCCCACCAATGCTCCCTAATAGCCTGGAGCAAGTGAACGTTCCTCCTCTCACCGACTAAGCCGTCAAAGAAGGGTTTCAACCTAAGATTCTCGATCTCTTACTTTATCTCGCCATTTAGAGTTGCCCACCTCTCGGCAACCGCTCGCACGCTGCCTCTACAGTTATCAATCACCCTGAATGACTGCAAACAACAAAGGCAAAAGAGACAGATGTCAGAAAGTCGGTAAAACCCTCATTTAAGCATTTTACCCGAAAAGTCACAGAATTGTCTATAACGACAGTCAAAATCATATACTACTATACTACAATGATTTTCAACATCAACAAGGGTGAAATTCCATCGAAAGATCGGCCATGCATGATAAACCCTAGCAACGATAATTCTAGGCAAAAGTCGATCAAAGTCGAACTGCGAAGACACCAAATTGAGACATGCAACAACGAAATTGACATGGAAGCTCAATCAAAGGAAGAGATCCTTACCCTCCTAGTCCGAACGGCGTGAGAAACGTGGTCCTCCGGGAACGGGCACAACTCATCCGTCGCCCACACTTTACCCTTCATATGCCTACCAAAGAGGTACTCTTTGTGGGATCAATGCACACCGGCCATTTGAAAGGGTTAGGAATCACTAAACCTTGGGGAAAATGGAGATTTTTGAGTGAGAAAATCGCCTAGGGTCAAAAGCTCTCGAGAATGAAATAGGAAAAGTGATTTGAAAATCACTTTCAGCACCTAATATGCCTCTGTTCTGCGCAAAAACAGAGAAGTCTCATACGATACATCGTTCCCTCGTACGAGGTATCCCCAGAAAAATCTCAGAAAACCATATTTTCTTGGGAAATTCCAGAAAAGCCCTGCTTTTAACAGAAAGGTTAGAAAAAGCCCTGCTTTTGGCTGAAAGGTCAAATCTGAACCCGGTTCAAGATGGAACATTGAGTCATCAACAAATGGATATTTTTAGAATTGGAACAAGCAATGTTGTTTCTCAGTATGAATTTATTGTCACCGCGCATCCAAGATCATGGGTGAGCAACGAAATCTGCATCAGCAAACTTTAAATCCCATGACTGCCATCAAGACGTAAGTTAATGGCACAGGATTTACAACCGGGTATCCCACGACCGTTATCAAGACATAAGTTAATAACACAGGATCCCACCATTCAGAGTCCCATAATTGTCATCGAGACGTATGTTAATGGCATAGGATTCACATTTTCAACGGAAAGGCAGTCTCGTTGAAAGGAGAAGCAAGGTCCGAGTAATTGGCGTCTCCAAATCCGGGTATCCCATGACTGTTATCAAGATGTAAGTTAATAACACAGGATCCCACCAATTAGAATCCCATAATTGCCATCGAGACGTATGTTAATGGCATATGATTCACTTTTCCGGCGAATAAGGCATCCTCGTTGGAAGGAGAAGAAAGGATCCAAGTAATTGGCGCCTCCAAACCCAGAGTCCGATAATTGTTATCAAGACGTATGTTAATAACATAGGATTCACATTTTCCGGCGAATAAGGCAACCTCGTTGGAAGGAGAAGCAAGGTCCGGGTAACTGCGTCTCCAAAATCGAAGACGGTTCGTCATAAAAAACAGGGCATGTTCAGAATTGGAGTCAAAGAGATTGATTCCTCAGTATGGATTGCAACTGGAGATGGTTCGTCATCAACAAAAAGGAGTATATTCAGAATTAGGTCAAGGCCATTGATTCCTCAGTATGGGTTACTCTCTAAACTCTAAACTTTACTTACCGCAAGTATTGTTTTAAAAAATGATTTTCAAAATACCTTAAACCTCAGTTTTTGCGTGTTTTCAGAGTCGAACTACGTTTGGTCTGATTTCCTTTCGAGGAATACGTAGGCAGCTTTTTAGCACGACCATACCCCCAGTTCAAAATGGCGTCTTTTCTATCAACGACGTTACTTCATCCATAAGTATCGTCACCGAGGAGCTCTGTAGACACCCCATTTTGGACGTTCATTCATGATCACACTAATTCTGTGTCTCGCCTTTGATTTAGGTCAAAACTCGTTAAGTTGGACATGTTTCGTTAAGTTTTTGACTGACTCGGTTAGGCAGGGGCCAAAATGAACATTAAAGCTACTGCAGAGGGAAAATAGTGAATTCCAGCACTGAGATGCCTCGTACGATACATTGATGTCTCGTACGAGACATCCCCCTCGACAGTCGGGTTTTTGGTCAGTTTCCTTGTTGATCTTAACCCCTTTTTTTGGCAAACACTTAAGCAATCCGGGAAAACTAATGGACGATCCTAGAGTCCAAAAATACCTCTGTGAGAATCAAGTCTTGGATTCCCACCACAACTTACCTTCTTGGCCAAAACCCTAGGTCCAAAACCCCTATAAATATGGTTGTTCTTGCCCAAAACGGAATGACTAATGGTTAACTCTAGACTCCTTATTCACCCAAAAACCACTCCAAATCTGATCAAAAGGTTCTCATAATCAGCCTCTCTCTCTCTCACCCACGAAATTCAAACCCTCACCACACCATTCAAGTGAGAAGTTCATTGGAGATTCAAGGCCTTTAGTCAAGGCCATCCATAGGATTCTTGAAGAACGCTTAGGTAAAACTCTTTGTTTTCTATCTTCTCATCTCCCTCTTTGTCTTTGAAGTAGTGTGATTCCATTAAAGGATCAGCTTAAAGCCTCTCCAATTCATGGAGATGGTCTCGAAGCACATGATCCGACATCCCAAATAAATAAGCAATTATTTATTTGTTTGTTTTCCTTTTACATACACTTTGCATGATTTTGAAATGATAACGATGATTTTATTAGCAAGACTAATCCTAGATTGGGTGAATTGGGTGCTCCTTGACCTTCCCAATTCAACTTAACCCCCGAATCCAGATATCTCGGTCCGTGTTCCGACAACAACATGGTGGCGACTCTCAATTAAAAAGGTAAATCGAAGGACGAAAACCGCCTCGAGAACAACCAATAAAACAACAAAAAACAAGCGCGCAAACAGCTTCTCTTCCCGACAAGTTCAAGATGCCCGACATAAGCAAGTTCAAGGGCAACTCTTGCCCCATGGCACACATTGAGACTTATATATGGGCTATGGTTCCAAAGAAGGTCTCTCCTAAAGTTATGGCACAATACTTCCCTCTTACTCTCGAGAGGGAGGCAAAAGATTAGTATGAAACTCTCCCGCTCACAGTCCGTCTTGATTGGGACGCCGCCATGCTCACCTTCAAAAGTCAGTACCAAGGCAACACCACTCACCGTCCAACCAAGAAAGAGCTCGAGAACACTACTCAAAGGGACAATGAGTCTTTTATTGACTTCACAAGAAGGTGGAATGACAAGCTCGCCGAAATTGTCGAGAGGCCAAATACCAAGGACCAAATGGACATCTTCCTCAAGTGTCTAAAGATTGATCTCCGCACCACTTAAGTGGGGCTTGCTATACGGATTTCTCTCAAATGTATGAGCCGGGGATCTAAATGGATGAGTTGCTCAAGGAGATCAAGAAAAGTGCTTCTAGCTTCCGTTACAAGGCCGCCTCTAACTCTACAAAAGAGGCTTCGTTCAATGCCGTCACTACCGACAAAGGGAATTACAAAAGGGTTCCTCCACCTCAAGGCAAGAAATCTCAAAATGACCATGTCTACACTCCTCTCCAAGGCATGACTCAAACCGAGGCCTTCGAAGTTCTCAAAGCAAAAGGCCAAGTCACACCTATACAAGGGTATCAACCCAATTCGATCAATGCCAATCATGCTCATCACAAATATTGTGGCTACCACCAACATAGTGGCCACACCACCGAGGAATGCTTTGTCCTCCGCAACATCATCTAAGATCTCATAGACAAGAAAGAGTTCATAGTGCCTAGTGGTGACGATGTCAATGTAATAGAGCTAGGAGAATTTGAGGAGACCACTCATTCAATCCCAATTGTGAATGAGGGCTCCAATGTGATGAATAAATTTGACAATTCTTGTTACGTTGTGACTTACGATGAGGTCATGAGGGAAGTACTAGAGAATACGAAAAAGAGGCAAGATGTGCTAACTCGATCCGGACGAGTCATAGCAAGCAACCCTACTACTTCTGGACCAACCACCTCTTCTCAAAGATCGTAAGCTCGCGACACTCCTGAAGACCCTTTATTGGTTCAACTCAAGAAAACTCAAGCCAACACCTCCATTTGGGACCTCATTGCATCCTCAAAGAAGCACCGAGATCTTGTCATCAGTAATCTTGATGACACATCAATCTCTCCTGATACTACTCCCGAGGACCTTACTGCAATGATAGGCCACACTCATTTTGGCAATGTCATCACCTCTGCCGACATGGACCTTCCACCATTTGGTTCCGACCACAATGAGGCCATTTATCTCAAGGTGAGAGCAAGGGGGAGACCTATCTCGAGAGTCCTGGTTGACGGTGGTTCCGCACTCATATTAATGCCCAGTCGAATCATGGGCATACTGGGGCTTATGAATTCAGATTTGAAGCCTTCTACCCAAGTAATCCGAGGTTACGACAGCACTGCCCGCACAGTCATGGGTATGGTGGAAATAGACATTGAGTTTGGGAGCATGGTTATATCCGTCCCATTTCAAGTGCTCGATGTGCCTTCTTCATTTAACTTACTCTTGGGCCGCCCATAGATACACAGTTCTAATGCCGTCCTCAATGTGTGAAGTTCAGAAATAGGGATGAAATAGTGACCGTTATGGCAGAAAACGTCACTATCCACAGAAAGGGGGAACCCATTAACCAAATTCAGCATGGTTTAGCAGACTCTACTCTCACCGGCGTCTCAATCAACGCCATTAACAAAGAAGGGGAAACAGATCTTGGACCCTCGGCAATCGCAAGGTCCTCCGTATGATGAGGAATATGGACTACTTCCCCGGTTTAGGCCTAGGGAAATACCAACAGGGTAGAATACAACCCGTGGAGGTCCCATTCATCAAGAACAAATTCGGTTTGGGATACGAACCTTCCAGAGATGACTTGAAACACGAGCAAGCCATCAAGAATAAAAAGGCCCGAGCTCGTAGGGAAGGCCGTCATTATGAGATTCCCAATTTGAGGCCTTACCGTAAGACACTGAATGGCTACTTTGTCCGTCAAGGGGAAGAGGTTCCGTACGTAATCTTTCCCGAGCCATGGGTTAACAGCAAGCGATCAGAAAGCCCGGTCTCGAAATCTTTGCAGACTGTGAGATCCAGAATTCTGAAGGGGAACCAACTCCCATGTCACCCCGAGAATGGTGGGGAAAGAAAGTGACCATAGAGTCCGAGACAAAGATTACCGCAGGGGAAGAATTGATAGATTTAACCTCCATGTTCGAGGAATTTTCCATCATGGATGAGTGCCAAGTCAATGGCATCTACGACACCAACACGAGAAAGGAAACTATCCGCGAGATCCAGCCGAGCTCCGAGACAATCAACAACTGGTATTCTATAAAGGGGCCTGTGGTATCCGAGGAATTTTTGGTCAAGAAGATGGGTTGCATTCCGCGCAAGGTCACAAAGGAAGACTTGTTCACATTCACTTTCAAGTCCGAGAGTATTTCCGATACCCTCACCCAAGAGGATATGGAATACATAGCCGAGCGTGTGTTCCCTTTCTTTGTTAATGAAAAATTTGATCTTTCCAAGTACCCTGAGATTGCAAACATCATTTTTTTTTTTGGCGAAAGGAGACGGTACTCCCTAGATTTTATTAATAGGAAAAAAACATACAAACGAGGTGGGGGGCATTACGGCCTTAACCACCTGAAAATGAAATGCTAGGGGGGAGGCCTTACACAAATTGTAAGAGCCTCTACAATCAAGGGGGAAACTACCAAATATCAGAATCAAAAAGTATAAAAATCTAGACATAGAAAAAGACTATATTCTAATATATGGAATGGCAGCTCTATCCAGCTTATAAGCACCTTTGCAAGAGTAAGGGAGATCACCAATGGAATAAAATTCAGAGCTAGAACGGGTGAGCGCAGCCTCATTAGCCAATCTGTCTGCAACCTGATTTCCTTCGCGAAGTATATGAGTAATACGAACTCCAATCTGAGAAATAAGCCTCTTAATATGTAGAAATTCATACCAAATGCTCCAAGGGATATGATACTCACGGATCAGCACATTCAAAAGAACTTCAGAATCAATTTCTAACCAAAGAGATGAAATTCCAAAGCGAAAAGCAAAGGACAATCCATCAAGGACAGCCTTAGCTTCTGCAACCATATTCGAACCCTTACCATAAAACTTAGAATAAGCAAACACCATATGCCCATGATTATCATGAAAAATACCTCCTCCTGAAATAATGCCCGGATTCCCTTTTGCTGCCCCATCCGTATTCAGCTTGATGAGCTCAATAGAAGGGGATTTCCACAAAACAAACCTCAACTTCGGGGGAAGATGACCCGCTATAGGAATATTAAAGCACTGAAACAATTGAGGACCCATCTTAGGACACGGAAAATGCAGATTATATGCTTTAACAAGGGTAGAAATCTGCTCAAAAACTACAAAAATAACCGCCCGAGAAGACATCCGAACATTGTCAAACTTAGCTTTATTGCGGTGCTTCCACAGTTCCCAAAAAATGAAGCCGGGGAGAACACGGCAAAGCCAAGAAATACCCTCATTCTTCTCTACAGCTGTGTTGTACCACCAACTAGCAAGAATAGACTTTACATTATGAAACGAGACAAAAATGCCCAGCAATTGCGCAAAAAAACCCCAAGATTCAGCCGCCACTTGACCATGAACAAATAAATGATTTAAGTCTTCAATAGCATGTGAATTGCAGCAAACACAAGCCAAAACAAGAGAAATACCACGAGATTGAACGGCCATGTCAGTTGGGAGCCCATTAACATTCACCAAAGAAAAATAGAGACTTTGATAGGGACATGCTTGTGCAAGCAAAGATCAAAAAATAAACTTCTAGCATGCTTTTCTCTACAAACTTGCCAAGCAGAGGAGAGCGAGAACTGACCTTTTAAGGAGGGGAGCCAATACAGGCGATCCGGGACATCCGAAATGTGAATATTCTGCCTTTGGATTATATCAAGAATGTGCTGGCCATAAGTCTCTTGAATTTGGTTAAAACGAGGCTGCCCATCAAGAAATAGAGTGGAGAATTCAACATGGTTCCCAGGAAGAGAGGGACGAGGCCCCTCCATCCATCTCTCATGTATAGAAATCGACCCTCTACCAATTCTCCAAGCAATTTGATTTTCCACCATATCTTTATCTTGAAGCATACGACTCCAAATATGAGAGGCAAAGGAAGGCTTATCAGCATCCATAGGGTGAGAACCAAAGCAATATTTATCACTTAAAAAATCAGACCACAATGACGGAGAGCTTCTGAAGCGCCACCAAAGCTTCATTGCAAAAGCCATAGAAATATCTTCAAACCGACGAAGACCTAACCCTCCTTCAGAAGTAGGTCGAAACATAGACGTCCTCCTCACCCAGTGACATTTATTACTACCCTCTTCATTTCTCCAAAAGAAATTAGCAATAATTATATACATGGCTTGAAAGACACCTTTAGGGGGGGTCAATCAAAGAAATAAAATAGAGAGGAATGGCTTGTAAAAAAAGATTTAATTAGAGTAAGTTTGGCTCCAAAGGAAAGGAGTTTACCTTGCCAAGTAGTTAACCGAGCAGCCATCTTTTGAACAACCGAGTCAAATAAAGCAATCTTTTTCCTCCCTACATAGAGAGGACAGCCAAGATAAGTGATAGGAAGAGGCTTCTTTTCAAAAGAGGTGGCTGCCATAATAATAGAGTCCCTCATTTCATCCTCAGCACCAGTAATAAAACAAGACTTTCTTATATTGACAAGCTGCCCCGAAAAAGATTGATACCAATTTAGACATCTCATATGGGCATCCAACGAATCTTTCGATCCATTACAAAAAATGATAATGTCATCAGCATAGGAAAGATGAGAGATCATAGGAGTGTGAATGTGAGCACGGTATCTATAGTGAGGATAATCAGAATGAAGACGGTTAAGACCCCTACTCAAAACCTTGGCTGCTGTAATGAAGAGGGTAGGCGAGATTGGGTCCCCTTGACGAAGACCACGAGAAGAATGAAAAAAACCAGAACTTTCCCCTTTAACAATCACAGAAAACCAACAAGAAGAGATGCAGCGAAAGATCAAATCATTCCATACTTCAGAAAAACCAAACCTTCTCATCACTTTAATCAAAGCAAACCATGAAATCCGGTCATAAGCTTTAGCCATGTCTAGTTTGAGACTAACATTAGAGCCTCTCACTTTTTCCCGTAACGAATGCATAAGCTCTTGGGCCAATAAGACGTTCTCATGGATTAACCGCCCTTTTACAAAGCCACTTTGATGTGGAGAAATAATTCTAGAAAGAAAAGGGGCCAGCCGAGAGGTGAGAAGCTTTGTAACAACTTTATTGGAGAAGTTACATAAACTAATAGGTCTCATCTCTGAGAAAGTAGTAGGAGCACTTACTTTAGGAATTAGAACAATAAGAGTCGAAGTCCAGCTCCTTGGAAGAGGAAAACCTGAGAAAAATTCCATAATAGCTCTATAAAAGTAATTCTTGATAATATCCCAACACCCTTTGTAAAAACCTCCATTAAAACCATCCAGGCCCGCAGCGCTATTGCTATTCATAGACCAAATAACCTCTTTCAAGTCAGCTATAGATGGGGCTGCCGTGAGGATAGCATTGTCTTCATCATTAATCAATCTCGGAATCACATCCAAAATTTCATCATTAGGATTATCAAGAGGGGAATTAAGTTGGTCCGAGAAGAAAGAGACAGCCTCAGCTTGGATATCCTCTTTGTCATGAAGCCAATTCCCATTACGATCTCGAATTCTATGAATCTGGTATTATGAAAGAATTTGGTATTATGATCACCCTCCTTTAACCACTTGATATTAGCCTTTTGACACCACAACTCTTCTTCAACTTTGAGAGACTTAAGAAGATTAGCTTGTGCTAAATTGAGGGAAGCTCTATTAACATCAGTACTATCATTTTGGAAAACCAGCTCTTTGTGACACACTTCATCTTCAGCTATTCGAACATTTTGATCCACCCTACCAAAAACCTCTTTATTCCATTGAGAAATACATTTTCGGAGACGAGCAAGCTTCTTAGCAAACCGAACCATCGGTCTACCATCCATATATTCATTCCAAGAGTTTTCCACAAGAGAATAAAAAGAGTGGTGCTTAAGCCATATATTAAGAAAACGAAAAGAACCTCTAGTTGCTTCAACCCTGACTTGAACTTGGACCAAAAGAGGGGAATGATCTGAACATGTTCGATTCAGATGAGTTACTGAAGTAACATGAAATTTATCCATCCAAATAGAGTTAGATAGAGCTCTGTCCAAACGTTGGAAAATCTTAGGCGTGCCTTTAGGTTTGTCAACCCAAGTAAACATATTACCTAAGTAGCCAGCATCCATTAAACCAGAAAATTGCATCATGTCCAAAAACTCAGTCACAGCTTTTCTTTTAATAGGTTTACCACTACCTTTTCAGATTGTTCCAGCAGACAATTGAAATCTCCAATAACCATCCAAGGAGTTGTACATGAACTGAAATTCATAAGAGTATCCCATAATTCTCTACGATCAAAACGATCACAACTAGCATATACCACAGATAAATGAATAGGAGATTCCCAAAGTCTATGAGAAATCTGAAGAGTAAGAGATTGACATGAATCATGAACCACCTGGCAATCAAAACCATGTTTCCAGAAAAACCAGACTTTACCATTACAATTAGCTGCACTACCAACACATCCCATCTTCCTTTGAATGGAAATACGCTGAAACTGACCAACTTTAGGCTCAGACATAGCAAAAAAGGTAGCGCCATGCAGACGGAATAACCTTTTTGCTCGCCTAAGAGATGAACCATTACCAATCCCTCGCACATTCCAAAAAATCATAGCTACCATTATAAACTTTAGAAAGATAAATAAAAGACGTACCAAGAAAACTTAAGATGTAGGAGATAGGGATCTTCCACAATTTCTCTTAGAAGTCACTTTAGTAAAGCCAACTGCATCAACCTCTTTATTAGAATTATTTGCAAACGGCGTAGAGCCAGCCCTATCAGTAACAAAAACGTTAGAAGGAGGACCCGGGGAGATAGGCATAACCCCTCAATCTGATCATTTGTTTTCTCCTCGGACTCATGGGAAGGAACCAAAGGATTGGTGTCATCCACAATATAAGATTGTTGCTGCGCTTTGTGTAGCTCCACACGTTTAACAATATCAGATAAAACAGGCTCCACATCACCTTCTGATAGGTTAACTGGTTGAGAAGCTGTAGCTCCCGAATCAGCCCCCTTAGATATAGCTTTAGAACAAGCTCTTTTAAAAGCTAAATCAACTGCTGGGGGAAGTTTTTGACCTCTAACAGCAATTTTGGGAACCACACCCAAGGTCTCCAAAGACTTACCACTACCAGAGATAGCAATATCTTCATCCACCTGCCCAATACCATTGACTTTAGCACCACTACTAGAAGATACTTTAGATGGATCGAAAGCCTGACCATCCTCAGCCTTGGATTTATCTTTCTATTGGTACACCTTTGAAGGTTTATCCTGCTGTTTAGATGCATTCAAATGGGGATGAGCATTTTTACAGTGGGCAAAATCATGACCAAACATCCAGCAGTGCTTACAATAGCTTGGAAAATTATCATACTCCACTTTTTGGAAAAAACTTGGACAAGCATCTCCACAATCAACATAAATTTCATGAGGAAGTTTTTTAAGAACATCAACTTGGATAAGGATTTTAGCAATACTTGGCCTAGATAATTCAGAGGTAGCTTTATCCAAACTCAGCGGGGTTCCAATCATAGAGGCCAAAGTGAAAAGGAAGGCTTTATTCATTAAGTGAATGGGTAGAGAGGGCAGCCCTACCCAAACAGGAACTATAGAGGATTCTTGTTCCGGCCTCCATGCTGGAGTCCAAGCAAGGGTACGCATAGGATAACGAGAAACATACCATGTCTCCTTCATAAAAATACGTTGATAATCTTCCTCATTATTCAATTGGATTAGCAAATGACGAGAGTCAAGATGCCCCAACTTATAGCTGCTTTTTAACTGAAACTTAGCAAACGAAATCCTTGTATCCTCCATAGATGGACGACCATGCGAGAATTTGCCAACAAGAGAATACTTAAAAGGTTTAGCAAAAGCATCAATGATATTTTTATTGAGTTTCACCGAAGGAGTCCCCTTATAATTACCTGTTTGAATAGCTGTAGCGGCTGAATTAATAGGATTAGAAATCCCATTATTCGAAGGACTTACTGATTGGGAGAACAAAACTGCAAAAGATTTGGTGGCTGGAACATTTTGATTCTGATTTGGAGTAGGCTGCGAAGAGGGGCTGGATTGGATCCCAACGCCGGAAGGAAGAGACGGAGAAGGATTAGGGTTTTGGAGCGCTTGATTAGGGTTTGCATGGGAGGCTGGAGGCGCCGCATTATGGTTTTGCTGCGGCTCAAAGCCACTAGGGTTTGGAGAAGAATTTGAACTATGCAATACTGACGGATTGTAGTAGGGATTACGAAGGCTGGAATTCAATGAAGGGAAGAAAGAAGCCTGAACAGCCATGGCTGCCGGCCAAAAAGCTCTAGGGAAACCCTAGAGAGAGAGCTCGCCTAGAGAGAGAAAGCTTGATTGCAAACATCATGAATGATGAATTAACTAATAATGAATCTAATGAACTAGTTAATAACGATTCAAATAATGATGAAATAGACCATGAAAACACTACATACTTAAATGAACTTGCTCAACAGGTCCGTAGTCGTGGTGAAAATGGTCCAGGGGCTGACGAAGAATTGCATGTTATTAATCTGGGTACCGACGAAGAGCCGAAAGAAACCAAGATCAGAAGCTTCTTCAAGGGGAAGAGAAAGACAGATTGACTGCACTGCTCAGAGAGTTCGTGGATGTATTTGCATGGTCATACAAAGACATGTCGGGTTTAGACAGAAAGGTTGCGGAGCACAGAATTCCGATCAGAGACGATGCTAAGCCGACAAAGCAGAAACTCAGAAAGATCAATCCAGAATGGTCTCTACAAGTCAAAGAAGAGATATAGAAGCTTCTCAGTGTAGGCTTCATCAAAGTTATTGAGTATCCAACATGGCTAGCCAATGTGGTCACAGTCCGAAAGGCTAATGGCAAGGTTCGTGTTTGTGTGGACTTCCGGGATTTGAACAAAGCTTCTCCAAAGGATGACTTTCCACTTCCCAACATCGACATGCTAGTCGACTCCACTGCCGCCTACGAGGTTCGCTCATTTGTGGATGGTTTTGCTGGGTACAATCAGATTCTCATGGCTGAAGAGGATCAACACAAGACTGCTTTCACAACACCGTGGGCACCTTTTGCTACACAGTTATGCCGTTTGGGGTTAAGGAACGATGGGGCTACTTATCAAAGGGCTGTTACAGACTTGTTCCATGACATGATTCATAAAGAGATCGAGGTCTACGTGGATGACATGATCATCCACTCCAAAGGGACCGACGGTCAACACTTGATCGACCTCCGCAAGTTCTTTGAAAGGCTTCGGCAACACAAAATGAGGCTCAATCCTGCAAAGTGAACTTTTAGGGTTATCCGAGGTAAAGTTCTTGGCTACATGGTCACAGAAAGGGGTTTGAAGCAAATCCCTCAAAAATCAAGGCAATCATTGACATGCGTCCTCCCAAGACACAGAAAGAAATCAAAGGTTTCATGGGCAGACTTCAGTACATCAGTCGCTTTGTGCACCAGCTTACTTCCATGTGCGATCCAATCTTCAAATTACTCAAGAAGAACGTGGCTCTAGAATGGACCGACGCTTGCCAAGAAGCCTTCGACCAAGTGAAGCATTACTTGATATGCCCTCCAGTTTTGGTTCCACCTCACAAGGAGAAACCTCTCTTGCTCTACCTCACAGTGAATGATGAAGCCCTTGGGGCTATGCTAGCACAAGAGCAACGAGACTCCACAAAGGAGAATGCCATTTATTTTGTCAGTCACCAATTTCAAGAAGGCGAAAAGAACTACTCCGTCTTGGAGAAGTCATGTGCAGCACTGGTTTGGGTCACTCAAAAGCTCAAACATTACATGGAAGCCTTTCCAATCAAGCTAGTATCAAAAGTGGACCCGCTCCGCTACATCTTTGAGAAGCCTTTCATGCCAACAAGGATAGCCAAATGGTACTTCATGCTTGCCGGCTATGATATCACTTACGTCACACTCAAATCCATCAGGGGGAAAGTGTTCAGTGATCAGCTTGCTGAATTTCCGTGTGACGAAGCGAAGGGGGAGGACTTACAGTTTCCTGACGAGCACTTAGTTTACACTACAACCGAGGAAAATAAGTGGCAACTCTTTTTCAATGGCGCCGCCAATAAGCATGGTTATGGGATAGGAATGTTTCTTGTCGATCCAAAGGACATCTACACTCCAATTGCAATCCGTCTCGAATTCGAAGCTACCAACAACATTGCCGAGTATGAGGCATGCATAGCGGGGCTACAAGCAGCGATAGAAAGAAATGTCGTAGATCTAGAAGTATTCGGTGACTCCCTGCTCCCTATCAATCATACATCGGGTAAATGGCGAATCTATGACTCGACCATCCAACAGTACGGTTAACATCTCGAGGAGTTAGCTGAACAGTTCCAAGACATCACGTTCAATTATTTGCCGAGGGATAAGAACCGCTTTGCCGATGCCTTAGCCACAATAGCCTCATTGGTTGAAATGCCCAAAGGAAAAATGGTGAAACCCTTCAAAATTTCAAGAAGGACCAGTCCGGCATACTGCATGAACATAGAGATCAACGAAGTCCAAGATAACCCTCTGTGGTACACAGACATCATGAACTTTCTCAACAATGGCACTTTTCCCGAAAACAGCAACGGGAAAACTCGAGTGGCCTTACAAAAGCTAGCCGCCAGATATGTGTTGATTGGAAAGTGAGTCTACAAAAGACACCATCAAGCGATCAATCTTTTGTGTGCAAATGAGTCCGAAGCTGAAGAAATCATGCACAAAGTCCACGAGGCGAGTGTGGGCCCCACATGAATGGGGTTATGTTAGCAAAGAAGATACTCCGTATGGGTTATTATTGGACCACAATGGAAAGAGACTGCATCGAGAAAATCAAGAAATGTGCCAAGTGCTAATTCCATACTAATCTACAACATGCTCCGCCATCACAACTGTACAACATGACCACACCATGGCCATTCTCTTGTTGGGGTATAGATATCATCGGCAAAGTGCATCCTACGGGAAGCAACAGACAATCATTCATTCTAGTGGCCGTGGATTACTTCACAAAGTGGGTCGAAGCACAAGCTTACCGAGTTCTCAACACGAAGAAAGTGGCCGAATTCGTGAAGAACAACATCATGTGCCGATATGGTATTCTTCATGAGATCATCTCCGACAATGGCTCCCACTTTGAGAAAGAAATGGATGCAATTTTGGTTAACTACAAAATTACCAAGCATAAGTCATCCTCGTACCTTCCACAAGCCAATGGAGCGGTCGAAGCAACAAAGAATGGCAAGGGCTTTCAACATGAAGGTGAAGCCTCGAAATATCAAAGTGGGAGACTTGGTCCTAAGACAACATCCCCCCAATGCCATGAATCCCCTTGGGAGATGGGGACCTCGATGGATTGGTCCTTACGTGGTCAAGAAGATACTAACCAGCGGTGCGGTTCGACTCGTAGACTTGGATGGTGATCAATTGCCGAAGGAGGTCAACCTCGACAAACTCAAGAAGTTCTACGCTTAACAAATAAAGACCATTAAAAAAAAAAAAAAAAAAACGCTCTCTAGGTTGAAAACCCGCAACGACGGCCTAGGCAAAAATTAGAGCACGTGCAAAAAAGAAGCCCACTAGATTGAAAACCCGAAAGGGCCGTCTAGGCAAAAAGCAGGGTGCACACACAAAAAAAATGGTCTTGATTTGTTTGAACTACGGAGACCTGAGCCTCTCTACGAGAGGAACGTAGGCAACCTTCGGGTGCGGTCTAAAACAATAATTTTTACCCAATCATGTCATAACAAAATGCAATTTTATTCAATCTCTTGAATTATTTTGACCATTACAACGGAGGATGTTGAGCAATAAAAGACATAAAACATTAAATCCTAAACAAGTGGTCTACTTAATTGCAATCTTGGGGTACAAAGAAAAGTCTAATCTTTCTTCGGTTTGGGAACCCATTGTTTCTTGCTTTGTCCTTTGACCTTCTTGAGTGGGGGCGAAGCACTCTCGGAACTGCCAAGAAGAGAGAAGACGCTAAGACGGGATGGATCTTCATCAACAACCTTCCCTTTCCCTTTTCCTTTGTCAAAAGAAGCCTTGACGGGTGCTTTGTATGGGCGTTTCCACACATGAGGGGAGTGGCCCTTGCCTTTGCCCTTCTTATTCTTCAGAAAATAGCGTGGCCTAGGGGCTTCAACACGAACCGCCGTCCTCAAAGATGCAACAACAACATCGTTAGGCCTCCCCAAACGATCAAAGACACTTAGGCGTGCCTTCACAATGGGGACGGGTGTGTACTTTTCACCCTCCGGGATGGACACTTTTACCTCGAAAGAGAAGGTCATGGGAGCCATTCTTGACAAAATTTTGGGTCTTAAAGAGATAAGAAGAAGTGATGAATATTGCTGTGTGACCAAACTGGTCGAAATGGGCTCAAATTTATAGCTGTTGGAGAATCCTGTATAGAAAGAAAGGGGTTGTAAATCAGCAGCCCAGACGCAGGCGCCTCCTCCCTTGAGGACGCAACGCGTATGCATCCCACGCCTTATTACAGGCGCGGGCGCCTCTGAAAGACGACAGAACAGAACAGACCCTTGTCAGTTCAGCAACAGCCCAGGCATTTCAACGCCTTCGACCTGCAACCAATTCAGCAGTAGAGCAACATTCAACAGCAATAAGTGGAACACTTTGGGCACACGTTTGTTTGTAAAAGAGTCGAAACCTAAGATCGAGTCTAAATAAAGCATAAAAAATGTAGAAAAAATAGCTAGGATTGTAAATACGTGCTAAAACATGTTAAAAATAAGTTGTTCAGGTACTCATCCCCCCAGTCTACTCTGAATCATCATCAGCGGCACTGTGCTCACCCTCATCGCTACTCTCGGTCTCCTCATCATCATCGGACTCGTCCTCAGACTCTTCAACAGTGATCTCATGACGGGTTCTCTTTGGCGCCCTTGCCGATGAACTGGCACCTCCACGGCTCAAGCTCCTACTCAGTGACTGCCTAGCCGACTGCACAGCCTCATCCACATCAAGAGTAGCATCTCTGCATCCTCGCCCCATACCACGGTCACCCCAAGCCATGCCTCTAGTAGCTCCAGACACGGTCCCTACAGCCTCCCTGGTCAGGATCGCCATGTCTCCGCACAGCTCCAGAACTTTCTCCACCATCTGGCTCCCATGCTGCCAGTATACCCTCTCTCCCAAGTATATGGCCATGCACTCCACGGAGCTCATCAGAATCCTCAAACGGGTATGGAACAGTATATGCTCTATGCTGCCATAAATCGGTCTCCAGGGAAACAATGACTGAGATACGGACTCAGGCCTCAGGCCATCCAGATATTGCCTGGCTGAAACCAAGCCAATGGGGGCAGTGCCGATCTTCACATTTCTGGCCTTGTAAGACCACCTACCACAATCAGGATACAGGGGCTGACCCTCTTTCCCAATCCTGAAGTCCCTCATGCCCAGAATGGCAAATGCCCATAGCTGCAAACCGAAGCAAAGGCAGAGATTAAACACAGTTAAAAGTGCAGAAAGGACAGAAAGGACAGAAATCTAAAAGGGCAAAACAGTAAATGTATCTCCCAAGCGAGAGAAAAGCCCGTGACCGAGCTCCTAGTTGAACGACTAGTCAAGTCCATACCGTGATAGCAAGCAGCCAGACCCGTTGCACCCCAGTTGTATTGAGCAGCCTGGTCCAGCTCAACCAGAAGGTCCAACAGGGACAGGGAAGTAGAATACCCCTCGGTCGCGAACAAGGTATGAGACAAAGTATACCAGATAAAACAACAGGCTACCGCATCGACTCGGTCAGCAGTAAAACCTCGGGACTCAACCGCGAGGACATCAAAGTAAGCCCTAATCTTCCCCCAGGTCACCCGGAAGCTCTTCACTATGAACCCGCAATCCACCAAGGCCATCAGCTCGTCAGGCGTCCGAGCAGTTCCCCTCACACCAAAAGGGACAGGCACCCCAGAAAAAGGTAAACCGGTCAGAGCCGTAAAGTCAGTCGGTGTCATAGTCACCTCCCCCATCGGCAAATGAAAAGTGTGAGTGGTATCCCACCATCTCTCCCTCAAGGCCTGAATCACATCGGGATCACTCTTCAGTGAAGGCAAACCCATAATAAAAGGGCCAAAGCACGTAGCTGCAACCCTAGCCCGTACATTCTCGGGTAGTTTCCTCCATATAGAAACGGGTGCTTGAGCCCCTCCTCGGATTTCGGTCAGACGGTTCCACCTCTGAAAGGAAACAAGAGACAAAGAAAAAAAAATCGTCAGCATAACGGCTAGAAAATGGCCAAACCCAACAGGAAGAATCCAACAAAATCACCATGTGCAAACAAGTGTGTGAACATGCAAATGGGTGTCCAAGCATTCCTTTCGCAACAAATCAACAAGAACAACAACATGCAGCCATGATAAAAACGGTTGCTGCAGCAGTATTACGGGCAACAATGACATAGCCCCAAAATGTGAAAAATCAACAAGGAGAGGCAAAATCCTTACCAATCCCGCAGAAACAAAGTGGGAGATATGAGTATGGGACTCATAAGTCAGTTGCCTTGGGTCCATAGCCTCGACCCCAACCTCGGCTTCTTCACCCATGGGCATCTCGAAAGGGGGAGTTTGATGAGAACTCGACATGATCTCTTGCTAGATTAGTCTCGAATGAACAAAGGAAACGTTTTGGGATGTTTTCCTCGCAGGATTTCGACTCAGAATACAGAGAGTTTGGGCAATTTTTGAACTTGGCTCGAACAGAATGAGCAATTTCTGAATATATGCTGAACTTATGCGCAATGCGCGCGCCTCCCGCTACATGCTTGGAACGCGGGCGCGTCTCACATCAACTTCCAAACGCGCGCGCCTCCCGTGCCCAATCAGGCCCAGGTGCAAGTTCCCATGCAGGAATAAATACATCACATCAAAGTTCATTCAACTCCTATCCGAGTTTTCAGCTCCACCTTGGGGCGTTTCAAGCACAAAGTTCCGCAACGGACATCATTAAACCCAACGATTACAGAAGTCAAGGTCAATCTCGACATTTTCCTCTCTAAAGGGAAAACTCATCTTTTTGGTCCGCAGTCAACTGTGCCCGCACCCCGTAAAAGTCATAAAGTCAACAGCAAGTGCAGCTCCGAATGGGACACGTCAGAGGCAGCTACAAACGGCAACTCGGCCCATGGTGAACCACGGAAATCACTACTTCTCAAGCAATCAAGCGGATTCACCAACGGATTCGTCAACAGAGTTTACCAACGGACTCATTCAAGGAATTCACTAAAGGATTCACCAAATGGATTCACCAACGGATTCGTCAACAAGGGTTCACTAATGGACTCATCCAAGGGATTCACTAACGGAATCATCAAACGGATTCACAAACGGATTCGTCAACAAGGATTCACCGACGGACTCATTCAATGGATTCACCAACGGATTCATCAAGTGGATTCACTGACGGATTCGGCAAACTTATTCAACAAGGGTTCACTAACGGACTCATTCAAGGGATTCACTAACGGATTCATCAAACTGATTCACTAACGGATTCGTCAACAGAGTTTACCAATGGGCTCATTCAAGGGATTCACTAACGGATTCATCAAACGGATTCACTAACGGATTCCATAACAAGGGTTCACTAACGGACTCATCCAAGGGATTCACTAATGGATTCATCGAACGGATTCACTAACGGATTCATCAACAGAGTTTACTAATAGGCTCATTCAAGGGATTCACTAACGGATTCATCAAAAGGATTCACTAACGGATTCATCAACAAGGGTTCACTAACGGACTCATTCACTAACGGATTCATCAATAAGGGTTCACTAACGGATGCATTCAATGGATTCACTAACGGATTCATCAAACGGATTCACAAACGGATTCGTCAACAAGGGTTCACCGACGGACTCATTCAATGGATTCACCAACAGATTCATTAAGTGGATTCACTGACGGATTCGGCAAACTGATTCAACAAGCGGATCCACTAACGGATTCAACCAGCGGATTTACAAACGAATCATGCCACCTCCTCTATCAACAAAAGCCGCTCACATAGGGAGTACACCCCTATCTCTCGCAATTTCAAATTCCTGCTTTCATCGAGTCTTTGTTTTTTCTTGGTGATATCCTCGGCGGGTGTACTTTCTTTCGTCGACGCATTTTGCATTGCAATCCACATCGCCGAGGGGCTCTGTAGACACCTCGCCTTGGACCGCTCACCCCAGTTGCACAGTTGATCTTGTGTTTCTCCCTCTTTTAAGTCCAAGGACTAAACTAAATAACAGGGCTAACTTTCTAGTCCATTATGTCAAAAATGCCTTCTCTGAGTAGCGCGCCTCCGACCATAGGAGCCAGAAGCGCGCGCCTTCCGCCCCCAAGGTGGGAAGCGCGCGCCTCTGGGCGTCAGTTACAGATTTCTATCCAAGAATCCCTCCCTTGCCCATTTTACATGATTTTTTCCGGGAAAGATTTCTTGGTGACTGAGTTTTGGTACCAAAAAACATTTGTTTTCACCTATAAAAACATCCCTTTTCCACCCTTTCAAAAAAACCCGTTTTGAGCACTCTTTTGGATAAAAAGAATTCTCTCTACACAAACTATACCAAAATCATTTCCAAGGCTTTTTCTGTTGGGTTTCGGAGTAACATGCGCATCAGAATTAAGCATTTAATTTTTTTATGAAACCCAATGCCATAGATCCGTTCATATGATTATATCAAATACAAGCAATATGAATACTAGAATACTAACCCTTAAAGCCCTTGATTTTGCAACCTTTGAATTCGATGGAGGCTTGAAATCTTGATCACGAACAAAGCAAGAATCACGAACTATGAAGATGATAAGTTTCACCCTCTAGCGGTATCCACACCACGAACGAATATCAAGAACACTTGATCTTGGTTGCTAGACCAAATCATGAAACACGCTTTCATGATGTATAGAACTATATGGAATTATTATGTATATGATATTCTTGTTCTTCAATCTAGGGATATCTTAGAACAAGAAATAAACCCTCTCAAACCCTTGGAGGCACTCACAAACATAACATGATACTTAGGACTGATTAGGGCAACTAGAGGGGAGTTTTATACTTGTTTCACCTATTCCAAATAGGTAACAAGTGACCAAACCCGCAAGAAAACGGAACAGGAAAGTTCTGGGCAAAAACCCTAGAGGTCCGCCCGGACCCTCAAAAGGTCCGCCCGGACCACCCCTTTTTCCAGTTTTCTCCTCTAAATTCCTAATATTCCTCAAAGGCCCTTCGACCTATAATTCCAATTAAGTCCTTTTAAGATTCGTTCTATTGTGTGTGACCCTCTAGGATTACACTAAGTTGGCAATGGGTTCAAACATGAACTCATAAGATATGATTAGGTTCTAGCAAACCGTCATACCTACCCAAATAGTGTAACTAGATACAAGTTCGCATTCCTTTAGAACAAGTCACAATCCCTTTGTCCACGATGTCTTTGAACACAAGTCATGGTCAACAAGTCAACTTGTATTGTTCAATACTTTCTCGATTCCGAATATATTGATAATCCAAATGACATTGATCCAATCAATCCATTTGAGTTTGGCCAAACATTTTATCAACATCATTCCTTCGAGGGGCCCAAGCTTGACATCTCTCCGAAGAGGGACAAATCCATTTAGCTTATTATTCTTCCCTACGTGAATCCGATTATGCCAATCATACCCTTTATTACTACCTGGTTAAAGGTAGCGTTTGAATATGTCAAACATAGTCTTCATCAAGTGGAAGACTATAATAACTTCATGTCTAAAGATTCAAATGACAAAGCTAATATGAGATTTATATATGACATTGACCATGACATAAATCTCATACCGCGGGTCATGTCCAGTACCTTGTTCCAAACAAGTACCCATAAATCTAACATGATCATCCCATGATCATTTAGCCTTTATACTAGTGCTTAACAAGCTCTAGGGACGTAGATTATTATAAGCAAACATGAGCATTAATAATAACCTAAATATCTCTTCATTAATATGAATATAATGATAACACATACAACGTTTAACAAACGTGCCTAGGGCACCAACACCAACATTTTCAAGGAAGTCACCAAGAAGTGTTTGAAGATCTTTGAAGCATAGGTTAAAGTTCATCTTCCTCCTTCTTCTCTACTTCATCTATTCCTTTTTACTTTAATTAATCGTGCAATCACCCAAATCATTTTGGGATATGACACCAATGATCGCTCCATTCCATTGAAGTTGGTCAAGGAGTCATCTCCCTACATTCCAAACACCTTTTTAAAACCCCTTTTTTTTATCATCAAGAACAAGAAGAACATTTATTTTATGTAGAATTTGATCAAGCAAGACCGACATTAGTCGGGCGAGATGGGTGTTTAAGTACTTCCCATCTCGTAACCTAACCCCCGAACCTCATAACAAGAATCTCTGTTTTCGTATCAAACTTAGGCTAAATATTAGGTTTTTCTTATGTTCCTCTAAAACATAGGTGGCGACTCTAAACAAATAAAACACGAATAGACATCCCGGGGTATCTACACCTGGGCCTGAGCCTGATCACCCTCCAGAATCAATCGGGGCATGAGACGAGCAAGAAAGTCCTGATATTCGGCCTCCGGAGACATATGTTCAAAAGCATCCTGACCAATAATGAGATCCCCTCTATCCTCCTCCGCGATAGCATAAGAGATAAGCATATGGGCCGGCGGGTCCAAAGGGACAATAACATCGAGTATGCCACCACCTTGCTGGCGAGAGACTCTCTCTCCTAAATAGAAACATCCCCCACCAAGGACGATCATCAGCAATCTTATACCAGCAAACCCGTAAACATGATCAATGCCCAGACTTCACCAAGGAAAGAAAGCAACAGCGGACTCAGGGACGACCTCCCACCTGTCGAAATATAACCGCATGCGCTCCACCGTCATATCATCCCCCTCTGCCTGCTCATCATGGGTATCCCTGTTACCTCGGTGCCATCTTAAAGTATCTGGGAACATAACAGTGTTGTCTCGATGATTGAAAGTGAAGAGACCAAACATGGCGTAACCCCAGGCCTGCAAAATAGGAGAAACATAGAAGATGTCAATATACAATAGCTAAAATAAAAATGCTATCAAAATAGACTGGGGCTGAAATAAAGGAGGAATACAGAAGAAGATGAGTATTATACCTCCCAGGCATGACTGTAGCCGCCTAAGCCAGCGTTCGCACGATCCCGCGAACTCTCATCCATGGCCACATAGCAGTGGGCCAAGCCTGCCGATCCCCAACTAGCATCATTCACATGCTGCATATCCCTCAGGCAGCTCAACAGAGTAAACAGGGCAGTCGACGCATGATTAGCAAATAGCATCTCAGAAAAGGCCCACCACAGAAAGCCGCGGACAGCTGCAATACGGGTGTCAGTGAGGTGCATCTGACCAACATTAACGGTAACATAGGCATCGACCTTATCCCTCAAAGCCTTCAGAGGGACACTCTTGCCCAAGGTATGCACAGAGAAGCCCAGAAAATGCCTCATGTCATCACTACTGGGTAGGAAGTCAGTATCAACCTCAAGCGGCTCACCGACGATGGCAAGCCCGGTAATGGCATGAAAATCAGTGGGAGTCAGGTGACCTCTCCCCACCGCATGTGCATAGTATGAGTGCTGTCCCACCAGCGCTCCCGAATAGCTTGGAGCAAGTGAACGTTCCTCCTCTCACCGACTAGGCCGTCAAAGAAGGGCTTAAGGCCGAGATTCTCGATCTCTTCCTTCATCTCACCATTAAAAGTTGCCCACCTCTCGGCAACCGCTTGTACACTACCTCTACAGTTATCGATAACCTTGAATGGCTGTAAACAACAAAGGCAAAAGAGACGAATGTCAGAAGATCTGTAAAACCCTCATTTAAGCATTTTACCCGAAAAGTCGCAGAACTGCCTAGAACGACAGTCAAAATCATGTACTACTATACTACAATGATTTTCAACATCAACAAGGACAAAATTCCATCCAAAGATCAGCCATGCATGATAAACCCTAGCAGCGATAATTCTAGGCGAAAATCGATAAAAGTCGAACTGCGAAGGCACCAAATTGAGACATGCATCAACGAAATTGACAAGGAAACTCAGTCAAAGGAAGAGATCCTTACCCGCCTCGTCCAAACGGCATGAGAAATATGAACCTCGGGGAATGGGCACAAATCATCCGTCGCCCACACTTTACCTCTCATGTGCCTACCGAAGAGGTGTTCCTTATGAGAACAATTTGCACCGGCCATTTAAAAGGGTTAAGAATCACTAGAGCTTGGTGAAAATGAAGATTTTTGAGTGAAAAAATGGCCTAGGGTTGAGAATTCCCGAAATGAAATAAGAAAAAGTGATTTGAAAATCACTTTCAGCGCCTGATATCATCTCTGATCTGCGTAAAAACAGAGAAGTCTCGTACGAAACATCCCTATTTCGTACGAGATATCCCCAGAAATATCTCAGAAAACCCTGTTTTCTAGGGAAATTCCAGAAAAGCCCTGCTTTTAACAGAAATTCCAAAAAAGCCCTGCTTTTAACAGAGGTCAGAAAAAGCCCTGCTTTTGACTAAGAGGTCAAATCTGAACCCGGTTCAAGATGGAACATTGAGTCATCAACAAAAGAATATTTTCAGAATTGGAACAAGTAAAGTTGTTTCTCAGTACAAATTTATTCTTACCGCACATCCAAGAATCACGAACTATGAAGATGATAAGTTTCACCCTCTAGCGGTATCCACACCACGAACGAATATCAAGAACACTTGATCTTGGTTGCTAGACCAAATCATGAAACACGCTTTCATGATGTATAGAACTATATAGAATTATTATGTATATGATATTCTTGTTCTTCAATCTAGGGATATCTTAGAACAAAAAATAAACCCTCTCAAACCCTTGGAGGCACTCACAAACATAACATGATACTTAGGACTGATTAGGGCAACTAGAGGGGAGTTTTATACTTGTTTCACCTATTACAAATAGGTAACAAGTGACCAAACCCGCAAGAAAACGGAAGAGGAAAGTTCTGGGCAGAAACCCTAGAGGTCCGCCCGGGTCTTATAGGAGGTCCGCCCGGACCCTCAAAAGGTCCGCCCGGGTCCTTTATGAGGTCCGCCCGGACCACCCCTTTTTCTAGTTTTCTCCTCTAAATTCCTAATATTCCTTAAAGGCCCTTCAACTTATAATTCCAATTAAGTCCTTTTAAGATTCATTCTATTGTGTGTGACCCTCTAGGATTACACTAAGTTGGCAATGGGTTCAAACATGAACTCATAAGATATGATTAGGTTCTAGCAAACCATCATACCTACCCAAATAGTGTAACTAGATACAAGTTCGCATTCCTTTAGAACATTCCACAATCTCTTTGTCCATAATGTCTTTGAACATAAGTCATGGTCAACAAATCAATCCATTTGAGTTTGGCCAAACATTTTATCAACATCATTCCTTCGAGGGGCCCAAACTTGACATCTCTCCGAAGAGGGACAAATCCATTTAGCTTATTATTCTTCCCTACGTGAATCCGATTATGCCAATCATACCCTTTATAACTACCTGGTTAAAGGTAGCGTTTGAATATGTCAAACATAATCTTCATCAAGTGGAAGACTATAATAACTTCATGTCTAAGGATTCAAATGACAAAGCTAATATGAGATTTATATATGACATTGACCATGACATAAATCTCATACCGCGGGTCATGTCCAGTACCTTGTTCCAAACAAGTACCCATAAATGTAACATGATCATCCCATGATCATTTAGCCTTTATAAGCAACTCAATGATTGAGGAGAACTCACAATCAACTCTATAATCCGCTGCAAAATTAGCAATTCCATCTGCGACTTGGTTGCCTTCCCGGAGAATATGAGTAAACCGAATCTGAAAAAAAAGGAAGCAAGATGCTTAATTTCTTTAATATAATGCCAAATTTCCCAAGGAATGAGACAGGAGCCATTGAGAATATTAACTAACACTTCCGAGTCCATTTCAGCCCATAAAACTAAATAACCATGATCAATAGCAATACGAATTCCATCTAATAACGCACGGGTTTCAGCCACCATATTAGAAGCAATGCCATAATATCTACCAAAGCCGTAAAGCATATTACTCTCAACATCATGGAAAACACCCCCTCCCGCTGCAATGCTCGGATTATTTCTTGAAACTCCATCCGTATTTAACTTGATATGACCATTAGGAGGTGCAACCCAAAAAATAAGACGAGGAAGTTTAAAAGGATGACCAGCCATAGGAATATGAAAGAATTCCTTCACATTCGAATCAAAAGCATTACTAGATAATGAAATGTTGAACGCCTTCAGAATATCCATAATCTGATTTTGGACTTGAGAGATCACTTTGTGAATGAAGCTAGGCAAAATAGCACACAACCATTTAATGCAAGGAGAAGCCTCTTTAAAGGCCTGTTATAAATCCAAGACATTAAGCGAGGAGAAACAGAATTACCATTAACCCGAATACCAATCAAGGTTTCAAAAAAATCCCAAACAGCCTTAGCAATGTCACCGAGAAAAAGAATATGAGGGAGGGTCTCACAAACCCTAGAACTATATCAATCACATCGGGACACTAAGGAAATACCATGCCTCTGGATAGACTCATCCGTAGGCAAATCATTCCTTAAAGCCTTCCACAAGAAGACCGAAACCTTCAAAGGAATATGTTTGTGCCAACAACTAGCAAAGACCATACTATGAGCTCTAGACAGACGACAAACTTTCCAAGAAGAAGTTATAGAAAACTTACCCGTCCGAGAAGGAGTCCAAAAAGGAATGTCATCCCCATTATCAATAGAAATGAACCTATCCTGCATGAGATTCACAACTTGCTGGCCATAAACTTGCCGAACATGATCAATTCTGATCCTCCCGTCATCAAATAGCGAGGCAATGGAAACATGAGCCTCATCTTGAAGAGTAAGGTCCATATTTAACCAATGCTCTTGAATAGATATATGACTAGCTCTAACACCCCAAAATAAACAATCCTCAACTAGCCCCTTTGCTGCCATCATTCTTTTCCAAATGTGAGAACAACCACCTCGAATGGAAGCATCCATAGGATGAGAATTATGGCAATATTTTTCCATAAGAAACCGAGACCATAAGGAATCCCCACAACGAAAACGCCACCATAATTTCATAGGAAAAGCCAACGACATATCTTCAAACTTTCTGAATCCCAAACCCCCTTCATTCAAAGGCCAATAAAATTCTTTTTTGGACACCCAATGACACCTTTTTTCTCCATCGGCATTTCTCCAGAAAAAATTAGAAATAAGACGAGTCATCAAATTGATGGTACCTTTGGGAGGTTCAAGTAATGAAATATAATAAATAGGAATGGCTTGAAGACAAGACTTAATCAAAGTTACCTTAGCCCCCATATATAAAATCTTCCCTTGCCAAACATCAAGTTTATCTTCCATCTTCCTTATAACCGGCGCAAAAAGAACTTGACTTTTCCTTCCTAAATACAATGGACAACCAAGATAGGTGATAGGGAGGTGTTTGTGCTGAAAGCCCATCCATGCAGCCACCAAATCGGCCCTTGCAAGATCTCTTTTACCCAAAATAAAACACGATTTTGATACACTAACTAATTGCCCAGAAAAGTCCTAGTACAAATTAAGGAAGTGCATGTGCATATCGATAGAAAGCTTGCTCCCATTGCAAAAAATTATAATGTCATCCGCATACGAGAGATGAGAAATAATATGAGCATGGATTGCACCCGAGTGATAAATAAGATGGTGATGATTTGCATGAAGAGCGTTCAGCCCACGACTTAAGATCTCTGCGGCAAGAATAAATAAAGAGGGAGAAATTGGATCACCTTGGCGCAGGCCTCTAGCTGAAGGAAAATAACCCACATTCTCACCATTAATAAGAATAGAGAACCAGCAATCCGAAATACAGCGAAAGATCATATCAATCCAAGTTTCTGAAAAGCCGAAATTACGCATCACCTTTATTAACGCAAACCATGACAAACGATCATACGCCTTGGCCATGTCCAGCTTTAGGGCAATGTTACCTCCAAACACTTGCCTATTAATATAGTGAATGAGTTCTTGAGCAAGAAGGGCGTTCTCATGAATGAGCCGCCCTTTAAGAAAACCACTTTGTTGAAGAGAGATAATTCTCGGTAAAACCAAAGCAAGTCTTCCATTCAAAAGCTTCGTAATGATTTTATTAGAGAAGTTACATAAACTTATGGGCCGCCAATCAGAAAAGGAATTAGGGGCTGCTACCTTAGGAAGGAGCACAATAGTTGTACTGGTCCAACCCCTAGGCATACGAAAACCCGCAAAGAATTCCAAAACAGCTCGAAAGAGGTCATTCTTTATAGAATCCCAACATTTATGATAAAACTCACCACTAAAACCATCCGGGCCTGCTGCACTAGAGCCGGACATGGAAAAAACCACCTCTCAGATTTCCTCAAGCGTAGGGGCTGCAGTGAGATTTCCATTATCTTCCTCATTCAGAATACTAGGAATATGTTCAAGCAAAGATTGAGCAGAACAAGTGTGATGGCCGGTGAGTTGCTCCGAGAAGAATCTAATGGCTTCATTTTGGATTTCTGAAACATCCTCCAACCAAAACCCATTACTGTCTTGAATGCGATGGATGTGCAGTTTCAATCTCTTTTTCTTCACATAAGAGTGAAAAAAATCTGGTATTACGATCACCATCCTTTAACCAAGATAAATTTGCCTTTTGCATCCAGAATTCTTCCTCAATCTTTAACCTATAGATCAAATTTGCTTGGGCTAAGTGAAGGGCAGCCCTATTTTCCTCATTAGGAGATTGATCATACATCAATTCTTTCGCGGTTACCTCATCTTCAGCAATTTTCACTTGTTGATCAATGCGACCAAACACTTCTTTATTCCAAACTTGGATGCGACGCTTCAGCCTATTCAATTTCTTAGCGAACTTCACCATAGGCCTACCATCCATGTATTCAGCCCAAGAAGCTTCCACAAGAGGGATAAAGGACTCATGTTTCAACCAAACATTGATAAAACGAAAGGCACCTTTCTTAGCCATAGCCGAACTATTTACATTAATAAGAAGAGGAGAATGATCCGAGCATGTTCTATTAAGATGAGTAATAGAAGTACTATGGAACTCATTCAACCAATCTGAATTATAAAAAAGACGATCAATGCGTTGCCAAATAGCTGCTCTACCTTCTCTTTTATTCAGCCAAGTAAATCCATTCCCAAGAAAACCACCATCTATCAAATTAGAAATTTGAACCATGTCCGAAAATTCAGCCACCTTTTTTTCTGTTACGGGATGCCCCCCCCCCCCATCTTATCACTTTCATCCATAACAGAATTGAAATCCCCCGCTACAAGCCAAGGAGAGGGAAAAGAACTACGATCAATAAGATAATCCCAAAGAGCTCTCCTTTGATATTTGCAGACTAGCATAGACAAAAGATACACAAACTTGATTAGGCCAAAGAATGTGAGACACCCGAAGAGTGATAACCTGCTCTCCATTATCTACAACATCACAATGAATACCATGCCTCCAGAAAACCCATATACTGCTTTTATCATTAGAAACTCCACCAATACATCGAAAATGTCTCATATAATAAGGAACAAGAGAAGAATCTAACTTGGGCTCATAAATTGCAAGAATCGAAACATCATGAGACCTTAATAACCTTTTGATACGATGACTTGAAGGTAAGTTTCCCACGCCACAAACATTCCAACTAATGATACCTACCATTGGAAAACAAGCAAAAATATTAAGAAGGAAAAGGGCTTTTAAGCCAAAACTTCATCCGGGAATACTCCCCCATCTTCAACCACTTTATGCGTCGGAGAAACATCCACTCTAGCAGCCCTTGGAGACAGATTTAAATCTCCAGTTAGACTCCCATAATGATCACGGATCACCACGCTTTTTGAGATAACAACTTCAGAATCAGAGTCTTGTTTATCATCAGTAAAATATTTAGGCGTATTTACTTTATCCATCTCATCAGCAATCTCATCTTCTAGCTCAATAACACCATCTTCAGCAACTTTAGCACATTTGTTATTCTCAAGATGAGAGTCAAGAAAGTGTTCTGCAAAAACCTTATCCTTCTGTATTTGTTCCAGCCTACCCGTACCTTTGAAAGACGATGGAGAAACAAATGGAGCCCCACGACTAGGAAGAAAACTAAATCCACTACTAACAATATTAGGAAAAGCTCTAGAACCAATAGGAGAATGGGGCTTAGAGGCAGAAGAGGGACCATCAGTATGATTATCCCGAGCAACAAAAGAAGACATACCAGTTTTTAGAGGAGTAAGTTTTGTTTTCTGAGTCGAGGCCTTATTGACATGAGTTTTGGAAGCATTAGGGTTTGGATGGGGCTGATTTGTATCTTGGGAAGGTTTAGAACCAACAGCAACATTCTTACCATTATTTCTGACCTCTTGTTTATCATTCTTGTGCACAAACTGACCTTGTCCATTCAAAATATCGTCATTAGCCACATTCTGATTTTTTTCTTTGGCAACGTATATCTGAGCTTGTTTATGCTTATCATCATGAGCCTTTGTAGTTTTTGAAGTATCTTCAAGATTGTCGAACTCAAGAGGTTTCCAAAAACTATCAAAGTCGTCCCCACAATCAATGTAAACCCTAGAAGGTAACTTCTTCAACAAATCCACTTGCACTAACATCTTAGCAACGCTAGGTCTTGATAAATCTGCAGTAGCTTTATCAATTGCTAAAGGTTCACCAAAAATACGAGCAATAGAAAACAAACACACTTTGTTGAGCATGTGTATTGGCAATCCGGGCAGCCCTACCCAAACAGGGAACAACGAAGATTCTTTGTCCGGATGCCAAGAAGGAGACCACCGAAACACCCTCATAGGAAATCTCCCTAAGTGCCATTGTTCCTTAGACCAAATTCTGTTAAAATCCCCTTCATGTACCAATTGAATTAGGATGTGTTTAGAATCAACATGACCTAATTTAAAATCTGCTTTCAACCCAAACTTAACAAAGTGTTGACGAGTAATCTCCATAGAAGGTCTACCATGCAAAAACTTACCTACCAAAGTATATTTGAACGGTTTTGCTAGGGTTTGAATCATCTCTTTGGAAAACTTAACAGCAGGTTTGCCTTTGTGAGTGGACATCGGAGCAAAATTGATTGATGGGGCTGCTGTAGCAATAGTCGAGTCTTTGAGGACCGAAGCAAAGGATTTTGCTTTTGTAGGGGATTGAGGCAGCGGAGAAGTAGTAGTCTGAATAGGAGAAGGAGAAATTCCAGACGCGTTAATGAAGGACGCGTTGGGATCTCCTTGAACGGCAAGGCTTCCTAGCGCATTAGGGATTCCTTGCGCAACATGAATTCCTTGCGCTGAATGGATATGACCAGAATTAACACCTGCTGCAAAAGGACCCACGCCATGAGATTGAAATCCACCGGAAGAGGCCATCAAAGCAACCAAAAACTCAAGAAATCTGAAGCCCTAATTAGGGTTTTGACGGTAGCAAGAAGAAAACTAGAGGAGAGAGAAGAGAGAAAAAGTCAAACGGTCAATCATGGTTTTTTTAATATAGATGTATCTCGCTTTACCATTTAACACAAAACTCGATTGCGATCATCTATCATCTTTGTCGGTTTGGAAGCTTGCATCCGAGATCATATTCCATACCTCCATAGATCAAAACCCGAATCTTTAGTCTTTTCAAGTACTTAAGAATCGCTTTAACAGCCATCCAGTAATTCTCACCGGGGTCGGATTGATATCTACTCGTCATGCTCCAAGCATTAGATATATCCGGCTTAGTACTTATCATGGCATGGTGGATCCAATTTCCGAAGCAAATGGCATCTCACACATTTTCTCATGCTCATCTTTTGTCTTAGGACATTGAGTCTTGCTTAGAGAAACTCCATGTATCATTGGCAACTGTCTTTTCTTAGAATTTTCCATGCGAAATCTTCTAATGACCTTGTCAATGTATGTACTTTGGCTTACACCAATTTAGCTTCTTCCTTGATCTATCTCTGTAGATCTTAATGCCAAGGACATATGTGGCTTCATTCATATCTTTCATTGCGAAACACTTTCTTAACCAAGTCTTTACAGACTAACGTGTAGGAATGTCGTTTCCAATGAGCAATATGTCATCCACATATTTAAATAAGGAGTAGCACTATGCTCCCACTAATCTTCTTGTGTATACAAGGTTCATCTTCGTTCTTGATAAAACAAAATTCTTTGATTCATCAAAACGGAGATTCCAACTCCCAAAAGCTTGCTTCAATCCATCCCATGGATTTCTGCAACTTACATACATTATTAGAATTTTCTTGATTATCAAAACCTTTAGGTTGTATCCAATACATCCTTAAGGGAGTTCCCGTTAAGGAACGCTGTTTTGACATCCTTTTGTCAAATTTCATATTCCAAATATGAAGATATGACTATGAGAATTCTAGTAAGTTCCTTGCTACCCATGTAAGTTTTCTCCAAGAAAACTCAATCCCATCCTTTGGTTTTTACACCTTAGAATAGAATGATCAAGTTCCAAACTTGATTATTATACATGGATTGCCTTTTAGATTTCATGACTCCAAGTCCTTAATCCAAATGTCGAGCGGACATTGCATCTTTGATAGTTGGCAAATACTTCATTCTAAATGAACTTTACCTCAATACTTTCTATTTCGAAATATCTAATAGTTCTTGTTATAGATTGTATCCTATCATGTACGCAAGTACTTTGTATAACTTTGAACGGACTTTTCACGACTCCTTGTGAAAACTTGTTCAACTTCCATCTTAGGTTAAATTATATTTTCTAGGTCTCGAACCATTCGAGATATATTTTACTCCCACTGATTCTTTTAGAGATAAACCATTTATCTAGAAAAGTACCATCATAAGCAGCAAACCATTTGTTTCTTACGAGTAAAATGTTATCCTCAGGTTTCCTTAGGATATTCCATGAAAATATATTTATTAGATTTAAATGTGAGTGTGTCCCAGACAACTCCTTTCCAAAAGGTCTCACAGTCTTAGATATTTATGAAAGACAAACTGAGTTTTCTTTCACCTTTTAACCTCTTTTGATGGAACTCAAATTAGTGTAATTATAGCGGTCTCCAATGTATAACCCCAAAACAAATAATGGAAGATCAATTTGACTTTATCTTCTAATGAACCGTATCCAATAAGGTTCTTATACTTCCACGTAGACACATCATTTAGAATGGTGTTCTTAGTGAAGTTAATTGTGAAACTATTTCACAACTTCAATGATGACTGTCAAATTCTTGGTTCAATTATTCATCATCATGATCGAGTCAGAATCTTTGAATAGTTTTACCAAGTCCAACCAAAATTCTCTTTTAGCATTGCTACTTAATGCACCATATACATCGAAATGTATTAGGTTAAGTAAGATGTTAGCCTTTTACCAATCATAGTAAAAGAAGTCTTGGTCCAAGTAAATAAGTCTTGCATAAATCATATGATTCCAAATCATATGACTTTAAAACTCCGTCCCATGGAATTTTAGATATGCATTTCTTATTTATTTGATCAAAACAATAATGCATAAGAAATTTAATTTTCATGTTATAGTCTCAGTTATTATTTTGTTCTTCAAGATTTAGGATATAAGATTTATTTATATGATAACACAATAAAGTAAATCATAATAAATAAAGCACTTTTCTTATTCCAAATAAGAAATAAATATCCTTCATTATCTTATAACAAAATAATATTTTCTACTTCATCAGTAAAGTCACTTTGCAAGTGTTCTACGAACAATGTTGCAACCATTGCATCATTACCATTCATAGATCAAACTTTACTTATAAGTAGTCTTTCAATTTACTAATTATTGCACATTTATACAAATGTGGGTCCCATATCCGGTATCCAATACCCAATAATTAAAGTTAGAAAGATTAATTTATAACATAAATATCCCGAGTGGTAGTCCCACTACCATTCCTTTTGTTGATCGTCCAAAATTTTGACTACAATTCTAAATGGTCAATCCAATTGCCATTTTACCAAATTACATCAATTAGAGTTATAATTTTAACCACAATTATTTCCTTTAGGTTTGACAACTTTTGTCTTACCTTTCTTTTGGCACTTGGCCCTTTTCCATCAAGAACCTTGAGCACTGGAGAACCTTTCTCCATTATCTTCATCTCCGCAGTTTTCCAGCATGTTAATGCAACTCAGAGAGATTCTTATTCATTCTAAGCATGTTATAGTTTATCACAAAGTGATTATAACTCTTAGATTATGAATCAAGAATAAGATTCGTGGCTAGCTCCAATCCAATTGGACAGCCAAGTTTCTCAAGATGCTCTACGTAGCCTTTCATCTTAAGCATGTATGGTTCCAGTTGTTGCCCTTTACTCCTTTTGCAAGAAGTGAATGCAACAATGGTTTTATACCTCTCTTGCTTAGATTGCTCTTTGAAACATGTAACTCAACTCCACGCCTATCCAATAGGCTTCCACAAGTTCCAAACTTTGTTGGAGTTTTGAGCACATAGTCACGATCATGAGACAACTCACATCCCTAGAAACATACTCATGTCTCTTGTGATTGTCTTTCTCTGCCCTAGGGGCATTGGCTTCGGGTTCTTTAGGAATAGGCCCATCAAGAATGTACAACCCATCTTATTGCCTTAGAACGATTCTTAGGCTCAGGATCCAATCCATGAAGTTTTTGCCATTCTTATGAAGCTTATCCTTATCAAGGATTGATCGCAACGAAGTTAGTTGTCATTATCTACAACTCATGCAAAATTTCCAAAAGTTTACAGGGTACCAATCTCATTAAAGAGATAAATAATGTATTTTTCCAAAAATACTCTCACTAAATTATATAACCTTCTTATACATCCAATGTATAATATAATTTAAATAGGCTAAGATCCAACTTTAATTTGATTTCAAGTACGCTTTGGCGCACCACTCAAAATCGAATTAATTAGGTAGACAACCCTGTCAATCATATCCCATATGACTCTTAGATTATTTTCTGAGATTCTTTTAAAATTGGGTTAAGATCCAACTTTAATTTAACTTTGAGTCCGCTTTGGCGGACCGCTCAAAATCAAATTAATTAGGTAGACAAACATGTCAATCATATCCCATATGACTCTTAAAAATCCAATTTCAAAAGCATGTTTAATCTCATCTTTGCCTTTGGCCCAAAACTGTTTTGACGTCTAATGAAGTCCAACCATTTTAAACGCATAGGAAACTCTTATTCACTCATCTTGTTCATACAAGAATAAAATCAATGCACCTCACTTTGGTGAGCCCACATGATAAAACCCGTGTACTAACAAGTGTTTTAATCATGGCGTGGCAAGAGGACTTAAAACTTTTAAGAAGGTTCATCACCATATACCATACAACACATTTATGAGCACATAAGATAAATATGTTACGCATCAAGTTTAGCCACTAAATTAATCATCATTAATTTAAGCATAATATTTATGTGTCATTAGTTTCTCTATAATTATGAGGACGAGACCTTTTAAACTTTGGTTCTTATTTCCAAATCAAGACAACAAAAAGTGTGGCCGAAACTAAGCCATATGGCATCCACAATTCCGCACTAATTCAAGAAACCAAGAAAGTAGTCCATGTAGGCCAATTGCATCCACAATTCCACATGGATCTCCAATCTTTGAATCAAGAACTTTGTTTCTCAATTTTAGCAATTATGAACTCTTCATAATTCTAACTTCGTTTTATCTTTGAAACTTTGATTGCGATCAAGTTTGGAAAACATAATCTCGATGAACGTAGATTAGCCATCCAAACCTTGATCCAATCTCAGAATCACAAGATCAAAACAAAAAGGAAAATTAAACCCCGAGATCCGCACCAAAACCAATCGCTTAAAAGGAAGGTTTTTGGTTCTAATGTTGCCTTGAAACTTGACATGGAAAAGTCTTATGATAGGCTTGCTTGGTTTGCTTTGATTAAGGTTATGAGGAGGTTTGGTTTTGCGGAAGAATGGATGTACATGATATTTCGATGTATTAATTCTTGCTGGTTTTCAGTGCTTATTAATGGTTCAGCCAGTGGTTATTTTGCTTCGTCTCGTGGTCTTCGCCAAGGAGATCCAATCTCTCCTAGCCTCTTTATTATTGCCGCTGAAGTTTTGAGCCGTGGGCTTAATAATTTACATACTCTTCACCCTCATGTGGCATATCATACTGGTCATATTAATGTCCCCTTTATCTCCCATTTATCATACGCAGATGATATTATTATTTTCTGTAATGGGAGTATCCCTTCTCTCGAGTTGCATATGGAGTTTTGACATCTTATCAACACTTTTCAGGCCAGCTCATTAGTGTTTCTAAATCTTGTTTCTTAACTGGGCGGGATATTGCTGAGCGTGATAATTCCATTGCTCTAGTTACGGGATTTCAAAAGAAACATTTGCCTATTGTGTATTTGGGGTGTCCCCTTTATATTGGAAGGAAGGTGCAATCTTTATTTGATCCGGTTATGCAAAATCTTCGTGATATGCTGGATTCATGGCAAGGCAAATTGCTCTTGGCTGGAGCTAAACTTGTTCTGATTAAATCATGCCTTCAAGCTATTCCCATTTATTATATCTCTTTACTTGATCCTCCGAAGGGTGTTATTCAATCTATGAACCATCTTACTGCTAATTTCTTTTGGAGCAGCCCCGATGGGAGTCAAAAGTGTCATTGGGTTTCTCGAAATGAGTTTTTTTTGGCCTATTGAAGAAACGGGTTTAGGGCTTCGAAAACTTGAGGAGATGGCCTTAGCTTTCTCCATGAAGTTTTGGTGGAGATTCCGTACGTCTAATTTCTTTGGGCCCAATTTCTTGTAGCGAAGTATTGTCGTGATTCTCACCCCATGGATGCTACTTCTAGAGCTGGTTGTTCTCATATTTGGAAGCGTATGGTTGTAGCTAAGGAGCTAGTTGAGGATAGATTGAAAAGGGGAGTGGGTAATGGAGAAATATCTATTCAAGAACGATGGTTGCCTCATGATGTTCCTCTTCTTGATACTCGCCATGACCAGATTTTTTCATTGTTTAAAGATGGTATCCTTCGAGAAGACTACATTAGAGATACTTTTGGGCAGCAATGCTTATTAGAACTTCAAGCTCATGGTATTCGGATTGTGGACGGCCAAGATCAGCCTTTTTGGATTCCTTCTTCTTCAGGGAATTTCTCCATTACCTCGGCTTGGAGGGAGTGTAGAGTTTCTCGAATTCGGAGTAATGTTTTTGCTTGGTGTTGGTACAAATTTCTGCCCCTGAAAGTTTCGGTCTTCCTTTGGAAAGCTCTTAAGGCAGCCCTTCCTACCGATGATAATATATCTAGAAAAGGTATTTCTCTTGTTTCTAAATGTCATTGTTGTGAGAATCCAACCTTTGAATCTATTCATCATATTCTTTTACATGGTGATATTGCTTCAAAAGTGTGGCTGTTTTTTGGAAATATGATTGATTTTAAGACCTCGGGTTCTACCCTCTCACAAAGGTTGATTGCATGGCAAGAGTGCAAAAACCCTCGTCTTAGCAGATTGGTTTTATGGTTGGGAGATATTTTCCCAGGTTTTATTTGTTGGGAGCTTTGGAAGCATAGAAACAAATGTCGTTTTGATGGCATTTCTCCAAGTTTTAACAAAGTGGTGAATAACATTCAGCTGCAAGTAAATGATATTCTTTGTGCCCATAAGATCTTGTTTAGTGCTCAATCTTCAGATTCTACCATTATTTCATTCTTTCATATTCATATGGCTACCCCGTTGCTGGTTCGTTCTAAGCTTGTTTCTTGGAAACCCCCTTCATTGGGTCAAGTAAAGCTTAATTCGGATGGAGCATCTCGAGGAAATCCTGGTATTGCATCGGGTGGTGGTGTTTTTCGCAACCAAGATGGGTCTTTTATCTTTGCTTATTATCGGTTTTATGGGTATGCATCTAATATGGTTGCTGAAGCTCGGGCTGCTCTTGATGGGATTATTCATGCTCGATTGATGGGATTCCAATCGGTATGGCTCGAAGTGGATTCGGAAGTGCTGTCTTGTATTCTTCTTTGGAAATATATGATCCCTTGGGAGATTTGGTATTTTGTTCAAGGCATTTTCAGAATTATGGAGGAGCTTACCGTTAAAGCATCTCATGTTTATAGAGAAGGCAACAAGGTAGCTGATTTTCTTGCAAATTATTCGGCAAATGAGTAAGCTGATTTTGAATTTCCGTCTTTGGATTCTTGTCCTCGGTTGTGCAAGAGTTTACTTTATTTTGATAAGATTTCTTATCCTAATATTAGGCTTTAGGTCAGGTTTTTGCATAGAATTGTTGCTTTATTTGGTAGAATCCCTTTCCTATTTTGTAGAAGACCTTACAATTTGTGTAAGGCTTCCCCCCTAGGTCTTTATTTCCAGGTAGTTAAGGCCGTCATGTCCCCCACCTCGTTTGTACCTTTTTTTCCTTTTTAATAAATTTTAGGGAGTACCGTCTCCTTTCGCAAAAAAAAAAAAAAAACAAAACCAACTGCCCAATCCCCACTCCAGACCAGAAGGTCCGGCCGGGTATTGTCACTGGTCCGGTCGGACCTGCCTTGAAAAATCCAGATTTTTAAGTTCGAACCAAAACCAAACGCCTGGCCCCCGCTCCAGACCATAGGGTCCGGCCGGGTCCTTGCTCTGGTCCGGTCGGACCTACGCCAAAAAACCCAGAATTTTTAAAGTCCCAAAATTTTTGCTCAAAATTGTTTTCCCCGATTCAATTAGGATTTGGTGTTCTTGATGATCCAATCATCATGAACATCAAAACCTTGAATGAACAATTCATGAATCCTTAGATTATCAAACTTTGATCCAATCAAAATTGATAACCCAAACAATTTTAAATCCACCATAATTTTAATTGCGATTGAATAGTGCGATTAAAGTTTATGAAACAATAAACCACATAAAATCCATATAACACATAAACATCATAATTCCAATATTCATATCATGCTAGGCACATAAACAAACAATTTATATACACACAACATGATTATGTATTGAAATAATCAACATGAACGGGGCTCTGATACCACTGTTGGGTTTCGGAGTAACATGCGCAGTGGAATTAAGCATTTAAATTTTTTTATGAAACCCAAAGCGATAGATCCATTCATATGATTATATCAAATACACGCAATATGAATACTAGAATACTAACCCTTGAAGCCCTTGATTTTGCAACCTTTGAATTCGATGGAGGCTTGAAATCTTGATCACGAACAAAGCAAGAATCACGAACTATGAAGATGATAAGTTTCACCCTCTAGTGGTATCCACACCACGAACGAATATCAAGAACACTTGATCTTGGTTGCTAGACCAAATCATGAAACACACTTTCATGATGTATAGAACTATATGGAATTATTATGTATATGATATTCTTGTTCTTCAATCTAGGGATATCTTAGAACAAGAAATAAACCCTCTCAAACCCTTGGAGGCACTCACAAACATAACATGATACTTAGGACTGATTAGGGCAACTAGAGGGGAGTTTTATACTTGTTTCACCTATTCCAAATAGGTAACAAGTGACCAAACCCGCAAGAAAACGGAACAGGAAAGTTCTGGGCAAAAACCCTAGAGGTCCGCCCGGGTCTTATAGGAGGTCCGCCCGGACCCTCAAAAGGTCCGCCCGGGTCCTTTATGAGGTCCGCCCGGACCACCCCTTTTTCCTGTTTTCTCCTCTAAATTCCTAATATTCCTCAAAGTCTCTTCGACCTATAATTCTAATTAGGGCAAATTGCAATTTAGTTACCTGAGTTTTACACGATGTTTCAATTGGTTCCTGAATCCGTTTTTCAGCAAATTGGTTACTCCAGTTTGTCATTTAGTTGCAATGTGGTATAAAAATGGATGGATTGTTAGTTTTTTAATGAAATGGATGGAAAATCTAACAAGTTTCTTTTATAATTGCAAAGTGCACCCTCCAACTCAACTTATTCACATTTTTACCCCATAATAAAAAATTTGTAACATCTAAAGACATTAATTAATAAACCTACAAATTCTAATTGTTTGTTTCAGAAAAACTTGAGCAAAATAATAATAATAATAATAATAATATAAAAAAAAAAAAAAATCTTCTCGCTCTCACTTAAAAAACATTGGGCATTTTCTTAAGTATATTATGCATTGTCCGGAAACAGTAAATTGACAAAAGTTGCGCCGACAAGCCACAATTTCTTGTGCAAAAACGTTTCTCCAGCCATCAATTTTTTGATTAGAAATGACAAAGAGATCATGAAGGCAAGCACTACCAAACCCACTTGGATGGAGCAGAGAGAAAACAGTGGTCGCGAGAAGGGGGAGAAGGAATGTGGGTGGAGAGATCGCCATTTTTGGTGGTTTCCTTTGTTTTTCGACTGGCCAAAACACTGTTCCGCTCTGGATATCATATTTTATAATTTTAGTTAAATAAAATTAGTATTTTTATGAATGATATGTATTTGTCATAAGTTAAATAAAATTATTATTTTTATGATAGATATCATAATTTTTATAATTTTGATGTAATAAATAAAATGAAAATGACTGAAACACTAATCTTTGGACATATGCATGCAAATTATGTTAGTTTTTAAACATTCGTTAGGAGTTAGGGGGTGAAGTGGGAAAATTTAAATTGTAGGGTTAACCATTGCAATTTTGAAAGAAGCTCGTTAGGTTTTTCATCCACTTTTGTTAGTTTTTAAACGATCCATCCATTTTTATACCACATTGCAACTAAATGACAAACTGGAGTAACCAATTTGCTGAAAAACGGATTCAGGAACCAATTGAAACATTGTGTAAAACTCAGGTAACTAAATTGCAATTTGCCCTAAAAGATAACCTTGACTAAAGTTCAATAGTGAAGTGGGCCAATCCTCCGCATCACTAGCATGCAAGGAGCAAAATAGGAGAAACATAGAAGATGTCAATAGACAATAGCTAAAATAAAAATGCTATCAAAATAGACTGGGGCTGAAATAAAGGAGGAATACAGAAAAAGATGAGTATTATACCTCCCATGGCCATGGCTCCAATCTCATATGGCCAACATCCATGAGAACTGCATCCCCACATCTGCATATCCCTCAGGCAGCTCAATAGAGTAAACAAGGCAGTCGACGCATGATTAGCAAATAGCATCTCAGAAAAGGCCCACCACAGAAAGCCGCAGACAGCTGCAATACGGGTGTCAGTGAGGTGCATCTGACCAACATTAACAGTAACATAGACATTACCCTCAAAGCCTTCAGAGGGACACCACTTGCCCAAGGTACGCACAGAGAAGCCCAGAAAATGCCTCATGTCATCACTACTGGGTAGGAAGTCAGTATCAACCTCAAGCGGCTCACCGACGATGGCAAGCCCGGTAATGGCATGAAAATCAGTGGGAGTCATGGTGACCTCTCCCCACCGTATGTGCATAGTATGAGTGCTGTCCCACCAGTGCTCCCGAATAGCTTGGAGCAAGTGAACGTTCCTCCTCTCACCGACTAGGCCGTCAAAGAAGGGCTTAAGGATGAGATTCTCGATCTCTTCCTTCATCTCACCATTAAAAGTTTCCCACCTCTCGGAAACCACTCGTACACTACCTCTACAGTTATCGACAACCCTGAATGGCTGTAAACAACAAAGGCAAAAGAGACGAATGTCAGAAGATCGGTAAAACCGAAAGTCGCAGAACTGCCTAGAACGACAGTCAAAATCATGTACTACTATACTACAATGATTTTCAACATCAAAAAGGACGAAATTCCATCCAAAGATCAGCCATGCATGATAAACCCTAGCAGCGATAATTCTAGGCGAAAATCGACAAAAGTCGATCTGCGAAGGCACCAAATTGAGACATGCATCAACGAAATTAACAAGGAAACTCAGTCAAAGGAAGAGATCCTTACCCGCCTCGTCCGAACGGCATGAGAAATATGATCCTCGGGGAATGGGCACAACTCATCCGTCGCCCACACTTTACCTCTCATGTGCCTACCGAAGAGGTGTTCCTTATGAGAACGATTTGCACCGGCCATTTAAAAGGGTTAATAATCACTAGAACTTGGTGAAAATGAAGATTTTTGAGTGAAAAAATGGCCTAGGGTTGAGAATTCCCGAAATGAAATAAGAAAAAGTGATTTGAAAATCACTTTCAGCGCCTGATATCGTCTCTGATCTGCGTAAAAACAGAGAAGTCTCGTACGAAACATCCCTATTTCGTACGAGATATCCCCAGAAAAATCTCAGAAAACCCTGTTTTCTAGGGAAATTCCAAAAAAGCCCTGCTTTTAACAGAAATTCCAAAAAAGCCCTGCTTTTAACAGAAAGGTCAGAAAAAGCCCTGCTTTTGACTAAGAGGTCAAATCTGAACTCGGTTCAAAATGAAACATTGAGTCGTCAACAAAAGAATATTTTCAGAATTGGAACAAGTAAAGTTGTTTCTCAGTACGAATTTATTCTTGCCGCACATCCAAGATCATGGGTGAGCAACAAAATCTGCATCAGCAAACTCTAAATCCCACGACTGTCATCGAGACGTATGTTAATGTCACAGGATTTACAACCGAGTATGCCACGACTGTTACCAAGACGTAAGTTAATAATATTGGTAGTGGTGCCCTAGGCACGTTTAATAAACGTTGTAATTGTTATCATTTATTTCATATTAATAAAGAGATGTTTTGATTATTATTGTTGCTCATGTTCACTTATAATAATCTCCGTCCCTAGTACTTGTTAAGCACTAGTATAAAGGCTAAATGATCATGGGATGATCATGTTAGATTTATGGGTACTTGTTTGGAACAAGGTACTGGACATGACCCGCTGTATGAGATTTATGTCATGGTCTATGTCGTACATTAGACATGAAGTTATTATAGTCTTCCACTTGATGAACATTATGTTTGACATATTTAAACGCTACCTTTAACCGGGTAGTTATAAAGGGTATGATTGGCATAATCGGATTCACGTAGGGAAGAGTAATAAGCTAAATGGATTTGTCCCTATTCGGAGAGATGTCAAGCTTAGGCCTCTCGTAGGAATGATGTTGATGAAAATGTTCGGCCGGACTCAAATAAATTGATTAGATCAATGTCATTTGTATTATAAATATATTCGGAATCAAGAAAGTATTGAACAAAACAAGTTGACTTGTTGACCATGACTTGTGTTCAATGACATCGTGGATAAAGGGATTGTGACATATTCTAAACGAATGCGAACTTGTATCTAGTTATACTATTTGGGTAGGTATGACGGTTTGCTAGAACCTAATCATATCTTATGGTTTCATGTTTGAACCCATTGCCAACTTAGTATAATCCTAGAGGGTCACACACAATAGAACGAATCTTAAATAAGGACTATATTGGAATATTGAGTCGAAGGACTTTGGAGGAATTTGGAAATTAGGGAAATCTGGGGCAGGTGTGCGACCGCACAAAAGGGTTTGGGCGGCCGCACAGCTTGGCTCAAAAAGTACCAAAGAGTTTGAGAGAGTTTTATTTTGTTCGGCCGCAAGTGGTTTTGGGCGGCCGCACACCATGACGGGACTGGTTTCCTGATTTAATTAGGAAAAGGATTTTGGACGGGTTTTGACACAAGTTTCCTATTTGGAATAGGTCTAACTTGTATATAAACAGCCAAATTTGGGCCAGAATAATCCCTAGCTTTTATGCAAGTCTCCAAAGAGTTTGAGAGAGTTTTATTTTGTTCTAAGATATCCTAGATTGAAGAACAAAATAATACACAAATCCACTAAGAAATATAAATGCTGAAGTTGTTATTAACCCTTGTTTCAATAATCAAAACTCATTCCACACTTATCAATCCATCGAGAAAGTGTATCTTTCTGTGTCAATTAGTTAACAGTGTAGCTACCTTAGAAATTCATCAATAAATCTCTAACAATATCATGCCAATCCCAACAAGCCACGTACATACTGTTGCTTTCGTAATTAAACGACCAATATCTATGCCTGTATTGAAACTTCCTCAAAATAATATATCCGCTAATAAGAAGACATAATAACTTGATTTCACAACCCGTTGCTTCTCTCAAGCAATCCAATTATGATTACAGATATAATTCAGAATATCCAACAATACCACTGGAGCAATTGTTAATTCAAACAATATAACCACAAATTTATGATGCCCATACCTGGTATGAAAATCCGTCTTTGAAATATACCCATCTCAAATTTTTAACTGATAATAATCACTTCAAGTCAAACACTGAATAAACCACTGATCTCTGAAGTTGATAAAATATATCACCCATATAAGATAACAAGTAATGATTCGCTATAGTCATCTGGTTGAGCTCTTAGTATTCAATATACAATCGCAAAGTACCATACCTTTTCATAATAAACAATACTGATGCATCCCACGAAGATATACTAAACGTAATGAATCCCTTGTCAAGAAATATCTCAAGCTGAATCTTCTACTCCTTTAACTCAACCGATGTTATAGATATATTAAACTAGATATTAGCACTGTAGCATTGTACTGTAACAACTCAATATAACCCAATTTTCTCCTCAAGTAACATGTACTACTCAATAAAGAATATATAGATCTCACCAAGAAAGGATCAATCCTCCAATTTAGATGTAGACGTTCTACTACCAACCACGTAAACTAAATACCCGGCACAACCTTCTGATAACAATTTTCAGACTTTAATGCATAAATAACATGAATGCCCAACACATATATCTACCATGCTTAATTAAAGCACACTAACATATAAAACTCCACCACAATAATATCAAAATCTTGCTATGGCAAAATAACTAAACCAGCAAGTAAAACATGCTCATAAATTTGCTCATCACAAGTGCACAACACTATCAATCACCAAACACTCCCCCTTAGTATAGACACCTCTAACACATAAGGTAGAGACTCAGAAGACAAATGCAACCGAGAAGCAAAATGCACAGACATATAAAAATGCGAAGAACCAGGGCCTATAAGTGCTCGTGCTCTCAAACTAGACACAGAAATCATACCTCCAATCACATTAGCAGAATCGGAGATATGTTGTTGATTGATGGTAAAATCACGATCCTGCACCTTAAGCTTCCCTGAAGAATCCCTCTTCTGGCCCTGAGAAGACCTGACAACACTTCCCAATGCCTTATTCTTCATTCTTGGACAATCCTTCTGAAAATGACCCAACTGACAACATCTCATACATTTACCTTGCTTCTTCCAACATTTCTCCTCTAAGTGTCCTTCCCTCCAACAATAACTACATACTCGTTTAACTTGACTTCTGATTTTCTGTGCTCCTTGAGAAGATCCTCTAAGTTGCGAAGATGTACCTTGAGATCCTCTATTATCGCCATACTGATGTTGTGGTTTTGGCTGTCCTCCTTGTCTTGTCATATCTGAAGCTTCAACCTTGTTTTTACGCTCAACCATGTCGTTAATTGCTTTCATTGCAGTTTCAAACATACCTTGGAACATCATTCGAACTTCTTCTCTAACATTACCCTGCCCTGAAGGCCCAGACTGATCTCTTTCTGTCCCAACCATTTCAATAAGTACCTGCATAAAACTCTCAACGTTACCCATTCTCTACACAACTACCCTCCTAGGTCACATAGTCATTCTAGACCATCTACAACCTAGCTCTGATACCAACTGTCGCGCCCCAGACCCGTGGTCCTACTTAGCCCCACGCTCGGGACACGATTGGAAGACGTCATAAAACACTTTTAGAAAATTTTTCTTTTGAAATGTACTTTCATAAAGTTTAACAAATTCACACTCGAAGTTCAAAGACTTCATTTAACTTTCCAACAAACTCTTTCACAAACGAAAGTACTTAGCCCGAAGGCTTACAAACTTTTATACAAATGTACATACACCGACATTATCCAAAATATAGGTGTTACAAGATGATGAAGTCAAGGAAACTCTACCCAAAAGGTTATACATCTATGTAATGTAACCTTGACAAAACTCATATCCCAAACTCTTACCACCACGACGTCCTCCCGTGCAATTATCCTATTCCCTGGACTCGCCTTTATCTAAAACAGTAAACAAATAAGGGGTGAGAATGAATCTCAGTAAGCTACTAAATGCAACTAGGTTACATGCTGATATGATAATCATAAAGAAACTATATCAACAAATAATCATATAGCATATATCACATAACATGAGAGGCTCCCTATCGCCAACCGTCCCATACCGGTTGGAAATAACGACCAACTCATCAGGCAGTACATAAGGCAAAATTATACACTCATACATGGATACTGAGCCAAGGTTCTCGAATCAAACATATAACCATCTGAGAAAACCATTTGAGCAGCATAAACAGCTGAAGCCGGAATCCCGAAAACCAAACCATAACCAATAGAACCAAAGTAACCAGAGAGGGAAATATGACACAAAGTCATACCCCAAATGCTCACTCGAGGGAGCAAGTTCATCCCATCCAAGGCCAATCTGGACTGGGGGTTAAAAATGGGAAACCAATGGTAGAAGCCTTACAATGAACTTGGCTCGTGTGCCATTATAATCCCTACCACTGCCCGACTCCACAACACAAGACCAGCTGGACTTTAACACTAGCATAGTAATGAATACTTGCTTAAACAACAGCCAAGGACAATGATTCCAAAGTAGGGAACCAAGCCAAACACATCACAAAGATGAACCAATCCAAACCACATCAAAAGATGTTCAACTATATCAAATTAACATTTAGTCAAATTCCACAACACATATGTTCACAAAGGAACCAATTTCAAACACTAGGGTGTTCCACAACAACTCTCTAGGTACTCTAGGATATCACCTAAGACCTAGACCAAGATTGAACTTTAAATCACTTGAAATGGAACAACTCAACTTTTCAGCACTTATGGGCGGTCGCCCAAAACCAGACTCAAAATTCCCAAATTTCTCCTGCAAGCCAAATTCATCCGTCCCAAGCGTAGGAGTATAACTTACTTACACTTATACTATTACCAGGAGTACAACAACCATCCCAAAACATTACTTTCAATTTTATTTCATTCTTTTTACCGTCCCACAAATAATAGAATAATTTTCTTTTATTCCATTTAAATATTTTACCGTCCCAAAAGTATAAGTATAATTTTTCTAATATACTAGTATACTCATTTAGGGATACTTTCATTAATTTCCCCATCCCATGAATAATAGTATAAATTTTATAATATACTTATTTAACATTTAACTCAAGTTAATATTTTACCGTCCCACGAGTAGGAGTATACTTTGAAACACTTATACTAACATTCTCAGGAATATAAACATACTCCATATACATCCTTGCATACAAACCAAGTCACTTACCCAGTATAATTATACTCCCTTTATCCCAAATAAACAAGTATCACAAATAAATTATTTTCACAATAATTTCACCATATATCACACATATAGCAAATATATGACCATTTTACTATTTAAGGGGAATTAGTAACTTACCTATTTCTGGAAAAAGTATCGCAGAAATATGTTTTGTTCGGGTAGAAATGACCTACTCAACGCCTTGATCATTTTTATATAATTAGATTTTAAAACGGATAAGTAATTAAAAAGATATAAATCGAAATAGGTTGAACTTACCTTTTTCTCCTACCCTAGGAATGAAACGAGGAATGTTGCAGAACACTGTTGACACAGAGAAAGGAGAGAAGAAGTGATAAGTTATAAGATTTTTTTTCACTTTTTCAACTTTGGTCACCCAACTTTCGCTTTTAACACTTTAACCCCCTAAACTTATATTTTCACAAAGGACCCTAAAGTTTCAACTTAATCATTTAACTCCTTTAACCATTATTACTACTAACTAAGTAAATAGCACATTTAATCAAGTAAGATGTGCAAGTCATAAAATATGATGCAACACATAAAATGCACACATAATGTCAAATTAAAATCCCAAAAATATAAAATAAATAGGGACGGGTTTTGGGGACATTACAATGTTAGGTACATGGGTATTAGATACATGGGAGATTGGGCCTAGGGAAAGTGGGAGATTGTTGGTAGTGGTGCCCTAGGCACGTTTAATAAACGTTGTAATTGTTATCATTTATTTCATATTAATAAAGAGATGTTTTGATTATTATTGTTGCTCAAGTTCACTTATAATAATCTCCGTCCCTAGTACTTGTTAAGCACTAGTATAAAGGCTAAATGATCATGGGATGATCATGTTAGATTTATGGGTACTTGTTTGGAACAAGGTACTGGACATGACCCGCTGTATGAGATTTATGTCATGGTCTATGTCGTGCATATATCTCATATTAGTTATGTCAATTGAATCCTTAGACATGAAGTTATTATAGTCTTCCACTTGATGAACATTATGTTTGACATATTCAAACGCTACCTTTAACCGGGTAGTTATAAAGGGTATGATTGGCATAATCGGATTCACGTAGGGAAGAGTAATAAGCTAAATGGATTTGTCCCTCTTCGGAGAGATGTCAAGCTTAGGCCTCTCGTAGGAATGATGTTGATGAAAATGTTCGGCCGGACTCAAATAAATTGATTAGATCAATGTCATTTGTATTATCAACATATTCGGAATCGAGAAAGTATTGAACAAAACAAGTTCACTTGTTGACCATGACTTGTGTTCAATGACATATTCTAAAGGAATGCGAACTTGTATCTAGTTATACTATTTGGGTAGGTATGACGGTTTGCTAGAACCTAATCATATCTTATGGTTTCATGTTTGAACCCATTGCCAACTTAGTGTAATCCTAGAGGGTCACACACAATAGAACGAATCTTAAATAAGGACTATATTGGAATATTGAGTCGAAGGACTTTGGAGGAATTTGGAAATTAGGGAAATCTGGGGCAGGTGTGCGACCGCACAAAAGGGTTTGGGCGGCCGCACAGCTTGGCTCAAAAAGTACCAAAACCTTCCAGATAGATGTGCGATCGCACAAGTGGTTTTGGGCGGCCGCACACCATGACAGGACTGGTTTCCTGATTTAATTAGGAAAAGGATTTTGGACGGGTTTTGACACAAGTTTCCTATTTGGAATAGGTCTAACTTGTATATAAACAGCCAAATTCGGGCCAGAATAATCCCTAGCTTTTGTGCAAGTCTCCAAAGAGTTTGAGAGAGTTTATTTTGTTCTAAGATATCCTAGATTGAAGAACAAAATAATACACAAATAAAATTCCATATAGTTCATATTGATTGTGAAAACGTGTTTCACAATTTTGGTCTAGCAACCAAGATCAAGTGTTCTTGATATTCGTTCAAGGTGTGGATACCGCTAGAGGGTGAAGCTCATCATCTTCAAAGTTCGTGTTCTTACTTGTTCGTGATTAAAGCTTCAATTTCTCCACCAAGATCAAAGACCAAATTCAAAGTCATCAAGGGTTAGTTTTCTAGTATTCATATTGCAAGTATTTGATTTAATCATATGAATGGATCTATGGGCTTTGGGTTTCATAAAATTTTAAATGCTATTTTCCGCTGCGCATGTTGCTTGGAAACCCAACAGTGGTATCAGAGCCCCGTTCATGTTGATTATTTCAATACCTAGAATCATGTTGTGTGTATATAAATTGTTTATGTGCCTAGCATGATATGAATATTGGATTATATGATGTTTATGTGCTGTATGATTTTATGTGGTTTATGGTTTTACAACTTTAATCACACTATTGAATCGCACTAAAATTATGTTGGATTCTGAATTGTTTGATTATTAATTTTTGATTGGATCAAAGTTTTAATAATCGGGAAAACAATTTTGAGACAAATTTTCGAACTTTAAAATTCTGTCTGATGCTACTGTGCGACCGCACAGAAAATATTGGGCGACCGCACAGATTTTCTTGGGCGGCCGCACAGTTGGTCAGAATCAGAATCAGATTCTGGAATTTTGATGGGGTCCAACCGAATCAGTGACAATACCGGCCAGACCTGCTGATCTGAAGCGGGTTTTTGGCAGTTGGTTTTGGTGTGGATCTTGGGGTTTGATTTTCCTATTTGTTTTGATCTTGTGATTCTAAGATTGGTTCAAGGTTTGGATGGCTAATCTACGTTCATCGAGATTGTGTTTCCCAAACTTGATCGCAATCAAAGTTTCAAAGATAAAACGAAGTTAGAATTATGAAGAGTTCATAATTGCTAAAATTGAGAAACAAAGTTCTTGATTCAAAGATTGGAGATCCATGTGGAATTGTGGATGCAATTGGCCTACGTTCATCGAGACCATCTATTGCTTAGTTTCGGCCACATGGACTACTTTCTTGGTTTCTTGAATTAGTGTGGAATTGTGGATGCCTTATGGCTTAGTTTCGGCCGCACTTCTTGTTGTTTTGATTTAGAGATAATAACCAAAGTTGAAATAGTCTCATCCTCATAATTATAGAGAAACTAATGACACATAAATATTATGATTAAATTAATGGAGATTAATTTAGTGGCTAAACTTGATGCGTAACATGTTTATATTATGTGCTCATAAATGTGTTGTATGCTACATGTGATGAACCTTCAAAGAAAGTTTTAAGTCCTTTATTGCCATGCCATGATTAAAACACTTGTTAATACATGGATGAATTTAATGTAGACTCGCCCTAGCGAGATGCATTGACTTTATTTATGTATGAGCAAGACAGATAATGTGGGCACGCCCTAGCGAGGCACATTAACTATACGTTTAAAATGGTTGGACTTAATTGGGCGTCAAAACAGTTTTGAGCCTAGGCAAAGATGAGATTTAACATGCTTTTTGAAATAGGATTTCTTAAAGAATCTCATAAAAGGAACTAAGAGTCATATGAGATATGATTGACAAGAGTTGTCTACCTAATTAATTTGATTTTGTGTAATCCACCTTAGCGGACTTAAAATTAAATTAAAGCGGGATCTTAACCCATTTAAATTATATTATACATTGGATGTATGAGAAGGTTATATAATTTAGTGGGAGTATTTTTTTTTTTTTTTGAAAAAATAAATTTGATTATTTCTTTAATGAAAATTGGTGCTTATTAGATTTTGGAAATTTTGCATAATTGTAGATAATGACTAACAACACTCAATCAGTTTCGTTGCGATCGATCCTTGAGAAGGATAAGCTCCAAGAGAATGGTACTAACTTTATGGATTGGATCCGTAGCCTAAGAATTGTTCTAAGGCAAGAAGATAAGTTGTACATTCTCGACGGGCCACTTCTTGCCGAACCAGAACCTACTGCCCCTAGGGCAGAAAGAGACAATTACAAGAAACATCGTAATGATTCTAGAGATGCAAGTTGTCTCATGCTTGCTACTATGTGCTCAAAACTCCAACAAAGTTTGGAACATTGGGAAGCCTATGAGATAGGCGTGGAGTTAAGAACCATGTTTCAAGAGCAAGCTAGGCAAGAGAGGTACAAGACCATTGTTGCATTCACTTCTTGCAAGATGAATGAAGGGCAACAAGTGAGTCCTCACATGCTAAAAATGAAAGGTTACGCAGAGCACCTTGAGAAACTTAGCTATCCAATCCCATTGGAGCTAGCCACGGATCTCATTCTTAATTCACTGCCTAAAAGTTATAATCAGTTTGTGATAAATTATAACATGCATGGAATGGATAAGAATCTCTCTGAGTTGCATGGGATGCTTAAACTGCGGAGATGAAGATTGTGGAGAAAAGTTCTCCTGTGCTCTTGGTTCATGATGGGAAGAAGCCTGGTGCCAAAGGAAAGGGTAAGGCAAAAGTTGTCAAACCCAAGATAAGCAAGGCAAAGGTTGCCAAGGCTTCTGAGGCAAAACCCGATTCACAAAAGGATGCAATATGTTTCCATTATCAAGAAATTGGTCATTGGAAACGTAATTGCAAGGCTTTCTTGGAAGAGAAAAAGAAGAAGAAGAGCAGCAAGGCTGCGTCGACTTCAGGTATCTATATGATAGATATTCTCCTTTCTACCACTGATTCTTGGGTATTGGATACCGGATGTGGTTCTCACATTTGTTTAAATATGCAGGGACTAAAGAATAGGAGACTGCTTAAAGAGGGTGAAGTAGACCTACGCGTGGAGAATGGAGCAAGAGTTGCTGCATTAGCCGTAGGGGGACTTATGAAGTCACTTTACCTTCCGTTTTAATACTTGTTTTGAACAATTGCTATTATGTACCGGATTTAAGTAGAAATATTATTTCAATTTCTTGTTTGGATAACGAAGGTTTTAAGTTTCTTATTGAGAATAAGAAATTTTCTATTTATTTAAATGATGTGCTTTATGGTATTGCTAATTCATTTAATGGCCTTTATGTCTTGGATGTCAAGAATGAAAATAATGAAAATGTCTATCATATAAATAAGAAATCTAAACCTAATGATGTAAATCATTCTTATTTGTGGCATTACCGTCTTGGTCATATTAATGAGAAGCGTATCTCAAAACTCCATGGGGACGGTCTCTTGGGTTCATGTGACCTTGGGTCATATGATACTTGTGAGTTGTGTCTTCTTGAGAAAATGACTAAGACACCTTTTACCAAGCTAGGTGAAAGGGCAAGCGACTTATTGGGGTTGATACATTCTGATGTATGCGGACCATTAAGTAGCAATGCTAGGGGAGGATTTCAATACTTCATAACCTTCACTGATGATTATAGTAGATTTGGGTATGTTTACCTAATGAAACATAAAAGTGAAGCATTTGAGATATTTAGAATATTTCAAAATGAAGTAGAAAAACAACTTGGCAAAAGTATTAAGGCACTTCGATCAGATCGAGGTGGAGAATACTTGAGTCATGAATTTGATGATCATCTAAAGAATTGTGGAATAGTTTCACAATTGACTCCACCCGGAACACCACGATGGAATGGTGTGTCCGAGAAGAGAAATCGGACTTTGTTAGACATGGTTCGATCAATGATGAGTCAAGTTGATCTTCCAATATCCTTTTGGGGTTACGCTCTAGAAACCGCTGCTTTCACACTAAATCAAGTTCCAACTAAATCGGTTCCAAAGACTCCATATGAGATGTGGAGCGGAAAGAAACCTAGTTTGTCTTTCATGAGGATTTGGGGTTGCGAAGCTTTTGTCAAAAGACTTGTCTCCGACAAACTAGCACACAAATCTTATAAATGTATTTTCGTGGGATATACTAAGGAAACTAAAGGATATTACTTTTACAACCGAGAGGACAACAAAGTGTTTGTTGCCCGAACTGGTGTCTTTCTAGAGAAACAGTTTCTCTCCAAAGAAATCAGTGGGAGTAAAATAAATCTTGAAGAAATTCGAGACCCAGAAAATAACATTGAACCAGAAGTGGAACAAGAACAAGAACCACAAGGAGTTGTGGAACCTGTTCAACATACAAAAGTAACTCGCAGATCTGGTAGGTTACGATCCGAGCCCGAGAGATATGGATTTCTCGTAACGGATAGTAATGAGGTGGAAATCATTGAGAATGATGAACCGACAACCTATCAAGAGGCGATGTCTTCTCCTGATTCGGACAAGTGGCTTGGAGCCATGGAATCCGAATTGCAATCCATGCAAGACAATCAAGTTTGGAATTTGATTGATGCACCCGAAGGTGTAAAAACCATAGGATGTAAATGGGTCTTCAAGAAGAAGACTGACATGGATGGGAAGGTGCATACTTACAAAGCTAGACTTGTAGCGAAGGGTTATAGGCAAGTTCATGGTATTGACTATGATGAAGCCTTTTCACCCGTAGCAATGATCAACTCTATAAGAATTTTGCTTGCCATTGCCGCATATCATGACTATGAAATATGGCAAATGGACGTCAAAACCGCTTTCCTAAATGGAAAACTACAAGAGGATGTGTATATGACACAACCAGAAGGTTTTGAACATAATTCTAAGGTATGCAAATTGCAGAAATCCATTTATGGATTGAAGCAAGCTTCTAGGAGTTGGAATCTCTGTTTTGATGAATCGGTCAAAGAGTTTGGTTTCATCAAGAACGAAGATGAGCCTTTGTGTATACAAGAAGATTAGTGGGAGCATAGTGATATTCCTGATTTTATATGTGGATGACATATTACTCATTGGAAACGACATTCCTACACTTCAGTCCGTAAAGACTTGGTTGGGAAAGTGTTTCGCAATGAAAGATATGGGTGAAGCCGCATATATACTTGGCATTAAGATCTATAGAGATAGATCAAGGAAGCTACTTGGTTTAAGCCAAAGTACATACATTGACAAGGTCATTAGAAGATTCCGTATGGAAAATTCTAAAAGAGGAACCCTACCAGTGTTACATGGAGTTTCTCTAAGCAAGACTCAATGTCCTAAGACAAAAGATGAGCGTGAGAAAATGAATGATGTTCCATATGCTTCGGGAATTGGGTCCATCATGTATGCCATGATTTGTACTAGGCCGGATGTATCTTATGCTTTGAGCATGACAAGCAGATACCAATCTAACCCCGGTGAAAATCACAGCGTGGCTGTAAAAGCGATTCTTAAGTACTTGAGAAGGACTAAAGACTCGTTTTTGGTCTATGGAGGAATGGAAGATGATCTTGTTATAAATGCTTACACAGATGCAAGCTTCCAAACCGACAGAGATGACAGTCGATCGTAATCGGGTTTTGTATTTATGTTAAATGGTGGAGCTGTAAGCTGGAAGAGTTCCAAGCAAAGTACAACCGTTGATTCTACAACGGAAGCTGAGTATATTGCTGCATCAGATGCTGCAAAGGAAGCTGTTTGGATTAAGAAGTTCATCACTGAACTTGAAGTGGTTCCTAGTATTGCTAATCCAATAGATCTTTATTGTGATAATAATGGTGCTATTGCTCAAGAAAAGGAACCAAGAGCACATCAGAAATCCAAACACATACTTAGGCGTTTTCATATCATTCGAGAAATCGTTGATAGGGGAGATGTAAATATATGCAGAGTACGTACTGATGACAATGTTGCGGACCCGCTAACAAAGGGACTTAAACATAAAGGTCATGTTTGTCGCGCCCTAGACCTGTGGTCCTACTTGGCCCCACGCTCAGGACACGATTGGAAGACGTCATAAAACACTTTTAGAAAATTTTTCTTTTGAAATGTACTTTCATAAAGTTTAACAAATTCACACTCGAAGTTCAAAGATTTCATTTAACTTTCAAACAAACTCTTTCACAAACGAAAGTACTTAGCCTGAAGGCTTACAAACTTTTATACAAATGTACATACACCGACATTATCTAAAATATAGGTGTTACAAGATGATGAAGTCAAGGAAACTCTACCCAAAAGGTTATACATCTATGTAATGTAACCTTGACAAAACTCATATCCCAAACTCTTACCACCACGACGTCCTCCCGTGCAATTATCCTATTCCCTGGACTCGCCTTTATCTAAAACAGTAAACAAATAAGGGGTGAGAATGAATCTCAGTAAGCTACTAAAATGCAACTACGTTACATGCTGATATGATAATCATAAAGAAACTATATCAACAAATAATCATATAGCATATAACACATAACATGAGAGGCTCCCTATCGCCAATCGTCCCATACCGGTTGGAAATAACGACCAACTCATCAGGCAGCACATAAGGCTAAATTATACACTTATACATGGATACTGAGCCAATGTTCTCGAATCAAACATATAACCATCTGAGAAAACCATTTGAGCAGCATAAATAGCTGAAGCCGGGATCCCGAAAACCAAACCATAACCAATAGAACCAAAGTAACCAGAGAGGGAAATATGACACAAAGTCATAACCCAAATGCTCACTCGAGGGAGCTAGTTCATCCCATCCAAGGCCAATCTGGACTGGGGGTTAAAAATGGGAAACCAATGGTAGAAGCCTTACAATGAACTTGGCTCGTGTGCCATTATAATCCCTACCACTGCCCGACTCCACAACACAAGACCAGCTGGACTTTAACACTAGCATAGTAATGAATACTTGCTTAAACAACAGCCAAGGACAATGATTCCAAAGTAGGGAACCAAGCCAAACACATCACAAAGATCAACCAATCCAAACCACATCAAAAGATGTTCAACTATATCCAATTAACATTTAGTCAAATTCCACAACACATATGTTCACAAAGGAACCAATTTCAAACACTAGGGTGTTCCACAACAACCCTCTAGGTACTCTAGGATATCACCTAAGACCTAGACCAAGATTGAACTTTAAATCACTTGAAATGGAACAACTCAACTTTTCAGCACTTATGGGCGGTCGCCCAAAACCAGACTCAAAATTCCCAAATTTCTCCTGCAAGCCAAATTCATCCGTCCCAAGCGTAGGAGTATAACTTACTAACACTTATACTATTACCAGGAGTACAACAACCATCCCAAAACATTACTTTCAATTTTATTTCATTCTTTTTACCGTCCCACAAATAATAGAATAATTTTCTTTTATTCCATTTAAATATTTTACCGTCCCAAAAGTATAAGTATAATTTTTCTAATATACTAGTATACTCATTTAGGGATACTTTCATTCATTTCCCCGTCCCATGAATAATAGTATAAATTTTATAATATACTTATTTAACATTTAACTCAAGTTAATATTTTACCGTCCCACGAGTAGGAGTATACTTTCAAACACTTATACTAACATTCTCAGGTATATAAACATACTCCATATAGATCCTTGCATACAAACCAAGTCACTTACCCAGTATAATTATACTCCCTTTGTCCCAAATAAATAAGTATCACAAATAAATTCTTTTCACAATAATTTCACCACACATCACACATATAGCAAATATATGACCATTTTACTATTTAAGGGGAATTAGTAACTTACCTATTTCTGGAAAAAGTATCACAGAAATATGTTTTGTTCGGGTAGAAATGACCTACTCAACGCCTTGATCATTTTTATATAATTAGATTTTAAAACGGATAAGTAATTAAAAAGATATAAATCGAAATAGGTTGAACTTACCTTTTTCTCCTACCCTAGGAATGAAACGAGGAATGTTGCAGAACACTGTTGACACAGAGAAAGGAGAGAAGAAGTGATAAGTATAAGATTTTTTTTTCACTTTTTCAACTTTGGTCACCCAACTTTCGTTTTTAACACTTTAACCCCCTAAACTTATATTTTCACAAAGGACCCTAAAGTTTCAACTTAATCATTTAACTCCTTTAACCATTATTACTACTAACTAAGTAAATAGCACATTTAATCAAGTAAGATGTGCAAGTCATAAAATATGATGCAACACATAAAATGCACACATAATGTCAAATTAAAATCCCCAAAAATATAAAATAAATAGGGACGGGTTTTGGGGACGTTACAATGTTAGGTACATGGGTATTAGATACATGGGAGATTGGGCCTAGGGAAAGTGGGAGATTGTTGGTAGTGGTGCCCTAGGCACGTTTAATAAACGTTGTAATTGTTATCATTTATTTCATATTAATAAAGAGATGTTTTGATTATTATTGTTGCTCAAGTTCACTTATAATAATCTCCGTCCCTAGTACTTGTTAAGCACTAGTATAAAGGCTAAATGATCATGGGATGATCATGTTAGATTTATGGGTACTTGTTTGGAACAAGGTACTGGACATGACCCGCTGTATGAGATTTATGTCATGGTCTATGTCGTGCATATATCTCATATTAGTTATGTCAATTGAATCCTTAGACATGAAGTTATTATAGTCTTCCACTTGATGAACATTATGTTTGACATATTCAAACGCTACCTTTAACCGGGTAGTTATAAAGGGTATGATTGGCATAATCGGATTCACGTAGGGAAGAGTAATAAGCTAAATTGTAATACTAATCAAATCCACTAAGAAATATAAATGCTGAAGTTGTTATTAACCCTTGTTTCAATAATCAAAACTCATTCCACACTTATCAATCCATCGAGAAAGTGTATCTTTCTGTGTCAATTAGTTAACAGTGTAGCTACCTTAGAAATTCATCAATAAATCTCTAACAATATCATGCCAATCCCAACAAGCCACGTACATACTGTTGCTTTCGTAATTAAACGACCAATATCTATGCCTGTATAGAAACTTCCTCAAAATAATATATCCGCTAATAAGAAGACATAATAACTTGATTTCACAACCCGTTGCTTCTCTCAAGCAATCCAATTCAGAATATCCAACAATACCACTGGAGCAATTGTTAATTCAAACAATATAACCACAAATTTATGATGCCCATACCTGGTATGAAAAGCCGTCTTTGAAATATACCCATCTCAAATTTTCAACTGATAATAATCACTTCAAGTCAAACACTGAATAAACCACTGATCTCTGAAGTTGATAAAATATATCACCCATATAAGATAACAAGTAATGATTCGCTATAGTCATCTGGTTGAGCTCTTAGTATTCAATATACAATCGCAAAGTACCATACCTTTTCATAATAAACAATACTGATGCATCCCACGAAGATATACTAAACGTAATGAATCCCTTGTCAAGAAATATCTCAAGCTGAATCTTCTACTCCTTTAACTCAACCGATGTTATAGATATATTAAACTAGATATTAGCACTGTAGCATTGTACTGTAACAACTCAACATAACCCAATTTTCTCCTCAAGTAACATGTACTACTCAATAAAGAATATATAGATCTCACCAAGAAAGGATCAATCCTCCAATTTAGATGTAGACGTTCTACTACCAACCACGTAAACTAAATACCCGGCACAACCTTCTGATAACAATTTTCAGACTTTAATGCATAAATAACATGAATGCCCAACACATATATCTACCATGCTTAATTAAAGCACACTAACATATAAAACTCCACCACAATAATATCAAAATCTTGCTATGGCAAAATAACTAAACCAGCAAGTAAAACATGCTCATAAATTTGCTCATCACAAGTGCACAACACTATCAATCACCAAACACTCCCCCTTAGTATAGACACCTCTAACACATAAGGTAGAGACTCAGAAGACAAATGCAACCGAGAAGCAAAATGCACAGACATATAAAAATGCGAAGAACCAGGGCCTATAAGTGCTCGTGCTCTCAAACTAGACACAGAAATCATACCTCCAATCACATTAGCAGAATCGGAGATATGTTGTTGATTGATGGTAAAATCACGATCCTGCACCTTAAGCTTCCCTGAAGAATCCCTCTTCTGGCCCTGAGAAGACCTGACAACACTTCCCAATGCCTTATTCTTCATTCTTGGACAATCCTTCTGAAAATGACCCAACTGACAACATCTCATACATTTACCTTGCTTCTTCCAACATTTCTCCTCTAAGTGTCCTTCCCTCCAACAATAACTACATACTCGTTTAACTTGACTTCTGATTTTCTGTGGTCCTTGAGAAGATCCTCTAAGTTGCGAAGATGTACCTTGAGATCCTCTATTATCGCCATACTGATGTTGTGGTTTTGGCTGTCCTCCTTGTCTTGTCATATCTGAAGCTTCAACCTTGTTTTTACGCTCAACCATGTCGTTAATTGCTTTCATTGCAGTTTCAAACATACCTTGGAACATCATTCGAACTTCTTCTCTAACATTACCCTGCCCTGAAGGCCCAGACTGATCTCTTTCTGTCCCAACCATTTCAATAAGTACCTGCATAAAACTCTCAACGTTACCCATTCTCTACACAACTACCCTCCTAGGTCACATAGTCATTCTAGACCATCTACAACCTAGCTCTGATACCAACTGTCGCGCCCCAGACCCGTGGTCCTACTTAGCCCCACGCTCGGGACACGATTGGAAGACGTCATAAAACACTTTTAGAAAATTTTTCTTTTGAAATGTACTTTCATAAAGTTTAACAAATTCACACTCGAAGTTCAAAGACTTCATTTAACTTTCAAACAAACTCTTTCACAAACGAAAGTACTTAGCCCGAAGGCTTACAAACTTTTATACAAATGTACATACACCGACATTATCCAAAATATAGGTGTTACAAGATGATGAAGTCAAGGAAACTCTACCCAAAAGGTTATACATCTATGTAATGTAACCTTGACAAAACTCATATCCCAAACTCTTACCACCACGACGTCCTCCCGTGCAATTATCCTATTCCCTGGACTCGCCTTTATCTAAAACAGTAAACAAATAAGGGGTGAGAATGAATCTCAGTAAGCTACTAAAATGCAACTAGGTTACATGCTGATATGATAATCATAAAGAAACTATATCAACAAATAATCATATAGCATATATCACATAACATGAGAGGCTCCCTATCGCCAACCGTCCCATACCGGTTGGAAATAACGACCAACTCATCAGGCAGTACATAAGGCAAAATTATACACTCATACATGGATACTGAGCCAAGGTTCTCGAATCAAACATATAACCATCTGAGAAAACCATTTGAGCAGCATAAACAGCTGAAGCCGGAATCCCGAAAACCAAACCATAACCAATAGAACCAAAGTAACCAGAGAGGGAAATATGACACAAAGTCATACCCCAAATGCTCACTCGAGGGAGCAAGTTCATCCCATCCAAGGCCAATCTGGACTGGGGGTTAAAAATGGGAAACCAATGGTAGAAGCCTTACAATGAACTTGGCTCGTGTGCCATTATAATCCCTACCACTGCCCGACTCCACAACACAAGACCAGCTGGACTTTAACACTAGCATAGTAATGAATACTTGCTTAAACAACAGCCAAGGACAATGATTCCAAAGTAGGGAACCAAGCCAAACACATCACAAAGATGAACCAATCCAAACCACATCAAAAGATGTTCAACTATATCAAATTAACATTTAGTCAAATTCCACAACACATATGTTCACAAAGGAACCAATTTCAAACACTAGGGTGTTCCACAACAACTCTCTAGGTACTCTAGGATATCACCTAAGACCTAGACCAAGATTGAACTTTAAATCACTTGAAATGGAACAACTCAACTTTTCAGCACTTATGGGCGGTCGCCCAAAACCAGACTCAAAATTCCCAAATTTCTCCTGCAAGCCAAATTCATCCGTCCCAAGCGTAGGAGTATAACTTACTAACACTTATACTATTACCAGGAGTACAACAACCATCCCAAAACATTACTTTCAATTTTATTTCATTCTTTTTACCGTCCCACAAATAATAGAATAATTTTCTTTTATTCCATTTAAATATTTTACCGTCCCAAAAGTATAAGTATAATTTTTCTAATATACTAGTATACTCATTTAGGGATACTTTCATTAATTTCCCCATCCCATGAATAATAGTATAAATTTTATAATATACTTATTTAACATTTAACTCAAGTTAATATTTTACCGTCCCACGAGTAGGAGTATACTTTCAAACACTTATACTAACATTCTCAGGAATATAAACATACTCCATATACATCCTTGCATACAAACCAAGTCACTTACCCAGTATAATTATACTCCCTTTATCCCAAATAAACAAGTATCACAAATAAATTCTTTTCACAATAATTTCACCATATATCACACATATAGCAAATATATGACCATTTTACTATTTAAGGGGAATTAGTAACTTACCTATTTCTGGAAAAAGTATCGCAGAAATATGTTTTGTTCGGGTAGAAATGACCTACTCAACGCCTTGATCATTTTTATATAATTAGATTTTAAAACGGATAAGTAATTAAAAAGATATAAATCGAAATAGGTTGAACTTACCTTTTTCTCCTACCCTAGGAATGAAACGAGGAATGTTGCAGAACACTGTTGACACAGAGAAAGGAGAGAAGAAGTGATAAGTTATAAGATTTTTTTTTCACTTTTTCAACTTTGGTCACCCAACTTTCGTTTTTAACACTTTAACCCCCTAAACTTATATTTTCACAAAGGACCCTAAAGTTTCAACTTAATCATTTAACTCCTTTAACCATTATTACTACTAACTAAGTAAATAGCACATTTAATCAAGTAAGATGTGCAAGTCATAAAATATGATGCAACACATAAAATGCACACATAATGTCAAATTAAAATCCCCAAAAATATAAAATAAATAGGGACGGGTTTTGGGGACGTTACAATGTTAGGTACATGGGTATTAGATACATGGGAGATTGGGCCTAGGGAAAGTGGGAGATTATTGGTAGTGGTGCCCTAGGCACGTTTAATAAACGTTGTAATTGTTATCATTTATTTCATATTAATAAAGAGATGTTTTGATTATTATTGTTGCTCAAGTTCACTTATAATAATCTCCGTCCCTAGTACTTGTTAAGCACTAGTATAAAGGCTAAATGATCATGGGATGATCATGTTAGATTTATGGGTACTTGTTTGGAACAAGGTACTGGACATGACCCGCTGTATGAGATTTATGTCATGGTCTATGTCGTGCATATATCTCATATTAGTTATGTCAATTGAATCCTTAGACATGAAGTTATTATAGTCTTCCACTTGATGAACATTATGTTTGACATATTCAAACGCTACCTTTAACCGGGTAGTTATAAAGGGTATGATTGGCATAATCGGATTCACGTAGGGAAGAGTAATAAGCTAAATTGTAATACTAATCAAATCCACTAAGAAATATAAATGCTGAAGTTGTTATTAACCCTTGTTTCAATAATCAAAACTCATTCCACACTTATCAATCCATCGAGAAAGTGTATCTTTCTGTGTCAATTAGTTAACAGTGTAGCTACCTTAGAAATTCATCAATAAATCTCTAACAATATCATGCCAATCCCAACAAGCCACGTACATACTGTTGCTTTCGTAATTAAACGACCAATATCTATGCCTGTATTGAAACTTCCTCAAAATAATATATCCGCTAATAAGAAGACATAATAACTTGATTTCACAACCCGTTGCTTCTCTCAAGCAATCCAATTATGATTACAGATATAATTCAGAATATCCAACAATACCACTGGAGCAATTGTTAATTCAAACAATATAACCACAAATTTATGATGCCCATACCTGGTATGAAAAGCCGTCTTTGAAATATACCCATCTCAAATTTTCAACTGATAACTTCAAGTCAAACACTGAATAAACCACTGATCTCTGAAGTTGATAAAATATATCACCCATATAAGATAACAAGTAATGATTCGCTATAGTCATCTGGTTGAGCTCTTAGTATTCAATATACAATCGCAAAGTACCATACCTTTTCATAATAAACAATACTGATGCATCCCACGAAGATATACTAAACGTAATGAATCCCTTGTCAAGAAATATCTCAAGCTGAATCTTCTACTCCTTTAACTCAACCGATGTTATAGATATATTAAACTAGATATTAGCACTGTAGCATTGTACTGTAACAACTCAACATAACCCAATTTTCTCCTCAAGTAACATGTACTACTCAATAAAGAATATATAGATCTCACCAAGAAAGGATCAATCCTCCAATTTAGATGTAGACGTTCTACTACCAACCACGTAAACTAAATACCCGGCACAACCTTCTGATAACAATTTTCAGACTTTAATGCATAAATAACATGAATGCCCAACACATATATCTACCATGCTTAATTAAAGCACACTAACATATAAAACTCCACCACAATAATATCAAAATCTTGCTATGGCAAAATAACTAAACCAGCAAGTAAAACATGCTCATAAATTTGCTCATCACAAGTGCACAACACTATCAATCACCAAACACTCCCCCTTAGTATAGACACCTCTAACACATAAGGTAGAGACTCAGAAGACAAATGCAACCGAGAAGCAAAATGCACAGACATATAAAAATGCGAAGAACCAGGGCCTATAAGTGCTCGTGCTCTCAAACTAGACACAGAAATCATACCTCCAATCACATTAGCAGAATCGGAGATATGTTGTTGATTGATGGTAAAATCACGATCCTGCACCTTAAGCTTCCCTGAAGAATCCCTCTTCTGGCCCTGAGAAGACCTGACAACACTTCCCAATGCCTTATTCTTCATTCTTGGACAATCCTTCTGAAAATGACCCAACTGACAACATCTCATACATTTACCTTGCTTCTTCCAACATTTCTCCTCTAAGTGTCCTTCCCTCCAACAATAACTACATACTCGTTTAACTTGACTTCTGATTTTCTGTGGTCCTTGAGAAGATCCTCTAAGTTGCGAAGATGTACCTTGAGATCCTCTATTATCGCCATACTGATGTTGTGGTTTTGGCTGTCCTCCTTGTCTTGTCATATCTGAAGCTTCAACCTTGTTTTTACGCTCAACCATGTCGTTAATTGCTTTCATTGCAGTTTCAAACATACCTTGGAACATCATTCGAACTTCTTCTCTAACATTACCCTGCCCTGAAGGCCCAGACTGATCTCTTTCTGTCCCAACCATTTCAATAAGTACCTGCATAAAACTCTCAACGTTACCCATTCTCTACACAACTACCCTCCTAGGTCACATAGTCATTCTAGACCATCTACAACCTAGCTCTGATACCAACTGTCGCGCCCCAGACCCGTGGTCCTACTTAGCCCCACGCTCGGGACACGATTGGAAGACGTCATAAAACACTTTTAGAAAATTTTTCTTTTGAAATGTACTTTCATAAAGTTTAACAAATTCACACTCGAAGTTCAAAGACTTCATTTAACTTTCAAACAAACTCTTTCACAAACGAAAGTACTTAGCCCGAAGGCTTACAAACTTTTATACAAATGTACATACACCGACATTATCCAAAATATAGGTGTTACAAGATGATGAAGTCAAGGAAACTCTACCCAAAAGGTTATACATCTATGTAATGTAACCTTGACAAAACTCATATCCCAAACTCTTACCACCACGACGTCCTCCCGTGCAATTATCCTATTCCCTGGACTCGCCTTTATCTAAAACAGTAAACAAATAAGGGGTGAGAATGAATCTCAGTAAGCTACTAAAATGCAACTAGGTTACATGCTGATATGATAATCATAAAGAAACTATATCAACAAATAATCATATAGCATATATCACATAACATGAGAGGCTCCCTATCGCCAACCGTCCCATACCGGTTGGAAATAACGACCAACTCATCAGGCAGTACATAAGGCAAAATTATACACTCATACATGGATACTGAGCCAAGGTTCTCGAATCAAACATATAACCATCTGAGAAAACCATTTGAGCAGCATAAACAGCTGAAGCCGGAATCCCGAAAACCAAACCATAACCAATAGAACCAAAGTAACCAGAGAGGGAAATATGACACAAAGTCATACCCCAAATGCTCACTCGAGGGAGCAAGTTCATCCCATCCAAGGCCAATCTGGACTGGGGGTTAAAAATGGGAAACCAATGGTAGAAGCCTTACAATGAACTTGGCTCGTGTGCCATTATAATCCCTACCACTGCCCGACTCCACAACACAAGACCAGCTGGACTTTAACACTAGCATAGTAATGAATACTTGCTTAAACAACAGCCAAGGACAATGATTCCAAAGTAGGGAACCAAGCCAAACACATCACAAAGATGAACCAATCCAAACCACATCAAAAGATGTTCAACTATATCAAATTAACATTTAGTCAAATTCCACAACACATATGTTCACAAAGGAACCAATTTCAAACACTAGGGTGTTCCACAACAACTCTCTAGGTACTCTAGGATATCACCTAAGACCTAGACCAAGATTGAACTTTAAATCACTTGAAATGGAACAACTCAACTTTTCAGCACTTATGGGCGGTCGCCCAAAACCAGACTCAAAATTCCCAAATTTCTCCTGCAAGCCAAATTCATCCGTCCCAAGCGTAGGAGTATAACTTACTAACACTTATACTATTACCAGGAGTACAACAACCATCCCAAAACATTACTTTCAATTTTATTTCATTCTTTTTACCGTCCCACAAATAATAGAATAATTTTCTTTTATTCCATTTAAATATTTTACCGTCCCAAAAGTATAAGTATAATTTTTCTAATATACTAGTATACTCATTTAGGGATACTTTCATTAATTTCCCCATCCCATGAATAATAGTATAAATTTTATAATATACTTATTTAACATTTAACTCAAGTTAATATTTTACCGTCCCACGAGTAGGAGTATACTTTCAAACACTTATACTAACATTCTCAGGAATATAAACATACTCCATATACATCCTTGCATACAAACCAAGTCACTTACCCAGTATAATTATACTCCCTTTATCCCAAATAAACAAGTATCACAAATAAATTCTTTTCACAATAATTTCACCATATATCACACATATAGCAAATATATGACCATTTTACTATTTAAGGGGAATTAGTAACTTACCTATTTCTGGAAAAAGTATCGCAGAAATATGTTTTGTTCGGGTAGAAATGACCTACTCAACGCCTTGATCATTTTTATATAATTAGATTTTAAAACGGATAAGTAATTAAAAAGATATAAATCGAAATAGGTTGAACTTACCTTTTTCTCCTACCCTAGGAATGAAACGAGGAATGTTGCAGAACACTGTTGACACAGAGAAAGGAGAGAAGAAGTGATAAGTTATAAGATTTTTTTTTCACTTTTTCAACTTTGGTCACCCAACTTTCGTTTTTAACACTTTAACCCCCTAAACTTATATTTTCACAAAGGACCCTAAAGTTTCAACTTAATCATTTAACTCCTTTAACCATTATTACTACTAACTAAGTAAATAGCACATTTAATCAAGTAAGATGTGCAAGTCATAAAATATGATGCAACACATAAAATGCACACATAATGTCAAATTAAAATCCCCAAAAATATAAAATAAATAGGGACGGGTTTTGGGGACGTTACAATGTTAGGTACATGGGTATTAGATACATGGGAGATTGGGCCTAGGGAAAGTGGGAGATTATTGGTAGTGGTGCCCTAGGCACGTTTAATAAACGTTGTAATTGTTATCATTTATTTCATATTAATAAAGAGATGTTTTGATTATTATTGTTGCTCAAGTTCACTTATAATAATCTCCGTCCCTAGTACTTGTTAAGCACTAGTATAAAGGCTAAATGATCATGGGATGATCATGTTAGATTTATGGGTACTTGTTTGGAACAAGGTACTGGACATGACCCGCTGTATGAGATTTATGTCATGGTCTATGTCGTGCATATATCTCATATTAGTTATGTCAATTGAATCCTTAGACATGAAGTTATTATAGTCTTCCACTTGATGAACATTATGTTTGACATATTCAAACGCTACCTTTAACCGGGTAGTTATAAAGGGTATGATTGGCATAATCGGATTCACGTAGGGAAGAGTAATAAGCTAAATTGTAATACTAATCAAATCCACTAAGAAATATAAATGCTGAAGTTGTTATTAACCCTTGTTTCAATAATCAAAACTCATTCCACACTTATCAATCCATCGAGAAAGTGTATCTTTCTGTGTCAATTAGTTAACAGTGTAGCTACCTTAGAAATTCATCAATAAATCTCTAACAATATCATGCCAATCCCAACAAGCCACGTACATACTGTTGCTTTCGTAATTAAACGACCAATATCTATGCCTGTATTGAAACTTCCTCAAAATAATATATCCGCTAATAAGAAGACATAATAACTTGATTTCACAACCCGTTGCTTCTCTCAAGCAATCCAATTATGATTACAGATATAATTCAGAATATCCAACAATACCACTGGAGCAATTGTTAATTCAAACAATATAACCACAAATTTATGATGCCCATACCTGGTATGAAAAGCCGTCTTTGAAATATACCCATCTCAAATTTTCAACTGATAATAATCACTTCAAGTCAAACACTGAATAAACCACTGATCTCTGAAGTTGATAAAATATATCACCCATATAAGATAACAAGTAATGATTCGCTATAGTCATCTGGTTGAGCTCTTAGTATTCAATATACAATCGCAAAGTACCATACCTTTTCATAATAAACAATACTGATGCATCCCACGAAGATATACTAAACGTAATGAATCCCTTGTCAAGAAATATCTCAAGCTGAATCTTCTACTCCTTTAACTCAACCGATGTTATAGATATATTAAACTAGATATTAGCACTGTAGCATTGTACTGTAACAACTCAATATAACCCAATTTTCTCCTCAAGTAACATGTACTACTCAATAAAGAATATATAGATCTCACCAAGAAAGGATCAATCCTCCAATTTAGATGTAGACGTTCTACTACCAACCACGTAAACTAAATACCCGGCACAACCTTCTGATAACAATTTTCAGACTTTAATGCATAAATAACATGAATGCCCAACACATATATCTACCATGCTTAATTAAAGCACACTAACATATAAAACTCCACCACAATAATATCAAAATCTTGCTATGGCAAAATAACTAAACCAGCAAGTAAAACATGCTCATAAATTTGCTCATCACAAGTGCACAACACTATCAATCACCAAACACTCCCCCTTAGTATAGACACCTCTAACACATAAGGTAGAGACTCAGAAGACAAATGCAACCGAGAAGCAAAATGCACAGACATATAAAAATGCGAAGAACCAGGGCCTATAAGTGCTCGTGCTCTCAAACTAGACACAGAAATCATACCTCCAATCACATTAGCAGAATCGGAGATATGTTGTTGATTGATGGTAAAATCACGATCCTGCACCTTAAGCTTCCCTGAAGAATCCCTCTTCTGGCCCTGAGAAGACCTGACAACACTTCCCAATGCCTTATTCTTCATTCTTGGACAATCCTTCTGAAAATGACCCAACTGACAACATCTCATACATTTACCTTGCTTCTTCCAACATTTCTCCTCTAAGTGTCCTTCCCTCCAACAATAACTACATACTCGTTTAACTTGACTTCTGATTTTCTGTGGTCCTTGAGAAGATCCTCTAAGTTGCGAAGATGTACCTTGAGATCCTCTATTATCGCCATACTGATGTTGTGGTTTTGGCTGTCCTCCTTGTCTTGTCATATCTGAAGCTTCAACCTTGTTTTTACGCTCAACCATGTCGTTAATTGCTTTCATTGCAGTTTCAAACATACCTTGGAACATCATTCGAACTTCTTCTCTAACATTACCCTGCCCTGAAGGCCCAGACTGATCTCTTTCTGTCCCAACCATTTCAATAAGTACCTGCATAAAACTCTCAACGTTACCCATTCTCTACACAACTACCCTCCTAGGTCACATAGTCATTCTAGACCATCTACAACCTAGCTCTGATACCAACTGTCGCGCCCCAGACCCGTGGTCCTACTTAGCCCCACGCTCGGGACACGATTGGAAGACGTCATAAAACACTTTTAGAAAATTTTTCTTTTGAAATGTACTTTCATAAAGTTTAACAAATTCACACTCGAAGTTCAAAGACTTCATTTAACTTTCAAACAAACTCTTTCACAACGAAAGTACTTAGCCCGAAGGCTTACAAACTTTTATACAAATGTACATACACCGACATTATCCAAAATATAGGTGTTACAAGATGATGAAGTCAAGGAAACTCTACCCAAAAGGTTATACATCTATGTAATGTAACCTTGACAAAACTCATATCCCAAACTCTTACCACCACGACGTCCTCCCGTGCAATTATCCTATTCCCTGGACTCGCCTTTATCTAAAACAGTAAACAAATAAGGGGTGAGAATGAATCTCAGTAAGCTACTAAAATGCAACTAGGTTACATGCTGATATGATAATCATAAAGAAACTATATCAACAAATAATCATATAGCATATATCACATAACATGAGAGGCTCCCTATCGCCAACCGTCCCATACCGGTTGGAAATAACGACCAACTCATCAGGCAGTACATAAGGCAAAATTATACACTCATACATGGATACTGAGCCAAGGTTCTCGAATCAAACATATAACCATCTGAGAAAACCATTTGAGCAGCATAAACAGCTGAAGCCGGAATCCCGAAAACCAAACCATAACCAATAGAACCAAAGTAACCAGAGAGGGAAATATGACACAAAGTCATACCCCAAATGCTCACTCGAGGGAGCAAGTTCATCCCATCCAAGGCCAATCTGGACTGGGGGTTAAAAATGGGAAACCAATGGTAGAAGCCTTACAATGAACTTGGCTCGTGTGCCATTATAATCCCTACCACTGCCCGACTCCACAACACAAGACCAGCTGGACTTTAACACTAGCATAGTAATGAATACTTGCTTAAACAACAGCCAAGGACAATGATTCCAAAGTAGGGAACCAAGCCAAACACATCACAAAGATGAACCAATCCAAACCACATCAAAAGATGTTCAACTATATCAAATTAACATTTAGTCAAATTCCACAACACATATGTTCACAAAGGAACCAATTTCAAACACTAGGGTGTTCCACAACAACTCTCTAGGTACTCTAGGATATCACCTAAGACCTAGACCAAGATTGAACTTTAAATCACTTGAAATGGAACAACTCAACTTTTCAGCACTTATGGGCGGTCGCCCAAAACCAGACTCAAAATTCCCAAATTTCTCCTGCAAGCCAAATTCATCCGTCCCAAGCGTAGGAGTATAACTTACTAACACTTATACTATTACCAGGAGTACAACAACCATCCCAAAACATTACTTTCAATTTTATTTCATTCTTTTTACCGTCCCACAAATAATAGAATAATTTTCTTTTATTCCATTTAAATATTTTACCGTCCCAAAAGTATAAGTATAATTTTTCTAATATACTAGTATACTCATTTAGAGATACTTTCATTAATTTCCCCATCCCATGAATAATAGTATAAATTTTATAATATACTTATTTAACATTTAACTCAAGTTAATATTTTATCGTCCCACGAGTTGGAGTATACTTTCAAACACTTATACTAACATTCTCAGGAATATAAACATACTCCATATACATCCTTGCATACAAACCAAGTCACTTACCCAGTATAATTATACTCCCTTTATCCCAAATAAACAAGTATCACAAATAAATTCTTTTCACAATAATTTCACCATATATCACACATATAGCAAATATATGACCATTTTACTATTTAAGGGGAATTAGTAACTTACCTATTTCTGGAAAAAGTATCGCAGAAATATGTTTTGTTCGGGTAGAAATGACCTACTCAACGCCTTGATCATTTTTATATAATTAGATTTTAAAACGGATAAGTAATTAAAAAGATATAAATCGAAATAGGTTGAACTTACCTTTTTCTCCTACCCTAGGAATGAAACGAGGAATGTTGCAGAACACTGTTGACACAGAGAAAGGAGAGAAGAAGTGATAAGTTATAAGATTTTTTTTTCACTTTTTCAACTTTGGTCACCCAACTTTCGTTTTTAACACTTTAACCCCCTAAACTTATATTTTCACAAAGGACCCTAAAGTTTCAACTTAATCATTTAACTCCTTTAACCATTATTACTACTAACTAAGTAAATAGCACATTTAATCAAGTAAGATGTGCAAGTCATAAAATATGATGCAACACATAAAATGCACACATAATGTCAAATTAAAATCCCCAAAATATAAAATAAATAGGGACGGGTTTTGGGGACATTACAATGTTAGGTACATGGGTATTAGATACATGGGAGATTGGGCCTAGGGAAAGTGGGAGATTGTTGGTAGTGGTGCCCTAGGCACGTTTAATAAACGTTGTAATTGTTATCATTTATTTCATATTAATAAAGAGATGTTTTGATTATTATTGTTGCTCAAGTTCACTTATAATAATCTCCGTCCCTAGTACTTGTTAAGCACTAGTATAAAGGCTAAATGATCATGGGATGATCATGTTAGATTTATGGGTACTTGTTTGGAACAAGGTACTGGACATGACCCGCTGTATGAGATTTATGTCATGGTCTATGTCGTGCATATATCTCATATTAGTTATGTCAATTGAATCCTTAGACATGAAGTTATTATAGTCTTCCACTTGATGAACATTATGTTTGACATATTCAAACGCTACCTTTAACCGGGTAGTTATAAAGGGTATGATTGGCATAATCGGATTCACGTAGGGAAGAGTAATAAGCTAAATGGATTTGTCCCTCTTCGGAGAGATGTCAAGCTTAGGCCTCTCGTAGGAATGATGTTGATGAAAATGTTCGGCCGGACTCAAATAAATTGATTAGATCAATGTCATTTGTATTATCAACATATTCGGAATCGAGAAAGTATTGAACAAAACAAGTTGACTTGTTGACCATGACTTGTGTTCAATGACATATTCTAAAGGAATGCGAACTTGTATCTAGTTATACTATTTGGGTAGGTATGACGGTTTGCTAGAACCTAATCATATCTTATGGTTTCATGTTTGAACCCATTGCCAACTTAGTGTAATCCTAGAGGGTCACACACAATAGAACGAATCTTAAATAAGGACTATATTGGAATATTGAGTCGAAGGACTTTGGAGGAATTTGGAAATTAGGGAAATCTGGGGCAAGTGTGCGACCGCACAAAAGGGTTTGGGCGGCCGCACAGCTTGGCTCAAAAAGTACCAAAACCTTCCAGATAGATGTGCGATCGCACAAGTGGTTTTGGGCGGCCGCACACCATGACAGGACTGGTTTCCTGATTTAATTAGGAAAAGGATTTTGGACGGGTTTTGACACAAGTTTCCTATTTGGAATAGGTCTAACTTGTATATATACAGCCAAATTCGGGCTAGAATAATCCCTAGCTTTTGTGCAAGTCTCCAAAGAGTTTGAGAGAGTTTTATTTTGTTCTAAGATATCCTAGATTGAAGAACAAAATAATACACAAATAAAATTCCATATAGTTCATATTGATTGTGAAAACGTGTTTCACAATTTTGGTCTAGCAACCAAGATCAAGTGTTCTTGATATTCGTTCAAGGTGTGGATACCGCTAGAGGGTGAAGCTCATCATTTTCAAAGTTCGTGTTCTTACTTGTTCGTGATTAAAGCTTCAATTTCTCCACCAAGATCAAAGACCAAATTCAAAGTCATCAAGGGTTAGTTTTCTAGTATTCATATTGCAAGTATTTGATTTAATCATATGAATGGATCTATGGGCTTTGGGTTTCATAAAATTTTAAATGCTATTTTCCGCTGCGCATGTTGCTTGGAAACCCAACAAATAACACAGGATCCCACCATTTACAGTCCCACAATTTCCATCGAGATGTATGTTAATGGCATAGGATTCACTTTTCTGACGAAGATGCAATCTCGTTGGAAGGAGAAGCAAGGATCCAAGTAATTGGCGTCTCCGCAACTAGTGATCCCACAATTGTTATCAAGGCGTATGCTAATAACATAGGATTCACACCCCTCAGAGTCCCATAATTGTCATCAAGACATATGTTAATGGCATAGGATTCACTTTTCTGACGATAAGGCAAGTTCGTTGGAAGGAGAAGCAAGGATCCATGTAATTGGCGTCTCCAAACCCAGAGTCCGATAGTTGTTATCAAGACGTATGTTAATAACATAGGATTCATATATTCCGATGGAGAAGGCAAGTTTGTTGGAAGGAGAAGCAAGGTCGGGTAACTGGTGTCTCCAAACCGAAGGCGGTTCGTCATAAACAACAGGGTATATTTAGAATTGGAGTCAAAGAGATTGATTCCTCAGTATGGATTGCAACTGGAGACGGTTCGTCATCAACAAAAAGGGTATATTCAGAATTGGGTCAAGACCATTGATTCCTCAGTATGGGTTACTCTCTAAACTCTAAGCTTTACTTACCGTAAGTATTGTTTTCAAAAATGATTTCAAAATACCTTAAACCCCGTTTTTGCGTGTTTTCGGAGTCGAACTACGTTTGGTCTGATTTCCTTCCGAGGAATACGTAGGCAGCTTTATAGCACGACCATACCCCTAGTTCAAAATGGCGTCTTTTATATCGACGACATTACATCATCCATAAGTATCATCACCGAGGGGCTCTGTAGACACCCCATTTTGGACGTTCATTCATAATCACACTACTTATGTGTCTCGCCTTTGATTTGGGTCGAAACTCGTTAAGTTGGACATGTTTCGTTAAGTTTCTGACTGACTCTGTTTGTCAAGGGCCAAAATGAACATTAAAACTACTGCAGAGGGCAAAAAGTGAATTCCAGCACTTAGATGTCTCGTACAAGACATACCCCTTGACAATTGGGTTTCTGTCAGTTTCCTTGTTGATCTCAACCCCTTTTCTTGGCAAACACTCAAGCAATCCGGGAAAAACCTAATGGGCAATCCTAGAGTCCAAAAATACCTCTTGGTAAATCAAGTCTTTGATTCCCATCCAAACTTACCTCCTTGGCTTAAACCCTAGGTCAAGAACTCCTATAAATATAGAGGTTCTTGAACCGAAAAACCTCTAGAATGGTCATTTACCCAAAACCACTCTAAATCTGATAAAAGAGGTCCTCATAATCAGCCTCTCTCCCTCACCCACGAAATTCCAACCTTCATAACACCATTCAAGTCAAGTTCATCGGATCATCAAGGCCTTTAGTCAAGGCCATCCATAGGATTCTCGAAGAACGCTTAGGTAAAACTTTTTGTTTTCTACCTTCTCATCCTCTTCTTTGTCTTTGAAGTAGTGTGATTCCATTAAAGGATCAGCCTAGAGGCTCTCCAATCCATGGAGATGGTCTCGAAGCATATGATCCGACATCCCAAATAAATAAGAAATTATTTATTTGTTTGCTTTTCTTTTGGTACATGAATGCATAATATTAATAATGATGATGATGATTTCGTAAGCAAGACCGATCCTAGATCGGATGGATTGGGTGCTCCTTGACCTTCCCAATCCATAACTTAACCCCCGAACTCAAGAATCTCACGGTCCGTGTTCCGTTCAACAACATGGTAGTGACTCTCAAATCAAATCAAAAAGGTAAAGCGAGGGGAAACTTGCCCCAGACGCAATACGGGGATGACTTGTGCTTGGTAATTTTGTATTTATCCAAAAGTGCATCCATTTCTTTCTCAAAGTGAGAACCATTGTCGGAGATGATCTCATGAGGGATACTGTATCGGTACATGATGTTATTCTTCACGAACTCAGCAACTTTCTTTGCGTTGAGAACTCGGTAAGCTTGTGCTTCGACCCACTTCGTGAAATAATCAACAACCACTAGAATAAATGACTGTCTGTTGCTTCATGTAGGATGGACTTTGACGATGATATCTATGCCCCAACAAGAGAACAGCCATGGTATGGTCATGTTGTACAATTGTGAAGGTGAAGCAAGTTGCAGATTAGCATGGAACTGGCACTTGGCGCATTTCTTGACTTTCTCGATGCAGTCTCTTTCCATTGTAGTCAAATAGTAGCCAATACAGAGTATCTTTTTTGCTAACATAATCCCATTCATGTGGGGTCCACATTCGCCTTCATGGACTTCGTGCATTATTTCTTGAGCTTCAGTTTCATTTGCACATAAGAGATTGATCCCTTGATGATGTCTCTTGTAGACTCGGTTCCCAATTAATACATATCTCGCAGCTAGCTTTTGTAATGCTATTCGAGACTTCCCATTGCTGCTCTCGGGGAAGGTGCCATTATTGAGAAAGTTCATGATGTCTGTGTACCACGGGGGCTTGTTTGGAATTCATTGATCTCAACGCTCATGCAATATGCCGGACTAGTCCTTCTTGTAATTTTGAAGGGCTTCACTATTTTTCCTTTTGGCATCTCAACCAGTGAGGCTATGGTAGCTAAAGCATCGGCAAAGCGGTTCTTGTCCCTCAGCAAATAATTGAATGTGATGTCTTGGAACTGTTTAACCAATTCCTCGAGGTGTTGACCATGCTCTTGGAGGGTCGGGTCTTGGATTCGCCATTTACCCGATGTCTGATTGATAAGGAGCAAGGAGTCACCGAATACTTCTAGCTTTGTGACATTTCTTTCTAGTGCTGCTTCTAGCCCCGCTATACATGCCTCATATTCAGCAATGTTGTTGGTAGCTTCGAATTCAAGCCGGATTGCAATTGGAGTATAGATGTCCTTTGGATCGACAAGTAACATTCCTATCCCATAACCGTGCTTATTGGCTGCGCCATCGAAAAAAAGTTGCCACTTATTTTTTCCGTTGTAGTGCAAATCAAGTGCTCATTGGGAAATTGTAAGTCTTCCCCCTTCACTTCGTCACACGGAAATTCAGCAAGCTGTAGACACCCCGCCTTGGACCGTTCACCCTGATTGCACGGTTGATCTTGTGTTTCTCCCTATTTTAAGTGTTTTTTGTTAGTTTCTGTTACTTTCGTTAAGTTCCTGACTGACTTCATTAAGTCCAGGGACTAAATTGAATAATAGGGCTGACTTTCTAGTCCATTCTGTCAAAAAGGCCATCTCTGAGTCACGCGCCTCCGACCATAGGAGCCAGACGCGTGCGCGTTCTGCCCCCGAGGTAGGAAGCGCGCGCCTCTGGGCGTCAGTTACAGATTTCTGTCCAAGAATCTCTCCCTTGCTCATTTTTACATGATTTTGCCTGGGAAAGATTTCTCGGTGACTGAGTTTTGGCACCAAAAACGTATGTTTTACAACTATAAAAGCCTCCCTTCTCCACCATTTCAAAGGACCGAAAATTCTCTTCTCTACAAAAACTATACACAAATACACTCAAGGCATTTTCAAAGGCAACTTCCCAAGAAATACTTGAAGTCACTTTGAAGTATAGGTAAAAAGACTACTCTTTTCTCTTATTTCTACCTCATCTCTCCTCTCTCTCTTCTACTTTAATCAAACGTGCAATCACCCAAACCATTTTGGGATATGACACCAAAGACTACTTCATTTCATTGAAATTAGTCAAGGAGTTATCTCCCTACATTCCAAAAACCCCTTTTTTTAAACCCCCTTTTATTTATAGTCAAGAATAGGAAGAACATTATTTTACATTTGTAGACTTTGAACACGCAAGACCAACATTAGTTAGGCGAGATGGGTGTTTAAGTACTTCCCATCTCGTAACCTAACCCCCGAACCTCATAACAAGAATCTCTGTTTTCGTAATCAAACTTAGGCTATACATTAGGTTTTTCTTATGTTCCTCTAAAACATAGGTGGCGACTCTACAATTAAAACACAATAAGACATCCTAGGACGACTCGCACGCTCTATCCAAGCCGCAGGCCCCTCCCGGGGTATCTACAATGGCGACTCTGCTGGGGACGTTTGAGGGTTAAACTTGCATCGCTGTTCCAAGTCTACATTTTTCTGGGCATTCTGGTTCCTGATGGGGGAAGCGTGCGCCTCTGGCCTTCTTAGGCTAAGGCGCGCGCGGCCCACATCAAGTACCAGAGTCGCCCGCTTTTTAATATTCTTCCTATTATTCTTCTTTCTTCTACGCTGATCATTTCTGTAGGGGTCGCAATGTATATTCAGGACCAAGGCAATCCCCTGAGTCCAAAGTCTGACAGTATGACAGTTTTGCCTAGAAGCGGGCGCCTCCCATAGACACTGCGCCATGCGCGCGCATCCCGCTACACAGACCAGAGGTGCGCGCTTCTGGGTGGTTTTCCAGAACAGGAACAGCTTCAGAACAGGGCAGAATGATTGGGGTGTGGGCACAGTTGCCTGCATCAAGGCCTAATTTGGACTTTTGGACTGTTTTACTTTCGTGTTTTGTTTTATCGGTCACACGGGTGATTCGAGAGTTGTAATTTATGTGCTTATTTGCTTTTCTTTCAAAAAAAAAAGTGAAAATGTTTTTGTCACATGTTGGACCTCACACTACATGCACATATTCTTATAAATTGCTCACTATCGAGTCGCACAAGTTCATAACCCCGAACCCGTCGAGGCCCGTCCTAGGAAGTTTCAAGCTCCACCCGACCTTGACTTTTTCGAAGCGGTAAACCTCAGCCCGTGGTGTAGTTCATGACTACATGCCGGGGGTGACCTTAAGCCTCTCATTAGCCGAGCACAAGCCAACACAATTCTAGTTAGGGTCTAACACTCCATGACTAAGTCGGTTTTCATGTGCCGAGATTTCCCTAATTAGTCTTCAAAACATACATGCCAAGTGGTTATCATGGACGAAATAAAAAGTCGTCTCCAAGTGGTTATTATGGACGAAAATAAAAAAAAACCGTCCCCGCATGTATGCTTTACTACATTAATTTAGTTTAATCCCGACATATGTAGGATTCACAAGCGTGATGGAATCCGATGAGTATATGGGACCGCGAGAAGGTCTATATAGTAGTGTGACGATTCCATTATTTTCTTAGAAACTCAAAAGGGATCCTGTCCCTCCGACTTATATAAAAAAAAGTCATTTCTTTATGTGGTTTTGAGTCGTGTGCCCACTGTGTGTTCCAAACCTCTTCATGGACCGAAAGTGTTACTCAAGACTGACAAGGGCCTCTTCTGCAATATAGGTTCAATTGGTACTTACTGCATCTATCGGGATTCAGCGAACCGGTTAGTCCGTGAATTGATCACTCCAGTGACTCCGCAGCATCAATGGCCGGTGACTCCAACAGCAACAACACCATATCCCTTGAGCAACTTTCATCTATGGTCCAAATGCCCCAAGAACAGATCTCTAGTCTCAATAAGGAGGCCCAAAATAAAGACGACCTTTGGCAATCCCATCTTGACAACCAAAGGGAGGCCCACGAGGCCGAGATGGAACAAATGAAAACCAAGCTCACCAAGATTTCAAGTGGTAAAGGCAAGGAAGACAATGAAGAGTCCGAGTGGACCAAGGGTTTATTCGAGAGCCCTTATGTTAGTGCTCGCACCAAGAAAATGGGGAGGCAAGCACCAACAATAAAGATAACAAGATGGTTGATTCAATCATGGCTTACATAGATCAACGTTTCAACGGTCTCAAGATGGGGAAAGGCTCCGACACAATCCTTTATCAGTCATCCATTCTCATTAGCACCATGGCCGCTCTCCCCGACAAGTTCAAGATGCCCGACATCAGCAAATTCAAGGGAAACTCTTGTCCCATGGCTCACATCGAGACTTACATATGGGATATGGTTCCAAACAAGATCTCTTCGAAAGTTATGGCACAATGCTTCCCTCTCACTCTCGAGGGGGCGGCAAAAGATTGGTACGCAACTCTCCCGCTCACCATCTGTCTTGATTGGGACGCCACCATGCTCGCCTTCAAGAGTCAATACCAAGGCAACACCACTCATCGCCCGACCAAGAAAGATCTCGAGAATACCACCCAAAGGGACAATTAGTCCTTTATTGACTTTACGAGGAGGTGGAATGACAAGCTTGCTGAAATTGTCGAGAGGCCTAACACCAAGGAGCAAATGGACATCTTTCTTAAGTGTCTAAAGATTGATCTCCGCACCCACCTAAGTGGGGTTTGCTATGCATATTTCTCTCAAATGTATGAGGTGGGGGTCCGAATGGATGATTTGCTCAAGGAGATCAAGAAAAGTGCTCCTAGCTTCCGATACAAGGCCGCCTCTAACTCAACAAAAGAGGCTTCAGTCAATGCCGTCACCACTGACAAGGGGAATTAATTACAAAAGGGTTCCTCCACCTCAAGGCAAGAAATCTCAAAATGACCGTGTCTACACTCCTCTCCAAGGCATGACTCAAACCGAGGCCTTTGAAGTTCTCAAAGCAAAGGCGAAATTCACACCTATACAAGGGTACCAACCCAAGTCGATCAATGCCAAACGTGCTCATCACAAATATTGTGGCTACCACCAACATAGTGGCCATCTTACTGAGGAATGCTTTATCCTCCGCAACGTCATCCAAGATCTCATAGACAAGAAGGAATTACTAGTCCCTAATGAGGGTGATGTCAATGTAATAGAGATAGGAGAACTTGAGGAGACCACTCATTCAATCCCAATTGTGAATGAGGGATCCAATGTGATGAATAAATTTGACAATTCTTGTTACGTTGCGACTTATGATGAGGTAATGAGGAAGTACTAGAGAATAGGAAAAAGAGGCAAGATGGGAACGTCAACATGCTAACTCGATCCGGACGAGTCATAGCAAGCAACCCTACTACTTCTACACCAAGCACCTCTTCTCAAAGACCGCGAACTCGCGACACTCCTGAAGACCCTTTACTGGTTCAACTCAAGAAAATTGAAGCCAACATCTCCATTTGGGACCTCATTGCATCCTCGAAGAAGCACCGAGATCTTGTCATCAGCAATCTCGACGACACATCAATCTCCCCTGATACAACTCCCGAGGACCTTACTGCAATGATAGGCCACATTCATTTTGGCAATGTCATAACTTTTGCCGACATGGACCTTCCACCATTTAGATCTGATTATAATGAGGCCATCTATCTCAAAGTGAGAGCAAGGGGGAGACCTATTTCAAGTGATCCGAGGTTACGATAGCACTGCCCGCACAGTCATGGGTATGGTTGAAATAGACATTGAGTTTGGGAGCATGGTTATGTCCGTCCCGTTTCAAGTGCTCGATGTACCTTCCTCGTTCAATTTGCTCTTAGGCCGACCATGGATACACAGTTCCAACAACGTTCCTTCGACTCTCCATCAATGTGTCAAGTTCCGGAATGGAGACAAAATAGTGACCGTCATGGCAGAAAATGTCACTATCCACAGAAAAGGGGAACCCGTTCATCAAGTACAGCATGAGTTAGCCGACTCTACTCTCTCCGGCGTTTCAATCAACGCCATCGACAAAGAAGGGGGGAATGGATCATGGACCCTCGGCAATCGCAAAGTCCTCCGCCTGATGAGGAATATGAATTACTTCCCTGGTTTAGGCCTAGGGAAATATCAACAAGGGAGAATGCAACCCGCTTCTATCATTAAAGCTTTCAAATTGGAGTTTCGAGGGTCCCATTTAGATATGCGGATGTCTTCTTTATTTAGAGTCAATTTATCTTCCCCTCCTGCGAAGATTCCTAAGATTGTTGTTTGGAAAGCCCCTACTAATGAGGAGTTTAAGCTTAATACGGACGGTGCTTCTAAGGGCAATCCGGGCCCAGCTTCGGGTGGGGGGATTTTTAGAAATCAGAATGGGGACTTTTTCTTTGCTTTCTCTCGGTTCTATGGTGATAACACTAATATGTGGGCTGAAACTCACGCTCTCCTTGATGGCTTACTGTTAGCTTCTGCGTTTGGCATTACTTCTCTATGGATAGAGCTTGATTCAGAAGTGTTGGTTAAGATTTTGCTAAGAGAATATCATATTCCTTGGCGGATTCTTTACCTTATTCGCAGAATTATGGGGCTTATCTCTACTATGCAGACTCGGATCACTCATGTGTACAGAGAAGGCAACAAAGTGGCGGATGGGCTAGCTAATCTTGGTTACTCTCTTCTACATAATGCAGATTTTCTCTCTTTTGATGACCTTCCTAATAACTGCAAGGGGGCTTTTAAGCTTGATAAAGCCCAAGTGCCTTCTCTTAGACTTTGATAACCTTTTTAGATGGCTCGATACTTATATTTATTATTCTCTTTATTTTGTAGCCACCCCTCCCTTTATTGTAAAGGTTCTTACAACCTGTGTAAGACCTTCCCTTAGGCTCCTTTCTGGTGGTGAGGTTGTCATGTCCCCACCATTTTGTAATTTCCATTTCTGCTAATAAAATCTAGGGAGGTACCGTCCTCTTTTCGCCAAAAAAAAAAAAAAAAAAAAAAAAAAGGGAGAATGCAACCCGTAGAGGTCCCATTTGTCAAAAACAAGTTCGGATTGGGATACGATCCTTCCAAAGATGACTTGAAGTACGAGCAAGCCGTCAAGAATTAGGCCCGAGCTCGAAGGGAAGGCCGTCATTATGAGTTTCCAATCTGAGGCCTTATCGCAAGACACTAAATGGCTAATTTTTCCGTCAGGGAGAAGACGTTCAGTATGAAATCTTTCCTGAGCCATGGGTTAATAGAAAGGGCATCAGAAAGCCCGGTCTCGAAGTCTTTGCCGACTGTGAGATTCAGAAATCCGAAGGGGAACCAACTCCCATGTCGCCCCGAGAATGGTGGGGGGAAAATTGACCATAGAGTCCGAGACAGAGATTACCGTGGGGGAAGAATTGACGGATTTAGCCTCCATGTTCGAAGAACTCGCCATCATGGACGAGTTCCAAGTAAATGCCATCTACGACACCGACATGAGAAGGGAAACTATCAGCGAGATCCATCCGAGCTCAGAGCCAATCAACAACTGGTATTCTACAAAGGGGCCCGTGGTATCCGAGGAATTCTTGGTCAAGAAGATGGGTTGCATACCACAAAAGGCCACAAAAAAGAAGACTTGTTCACATTCACTTTCGAGTCTGAGTGTGTTTCCGATACCCTCACCCAAGAGGATATGGAGGCCATAGCTGAGCGTGTGTTCCCTTTCTTTGTTAATGAAAAATTTGATCTTTCTGAGTACCCCGAGATTGCAAACATCTTGAATGATGAATTAACTAATAACGAATCTAATGAACTAGTTAATAACGATTCAAATAATGATGAAATAGACCACGAAAACACAACATACTTAAATAAACTTGCTCAACAGGTCCGTAGTCGTGGTGAAAATGGTCCAGGGGCTGACAAAGAACGGCAGGTTGTTAATCTGGGTACCGACAAAGAGCCGAAAGAAACCAAGATCGGAAGCTTCTTCAAGGGGGAGGAGAAAGACAGATTGAGTGCACTGCTCAAAGAGTTCGTGGATGTATTTGCATGGTCGTACAAAGATATGTTGGGTTTAGACAGAAAGGTCGCCGAGCACAGGATTCTGATTAGAGACGATGCTAAACCGACAAAACAGAAACTCAAAAAGATCAAGCCAGAATGGTCTCTATAAGTCAAAGAAGAGATAGAGAAGCTTCTCAGTGTGGGCTTCATCAAAGTCATTGAGTATCCGACATGGCTAGCCAATGTAGTGACAATCAGAAAGGCTAACACAAGGTCCGTGTTTGTGTGGATTTCCGGGATTTGAAAAAGCTTCTCCAAAGGATGACTTTCCATTACCCAACATCGACATGCTCATCGATTCCACTGCCGCCTACGAGGTCCTCTCATTTGTGGATGGCGTCGCTAGGTATAATTAGATCCTCATGGCCGAGGAGGATCAACACAAGACTGCTTTCACAACACCGTGGGGCACCTTTTGCTACACAGTTATGCCGTTTGGGTTAAGGAACGATGGGGCTTCTTATCAAAGGGCTGTTACAGACTTGTTCCTTGACATGATCCATAAAGAAATTGAAGTCTATATGGACGACATGATCATCCATTCAAAAGGAACCGATAGTCAACACTTGATCGACCTCCGCAAGTTCTTCTAAAGGCTTCGGCAACACAAGATGAGGCTCAATCCTGCTAAGTGCACTTTTGGGGTTATCCGAGGCAAAGTTCTTGGTTACATGGTCACTAAGAGGGGAATTGAAGCAGATCCCTCAAAAATCAAGGCAATCATTGACATGTCTCCTCCCAAGACACAGAATGAAATCAAAGGCTTCATAGGCAGACTTCAGTACATCAGTCGGTTTGTACACCAACTCACTCTTATGTGTGAGCCAATCTTCAAGCTACTCAAGAAGAATGTGGCTCTAGATTGGACCGACGCTTGCCAAGAAGCTTTCGACCAAGTGAAGCATTACTTGACATGCCCTCTAGTTTTGGTTCCACCTCACAAGGAGAAGCCTCTCTTGCTCTACCTCACAGTGAATGATGAAGCCCTTGGGGCTATGCTAGCACAAGAGCAACGAGACTCCACAAAGGAGAATGCCATTTATTTTGTCAGTCGCCGATTTCAAGGAGGCGAAAAGAAATACTCCGTATTGGAGAAGTCATGTGCAGCACTGGTTTGGGTTACTCAAAAGCTCAAACATTACATGGAAGCCTTTCCAATCAAGCTAGTAGCAAAAGTGGACCCGCTCCGCTACATCTTTGAGAAGACTTTCATGTCAACAAGGATAGCCAAGTGGTACTTCATGCTCGCCGGCTATGATATCACTTACGTGACACTCAAATCAAACAGGGGAAAAGTGTTCAGTGATCAGCTTGCTGAATTTCCGTGTGACGAAGTGAAGGGGGAGGACTTACAGTTTCCCAACGAGCACTTGGTTTGCGCTACAACCGAGGAAAATAAGTGGCAACTTTTTTTCGATGGCGCAGCCAATAAGCACGGTTATGGGATAGGAATGTTGCTTGTCGATCCAAAGGACATCTACACTCCAATTGCAATCCGTCTTGAATTCGAAGCTACCAACAACATTGCCGAGTATGAGGCATGCATAGCGGGGCTAGAAGCAGCGCTAGAAAGAAATGTCACAGAGCTAGAAGTATTCGGTGACTCCCTGCTCCTTATCAATCAGACATCGGGTAAATGGCGAATCCAAGACCCAACCCTCCAACAGTATGGTCAACACCTCGAGGAGTTGGTTGAACAATTCCAAGATATCACATTCAATTATTTGCCGAGGGACAAGAACCGCTTTGCCGATGCTTTAGCCACCATAGCCTCATTGGTTGAAATGCCCAAAGGAAAAATGGTGAAACCCTTCAAAGTTTCAAGAAGGACCAGTCCGGCATACTGCGTGAACATTGAGATCAATGAAGTCCAAGACAACCCCCCGTGGTACACAGACATCATGAATCTTCTCAACAGCGGCACTTTCCCTGAGAACAACAATGGGAAATCTCGAGTAGCATTACAAAAGCTAGCCACCAGATATGTGTTGATTGGAAACCGAGCCTACAAAAGACATCATCAAGGGATCAATCTCTTATGTGCAAACGAAACCGAAGCCTAAAAAATCATGCACGAAGTCCACGAGGGTGAGTGTGGGCCCCACATGAATGGGATTATGTTAGCCAAGAAGATACTCAGTATTGGTTACTATTAGACTACAATGGAAAGAGATTGCATCGAGAAAGTCAAGAAATGTGCCAAGTGCCAGTTCCATACTAATCTGTAACATGCTCCACCTTCACAATTGTACAACATGACCACACCATGGCCGTTCTCTTGTTGGGGCATAGATCTCATCGGTAAAGTCCATCCTATGGGAAGCAACGGACAGTCATTCATTCTAGTGGCCGTGGATTACTTCACAAAATGGGTCGAAGCACAAGCTTACCGAGTTCTCAACGCCAAGAAAGTGGCCGAATTCGTGAAGAATAACATCATGTGCCGCTATGGTATTCCTCATGAGATCATCTCCAACAATGGTTCTCACTTTGAGAAAGAAATGGATACACTTTTGGTTAGTTACAAGATTTCCAAGCACAAGTCATCCCCGTACCGTCCCCAAGCTAATGGAGTAGTCGAAGCAGCAAACAAGACAATTGAGGTCATCATACGGAAAATGGCTTCAACAGAAAGGGATTGGCCCGAGAAATTACCACTAGCATTGTGGGGCTACCGCACGTCAATACGGTTAGCAACGGGAGAAATTCCATACTCATTAGTTTATGGTTCTGAAGCCGTACTCCCAGTCTAACTCGAGGTTCCTTCTCTACGGGTCTTACTTGAAAACCAAGTCAACGAGGTTGATTGGATGCAAAATCGATACGAGCAACTAGCCCTACTCGACGAACAGAGATTAAGAGCGTTTGAACGCACAAGGGCTTATCAACAAAGAATGGCAAGGGCTTTCAACAAGAAGGTGAAGCCTCGAAATATCAAAGTGGGAGACTTGGTCCTAAGACAACATCCTCCCAATGCCATGAATCCCCTTGGGAAGTGGGGATCTCGATGGATCGGTCCTTATGTGGTCAAAAGGATACTAAGCAGCGGTGCTGTCCGACTCGTAGACTTGGATGGTGATCAATTGCCAAAGGAGGTCAACCTCGACAAGCTCAAGAAATTCTACGCTTACCAAATGAAGACCATTAAAAATAAAAAAATAAATAAATAAAAAACGCTCGCTAGGTTGAAAACCCGCAAGGGCGGCCTAGGCAAAAATTAGAGCACGTGCAAAAAAAGAAGCCTGCTAGATTGAAAACCCGAAAGGGCGGTCTAGGCAAAAAACAGGGTGCACATAAAAAAAAAAAAAAAAAAATAAAAATGGTCTTCATTTATTTGAACTACGGAGACCTGAGCCTCTCTACGAGAGGAACGTAGGCAACCTTTGGGTGCGGTCTAAAACAATAATTTTTACCCAATCATGTCATAACAAAATGCAATTATTATTCAATTCTCAAATCATTTTGATCATTACAACGGATAATGTTGAGAAATAAAAGACAATAAAACATTAAATCCTAACAAGTGGTCTATTTAATTGCAATCTTGGGGTACTAGGAAAAATCTAATTTTCTCTTAGCCTTCGAAGGGCCATCCGAACAGCTCTCAATCCTACTCTACTTGGGAGGTCTAGGAACACTGAGGCGGACCGAAACCTTCTGAACAGCAACACGCCTCCGACATAAAAGTTATCCAAATGACTGCCTAAAGGGTCAGCCAGAATGTTGTGGGAATCAGCAGCAGCCTCCCCATATCTCAAAGTACTGCTGGACTCAAAGTCATTTCCTAACAACTCAGCGCAAAGCACATCAATCCAAGTGATGCCGCGATAAAGGGTGCCAAACAGATAATCCAAATAACTCTCGGGAAGAAAGATACTACCCCGATAAATGGGGGCGGAAGCCCACCGATGGCGGTCATCTCCCCAAGCCAACTGAAGCTCCCCTGAGAAATCCGGACCCATGTATGAAACTGGGCGAAGAGCTTGCTCCTCAGGAAAGGAATAATCTGTTGACGGCCGAACTGCCTCAAAACCCGCTCCGGTTGGTAGAACGAAGAATCTCTCAGGCCGGGTAGGATCACATGCTCGAAACCCGAGGTCCATTCTACAAAGGGACGGAGACCCCAAGAGGGGGGACACCACTCAATGTCAGTCGATGACTGAGATGCAAAGAATATCTTCCAACCATCTTCAGATAAATCCAGAGTCAGCAGTTTCCTCCTCCTATGAATAGCAAAAGGAGAAAGATCACCCTCTGGAGAATAAATCTTGAAATGCTCTCGAAGCCATATGGTCAAAAGCAAGGGGCTTCCCCGATGCATCTCACTCGTTCGATGCAACTCATCTAGACCATGCAGAGTTTCCCCCACTATAAGAGGGATGATGCTGAGCTGCTGCTCCTTTGCCTGCAAAACAATCTCAGCCAACTGCGCATCCGCAGTACCGAGAGGTGTAATGAACAAAACCTTGCTGAAAAGGCAAACTGCTAAAGCATTCCTCTTAAAGGACTGAACCGCCGTATCCTCCGAATGCAAACTGAAGAACATCGGCAACTCAGTTATGTCAACCGTGGTGCCATGCAACATCTTCCTCACATCTCCGACAGGGAGATTCAACACATCGGACCAAGAATCGATCACACCTCTATTGTATTTGGGGACAGCAATTTGACCCGTCAATGGAATGCCAAGCATCGCACCAAAGTCATAAACAGTCGGCACCATTTCATTGGCCGAAAAATTAAAGGTGTGACTGTCACAATCCCAGAAGGCTGCAGCAGCCTTCAACAAATCCCAATCCGGTTTCAATGTCCGAAGGGTGAAGAGTATTCGGAACCCGAAGTCTTTGACAAAACCTCTCGTAGGATGGGCCTTGAAAGAATAAATGAAGGTGGACAAGTCCTTCTCGTACTCACCAACAACCTTGGCACCAAGAGTGAAATAATTGGAAGCCATGAAAAGTGTGGATTACAAGCAAAATTGAGCAAACAAAAGATGTTCAAGGATGGCAGAAAATAGTTGTTGGGGGAATATGTTCAAACAGAGACTGATATTATAGCTATTGGGGATCTTTTCGCCAGCAAATGTCAAGCCCCAAAATTCGCTCCCCAGAAGCGCGCGCCTTCCGCCACCCATTTAGGAAGCGCGCGTGTCCCAGATCCACTAGACGGGGCTCCCGCCTCCCGTCTCAAGAATGCCTCAACCGGCCCTTGTCAATAGAAGAAATCATGCAGAAACAAAGTCCAGGTACTCCTAAGAATCAGTAAGATCAACATCCTTCATCAAAACCACAAAAGCTCCACCCTTGGTGACACATTTGGGCACACATCAATTTGGTCCGCCCCTAAGGCATGTCTAAATTGAAATAAGATAGAAACTCCCACTAAAACTTAAAGTAGGGCGTGTCTTTCCTTTAAAGTCAAAGTCAATCTCGGCTTTTTCCTCTCTAAAGGGGAAGCATATTTCGGTCCGCAGTCAACTGTGCCCGCACCCCACAAAAGTCATAAAGTCAACAGCAAGTGCAGCTCCAAACAGACGCAGCTACAAACAGCAATTCGGTCCACGGCGAACCACTGAAATCACCACTTCTCAAACCATCAAACGGATTCACTAATGGATTCATCAACAAGGGTTCACTAACGGACTCATTAAGAGGATTCACTAACGGATTCATCAACAAGGGTTCACTAACGGACTCATCAAATGGATTTACTAACGGACTCATTCAAACGGATTCACTAACGGATTCGTCAACAAGGGTTCACCAACGGACTTATTAAAGGGATTCACTAACGGATTCATCCAACGGATTCACTAACGGATTCGTCAACAAGGGTTCACCAACGGACTTATTAAATGGATTCACTAACGGATTCATCCAACGGATTCACTAACGGATTCGTCAACAAGGGTTCACTAACGGGCTCATTCAATGGATTCACCAACGGATTCACTAACGGATTCGTCAACCAGGGTTCACTAACGGACTCATTCAAGGAATTCACTAACGGATTGATCAAACGGATTCACTAACGGATTCATCAACAAGGGTTCAATAGCGGACTCATTTAGAGGATTCACTAACGGATTCGTCAATAAGAGTTTACTAATGGACTCATTCAAGGAATTCACTAACGGATTCACCAACAAGGGTTCACTAACGGACTCATTCAAGGGATTCACTAACAGATTCATCAAGTGGATTCACTAACGGATTCATCAACAAGGGTTCACCAACGGACTCATTCAAGGAATTCACAAACGGATTCGTCAACAAGGGTTCACCAACGGACTCACCCAAGGGATTCACTAACGGATTCATCACGCGGATTCACTAACAGATTCATCAATAAGGGTTCACCAACGGACTAATTCAAGGGATCCACCAAACATATTCATCAAGCGAATTCACTAACGGATTCGCCAACGAGGGTTCACCAACGGACTCATTCAATGGATTCACCAACGGATTCATCAAGCGGATTCACTAACGGATTCAGCCGGCAGATTTACTAACGGATCATGCCACCTCCTCTATCAACAAAAGCCGCTCACACAGGGAGCGCAACCCTATCTCTCGCAATTTCAAATTCCTGCTTTCATCGAGTCTTTGCTTTTTTTTTCTTGGTGATGTCCTCGGCGGGTGTACTTTCTTTCGTCGACGCGTGTTTCTCTACAATCCACGTCACCGAGGGCCTCTGTAGACACCCCTCCTTGGACCGCTCACCCTGATTGCACGGTTGATCTTGTGTTTCCCCCTATTTTAAGTGTTTTTCGTCAGTTTCTGTTACTTTCGTTAAGTTCCTGACTGACTTCGTTAAGTCCAGGGACTAAACTGAATAACAGGGCTGACTTTCTAGTCCATTCTGTCAAAAAGGCCATCTCTGAGTCGCGCACCTCCGACCATAGGAGCCAGACGCGCGCGCCTTCCTCCCCCGAGGTAGGAAGCGCGCGCCTCTAGGCGTCAGTTACAGATTTTTGTCCAAGAATCTCTCCCTTGCTCATTTTTACATGATTTTGCCCGGGAAAAATTTCTTGGTGACTGAGTTTTGGCACCAAAAACATATGTTTTACAACTATAAAAGCCTCCCTTCTCCACCATTTCAAAGGATCGAAAACTCTCTTCTCTACAAAAACTATACACAAATACACTCAAGGCATTTTCAAAGGCAACTTCCCAAGAAATACTTGAAGTCACTTTGAAGTATAGGTAAAAAGACTACTCTTTTCTCTTCTTTCTACCTCATCTCTCCTCTCTTTCTTCTAATTTAATCAAACGTGCAATCACCCAAACCATATTGGGACATGACACCAAAGACTACATTTTATTGAAATTAGTCAAGGAGTTATCTCCCTACATTCCAAAAAACCCTTTTTTAAACCCCCTTTTATTTATAGTCAAGAATAGGAAGAACATTATTTTACATTTGTAGATTTTGAACACGCAAGACCAACATTAGTTGGGAGAGATGGGTGTTTAAGTACTTCCCATCTCGTAACCTAACCCCCAAACCTCATAACAAGAATCTCTGTTTTCGTAATCAAACTTAGGCTATACATTAGGTTTTTCTTATGTTCCTCTAAAACATAGGTGGCGACTCTACAATTAAAACATAATTAGACATCCTAGGACGATTCGCGCGCTCTATCCAAGCCGCGAGCCCCTCCCATAGTATCTATACAAGCTGATCACTGAACACTTTCCCCCTGATGAATTACCACTTGGCTATCCTTGTTGACATGAAAGGTTTCTCGAAGATGTAGCGGAGCGGGTCCACTTTTGCTACTAGCTTGATCGGAAAGGCTTCCATATAGTGTTTGAGCTTTTGAGTGACCCAAACCAATGTTGCACATGACTTCTCTAAGACAGAGTAGTTCTTTTCGCCTCTTTGGAATCGGCGACTGACAAAATAAATGGCATTTTCCTTTGTGGAGTCTCACTTCTCTTGTACTAGCATATCCCCTAGGGCTTCATCATTCACTGTGAGGTAGAGCAAGAGAGGCTTCTCCTTGTGCGGTAGAACCAGAACTGGAGGGCATGTCAAATAGTGCTTCAGTTGGTCGAAGGCTTCTTGGCAAGCGTCGGTCCACTCTAGAGCCATATTCTTCTTAAGTAACTTGAAGATTGGCTCACACATGGAAGTGAGTTAGTGCACAAACTGACTGATATACTAAAGTCTGTCCATGAAACCTTTGATTTCCTTTTGTGTCTTTGGAGGAGGCATGTCAATGATTGCCTTGATTTTCGAGGGATCTGCTTCAATTCCCCTTTCTGTGACCATGTAGCCAAGAACTTTGCCTCGGATAACCCTGAAAGTGCACTTTGCGGGATTGAGCCTCATTTTGTGTTGTCGGAGCCTTTCAAAGAACTTGCGAAGGTCGATCAAGTATTGACCATCGGTCCCCTTTGAATGGATGCTCATGTCGTCCACATAGACCTCAATTTCCTTGTGAATCATGTCGTGAAACAAGTCTATCACAGCCCTTTGATAGGTAGCCCCAGCGTTCCTCAACCCAAATGGCATGATTGTGTAGCAAAAGGTGCCCCACGGTGTTGTGAAGGCAGCCTTGTGTTGATCCTCTTCGGACATGAGAATCTGATTATACCCAACAAAACCATCCACAAATGAGCGGACCTCGTAGGCGGCAGTGGAGTCGACTAGCATGTCGATGTTGGGTAGTGGAAAGTCATCCTTTGGAGAAGCTTTGTTCAAATCCCGGAAATCCACACAAACACGAATCTTGCCGTTAGCCTTTCTGACTGTCACAACGTTGGCTAACCATGTCAGATACTCAATTACTTTGATGAATCCAACTCTGAGAAGCTTCTCTATCTCTTCTTTGACTTGTAAAGACCATTCTGGCTTGATCTTTCTGAGTTTCTGTTTTGTCGGCTTAGCTTCGTCTCTGATCGGAATCCTGTGCTCAGTGACCTTTCTGTCTAAACCCGGCATGTCTTTGTATGACCATGCAAATACATCCACGAATTCTCTTAACAGTGCAGTCAATCTGTCTTTCTCTTCCCCCTTGAAGAAGCTTCCGATCTTGGTTTCTTTCGGCTCCTCATCGGTACCCAGATTAACAACATGCAATTCTTCGTCAGCCCCTGGACCATTTTCACCACGACTAAGGACTTTTTGAGAAAGTTCATTTAAGTATGTTGCGTTCTCGTGGTCTATTTCATCATTATTTGAATCGTTATTAACTAGTTCGTTAAATTCATTGTTAGTTAATTCATCATTCATGATGTTTGCAATCTCGGGGTACTCAGAAAGATCAAAATTTTCATTAGCAAAGAAAGGGAACACACGCTCGGATATTGCCTCCATATCCTCTTGGGTGAGGGTATCAGAAACACTCTCGGACTCGAAAGTGAATGTTAACAAGTCTTCCTTTGTAACCTTGCGCGGTATGCAACCCATTTTCTTGATCAAAAATTCCTCGGATACCACGGGTCCCTTTGTTGAGTACCAGTTGTTGATCGGCTCGGAGCTTGGCTTGATCTCGCTGATAGACTCGCTTCCTTTGTCGGTGTCATCGGAGATGGCATTGACTTGACATTCATTCATGATGGCAAGTTCCTCGAACATGGAGGCTAGATCAGTGAACTCTTCCCCCACAGTAATCTCTGTCTCGGACTCCATGGTTACTTTCTTTCCCCACCATTCTTGAGGTGATATAGGAGTTGGTTCCTCTTTGTGCTTTTGAATCTCACAATCGGCAAAGACTTCGAGACCGGGCTTTCTGATGCCCTTGCTGTTAACCTATGGCTCGGGAAAGATTATGTAAGGGACATCTTCTCCCTGGCGGACAAAGTATCCATTTAGTGTCTTTCGATAAGGCCTCAAGTTGGGAATTTCATAGTGCCGGCCTTCCCTGCGGGCTCGGGCCTTTTCATTCTTGACAGCTTGCTCATATTTCATGTCATCTTCGGAAGGTTCGTATCCTAATATGAACTTGTTCTTGACAAAAGGGACCTCTACGGGTTGTATTCTCCCTTGTTGGTTTTTCCCAAGGCCTAAGCCGGGAAAGTAGTTCATATTCCTCATCATGCGGAGGACTTTGTGATTGCCGAGGGTCCATGATCCGTTTACCCCTTCTTTGTCGATGGCGTTGATTGAGACGCCAGAGAGGGTGGAGTCTTCTAAACCATGCTGAACTTGGTGAACGGGTTCCCCATTTCTGTGGATAGTGACGTTTTCTGCCATAACGGTCACTATTTCGTCTCCATTTCGGAACTTGACACATTGATGAAGAGTTGAAGGGACGGCGTTAGAACTATGTATCAATGTCTATTTCCACCATGCCCATGACTGTGCGGGCAGTGCTGTCGTAGCCTCGGATCACTTGAGTAGAAGGCTTTAGATCTGAACTCTTAAGACCCAGTATCCCTATTATTCGGCCAGGCATTAAGTTGAGTGCGGAGCCAGTGTCGACCAAGACTCTTGAAATAGATCTCCCCCTTGCTCTCACTTTGAGATAGATGGCCTCGTTGTGATTGGACCCAAATGGTGGGAGGTCCATATCGGCAAAAGTGATGACATTGCCAAAATGTATGTGGCATATCATAGCAGTAAGGTCCTCAGGAGTTGTGTCAGGAGAGACTGATGTGTCATCAAGATTGCTGATGACAAGGTCTTGATGCTTTTTTGAAGATGCAATAAGGTCCCAAATGGAGATATTTGCTTGAGTCTTCTTGAGTTGTATTAGTAAAGGATCTTTGGGAGTAGTTTCACGAGTTTGCGACCTTGGAGAAGAGGTGCTTGGTGAAGAAGTGGCGGGATTGCTTGTTATGACTCGTCCGAATCGAGTTAGCATGTTGACGTTCCCATCTTGCCTCTTTTTCCTATTCTCTAGTACTTCCCTCATTACCTCATCATAAATCACAACGTAACAAGAATTATCAATCTATAACATCGGAGCCCTCATTCACAATGGGAATTGAATGAGTGGTCTCCAAAAATTCTCCTAACTCTATTACATGGACATCACCCTCATTGGGAACTATGAATTCCTTTTTGTCTACGAGGTCTTGAATAACGTTACAGAGGATAAAGCATTCCTCGGTAAGATGACCACTATGTTGATGGTAGTCACAATACTTGTGATGGGCATGATTGGCGCGGATCGTATTGGGCTTGTACCCTTAGAGAGGAGTAACTTGCCCTTTGGCCTTGAGAGCTTCAAAGGCCTCGGTGATGGTCATACCTTGAAGAGGAGTGTAGACATGATCATTTTGGAATTTCTTGCCTTATGGTGGAGGAATCCTTTTGTAATTTCCCTTGTCAGTAGTGACGGCATTGACTGAAGCCTCTTTTGTTGAGTTAGAGGCGGTCTTGTACCGGAAGCTAGAAGCATTTTTCTTGATCTCCTTGAGCAAGTCATCCATTCGGACCCCTGCCTCATACATTTGAGAAAAATATGCATAGCAAGCCCCACTTAGGTGGGTGCGGAGATCAATCTTTAGATACTTGAGGAAGATGTCCATTTGCTCCTTGGTATTAGGCCTCTCGACAATTTCAGCAAGCTTGTCATTCCACCTTCTTATAAAATCAATAAAGGACTCATTGTCCCATTGGGTGGTGTTCTCGAGCTCTTTCTTGGATGGGCGATGAGTGGTGTTGCCTTGGTAGCGGCGTCCCAATCGAGACGGATTGTGAGCGGGAGAGTTGCATACCAATAATTTGCCGCCCCCTCGAGAGTAAGAGGAAAGCATTGTGCCATCACTTTTGGAGAGACCTTCTTCGGAACCATAGCCCATATATAAGTTTCAATGTGTGCCATGGGACAAGAGTTTCCCTTGAACTTGCTGATATCGGGCATCTTGAACTTGTCGGGGAGAGAGGCCATTGTGCTCATGAGAATAGAAGACTGATAAAGGCTTGTGTCGGAGCCTTTCCCCATGTTGAGACCGTTAAAGCGTCGGTCTATGTAGGCCATAATTGAACCAACCATCTTGTGATCTTTGTTGTCGGTGCTCGGTTCCCCCATTTTCTTGGTACGGGCACTAACATAAGGGCTTTCAAATAAACCCTTGGTCCACTCGGACTCTTCATTGTTTTCTTTGTCTTTACCACTTGAAAGCTTGGTGAGCTTGGCCTTCATTTGGTCCATCTCGGCCTCGTGAGCCTCCCTTTGATTGTCAAGATGGGATTGCCAAAGGTCATCTTTGTTTTGGGCCTCCTTATTGAGAGTGGAGACTTGCTGGAGTGATCAATTCATGAACTAGCCGGTTTGCTGAATCTCGGTAGATGCGGTAAGTACCAATTAGACCTAAATTAATGTAGTAAAGCATACATGCGAGGACGGATTTTTTATTTCCGTCCATAACAACCACTTGGGGACGGAGTTTTATTTCGTCCATGATAACCACTTATTTCTCTTTGGAAACGGCTTGTATGATTTGAAGACATTAGTTTAGGGAAATCTTGACACATGAAAACTGACTTAGTCACAGAGTGTTAGACCTTAACTAGAGTTGTGTTGGCTTGTGCTCGGCTAAAGAGAGGCTTAAAGGTTACCCCCGGCATGTAGTCATGAACTACGCCACAGGCTGAGGTTTACCGCTTCGAGAGAGTCAAGGTCGGGTGGATCTTGAAACTCTCTAGGACGGGCCTCGACGGGTTTGGGGTTATGAACTTGTGCGACTCGATAGTGATAAATTGTTAAGAACTTGTGCACGTAGTGTGAGGTCCAACATGTGACAAAACATTTTTTTACTTTTTTTTTAGACAAAAAAGAAAAGCAAATAGCACGTAATTTACAACTCTCGAATCACCCGTGTGACCGATAAAAAAAACATAATATGACATACATGATATATCCAATTGCCGAAGCATATGGAATCCTAATTATGAATTCCTTCTCTACAAGTACTTTGTCATCAAACAACCTTGCAAGTTCTTCTCCAAGAGCCTTGCATACTGAACAATTCAGTACTTTGTCGCGACCCCGAACCCGCGGGTCCGGAATACGCGAGCTGGACGTCGACTTAAAACCAAAACTCTAAAATATAGAAGTTAAAAATTCCATTTTGAACCAAAAGATGATAACACAAGGTTTTACAAATCCAAGTTTAAATCAACAAAGTACATCTAACATAAGCTCTACAGCTTATACCCAAAAGAATAAAATATACAATTCTTAATGACGTCAATAATGGTAAAACTATCCCCAAAAGGTTATACATTTAAATAATGTAAACCGATCCATAACAACCTGCCCCAAAATCTCAATCCTCTCGACGTCCTCCTCGATCCGCGAATCCTAATCCTTTTCCTCCTGGGGGGGTTAAGGAAAAACAAAGATGGAAATAAACGGGGTGAGATAAAATCTCAGTAAGTTACTAATGCAACTACATGACATGCTATATTGCAATAAGCAATAAACAATGATAAATATCACTTAGCATGTAACAAATAACAGTCAACAGATAGCAGCGGAAAGTAAACACATAACAAAGGATATTAGCTAAGGTTTCCCAACTGATAAACCAAATAAAGGTCGCTGCGCAGCTTCAATAATCAACAAATCATCATCTTCATAATAGCATGAAAGCTGAAGAGAAATCCCCGGTCAGAAGCGACCAATCAACCCATCAATTAAACAAACCATCTTCATAGTAGCATAAAAGCTGAAGAGAAACCCGGTACCGGAACCAATAATAATGTAAAGTGCCACAAGGGGCGGGAGTCATGCCACAAAGTCATGCTCCAAAACGATTAGCTAGAATACCCACAACGGAGCTAGCTCATCCCAACCAAGGCCAATCTGGATGAGGACAGAAGGACCAATGGGCGATGCTATACTGGACTTGGCTCGTGCCATTATAGCATTATCCATTGCCTGACTCGATACACAATTTAACCAGCTGGACTTTCAATAATGCTAAGTAATGAATACTAGCTTTATAAACATAAAAAGGGTTCCAAAGTAGGGAACCGTAACACAAATCACCATAAAGATACAACGATTACTCATTAAGAGTTTAACAACATTGATAGTAAGAAGTTCCTCAAAAAAGAGTTCAATAACAGAAATGGAATTGCTCATAAAAGCCCAACAATACAAATCATTAAAACGAAATGATTCTAGGACAAGGATCCATATCAAACGCATCCTAACATGATACACACGAGTTACTCATAGAGAGTACTACCCAATTGGTCATTCCCCAAATAGCACAATGACTATCATTAAAACTATCCCAAACGTCCACTCATTATGAAAGTGTTCCCACATTTTCTAATAATCCATAACTAAATTCCATAACCCATTTATTCACAAAGGAACCAAGGCGAAACCACGCAAACCGATATTCCCAACTTGATTACAACGGACCGATTCTAAACACTTTGTCATAAGACACTAAATGAAATCTCAACATAATCTAAACCTGAAACTCACCTAAATAAACCACCTCATCTCGAAGTACTCTAGAAGATATTTAAAATGATAGTTTACTCGTCCAAAACGGAGTTCGGATGAGAAAGTTATGGCCTCCGGAAGATTGAACGAAAAACGGACAATTTGATCAAAGTAGGAATTATCATAAAACGTCACAAGGGGGGGGGGGTAATGACAACCACCTAATACTCATTTACCACTTTTATAACTCTAACACACTCCTTACACGGTTTACATAGGCTTACGGTTGACTTCTTATTGTTCCGGGTGCTTACTTTTAAGTTATAAACATTTATGCCTAAAACAGGGGTGATCGGCCGAGCAGTTCTATATGACTCGGCCGAGCAACCTCGGCTTCAAAATTATGACTTTCTGGTCTGCTCCGCTCGGCCGAGTCAAGGGACGTGCTCGGCCGAGCACCTCCTAAATTCAGAAAAACGCAGAAGAACCCAGGTAACCAAATCAAACCAAATTTTACCCAAAACTTCACCATTTCTCTAATACTCAAAATCAAGACTTCCAATTAGGGATGGCAATTTGACCGAATCCGATCCGTACCGAAGGCGATCCGATCCGAAAAAATAGGGTTTGGTTTGCAATTTTTAAAACCCGAGCGGGTTCGGATCGGATTCGGATCATGCTGATGATCCGATCCGATCCGAACCATAATAATCCGATCCGAACCCGATCCGATCCGACCCGAACCCTTAATAAAAGGTGAATTTTAAATATTTTAATATTATCTTAAATTTTATTTTTTCTAATTTGTGTTTGTAAGTGAGATTTGGATGATTTTAGACTATTTTCCATACAACATTCAACATTGTACTTAAAAATATATTTTAATTAATTAATTTTGAGCTAAAAAAAATAGTCTTTTAATAAGATTCGGGTCGGATCGGGTCAGATCGGATCGGTCACGATTTCTTGAATTTTCGGGTCGGGTCGGGTTCGGATCGGTATATTTGAGATTCGGATCGGGTTCGGATCGGCCATGATCCGATCCGAACCCGACCCGTTGCCATCCCTACTTCCAATAAGCATAATGATGCACCAAAACAACTTGTGAACTTGAAATGGACCTAAATAACAACATCTAGCTACCCAAAACAAGATTCGAATCCCAACATTCAAAATATCACTAAATCAACCAAAAATGGAAACAAGTTCATAAATCATCCAAGAAGCAATATATAGTAAGCATATCATCATATCGACATGGAATGACATTTCTAGCATAAAAATGGGGGAAAAGCAACTTACTTGAGTTTTCTCAAAGTTGCCGGAACTCGAATATTTTTAGCCCTCTATGTTCCTAACGACGATCTAAACAAGTTTCATGTTTTAAGAAATGAGAAATAACAAGAGGAAGATGGTTAGATTGAAGAGAGAAGGTAGAGAAGAAATACTTACCAATTCCAAGGAGAGAAAGAGAGAGAGAGAGAGCTGGGAAAGATGGAGGATGAGGGAGAGGTGAGGGAGAAGGAGGGAGTTGTTGGTTATTATTTTCAAAAACTTACACCTAGACCCCTTCCCCATCTACTAACACAAATACTTACACTCCCTACTAACAATTAAGACCCAACAAGACTACACTAACCCCAAATGACTCAAATAAAATGCTAGGCATAAATTATATAACACATAAAATGCACACATAAATATTTAAATAAATAATAATTTAAATAATTAAATAAGCAAATAAATAAATAATAATTATTTATTACTAATAAAATAGAGCCTAGTTTTTGGGTCGTGACATACTTTGTCTCTACAAGTACTTTGACACAAACCAATCAACTTCCTAGATTTATATCAATAGATATTAATTACAAGGATGTAAGCGGCTTCTTCCTAAGTCTTTCATTAAGAAAATCTTTCTAATGAACTATATGTCAACCACATATACAAGACTAGGAATAAGACTATACACTCCCACTAATTTTCTAGCAAACACAAGTCTCATCTTTGATGGATTTCAATCGATTTGAACACTTCATCAAAATGATTGTTTCAACTCCAAGCAACTTGCTTCAATCCATTGCATGGATTTCCGCAACTTAGATAATTTATTAGAATTTCTAGACTATCAAAACCTTTAGGTTGTATCCAATACATCCTTAAGTGAGTTCCTGTTAAGGAACGCTGTTTTGACATTCATTTGTCAAATTTCATATTCCAAATATGAAGACATGACAATGAGAATACCAATATCTTAAAGCATGACTACGAGTGAGAAAGTTTTATCATAGTCGAAATGTGAGTCAACCTTTCACATTTAGTCTGGTTTAAAGAGTATGTTCCTTGCTATCCATGTAAGTTTCCTCCAAGAAAACTCAATTCCATCTTTTGGTTTTTACACCTTAGGTTAGAATGATCAAGTTCCAAACTTGATTATTATACATGGATTGCCCTTTTAGATTTTATGACTCCAAGCCATTGATCTAATATGGAGTGGACATTGCATTTTGATAGGTGGTAAACGTGTCATTCTCAATGAACATTACCTCAATACATTCTATTTCGAGAATCCAATATTTCTTGTTATAGATTGTACCCTATCATATATGCAAGTAACTTGTGTAACTTGAATGAATTTCACAACTCCTTGCGAAAGTTTGTTCTACTTTCATTTAAGGTTCTATGTTATTTTTCTAGGTCTCGAAGCATTCGAGATATATTTTACTCCCACTGGTTCTTTTAGAGATAAACAATTTTATCTAGAAAAGTACTATTATAAGCAACAAACAATTTGTTTCTTATGAGTAAAATATTATCCTCAAGTTTCCTTACGATATCCCATGAAAACACATTTAATAGATTTAAGTGTGAGCTAGTCCTAGACAAGTTATTTCCAAAAGGTCTCACTTTCTTAAATCTTCATGAAAGACAAACCATGTTTTCTTTCATTCCATATCACATATGGTACCTTTGAACCTATTTTGATGGAACTCAAATTAGTGCAATTATAGCGGTTTCCAATATATAACCCCAAAATAAATAATGGAAGATCAATTTGACTTTATCATCTAATGAACCATATCTAATAAGGTTCTATACCTTTATGCAGACACATCATTCCAAAATGGTGTTCTTCATGGAGCTAATTGTGAAACAATTCCACAATATTAAATATGACTGTCAAATACTTGGTTCAAATGTTCATCATCACGATCAAATCGGAATCTTTGAATAGTTTTGCCAAGTAGTACCAAAATCCTCTTAGCATTGCTACTTAATGGACCATATACATCGACATGTATTAGGTCTAATAAGATATTAGCCTTTTACTACTCGTAGTAAAAGATGTCTTGGTCCAAGTAAATAAGATTTGAATATATCACATGATTACTTTAATACTCCGTCCCATGGAATTTTAAATACGCGTTTTTCATTTATTTGATCAAAACAATAATGCCTAAAGAATTTAATTATTTATGTTATAACCTTATTTTTGTTCTTCAAGATTTAGGATATAAGATTTATTTATATGATTTAACAATACAATAAATAAAATCATAATAAATAAAGCACTTTTCTTATTCTAAATAAGAAATAAATATCCTTAATTATCTTATAACAAAATAATATTTTCTACTTAATGAGTAAAGTCACTTCATATGTGATCTATGAACAATGTTGCAACTCTTTCATCATTACGATTCGTAGATTAACTTTACCTCTTATAAGTAGTCTTTCTATTTACTAATTGTTGCACATTTATATAAATATGAGATCCATATCCGGTATCCAATACCCAATAATTAAAAGTAGAAAGATTAATTTTATAACATAAATATCCGAAGTGGTAGTCTCACTACCATTCACTTCTTTCATTATCCAGAATTTTGATTACAAGTTTAAATTGTCAATCCAATTACCACGTTACCAAATTGTATTATTTAGAGTTATAATTTTAGCCACAATTATTTCCTTTAGGTTTGACAATATTTGTCTTACCTTTACCTTTTAATCCTCTTTTCTTTTAGAAATTTATGAAGTCAAAAATCAAATTTTCGACTTAGGTCATTATCTTTCCGCATGATAGTTCAGATATTGAGAGCACAAACATGTCCCATCAATTTAACTGATTTCAGCAATGAAGAACAATTCAGGATTCTGATTTCAGTTTTCTGAATTCTGAATTGACATCACTTTTCAGGAAACATGGTTTCAAAAACCAGCCATCTGAAACTAGATTCAATCCCAGATTAATTTTGAAACTGACATTTAATTTCAGGAAACACGTTTTCTAAAACCAGCCATCTGACAATTAAATTCAACTCAAAATATTTATCATAAAATCTTGTAGATTTTAAATATCCAAAATTTACCTTAAAATTGCTTTTCTTGATTCAATTAGGTTTCGGTGTTCATGGTGATCCAATCATCATGATCATCAAAACCAAGAATAAACAATTTATTCATGAATCTACGATCATCAACAAGTTAATCAAATTAAATTTTAATGATCTTACGGAACATACTAATCAAATTAATATTGCAATTTAGGTTACTTAGGATTATTAAGTGTTGGGTATGCCCACTTATATCTCAGTTTCAATGTAATATGATTGATTAGATTTGATTGATCCATCACCTAAGTTTTATTTCATGGACATTAGACCCACATGTAAGAAGTATTTATACTTCATTTTTTTAGGTTGTCCATTGTAATAGAATAGGCTTAGGAATAGCGCAAGAAGATCAAGGTTCAAGAAAATCACACTTTGAGTTTGAGTCACGCGCCATGCGCCTCACCCATGCGCCATGCGCCTCCTTAAGCGCGCGCATGAGTATGCGCCTAGCATAGCTCATGCGCCTCAGATGAATCAGATCGCGCATACACTACGCGCCTCTCTAGCTCAACGCGCATCATGAATGTTTTTAACACTCAGTGATTTATTGAAGACATGAAGACTTGAAGAAGATTCAAACTACGCCAATGATCCAACGGTGGTTAAATAACACCTATGCACCCGCATCTAAGGACACCTGTCCATAAAGGTCATATTTGTGTTATGTGTCTAACGGCTATAAAAGGACACGTGCTCCACTCAATGAGCGACAGCACATCCGTCCTTTTTCTGACTCATCAAGGATTTCCAACGGCTAGTTTTTGGGGCTCTACTATAAATACCCCATAACTTCAACCATTTGAAGTTGCTAAGAATTTCAAGAATTTCTCTCTCAAGCATTTGTTGAAGATTTGAAGATTGCCTTTGTTATTTCTAGAATTCTCAAGAGCATCTTCATAACTTCATCCTTAGCCCAGATCCTCAAGCGATAACACTTTAGTTTTCTTGTGCTCTCAATCTCAAAGATCTAAAGAGACTTGAATCTAAAATCACACACGCACCTCTTTAAGTTTGATCACTTAGATCTTTCTTTTAGAGATACACCGGTTATTGTCTAGGATTTGTTCTTTCATAGAATATTAGATCTTGAGTTAGTGTATAAGCTCAAACGATTGTAATTTGTAACGCTCTCTCATTATATAAGATATTCATTAGAAATCCAAGACTAACCATCTTGGTAGAGGACGTAGATCATTTTCCCGATCGAACGTCTCCAAATAGCGCGTACTTACTTTCTTTCTATTTCCTTTCAAGTTCATATCATATCTAACTATTTGATTGTTTATTCATTATAGATTGATTGATTGAACTGTGTTGTGTTTGTTATATCATTTGCCTTAGTTTCTCATTTCACCCACTTTGAGCCAAAATACTTAGAGTGTGTGTGCGCCCCCTTTATCATACTTTGCGCCTATTTACATTACTAAATTCTGCTGTGCATTTCACTCACTCACATAGGCGCATATCATAACGCTTATTTGATAAAGTGCGCATTTGCAATTGAGTTTATCAAGGGTACGAAAAGAATTTTAAAACAGCTATTCACCCCCCCCCTCTAGCTATTTTTCATACCCTTGTTGCCCTTTGGGACCAACAAGTGGTATCAGAGCAAACAACTTTATAAAACACTTTTGTTTTTCAAGCTTAACAGCTTGGGTGCCGATTCTAAATGGCAAACTCAAAACCTATGGCAACTGCAAACTACACTCACGTTCCGGTCTTTGATGAAGATCATTTTGACGTGTAGAAATTCAGCATATTGACTCATCTCAACCGATGAAAGACTTCATGACACCGTGGTTTATGGAACTTACATCCCTATGAAAGCGAATCCAAATCCGCGCACTAATGCTGCTCAACCAACCATCAAGAAACCAAGGGAAGAATGGACTGAGGAAGAAACAAGAAGAGTTTCAAATGATGGCAAAGCAAGAAACATTCTCCTAAGCACTCTAACCATGGCTATGAAACAACAAGTCATGCATTGTGCTACTGCTAATGAGCTATGGGACGCTATTGAAGAGCATATATAAGTAGATACTGTTTGTAAGGAGAACAAGAAATATGAAGTGCAAAAGAGATTCAACAATTTCTCTCAACTCCCTGGTGAAACCTTAAGACAAACTTATGAACGCTACTGTGAAATTATTAATCTATATATTTCACTTGGTATGAAGTTTTCAAACAAAGATTTGAATGTCAATTTTCTCCAAGCTTTTGGATCAAGATACCTACATAAATCCAGCGCTCTTGAAGACGCCGGAACTCTAGATGTTTGGACTTTAAGGAACCTTTATGCAAATCTCAAAGTTTATGAGCTCAAACTCCAACGAATCAGTGAAACTGAAGGAAAGTCAAAATCCATAGCAATGGTGGCGCATAGAGAAGAAGTGCATGCGCCTGCGCCGGTTCAAGAAGAGAAAAGTTCCGACCCCAAAATTTCTACCTCTGAGCTACTAGACATGGATGATGAAGACTTCGCTTTATTTGTGAAGAAATTTCAAAAGTTCAGAAAATTCTCAAAACCCGGCTCAACCAGCAAATTTCAAGGATCTACCAGCAGAGCTCCTCCAAAGTTCACGAGGAGCAGTGATTCAAAAAGAAAAGAAGATCTTGTTTGTTTTAATTGCAGGAAACCAGGACACTTTGCTTCAAGCTGCCCAACTCCAAAATTTGAAAATATGCAGAAAAAGAGCAGCCATACTCCCAAGTCCACTCCCAAATTCACTCGTCACAAGGGAATGGTTGCTGAAGAAGAATCACCAGCAAATAAAACACTTGGATTGAAACAGACTCAGATGAGAGCGATGAAGATTCCGATGATGGACTCGTTTGTTTGGTGGCAAATGATGATGAAGTTAATACTTATGATTCTGATGATGACTTCTCCAAGGATGTTCCTGATATGAATACCTTGAATAAACCTATCAAGAAATCTGCAGGTTTTCAAGAAGAGAAAAGGAAGAAAGGACCAACCATCAGCGAGCTCGTTGAACAAGGATTTCTCACTCCAGCTCAAAGCGATGGTGGATTGTTATTCTCACGATGTGATCTAAGTGCAAGGAACAAGTTGAGAAAAGGATCTTACATTAGACCTCAAGCTGAACCAACTTCTCCAATCTCCAAAATCAATGATGATGAAGTGATTGCTGAACAAGAAAAATTGTTCAAAAAGGCTGAAAAGGTAATCACTAGATTTGATAGTATGAAGGAAGCTTTAGCACTATCATGTGATGAAATTTCCCAGCTTAAGACCGAGAAATCTCTACTTAAATCTGAACTCACCCTCCTTAAGGAGAAGATAAAGAGCATGACTCCTCTTACTGTTAAAAACACTTTTCTAACAGAACAGAACTCACTTCTTAAAGTTCAAAACGATGAATTGGTTGCTCAAATTACTGATCTTAAAAAGATTACAAATGAGTGGTCCAATTCTCGTGTCACTATGGAGAATATATTTGAGTCCCAAAAAGTCAGTGGTGATAAAAGTGGCTTGGGATTCTCATCAACTAGTGACAACTTTAAATGTGATATCTGTGCTGAAAGAGATAGTGAATTTACAAATCAGTAAACTTTTGAAATTCCCAAGGAAAAACATTATAATTCAATGGGTAAAGGACAGGAAAAAGTCAAGAGACAAACATTCCATTATGTCTACCCAACGAAGCAATTTGGGAAAGCTAATGGGAAAGATATAGCTACAGATGAATCATCCTCTAGCAAAATCCCTCTTGAAACAAAGCGCGCTCCTTCTCCGAGTGCTCATTATGCGCCTAGGAGCCACGCGCCTCATCGCCGTGCGCCTCCTAGCCCTATGCGCCCCCTCCTAGATCAAGCGCTCCAAAATTTCAAAAGAAGGATTTTGTTAAGGCTAGTTCATCTGACCCAAAGAAGAATGCTATCCCAAAGAAAAGTAAAGAGTTTGTGAAAACTCATGTGATTGGTGGCTTTCATCATTGTTCCATTTGTGATTGTTCTGGACACAAGGCCGTGGAATGCCTTTTGCGATTCACTCCCAATGCCAAAGGACGTAAAAACCCTAAGGTCAAGCAAGAGTGGGTTGTCAAAAGTTGCTAACCCTAGGACCCAAAAGGAATAAAGGGGACCTGCTTAAATGTTTATATTTCAGGTTCTTTGTTTCATGGCTGGATCTTCAAAAGCTAGGAATTATGAATGGATTCTCGATAGTGGGTGTTCAAGACACATGACTGGAGATGAATCCTTATTAGAAGATGTCCATGAAGAAAGAGGTCCCTCAGTAACATTTGGTGATAATAACAAAGGTCAAGTTGTTGCATATGGAAAGCTCAAGAAAGACAAAGTGTGCATTGAAAGAGTCTCTCTCGTCGAAGGGCTCAAGAACAATTTATTATCCATATCTCAATTCTGCGACAAAGGATTAGAATGCCATTTCACCTCAACTCAATGTCTTATCAAGAATGGCAAAACTGGAGCCACATTACTCACGGGATATCGTAAGACAAATATTTACATTATTGATTTCCATAGTATGAACTCTAGTACTAATGTTTGTTTTGTAGCTAAAAGTGTGAGCAAAAAATAGTTGGCTGTGGCACAAGCGCTTAAGTCACTTGAACTTCAAATATCTATCTAAACTCAGCAGGAATAACCTTGTCAAAGGACTTCCCAAGGTTGCTGATCATCATGACAAGAAGTGCGCCGCGTGTCAACTTGGCAAACAACCGAAGAAATTTTTCTCCAGGAAGACCAATCCTTCAACTTCTAGATGTTTGCAACTGCTCCACATTTATCTATTTGGACCAGTCACCACTGCAAGTATTCGAAAGAACAAGTATACACTAGTTGTGGTAGATGATTATTCAAGATATACATGGGTGGAAATGATGATCTCAAAAGACGATTGTTACGACATTTTGACCACCTTATTCAGACTGCCCCAAACCTAAAAAGAAGATGACATCGTTAGTGTTCGATCCGACAATGGAACAGAATTCAAGAACAACGGTGTTGCTCGATATTGCGACGATCATGGGATAGATCACAACTTCTCAACCGCTGGAGTTCCTCAACAAAATGGGGTTGTGGAAAGAAAGAATAGAACGTTGATTGAAGCGGGAAAGACGATGATAGCTGAAGCGAAATTGCGTAAGTACTTTTGGGAAGAAGCTATCAACACAGCATGTTTTACTCAAAATCGTTCCCTCATCAACAAACTTCACAACAAGACTTAGTATGAACTTTGGCGTGGTAGAACTCCCAACATTGCATTCTTCAAGATCTTTGGTTGCAAATGTTATATCCTCTACAACGGAAACGAACATACGATGCCAAAGCCGACGAAGGTATTTTTGTTGGGTATGCCAAACATTCTAAAGCTTTTCGCGTTTTTAATAGAACTACATTAGTGATAGTTCTATTAACTCAAGGAAATCCATCCACATCAGTTGCACCTAACTCCTCATATGGCGCGCCAAATGGATCATCAGTTGCGCCTCACTCACATGTTGCGCCTCTTGATTCCTCTCATGCGCCTATATCTACTGCTGCATCTGGTGTAAACCCAAGTTTCAACTCTACACCAATTCAACCCCCAAATTTTGATGATTTAGAATCTGGTGAAGATGTACCAATTCAAGACCTTCAAGTTACTACGACTCAACCTAACTTACCTCCTGAAATTCGTGAAGTTAGAGGTCACCCAATCAATAATATCATTGGTGATCTAAACGTTGGTGTTCGTACAAGGAGAGCTACAAACTTTGATGCTTACACTGCATTCATCTCTCAAATTGAACCGAAGAAGGCTGATGAAGCGCTCCAAGATCCAAATTGGGTTGTTGCTATGCAAGAAGAACTCAATCAATTTGAACGATGCAAGGTTTGGACTCTTGTTCCAAGACCAAATGATCAAGGAGTGATTGGTACGAAATGGGTGTTCAGAAACAAGATGGATAAGAATGGAACCATCACAAGAAACAAAGCAAGATTGGTTACACAAGGCTATAGGCAAGAAGAAGGAATTGACTACGATGAAACCTTTGCTCCCGTAGCGAGACTTGAAGCTATTAGACTCTTTCTAGCTTACGCCGCTCATAAGAACTTCAAGTTATATCAAATGGATGTGAAGAGCGCGTTTCTAAATGGTGAACTCCAAGAACAAGTCTACGTTGCTCAACCACCTGGGTTTGAAGATTCACAATTTCCAAATCATGTGTGCAAACTCCAGAAAGCTTTGTATGGACTCAAGCAAGCACCAAGAGCATGGTACGATACACTATCCAAATTTTTCATCGAAAAAGGCTTTACTCGCGGTAAAATCGATACAACTCTTTTCATTGCCAAGCATAATGGTCATAAATTACTTGTTCAAATTTATGTTGATGATATTATATTTGGTTCTACTAATGAATTGTTGTGCAAGCGCTTTGAGAAACTAATGAAGAGCAAGTTTGAAATGAGCATGATGGGAGAACTCACATTCTTCCTCGGGCTTCAAATAAAGCAAATGAATAAAATCATATTTATCAATCAAGCCAAATATACAAAGGACTTAATCAAGAAATTTGGACTTGAGAACGCCAAAGCATATGATACTCCAATGGCCACTGGCAACAAACTCGACAAAGATTTAAAAGGTAAACGTGTTGATCAAACGCTCTATTGAGGTATGATTGGCTCGCTCCTTTATCTTACTGCTAGTAGGCCCGATATTATGTTTAGTGTTTGTGTTTGCGCTCGTTATCAATCTGACCCAAGGGAAGCGCACTTAATTGCTGTGAAACGTATTATAAGATATCTTTCTGGTACTGTTAACCTTGGACTTTGGTACACCAAAGATTCGAACTTTAAACTTGTAGGTTATTCAGATGCGGACTATGCAGCGTGCACAATTGATAGGAAAAGCACTAGTGGCACTTGTCATTTCCTCGGATATCGACTTGTGTCATGGGTGAGTAAGAAACAAGCTTCTGTATCTGTCTCAACAACCGAAGCTGAATATATCGCTGCGGGAAGTTGTTGCTGTCAAATACAATGGATGAAGCAGCAATTGGTAGACTATGATATCATTGAAGAAAATTGTCCCATCTACTACGACAACACTTCAACAATTGTGGTTTCTGAAAATCCTGTCATGCACTCAAAGACCAAACACATCGACATCAAATATCACTTCCTCAAAGACCACGTGGAGAAAGGCAATATTCATTTACAACACGTGGGAACCGACTATCAAATCACTGACATTCTAACGAAAGCACTTGACGCGAAACGGTTCATCTTTTTGAGAGGTGAAATGGGTATGCTTGAACTCGACTAAAATTCAATACAGTTTTGTTATTACTAATGATTTTATATTTCGTTGAGTTATGAGTATATTAGGCTCAAATGATAAATCATTTCAAGTTTCAAGGAAACTCTGCGCGCCCAATACCTTTGCGCGCCCTACACTCTCTGCGCGCCCAATTCTTTACGCGCCTCACTCCCTATGCGCGCCTAGCATTCAATGCTTCTTAAATCATTCTGCGCGCCTAGATGATCCTATGCACCTCTTTATGACTGCGGCTCAATCAATGCTACCACATTAATTCCTCAATGATTGAACGTATTCAATTTGTCACAAGTACCAGGTGAGTTAATTGTTATCATTTATTATAGGAATTTCTGTCTTTTGACATTCCCATAATTGTTCAAGGGTACTTGTGCAATTAATTTTTCCCTCGTTTTACGTTTTTCGAAAATTTTATTTTCTGGGGATTTATTTCTTGCCGCCCAAACTTACACCAAAATAGATGTTTTTGGGGTTTGTGCAAAAATTTAGTCAAATTTGCTCATACACTTAAAGGGAAAGTGGAGCATTTTTTCCCTTACCCAAAATGTCACATCAGTGTACCTTTGTGTCATTCAGCATTAATTGTTCGCGTCACATCTCATAATCCTTCATTAATGCGCGCCGTACCTCTCACGCGCACGTCATCATTTTTTTGTCAGAATTGAATGCGCACGGCACCTCGATATTCGCGCCTATTTAATGCGCCGCATTCCATCAATTTTCATCTTTTCAACTTCCCAAAAATTTCTCTTTTTGGTAATCATTTATCTGGCATAGAATCATAATGATGTGCTCAGTAGAGTAGGCGCATGACAATATATAGGCGCATAAGAAATAGCATGCGCATACTATTATTAGGCGCATATATGTTGTAGGCGCATACAAATACGAGGCGCATATTATGGTTTTATGAAATATACTAAGTAAAAATTAAACATAAAAATTGGACCAAGTAAGATTTGGGCGCATAAAATGTTTAGGCGCATAATGGCTTTAGGCGCATAAGTTGATTGAGGCGCATAACATTTGTATTTGCATAGGGCGCGTACAATTATTAGGCGCATGAATCAAGGAAGGCGCATAAGGTCATAGGGCGCATAACAAACTAGGAACATAAAACAACACTTAGGCGCATATCTATGTAAAATTCATACTAAGTATAAAAACACACGAAAACACACAAACACATATCAAACATGCATATGCAAGTTTTAAGAATCAAAATATGAAATTTTGAAAAACAAGTTTTGAAAATTTTGAAACCCAAGTCATGCAAAAATAACGAAGAACACGAAGAACATGCTTGAGTGCTTGAAGAACATCAAGAACACCAAGAACACATAATTCGTGAAACTTCACCAAATCAAGCATTCAATATATCAAAATGACCGCATGAAGATGAGGATAACAAATGTGTAAATCAAAATAAGTAAAAATTAACAACGAATCCAGAAAATGGATTCAAAGATCCGAAAATTTGAAAAGTCAAAAATCAAAAATTTTCAGATTCGCAAAATATAATGCATTGATCGTTGAAAAGTTTAGTTATAAAGAATCTAAATCACAATACGAACAAAACCTAACAAACGATTTCGAAAACGGATCACCGAAGCAAGATTTATCAAGAAAAACTCATCCGGTTTTAAAGAAAAACGAGAACTCAGAATGACGAAGAGAATGCAGAAATTTAGGAGATTAAGGTTAGAAATCCATACCATTTCATCTTGATTGGCTTTAGTTGTTCTCTTTGCGCCTATTTAATGCGCCGCATTCCATCAATTTTCATCTTTTCAACTTCCCAAAAATTTCTCTTTTTGGTAATCATTTATCTGACATCTCCCTATATATATATAGCTATTTGGACCAGTCTTTTCTCTCTCTCCTACCAACTCTCTCCCTTTCTCTCTTCCACTCCGTCTCTCTCTCTCTCACCGTCTCTCCTCTATATCTTTCTTACTCTTTCTTCATCATTTCTTCTCCTTTTATCTTTCTATATAAATCTATGGGTCCAAAGAGAACAACTAAAGCCAATCAAGATGAAATGGTATGGATTTCTAACCTTAATCTCCTAAATTTCTGCATTTCTCTTCGTCATTCTGAGTTCTCGTTTTTCTTTAAAACCCGGATGAGTTTTTCTTGATAAATCTTGCTTCGGTGATCCGTTTTCGAAATCGTTTGTTAGGTTTTGTTCGTATTGTGATTTAGATTCTTTATAACTAAACTTTTCAACGATCAATGCATTATATTTTGCGAATCTGAAAATTTTTGATTTTTGACTTTTCAAATTTTCGGATCTTTGAATCCATTTTCTGGATTCGTTGTTAATTTTTACTTATTTTGATTTACACATTTGTTATCCTCATCTTCATGCGGTCATTTTGATATATTGAATGCTTGATTTGGTGAAGTTTCACGAATTATGTGTTCTTGGTGTTCTTGATGTTCTTCAAGCACTCAAGCATGTTCTTCGTGTTCTTCGTTATTTTTGCATGACTTGGGTTTCAAAATTTTCAAAACTTGTTTTTCAAAATTTTCATATTTTGATTCTTAAAACTTGCATATGCATGTTTGATATGTGTTTGTGTGTTTTCGTGTGTTTTTATACTTAGTATGAATTTTACATAGATATGCGCCTAAGTGTTGTTTTATGTTCCTAGTTTGTTATGCGCCCTATGACCTTATGCGCCTTCCTTGTTTCATGCGCCTAATAATTGTACGCGCCCTATGCAAATACAAATGTTATGCGCCTCAATCAACTTATGCGCCTAAAGCCATTATGCGCCTAAACATTTTATGCGCCCAAATCTTACTTGGTCCAATTTTTATGTTTAATTTTTACTTAGTATATTTCATAAAACCATAATATGCGCCTCGTATTTGTATGCGCCTACAACATATATGCGCCTAATAATAGTATGCGCATGCTATTTCTTATGCGCCTATATATTGTCATGCGCCTACTCTACTGAGCACATCATTATGATTCTATGCGCCTATACAATTGTCACGACCCGAAAACCCGTCTCTATTTTCTAATAATAAGTCTTTAATTATTTGTTTATGGCTTAATTACTTATTTGAATTATTTATTTATTTAAATAATTATGTGTGCATTTTATGTTTCATAATAAACTATGTCTAGCATTTTATTTGGGTCATTTGTGTTAGTGTAGTATTGTTGGGTCTTAATAATTAGTGGGAGTGTAATAGTTGAGTTAGTAAGTGGAGGAAGGGGTCTAAGTGTAACATTTTGAAATAATTCATCTACTCCCTCTTCTCCTCCCTCACCCCTCCCTCACTCTCCCTGCTCTCTCTCTCTCTCTCTATTCCATAGCTCAAGAAAGGTAAGATTTCTCTCTCCCTTCTCTCTTCATTCTACCTATCTTCCTCCCATTATTTCGCGTTTCTCATGAAATGAAACATGTTTAGATCGTCGATAGGATCGTAGGAAGCTAAGAAATTTCGAGTTCCGTCACCTTTGAGAAAATCCGGGTAAGTTGTTTTTCCCCAATTTTATGCTAGAAATGCTACTCCATGTTTATTTGATGATATGAATGCTATTTATTGCATCTTGGGTGGATTTGGGAGTGATTTACATTTTGTTCATTTTTTGTGAAAAATTTGGTATTTGAATCATCCTTGATTGAGGTTTTCTAGATGATGTTCTAGGAGTTCTTTTGGCTTCCAAATGGTGTGGGTACTCTATGTCGCGACCCCGACCCCGCGGGCCCGGAGTACGCGAGCTGGACGTCGACTTAAACAATAACTCTAAAATAATGAAGATAAAAAATTTCCTTTTTATACCAAAAGATGATAACATAAGGTTTTGAAATCCAACTAGAAAAACAAAATATAAACTAGTGTAAGCTCCACAAGCTCACACCCAAAATAATAAAATATACAAATTCTAATGACGTCAAGTTTGGTACAACTAATCCCAAAAAGGTTACACATTTATGTAATGTAAACCCACCAATAACAACTGCCCAAAAAGCTCAACCCTCGCGACGTCCTGTCTCGTGATCAGCGAGTCTAATCCTTTCCACCTGGGGGGGTTAAGGAAAAACAAAGACAAAAGAAAGGGGGTGAGATAAATCTCAATAAGTTACTAATGCAACTACATGTAATGCTATGATGCAATAAGCAATAACAATAATAAATATCACTTAGCACGTAGCATATATCAATTAACAGATAGCAGCGGAAATAAACAAGTAACAAAGAATATTAGCCAAGGTTTCCCAACTGATATAACCAAATAAAGGTCGTTGCGCAGCTTCAACAATCAACATCTTCATAGTAGCATGAAAGCCTGAAGAGAAAACCCCCGGTACCGGAACCAATAATAATGAGGGGACAGTGACACACAGTCAAAAGCCCGAAACCAATAGCTAAAGTGCTCACAAAGGGGCTAGCTCATCTCACATCCAAGGCCAATCTGGAGGAGGGAAATAATGGGGCAAAACAGTGGTCAACATCATAATGGACTTGGCTTGTGCCATCATAATGTTTTGCATCACCCGAAACACACACAAATACCAGCTGGACTTTCAAGTAAAGGCTAAGTAATAAAATACTAGCACGGTAAACAACTAATGATTCCAAAGTAGGGAACCGATCCAAATAAATCACCAAAACGGTGCATCAATCCAACAATACATCAAAAGATGTTCCAACAAACCCAAACCATTTTTAATCGGATTCAATAACACAATCGATCACAAAGGGATCATTCTCGAACACTAAAGTGTTCCACAACATTAACTTAAGTCAACTAGGGTGATACTTCGAGCCTAGATCGGGCTTGAACCATAAAACAATTCAAAAACAAAGATACTCGGAACAGCTGGTATGGGCGGTCGCCCAAAACCTCCATGGGCGGTCGCCCAAAACCAATACCAAATCACCAGACCAACTGATGACATGGGCGGTCTCCCAACCCAATAGTGGGCGGTCGCCCACAATTAAGTTTCAAAAATCAACCAAACTGATGACCTGGGCGGTCGCCCAAGCCAAAGTGGGCGGTCGCCCACAACCCCTGACCTGCCGGAATTCGGCAAGGATGAACTGGGTTCTTCCATTTTCTTACCCAAAACCAATTCTCTCACAAAGCAACACTCCCAACTTGATCCCCAAAGTACCCAAACAACAACTAACCAAAAAGGGGACCTTAATAACACCATTTATCAACCAAAACCATGATCAAATCTCAACATTCATCAAAATCACCATTTTTAACCAAAAAACCAAAATAAATCCCAAACTCAATCAAACATCAAATATATCAACTAAAGTATTATATAAACATGAAATGAACACTTTAGCATAAAAATGGGGGAAAAGCAACTTACCTGGATTTTCTCAAAGATGACGGAATTCAAATATTTTTGGTTCTCCACGATCCTATCGACGATCTAAACATGTTTCATAAAATGAGTAATGAGAAATAATGGAAGGAAGATAGGTAGAATGAATAGAGAAGTGAGAGAGAAATCTTACCCAAACCCAAGGAGAGAGAGAGAGAGATTATGCTGGGAGAGAGATGGAGTGTGAAAGAGTGAGGGAGGTGAGGGAGGGAGTAGGGAGATGATTATTTGAACATTTACACTTAGACCCCTCCCTTACTACTACCCTTTACAAATAAACTCCCCACTAACAATTAGGACTCAACACTTCTACACTAGCACAATGACCCAAATAGAATGCTAGACATAATTTATGATGAAACATAAAATGCACACATAATTATTTAAATAAATAAATAATTCAAATAAATAGTTAAGCCATAAATAAATAATTAAATATTTATTATTAGAAAATAGAGACGGGTTTTCGGGTCGTGACATTCACTCCCCCTTAAAGAAAATTTGACCCGAATTTTAACGAGACTTACCCGAATTAAAAAGCCACGGATATTTCCTCTCTATTTCACCACGAAGCTCCCAAGTCGATTCCTCAACATTGTGATTCCTCCAAAGAACTCTAACCAACGGAATGCTTTTGCTCCTCAACTCTTGGACTTTAGAATCAAGAATCCGAACCGGTCGTTCCTCGTAAGTCATGTCGGGCTCTATATCCTCCGGTACCCTCGGCAAAACGTGAGAAGGATCATGAACATACTTCCGAAGCATAGAAACGTGAAAAACGTTATGTAACCGGTCTAAAGATGGTGGTAACGCAAGTCGATACGCAAGAAGTCCCACTTTTCCCAGAATCTCAAACGGACCTATAAACCTCGGAGCCAATTTACCCTTCTTCCCGAACCTTTGAATACCCACCTTCGGAGATACTTTCAAGAACACAAAATCACCGGTCTGAAAACTAAGATCTCGCCTTCGGTTATCTGCATAGCTCTTCTGTCGACTCTGGGCTGTTTTCAATCGATCCCGGATAACTCTAACTTTCTCAACTGAATCCTGAAGCAAATCAATACCCACGATCTTCGCTTCACCGACCTCATCCCAACAGATAGGCGATCTACATTTTCTCCCATATAAGGCCTCATAAGGTGCCATCTCAATACTAGCCTGATAACTGTTGTTGTAAGAGAATTCCACTAACGGTAAATGTCTATCCCAAGAATCGGAAAAGTCTATCGAACAAGCTCGCAACATATCCTCCAAAATCTGAATGGTCCTCTCGGATTGACCGTCGGTCTGAGGGTGAAAAGCTGTGCTGAATCGTAAATCTGTACCCAAAGTTTCCTGAAACGCCTTCCAGAATCTAGAAGTAAACCTCGGGTCTCGATCTGACATAATGCTAACCGGAACCCCATGCAATCTCACAATCTCATCAATGTAAAGGGTCGCAAGCTTTTCCATCGAGTACATAATGTCAATAGGCAAGAAATATGCACTCTTGGTCAGTCTATCCACAATTACCCAAACACTGTCATACTTCCTACGGGTACGAGGTAGTCCCGTAACTAAATCCATAGTCACATGCTCCCATTTCCACTCCGGAATCTCTAACGGCTGAAGTAGTCCTGCGGGTCTCTGATGCTCGGCTTTGACCTGCTGACAAGTTAAACATTTCGAAACATACTCGGCTATTTCCCTCTTCATGTTGTTCCACCAAAAGTGTTGTTTCAAATTCTGATACATCTTCGTACTACCCGGATGAATAGTATATCTCGATTTGTGACCCTCATCTAAAACTTGCCTCTTTATTCCACCAACATCGGGTACGCACAAACGACCAAGGAAAGTCAACACCCCATTCGAACCCATAGAAAAATCCTCGAAGTTCTTTTCCTTCATTTTACCCATTACTTTCACTAACTTGGGATCTTCTTTTTGAGCTTCTTTTATCCTCTGAATTAGGGTCGGAGATATCCAAATATTCGCAAAAATAGCCCCATGTCTCGATTCACGAGGACACCAATCTCGAACATCCTCAAGCATTTTCCACTCTCGAACCATCATCGAGGCCACATAAGACTTTCTACTAATCGCATCAGCTACCACATTCGCCTTCCCCGGATGATAAGAAATTGTACAATCATAGTCCTTTAAAAGTTCCATCCATCGACGCTGTCGGTTATTCAATTCTTTTTGAGAGAAGAGGTACTTTAAACTCTTGTGATCCGTAAAAATCTCGAACTTTGCCCCGTAGAGGTAATGCTTCCACTTATGCAACGCAAAGACTATCGCAGCCAACTCCATATCATGAGTAAGGTAATTCTGTTCACTAGGGGTTAACTTCCTCGAAGCGTAAACAATTACTTTCCCATTCTGCATCAAAACACAACCCAAACCCTCTTTCGAAGCATCACTGTAAATTACTAAATCGTCATTTCCATTCGGTAACGCAAGAATAGGAGCCGTAGTTAATCTCTTCTTTAATTCATCAAAGCTACTTTGACACTTTTCACTCCACACAAACGGTACATCCTTCTGGGTCAACTGAGTCATCGGAGTAACAATCCTCGAAAACCCTTCTATAAACCTTCTGTAATACCCGGCTAAACCCAGAAAACTTCTGATCTCGGTCACTGTCTCGGGTCTCTTCCAATCCACTATGGCCTCTATCTTTGAAGGATCCACTGAAATCCCATCTTTCGAAATAACATGACCCAGAAATGAAACCTTCTCGAGCCAAAATTCGCATTTACTAAACTTCGCAAACAACTGCTCCCTCGTAAGAATGGATAAAACTGTCCTCAAGTGTTGCTCGTGCTCCTCTCGAGATTTAGAGTAAACAAGAATGTCGTCGATGAAGACCACCACAAACGAGTCAAGATAAGGGTGGAAAACCCGGTTCATCAAATCCATAAACACCGCCGGCGCGTTAGTCAACCCAAACGGCATAACCAAGAATTCATAATGACCGTAACGAGTGCGAAAGGCAGTCTTCGGAATATCCTCCGATCGAATCTTCAACTGATGGTACCCACTCCTCAAATCAAGTTTAGAAAACACCACGGACCCTTGAAGCTGATCAAATAAGTCATCAACGTGAGGTAGAGGATACTTGTTCTTCACTGTAACCTGGTTCAACTTTCGGTAGTCAATACACAATCTCAAAGAACCGTCTTTCTTCCACACAAACAAAACCGGTGCTCCCCACGGGGAAACACTAGGGCGGATAAACCCTCGATCAAGCAACTCTTGCAACTGAACCTTTAGTTCCTTCAACTCTGCGGGAGCCAACCTATACGGTGCCTTCGAAATCGGAGCCGTACCCGGCAAAAGATCTATACAAAACTCTATCTCACGATCGGGAGGCATATTATATTCAGAAGAGAAAACATCGGGAAATTCTCTAACTACCCGAACACTCTCCAAACTAGGGGATTCTTTCCTAGTATCAAGCACACTAGCCAAGTACCCCTCACAACCACGGTGCAATAATCTCCTAGCTTTCACATAGGAAATCATACGAATATTTCTACCCATAGGCATAGCCTCAAAAACAAATTTAGGCATATCGGGAATAGAAAAAGTAACAACTTTCTTACGACAATCAACAGAAGCATGAAACTTGCTCAACCAATCCATACCCAAAATAACATCAAAATCTTGAATCGGGAGGACTACCAAGTCCGCACACAAGACACGACCACATATAAGCACGTCACAAGCACGAAAGACTTTATCAGTCACCAAACACTCTCCCATAAGAGTTGACACCTCTAACACATAGGGTAAAGACTCAGATGCAGCATTTAGTAAAGAAGCAAATTGCACAGAAATGTAAGAATGAGATGATCCTGGATCTACTAACGTACGCGCGCTCACATTAGATATAGAAACAATACCTCCAATCACTGAGGGATCATCTGCCTGATGCTGATTCATTGCAAACACTTTTCCTTGGACTTTGGCCTTTCCCGTAGCATCCCTTTTCTGACCCTGTGGAGCACCAGCTCCTAACCCAGTCGGTTGACCCCTGCCTCTAGTACAATCCCTTGCAAAATGACCCATTTGACCACAATTGGTACACCTGCCCTGTTTCTTCCAACACCGGTCCTCTGAATGGCCTTCCTTTTGGCAATAGGAACAAAGTCTCCTATTTTGGTTCCCTTGGTTCCCGGAAGTAGTACCCGGGTTCCTTGCGATTGGTTGCCCTCGGGACTGAGATTGTCCCCCAAAGTTACCTCGGTTATCAATCCTTGGTTGTGACTTGCTCTGCGCTCCTTGCTTACTCGGGTTAGCTACCTCGGTCTTCCTCTTATGTTCCCCAATATCTTGCTCGATAAGGTAGGCACGGTCTACCGCATCCTGGAATGTCACAATCCTCTGGGCTATAAGCTGAGTACGGATAGAAGTCTTCAAACCCCGGATGAATCTCATAGCTTTCTGTTCTTCGGTCCTCACAAGATAGTCACAATACCGGGCTAATTCTGTGAACTTAGCCGAGTACTGAGCTATAGACAACAAACCTTGCTCCAAGTTGAGAAGTTCGTTCGATCTCCTTTCGGTTTTGATCTACTACCGGAATGAAATGCCCTTTGAACTTCCGCACAAACAATTCCCACGCATACACCGTGTGAGTGTCATCCCATTTCGCTTTAACCCCTTTCCACCAATGCTCGGCGGCACCAACCAATTTATAAGCCGCAAACCGGACCCTATCCTCGTCCGTGCACCCAAACACATCATAAATTTTCTCCATAGACTCAACCCATAGTTCGGCCTTCTTCACATCAGGCTCACCATCGAACTCTGCCGGTTTCAGTTTCAAGAATTGCTCCAAACCATATCGGGGTGGTGCTTGCTCTACTCTCGGTCCTTGGTCATGAATAGCCTTCATGGCCGCCTCAAACATGCCTTGGAACATAGCACGGTTCTCTTCCCGAAGATCATTCTGATTCTGAGTCCCACTAGAACCTTCACCCGTTCTTCTTCTAGCCATTGTGAACAATTACCTGCATAAAACATCAACCGTTACTCACTCCGAACACAACTACCCTCCTAGGTCATACTAGTCCACCTAGACTTATACTTAGAGCTAAACCATAGCTCTGATACCAACTGTCGCGACCCCGACCCGCGGGCCCGGAGTACGCGAGCTGGACGTCGACTTAAACAATAACTCTAAAATAATGAAGATAAAATTTTTCCTTTTTATACCAAAAGATGATAACATAAGGTTTTGAAATCCAACTAGAACAACAAAATATAAACTAGTGTAAGCTCCACAAGCTCACACCCAAAATAATAAAATATACAAATTCTAATGACGTCAAGTTTGGTACAACTAATCCCAAAAAGGTTACACATTTATGTAATGTAAACCCACCAATAACAACTGCCCAAAAAGCTCAACCCTCGCGACGTCCTGTCTCGTGATCAGCGAGTCTAATCCTTTCCACCTGGGGGGGGGGTTAAGGAAAAACAAAGACAAAAGAAAGGGGGTGAGATAAATCTCAATAAGTTACTAATGCAACTACACGACATGCTATGATGCAATAAGCAATAACAATAATAAATATCACTTAGCATGTAGCATATATCAATTAACAGATAGCAGCGGAAATAAACAAGTAACAAAGGATATTAGCCAAGGTTTCCCAACTGATATAACCAAATAAAGGTCGTTGCGCAGCTTCAACAATCAACAATCAACATCTTCATAGTAGCATGAAAGCCTGAAGAGAAAACTCCCGGTACCGGAACCAATAATAATGAGGGGACAGTGACACACAGTCAAAGCCCGAAACCAATAGCTAAAGTGCTCACAAAGGGGCTAGCTCATCTCACATCCAAGGTCAATCTGGAGGAGGGAAATAATGGGGCAAAACAATGGTCAACATCATAATGGACTTGGCTTGTGCCATCATAATGTTTCGCATCGCCCGAAACACACAAATACCAGCTGGACTTTCAAGTAAAGGCTAAGTAATAAAATACTAGCACGGTAAATAACTAATGATTCCAAAGTAGGGAACCGATCCAAATAAATCACCAAAATGGTGCATCAATCCAACAATACATCAAAAGATGTTCCAACAAACCCAAACCATTTTTAATCGGATTCAATAACACAATCGATCACAAGGGATCATTCTCGAACACTAAAGTGTTCCACAACATTAACTTAAGTCAACTAGGGTGATACTTCGAGCCTAGATCGGGCTTGAACCATAAAACAATTCAAAAAACAAAGATACTCGGAACAGCTGGTATGGGCGGTCGCCCAAAACCTCCATGGGCGGTCGCCCAAACCAATACCAAATCACCAGACCAACTGATGACATGGGCGGTCGCCCAACCCAATAGTGGGCGGTCGCCCACAACTAAGTTTCAAAAATCAACCAAACTGATGACCTGGGCGGTCGCCCAAGCCAAAGTGGGCGGTCGCCCACAACCCCTGACCTGCCGGAATTCGGCAAGGATGAACTGGGTTCTTCCATTTTCTTACCCAAAACCAATTCTCTCACAAAGCAACACTCCCAACTTGATCCCCAAAGTACCCAAACAACAACTAACCAAAAAGGGGACCTTAATAACACCATTTATCAACCAAAACCAAGATCAAATCTCAACATTCATCAAAATCACCATTTTTAACAAAAAAACCAAAATAAATTCCAAATAAATCCCAAACTCAATCAAACTTCAAATATATCAACTAAAGTATTATATAAACATGAAATGAACACTTTAGCATAAAAATGGGGGAAAAGCAACTTACCCGGATTTTCTCAAAGATGACGGAATTCAAATATTTTTGGTTCTCTACGATCCTATCGACGATCTAAACATGTTTCATAAAATGAGTAATGAGAAATAATGGAAGGAAGATAGGTAGAATGAAGAGAGAAGTGAGAGAGAAATCTTACCCAAAACCAAGGAGAGAGAGAGAGATTATGCTGGGAGAGAGATGGAGTGTGAAAGAGTGAGGGAGGTGAGGGAGGGAGTAGGGAGATGATTATTTGAACATTTACACTTAGACCCCTCCCTTACTACTACCCTTTACAAATAAACCCCCCACTAACAATTAGGAGTCAACACTTCTACACTAGCACAATGACCCAAATAGAATGCTAGACATAATTTATGATGAAACATAAAATACACACATAATTATTTAAATAAATAAATAATTCAAATAAATAGTTAAGCCATAAATAAATAATTAAATATATATTATTAGAAAATAGAGACGGGTTTTCGGGTCGTGACACTTTAGTTTATATATTGGTAGTGTTAGTCTTGAGTTTGGCTTGCAATTGAAGATGGGTAAGAAAATGGAAGAACCCAGTTGGTTCTTGCGATTTGGCAAGCAAGGGCGTGGGCGACCGCCCATGGACCGCCCATTCAGTTGATCCGGAGAATGTGAGTAAAAGTGAGTGGGCGACCGCCCACTTTTGGGTTGACCGCCCATGAAGTCAGTGATGGGCGACCGCCCGGACTGGCTGGGCGACCGTCATACCAGCTGTTCGACCGCCCATGAAGTCTTGGGTTGGATGGGCGACCGCCCGGACTGGCATGGGCGACCGTCCATACCAGCTGTTCTGTATCTTTGTTTTGATTTCGAAAAGCCCGATCTAGTATTCACCCTATTGACTTAAGTTAATTTGTGGAACACTTTAGTGTTCGAGAATGATCCCTTTGTGAGCTGGTATTTGTGGTTGTGTCGGGCGATGCGAGATATTGTAATGGCACTAGCCAAGTCCATTATGGTGTCGACCATTGTTTTGCCCTTATTTTCCTCTTCCAGATTGGCCTTGGTTGAGACGTTTCGGGTATGACTTCGTGTCATTTCCCCTTGTCCTTTGTGACACGTTGTTATTGGTTATTGGTTCCGGTACCGGGGTTTTCTCTTCAGCTTTTATGCTACTATGAAGACGTTGATGGGTTGATGGTTGAAGCTGCGCAGCGACCTTTATGTGGTTCTATCAGTTTGGGAAAACCTTGGCTAATATCCATTGTTAATTGTTTATTTCCGCTGCTATCTGTTAAGTGATAATTGCTATGTGCTATGTGATTTATTATTGATTATTGCATCATAACATGTCATGTAGTTGCATTAGTAACTTATTGAGATTTATCTCACCCCCTTTCTTTTATCTTTGTTTTTCCTTAACCCCCCCCAGGAGGAAAGGATTAGACTCGTTGATCGCGAGGAGGACGTCGAGTGGGTTCGAGCTTTTGGGGCAGGTTGATATTGGTGGGTTTACATTATATAAATGTGTAACCTTTTTGGGATATTTGTACCAAACATTGACGTCATTAGGATTTGTATATTTTATAACTTTGGCGTATAAGCTTATGGAGTTTATACTAGTTTTATTATTGTTGTCAAGTTGGATTTCAAAACTTTGTGTTATCATCTTTTGGTATAAAAGGAAATTTTTATCTTCATTGTTTTAGAGTTTATTGTTTAAGTCGACGTCCAGCTCGCGTACTCCGGGCCCGCGGGGTCGGGGTCGCGACAGTTGGTATCAGAGCTATGGTTTAGCTCTAAGTATAAGTCTAGGTGGACTAGTATGACCTAGGAGGGTAGTTGTGTTCGGAGTGAGTAACGGTTGATGTTTTATGCAGGTAATTGTTCACAATGGCTAGAAGAAGATCGGGTGAAAGTTCTAGTGGGACTCAGAATCAGAATGATCTTCGGGAAGAGAACCGTGCTATGTTCCAAGGCATGTTTGAGGCGGCCATGAAGGCCATCCAAGGGCCTCGAGAGGAACATGTGGCTCCTCCACGTTATGGGCTTGAGCAATTTCTGAAATTGAAACCAAGAGAGTTCGATGGAGAGCCCGATGTGAAGAAGGCCAACCTATGGATTGAGTCAATGGATAAAATTTATGATGTTTTTGGGTGCACGGACGAGGATAGGGTCCGATTTGCGGCTTATAAACTTGTGGGAGCCGTGGAGCATTGGTGGAAAACACTCAAGGCTAGTTGGGATGCCACTCTTGTCCCTTATTCTTAGGAATTGTTCGTGCGGAAGTTCAAGGAGCATTTCATCCCTCTAGTTGACCAGAACCGCATCGATTTTCTAAGCTTAGAGCAAGGCTTGTCAAAGGTAGCACAGTACTCGGCTAAGTTCACAGAATTAGCCCGGTATTGTGACTATCTTGTGAGGACCGAAGAACAGAAAGCTATGAGATTCATCCGGGGTTTGAAGACTTCTATCCGGACTCAGCTTATAGCACAATGGATTCAAACTTACCAGGATGCGGTGGACCGTGCCTATCTTATAGAACAAGATATTGGGGAACATAAGAGGAAGACCGAGGTAGCTAACCCGAGTAAGCAAGGAGCGCAGAGCAAGTCACAACCAAGGATTGATAACCGAGGTAACTTTGGGGGACAGTCTCAGTCCCGAGGGCAACCAATCCCGAGGAACCCGGGCACGACTTCCGGGAACCAAGGGAACCAAAATAGGAGACTTTGTTCCTATTGCCAAAAGGAAGGACACTCGGAAGATAGATGTTGGAAGAAGCAGGGCAAGTGCACCAATTGTGGGCAGTTGGGACATTATGTGAGGGATTGTCCAAGGAACAGAGGTCAACCATCTGGGTTAGGAGCTGGTGCTCCGTAGGGTCAAAAAAGGGATGCTATGGGAAAGCCCAAGGTCCAAGGGAAGGTGTTTGCTATGAATCAGCATCAGGCAGATGATCCCTCAGTGATTGGAGGTATTGTTTTTATATCTAGTGTGAGCGCACGCGCGTTAGTAGATCCAGGATCATCTCATTCATACATTTCTGTGCACTTTGCTTCTTTGCTAAATGCTGCATCTGAGTCTTTGCCTTATGTGTTAGAAGTGTTAACTCCTATGGGAGAGTGTTTGGTAATTGATAAAGTCTTTCGTGCGTGTGATGTTCTTATTTGTGGTCATGTCTTATGTGCGGACTTGGTAGTTCTTCTGATACAAGATTTTGACGTTATTTTGGGTATGGATTGGCTGAGCAAATATCATGCTTCAGTTGATTGTCGTAGGAAGGTTGTTAATTTTTCTATCCCTGATTTGCCTAAATTTGTTTTCGAGGCTAGGCCTTTGGGTAGAAATATTCGTATGATTTCTTATGTGAAATCTAGGAGATTATTGCATCGAGGTTGTGAGGGTTATTTGGTTAGTGTGCTTGATACTAGAAAAGAATCCCCTAGTTTGGAAAATGTTCGGGTAGTTAGAGAATTTCCCGATGTTTTCTCTTCTGAGTATGATATGCCTCCCGATCGTGAGATAGAGTTTTGTATAGACCTTTTACCGGGTACAGCTCCGATTTCGAAAGCACCTTATAGAATGGCTCCTGCGGAGTTGAAGGAATTGAAGGTTCAGTTACAAGAGTTAGTTGATCGAGGGTTTATTCGACCTAGTGTTTCCCTGTGGGGGGCACCGGTTTTGTTTGTGAGGAAGAAAGATGGTTCGTTAAGGCTGTGTATTGATTACCGGAAGTTGAACCAAGTAACGGTGAAGAACAAGTACCCTCTACCGCACATTGATGATTTATTTGATCAACTTCAAGGGTCCGTGGTGTTTTCTAAACTTGACTTGAGGAGTGGGTACCATCAATTGAAGATTCGACCGGAGGATGTTCCGAAGACTGCTTTTCGCACCCGTTATGGTCACTACGAGTTCGTGGTTATGCCGTTTGGGTTGACTAATGCGCCTGCCGTGTTTATGGATTTGATGAACCGGGTTTTCCACCCCTATCTTGATTCGTTCGTGGTGGTCTTCATCGACGACATTCTTGTCTACTCTAAATCTTGAGAGGAGCACGAGCAACATTTGAGAACCGTTTTATCCGTTCTTGCGAGGGAGCAGTTGTTTGCGAAGTTTAGTAAGTGTGAATTTTGGCTCGAGAAAGTTTCATTTTTGGGTCATGTGATTTCTAAAGATGGGATTTCTGTGGATCCTTCGATGATTGAAGCTATTGTGGATTGGAAGAGACCCGAGACAGTGACAGATATCAGGAGTTTTCTGGGTTTAGCCGGGTATTACCGGAGGTTTATAGAAGGGTTTTCGCGGATTGCTACACCGATGACTCAGTTGATCCAAAAGAATGTTCCGTTTGAGTGGACCGAGAAGTGTAACAAGAGTTTTGAGGAGTTGAAGAAGAGGTTGACTACCGCACCGATTTTGACTTTGCCTAATGGGAACGACGACTTGGTAATTTATAGTGATGCATCGAAGGAAGGCTTGGGTTGTGTTCTAATGTAAAATGGGAAAGTGATTGCGTATGCTTCGAGGAAGTTAAGCCCGAGTGAACAGAATTATCCTACTCACGACATGGAGTTAGCGGCTATTGTATTTGCTATTCATAAGTGGAAGCACTATCTTTACGGGGCAAAGTTCGAGATTTTCACGGATCACAAGAGTTTAAAGTATCTTTTCTCGCAGAAGGAACTTAATAACCGACAGCGTCGATGGATGGAACTTTTAAAGGACTATGATTGTACGATTTCTTATCATCCGGGGAAGGCGAATGTGGTAGCCGATGCGATTAGTAGAAAGTCTTATGTGGCCTCGATGATGGTTCGAGAGTGGAAAATGCTTGAGGATGTTCGAGATTGGTGTCCTCGTGAATCGAGACATGGGGCTATTTTTGAGAATATTAGGGTATCTCTGACCCTAATTCAGAGGATAAAAGAAGCTCAAAAAGAAGATCCCGAGTTAGTGAAAGTAATGGGTAAAATGAAGGAAAAGAACTTCGAGGATTTTTCTATGAGTTCGAATGGGTGTTGACTTTCCGTGGTCGCTTGTGCATACCCGATGTTGGTGGAATAAAGAGGCAAGTTTTAGATGAGGGTCACAAATCGAGATATACTATTCATCCGGGTAGTACGAAGATGTATCAAAATTTGAAACAACACTTTTGGTGGAACAACATGAAGAGGGAAATAGCCGAGTATGTTTCGAAATGTTTAACTTGTCAGCAGGTCAAAGCCGAGAATCAGAGACCCGCAGGACTACTTCAGCCGTTAGAGATTCTGGAGTGGAAATGGGAGCATGTGACTATGGATTTCGTTACGGGACTACCTCGTACCCGTAGGAAGTATGACAGTGTTTGGGTAATCGTGGATAGACTGACCAAGAGTGCACATTTCTTGCCTATTGACATTAGGTACTCGATGGAAAAGCTTGCGACCCTTTACATTGATGAGATTGCGAGATTGCATGGGGTTCCGGTTAGCATTGTGTCAGATCGAGACCCGAGGTTTACTTCTAGATTCTGGAAGGCGTTTCAGGAAGCTTTGGGTACAGAATTGCGATTCAGCACAGCTTTTCACCCTCAGACCGACGGTCAATCCGAGAGGACCATTCAGATTTTGGAGGATATGTTGCGAGCTTGTTCGATACACTTTTCCGATTCTTGGGATAGACATTTACCATTAGTGGAATTCTCTTACAACAACAGTTATCAGGCTAGTATCGAGATGGCACCTTATGAGGCCTTATATGGGAGAAAATGTAGATCGCCAACGGATGAGGTCGGTGAAGCGAAGATCGTGGTTATTGATTTGCTTCAGGATTCAGTTGAGAAAGTTAGAGTTATCCGGGATCGATTGAAAACAGCCCAGAGTCGACAGAAGAGCTATGCAGATAACCGAAGGCGAGATCTTAGTTTTCAGACCGGTGATTTTGTGTTCTTGAAAGTATCTCCGAAGGTGGGTATTCGAAGGTTCGGGAAGAAAGGTAAATTGGTTTCGAGGTTTATAGGTCCGTTTGAAATTCTGGGAAAGGTGGGACTTCTTGCGTATCGACTTGCGTTACCACCATCTTTAGACCGGTTACATAATGTTTTCCACATTTCTATGCTTCGGAAGTATGTGCATGATCCATCTCACGTGTTACCGAGGGTACCGGAGGATATAGAGCCCGACATGACTTACGAGGAACGACCGGTTCGGATTTTAGATACCAAAGTCCAAGAGTTGAGGAACAAAAGCATTCCGTTGGTTAGAGTTCTTTGGAGGAATCACAATGTTGAGGAATCGACGTGGGAGCTTCGAGATGAGATAGAGAAGAAATATCCGTGGCTTTTCAATTCGGGTAAGTCTCGTTAAAATTCGGGTCGAATTTTTTTTAAGGGGGAGTGAATGTCACGACCCGAAAACCCGTCTCTATTTTCTAATAATAAATCTTTAATTATTTGTTTATGGCTTAATTACTTATTTGAATTATTTATTTATTTAAATAATTATGTGTGCATTTTATGTTTCATAATAAACTATGTTTAGCATTTTATTTGGGTCATTTGTGTTAGTGTAGTATTGTTGGGTCTTAATAATTAGTGGGAGTGTAATAGTTGAGTTAGTAAGTGGAGGAAGGGGTCTAAGTGTAACATTTTGAAATAATTCATCTACTCCCTCTTCTCCTCCCTCACCCCTCCCTCACTCTTTCACTCAATCTCCCTGCTCTCTCTCTCTCACTCTCTTCCATAGCTCAAGAAAGGTAAGATTTCTCTCTCCCTCTCTCTTCATTCTACCTATCTTCCTCCCATTATTTCGCGTTTCTCATGAAATGAAACATGTTTAGATCATCGATAGGATCGTAGGAAGCTAAGAAATTTCGAGTTCCGTCACCTTTGAGAAAATCCGGGTAAGTTGCTTTTCCCCCATTTTATGCTAGAAATGCTACTCCATGTTTATTTGATGATATGAAGGTTATTTATTGCATCTTGGGTGGATTTGGGAGTGATTTACATTTTGTTCATTTTTTGTGAAAATTTGGTATTTGAATCATCCTTGATTGAGGTTTTCTAGATGATGTTCTAGGAGTTCTTTTGGCTTCCAAATGGTGTGGGTACTTTAGTTTATATATTGGTAGTGTTAGTCTTGAGTTTGGCTTGCAATGGTGAAGATTTGGGTAAGAAAATGGAAGAACCCAGTTGGTTCTTGCGATTTTCCGGCAAGCAGGGGCGTGGGCGACCGCCCATGGGTGGGTCGGGTATGACTTCGTGTCATTTTCCTCTTCCAGATTGGCCTTGGTTGAGACGTTTCGGGTATGACTTCGTGTCATTTCCCCTTGTCCTTTGTGAGACATTGTTATTGGTTATTGGTTCCGGTACCGGGGTTTTCTCTTCAGCTTTTATGCTACTATGAAGACGTTGATGGGTTGATGGTTGAAGCTGTGCAGCGACCTTTATGTGGTTCTATCAGTTTGGGAAAACCTTGGCTAATATCCTTTGTTAATTGTTTATTTCCGCTGCTATCTGTTAAGTGATAATTGCTATGTGCTATGTGATTTATTATTGATTATATCATCATAACATGTCATGTAGTTGCATTAGTAACTTATTGAGATTTATCTCACCCCCTTTCTTTTATCTTTGTTTTTCCTTAACCCCCCCCCCAGGAGGAAAGGATTAGACTCGTTGATCGCGAGGAGGACGTCGAGTGGGTTTGAGCTTTTGGGACAGGTTGATATTGGTGGGTTTACATTATATAAATGTGTAACCTTTTTGGGATATTTGTACCAAACATTGACGTCATTAGGATTTGTATATTTTATAACTTTGGCGTATAAGCTTATGGAGTTTATACTAGTTTTATTGTTGTTGTCAAGTTGGATTTCAAAACTTTGTGTTATCATCTTTTGGTATAAAAGGAAATTTTTATCTTCATTGTTTTAGAGTTTATTGTTTAAGTCGACGTCCAGCTCGCGTACTCCGGGCCCGCGGGGTCGGGGTCGCGACAACAATACTAACTTCACTCAAATGTTTACTTATTAGGATCCTGCAAACTTCAGACCTGGTGAGACAGTTGATCTTGCTGATCTCTCACTGGATCAAATGGGGGTTGAAATCCTTTCAACCCTTCACATCGCTGGACTCACTCCTTTATTCACGCTGGATCAACCATTCTATTCTCCACTCCTCGTTGATGAATTCTTCTCAACCGCTGCTCTAGTTGAGACTCCAGCTGAGGGATACGTGCGCTACAAGATATGCGCCACCGTTCAGGAAATTCCTATAACTATCTCTACGGGCACAATCAAGAACATAGTGAGTTTCAGCACTACTGGTCCTCAGGGTGTTGCTGGTCAACTAAACTCTTACTCAGTTGCAACTCAGAATACAGTGGCGCATATTTATCTCAAAGTCCCTACTCTTCTGAACAACATAAAAAACGTTGAGATAAAGGATGGTGGTGATCTGCTCGCTCATATAGCGCATCTTGTTGATACTTCAATCGTGTTCAAGACCGGCAGTGTGAATAGATTCACCGTGGAGCAGTGGGAATATAATGCTGCCATCATGGGAAAGACTAGGTTGAATTGGCCTCAGATCTTGTTCAAAACCTTGTCTGACCAGATTGATAAGTATAACAAAAACAAGTCTGATGGGAAGACGAAGTTCAAAACTCACTGCAGAATACTCACCAAGATTTTTCTCACTTATCCTGCCAAACCCAATTCCTAAATGAGAACTCTGCTTATAAAACTGATGATGTTCCAGTTTTTGGGAAAGACAACCTTGTCTTGAAGAGGCGCAAGAAGCGCATGGCAAAGCGCGCGCCTAGGGTAAAGGGTGCTCAGTTGGTTGATGAAGCCACTGAGTCAGATGAAGATGCAGTTAGCGCAGAAGATGGCGCAGGCATTGAAGCAGCACCTCGCGCAGAACCAACAGTTGTTCCAGGCGCAGAAAAGGGCAAAGGAAAAAGGGTTGCTGAAGGAACAAGCAGACCTCCTAAGCGCCTAAGATCTGAAATAGAGAAGGAACTGAAGCGCGCTAAGGAAGCCAGTAGACTGGAAGCGCAGAAGAAAAGAGATGAAGACTTCAGATTGAAACAGGCTGCTGAGTTATCCAAATCTGAAAGGTGCAAAGGCGCAGGTTCTAGCACTGATGTACGCGCGCCCACTCCTAATACGCCTCCTATTATTCGTGCGCCTCAATCAAAGCCTTCTGCTCCTGTTCCAACTCAGAAACTATCTTCAGAACCACTCTCTGCTGAGCGCCAAGCACTCAAAGATAGGCTATCTGATGAACTTTTTGGTGACTTAAGTGATGATCCATTTCAGGGGGAGCCAGAACCCTTGATCAGGCGCAAGAGTCCTTCTGCGCCCCCAACTATTTCAGTGGAGCCTACTTCAAGTGATGAATATCTGCCCTCTCCTCGCGCTCCTACTCAATCACCTCCTGCGCCCCGTACTTCTCCTGCGCCTCCTCCTCTCACTCCTGATATGAGTGTTGTTATTTCACTACTACAGCAACTCCAGCAAGGCCAAGCTCAAATGAACTCACAGTTAGAGCTTCGTACTTCCATGCTTACTCAGCAAGCTGATGAGATTGCTGCCATTAAGGGGGAGATGGCGCGCATAGATGCGAATATCAAGGACAAACATTTCCTTAGTCCTCAACAATGGAATGACGCTATTGATCAAATGAATGCACTTTTCAAAAGCACTCTTGCTTCCCTTCATGAGCGCATAGATGGTGGCATCAAACTCACTGATGGCCAAGATTTCATTAACGCTATAAGGGAGGTAGAGTTGAATATAGCGGGTGATATAAGGAAGTTGTTTGAGATGGTGGCTGGAGATAGCCAAAAATTGCTGAGTGTTGTTGATAAACTTAAAGAAGTTAAGGATGAGATAGAAATCCTGGGCTTAACTGTGTATGGTACTGATCCTGGCGCAGAACCCAAAGCTTCTGAAACTCATGCGCCTCCAGCTCCTGAAACTCCTGCGCCCTCTTCCAGCTCTGCTCCTGGCGCGCAAATAGACATTAATTCACTGCTTTCAAAGATTGATGTTTTGAAGGAATTAGTTGTCACTCACTTCAATGCCGCGCATTCCAGTGCAGACAGGCGGGCAAATAGAGTTTTCGCTGATATACTTACTGCTCAAGCTGCTGTTGAAGCTAACTTCCAAGCCTTCACTGAAAACTTTTCACAACAGCAATCTATCACTCAGCGTACCATTGATGAGTATCAAAACATCAATGTGGATCATTTGCGCTATATCAGAGATGGTGTGACTGATACTCATGGTGTTGTAAACCGTTGTCACCAGCTTTCCAAACAATCCAGCGCTCCGTTTCAGAAATAGAAGAAGGATTGAAGGATGACGACGCGCCTCCTCCCAACCCTTAGTTTTTTGGTTTGTTTGTAAGTTGTTAGAACTTTTTTTGTGATTAGAAACTTTTACTAGTGATTTAGTGCTTACATGTTTTAGCACCTCTTTTGATTTTGTTATGTTCAATACTTGTAATATGTAACTCCTACATCCCAAGTATTAATGAGAACAAAGCATCGCGTTTATCTCAAACCTTGTTCACTCAAACTACTTGTTTGTAGAACAATGAATGTTTTGTTTAAAATCATATGCATTATATTTGAACTGCTTCATATTTTCATGCATTGAGTTTAAACTTTGTTTAAACACATTTCAAAACTAAAACTCATACATTTTGAATGTGTTAACCGTTATTTCTATCTTTCCATTTGTAATGTGTTATCCTTATTGGAATAGATTAGAAATCTATATCTTGGACTAGTGTGTGCATTAACTTGAGACATGATTTACCAATATCATTTATTTGGACATGTTTTTATCAAGTATAATGTTTGTCCCTGATATAGTAGGTAATGGCATCAATCAAATAGGGGGAGATTGTTGGGTATGCCCACTTATATCTCAGTTTCAATGTAATAGGATTGATTAGATTTGATTGATCCATCACCTAAGTTTTATTTCATGGACTTTAGACCCACATGTAAGAAGTATTTATACTTCATTTTTTTAGGTTGTCCATTGTAATAGAATAGGCTTAGGAATAGGGCAAGAAGATCAAGATTCAAGAAAATCACACTTTGAGTTTGAGTCACGCGCCATGCGCCTCACCCATGCGCCATGCGCCTCCTTAAGCGCGCGCATGAGTATGCGCCTAGCATAGCTCATGCGCCTCAGATGAATCAGATCGCACATACGCTACGCGTCTCTCTAGCTCAACGCGCATCATGAATGTTTTTAACACTCAGTGATTTATTAAAGACATGAAGACTTGAAGAAGATTCAAACTACGCTAATGATCCAACGGTGGTTAAATAACACGTACGCACCCGCATCTAAGGACACCTGTCCATAACGGTCATATTTGTGTTATGTGTCTAACGGCTATAAAAGGACACGTGCTCCACTCAATGAGCGACAGCACATCCGTCCTTTTTCTGACTCACCAAGGATTTCCAACGGCTAGTTTTTTGGGCTCTACTATAAATACCCCATAACTTCAACCATTTGAAGTTGCTAAGAATTTCAAGAATTTCTCTCTCAAGCATTTGTTGAAGATTTGAAGATTGCCTTTGTTATTTCCAGAATTCTCAAGAACATCTTCATAACTTCATCCTTAGCCCAGATCCTCAAGCGACAACACTTTAGTTTTCTTGTGCTCTCAATCTCAAAGATCTAAAGAGCCTTGAATCTAAAATCACACACGCACCTCTTTAAGTTTGATCACTTAGATCTTTCTTTTAGAGATACACCGGTTATTGTCTAGGATTTGTTCTTTCATAGAATATTAGATCTTGAGTTAGTGTATAAGCTCAAACGATTGTAATTTGTAACGCTCTCTCATTATATAAGATCTTCATTAGAAATCCAAGACTAACCATCTTGGTAGAGGACGTAGATCATTTTCCCGATCGAACGTCTCCAAATAGCGCGTACTTACTTTCTTGCTATTTCCTTTCAAGTTCATATCATATCTAACTATTTGATTGTTTATTCATTATACGAAAAGAATTTTAAAACAGCTATTCACCCCCCCCCTCTAGCCATTTTTCATACCCTTGTTGCCCTTTGGGGACCAACATTAAGAATATATAATTTCCGTTCTTGCTTTAGAACAATTCTTAAGCTCGTGATCCAATCAAAGAAATTAATTTCATTCTCTTTTAACTTTGTCCTTTTAAGAATAGATCGCAGTAAGAAACATAATTAAAGTATAAGATAATATTCTACACATATATGCAAATAAATATACACCTATATTTCATACTAATCATTTAAGAGATAAATTATTTGTATTTCATAAATATCCCACTAAATTATATAACCTTCATATACAACAATTGTATAATATAATTTATGTGGGCTAAGATCCATATTTCACCCAATTTTGAGTCGGCTTTGGCACGACTTCTCAAAACCAAGTTATTTAGGTAGATAACTCTTATCAATCATATCATATATGACTCTTAGATCTTTTATGAGATTGTATTAGACATCCAATGTCAAACATGTTTTAATCTCATCTAATGCCTTAGGCCTAAAACTGTTTTGATAGCCCAATTAAGTCAAACCACGGTAAACGTATAGGAAACTCTGATTCACTAATTTTGCTCATACACTAATAGAATCAATGTACCTCGCTTTGGCAGAGCCCACACAAAACTACCCGGTGTACTCACAAGTGTTTTAATAGTGGATTTGGCACATGACTTAAATTTTCAAGAATGTTCTTTCATATAGCAACGCGCAACAAAGGTATAATTAATCCAATTAATTAATTAATGGATACTATGTGAATATGATTATGAATTTTAGATTTTCATAGAGTCCCACTCTAGGTATAATACATATTGAATAATGAATTCTTTCATAGAGTCTAACTCTATTAAGAATACATTACTTCATAGAATCCAATTCCATGAACAATACGTATTCTACAATGCATCTCCAAGTCTGAAAAACACGAATTCAGAAATCTGCACTGCACGCGAACTGCAAGAAAAATCTACACGAATTCGTGCATTGCACGCGAACTGCACGAAAATTCTGCACAAAATTCTGGAATGCACGTGAGCTGCACGTAATCTGCACGAAAATTCTGCACAAAACGTGTATTGCACGCGAACCGCACGAACGCAATTTATCAAATCTAGATCCTTTAAGGATTCAACTATTTATGATAATCAAATTATCATAAACATCAAATCCTAAGAACAAACAATTTGTTCTTCAATATAAAAAATCATCAATTCAATAATCTAATTAAAGAGATTGATGATCTGATAAATAGATTAATCATATTAATCATGCACCTTGAAAACCATGTTCATAATCATACTATATCATATATAATTGTTTCACCAAACAATTCACATAAATCCCTTATTCTAAATTCACATCATGCTTGATCATATAATCAAATCATATATTTAACATGATAATATTAAAATAACCATATATGAACGGGGCTCTGATACCACTGTTGGGTTTTGAGGGTCCTTGCGCAGCGGAAGACAGCAATATGAAATCAACAAAACCCTAAGCCCCAAGATCCATTCATGATGATTAAATTAATAGCAAGATGAATTTAGAATACTAACCGTTGTTGTACGTTTAAACTTTTCGAATCTTCAAATCTTCAAGTCTTCAAGCTTTAGATTTGATCTCATCGTTCTTCGCGTTCTTTGGATCAGGATCACAGGAACATGAACTTGAGATGCTAAAGCAAGCATCCTCTATGTGTATCCACACGCGGATGAATATCTAGAACAATTCTAGATCTGGATTGCTAGACCCATTAGAAAACACGCTTTTCTAATCTTCAAAGGCTATATGAATTTATTGGTGTTCTTGAGCTTTTGATTCATAATCTAAACTCAAGAATATGTTTCTCAAACACATGGAGGCTACCAATAATGATACAATATCTATATTTTTTGATTAGGGTTAAGAGAGGGGTATTTATACTCATTAATCCCAAACCCTTTAGGAGAAATAGGTCAATACCCGTCAAAACACGAAGTCAGAAATCTGGGCCTGAACAGGGCCTGCTCGGCCGAGTCCTTTAAGGTGCTCGGCCGAGCACCCCTGTGCCAGAACCTTCTGTTTCTCTTGCTCGGCCGAGTCATATGATGTGCTCGACCGAGCACCACCAGAAACATGATTTCAGCCTTTCAAAAAATTCGTTCTTTTGTGTGTGACCCCAAAGGATTAGATTAAGTTGACAATGAGTCTAACCAAGGTCAAACCCATAAGTCATGAGCGGAATCTAGCAAGCCATCATGACTACCCAATTAATATAACTTAACGAAGTTCGTTTATCCTCATAGAACATTTCACAATCCTTTTGTCACCCGATATCATATTGAACATAAGTCATGGTCGTTGTCAACTTATCTCGTTCAATGCTTTCTCGATCCTAAGTAGATTGATTATGAGAAAATGATATTGATCACATCAATTTCATTTGAGCGTGGCCACGCATTTCATCAATCTCACTCTTCGAGTGTCCTAAGCAGATATCTCTCTTGTGGAGGGACAAATTCCATATTGACTTATCATTTTTCCCTACAAGAATCTGATTATGCCAATCATAGCCTTTATAACCACCCGGTTAGGGGTAGCGTTTGAGTACGTCAAACATAATATTCATCATGTGGAAGACTATGATAATCTCAGGTCTAAGGATATCAAATGATATGACTATTATGAGATTTAATTATGACATCTGACCATGACATAAATCTAATAGGTGCGTCAAGTCCAGTACTTGTTCTCCAACAAGTACCCATAAGTTTAATTTGTATCACATACACATGATCATCATATGATCATCGATTAAACTTATACTAGTCCTTCATAAGTACTAGGGATGGGGATTATTATAATAAACATGCTACACATATAATAATCCAGGGTTGTTATCTCCATAACAAATGAGAACATGATGTAACGAGGGCCTAGGGCATAATCTCCAACAATCTCCCACTTGCACTAGGCCCAATAAATGCGTATCCAATACCATTGAGCTTAGCTTATGACCATCATAACAGCATGTGGAGGATCTTATGTAGGAAGATTGTCCTTGTTATCATCATATGGTATTTTACATATTTTGACATCTCCCATGTCAACGATTTCTCGTAGATATGGAAACGTCAGAGTGTGTGTTTGGATCATGGATGGGCCTTTGGCACCTTAACTTGTGCAAAAACATTATTTCACAACAAGGTCCATAGGATTAGTAGTACTAGAAACTATTTCTAGTTTTACTAATAACTCTATATTCAGACAACTCCTTAGTTACAACTCTTGTAACTAAATACTCAATTTTATTCGTAGAAATGTTTATAGTGTATTTGCTTGGAACTATTCCAACTACTATCACTTACTTTAAACATATATTCATACTGCGATCTTTAATTAACCTTGTTGATGTGGAAACATGCATCTATGTAACCATTTACTAGATCATCTCCCATGTCAATCAACCATCAAGAATGCATCCTTAGTTCTTCTCAAGTACATAAGGATATTCTTGACCATTATCTAGTGACTTTCACTAGGATATGATTAGCTTGTTCTCATCATACTCCAAGTATACGAGTTATCCCGTCTAAGTACATAATATGACATACATGATATATCCAATTACCGAAGTATATGGAATCCTAATTATGAATTCCTTCTCATTAGTCTTCCAATAAGACTAAGTCTTGCCAAGAACATTGTCATCAGACAACCTTGCAAGTTTTTCTCCAAGAGCCTTACATACTGAACAATTCAGTTGTCTCTACAAGTACTTTGACACAAACCAATCAACTTCCTAGATTTATATCAATAGATATCAATTACAAGGATGTAAACGGCTTCTTCCTAAGTCTTTCATTAAGAAACTCTTTCCAATGAACTATATGTCAACCACATATACAAGACTAGGAATAAGACTATACTCCCACTAATTCTCTAGCAAACATAAGTCTCATCTTTGATGGATTTCAAATGATTTGAACACTTCATCAAAATGATTGTTTCAACTCCAAGCAACTTGCTTCAATCCATCGCTTGGATTTCCGCAACTTACATAATTTATTAGAATTTCTAGACTATCAAAACCTTTAGGTTGTATCCAATACATCCTTAAGTGAGTTCCTGTTAAGGAACGCTATTTTGACATTCATTTGTCAAATTTCATATTCCAAATATGAAGACATGACAATGAGAATTCTAATATCTTAAAGCATGACTACGAGTGAGAAAGTTTTATCATAGTCGAAATATGAGTCAATCTTTCACATTTAGTCTGGTTTAAAGAGTATGTTCCTTGCTATCCATGTAAGTTTCCTCCAAGAAAAATCAATTCCATCTTTTGGTTTTTACACCTTAGGTTAGAATGATCAAGTTTCAAACTTGATTATTATACATGGATTGCCCTTTTAGATTTTATGACTCCAAGCCATTGATCTAATATGGAGCGGACATTGCATTTTGATAGGTGGTAAACATGTCATTCTCAATGAACATTACCTCAATAAATTCTATTTCGAGAAATCCAATATTTCATGTTATAGATTGTATCCTATCATATATGCAAGTAACTTGTGTAACTTGAACGAATTTCACAACTCCTTGTGAAAGTTTGTTCTACTTCCATTTAAGGTTCTATGTTATTTTTCTAGGTCTCAAACAATTCGAGATATATTTTACTCCTACTGGTTCTTTTAGAGATAAACAATTTTATCTAGAAAAGTACCATTATAAGCAACAAACAATTTGTTTCTTATGAGTAAAATATTATCCTCAAGTTTCCTTAGGATATCCCATGAAAACACATTTAATAGATTTAAGTGTGAGCTTGTCCTAGACAAGTCATTTCCAAAATGTCTCACTTCCTTAAATGTTCATGAAAGACAAACCATGTGTTCTTTCATTCCATATCACATATAGTACCTTTGAACCTATTTTGATGGAACTCAAATTAGTATAATTATAGCGGTTTCCAATATATAACCCCAAAATAAATAATGGAAGATCAATTTGACTTTATCATCTAATGAACCATATCTAATAAAGTTCTATACCTCTATGCGGACACATCATTCCAAAATGGTGTTCTTCATGGAGCTAATTGTGAAACAATTCCACAATATTAAAGATGATTGTCAAATACTTGGTTCAAATGTTCATCATCACGATCGAAACAGAATCTTTGAATAGTTTCGCCAAGTAGTACCAAAATCCTCTTAGCATTGCTACTTAATAGACCATATTCATCGACATGTATTTTGTTTAATAAGATATTAGCCTTTTACTACTCGTAGTAAAAGATGTCTTGGTCCAAGTAAATAAGATTTGAATATATCACATGATTCAAAATCATGTGACTTTAAAACTCCGTCCCATGGAATTTTAGATATGCGTTTCTCATTTATTTGATCAAAACAATAATGTCTTAAGAATTTAATTATTTATGTTATATCCTTGTTTTTGTTCTTCAAGATTTAGGATATAAGATTTATTTATATGATTTAACAATACAATAAAGCAAATCATAATAAATAAAGCACTTTTCTTATTCTAAATAAGAAATAAATATCCTTAATTATCTTATAACAAAATAATATTTTCTACTTAATGAGTAAAGTCACTTCATATGTGATCTATGAACAATGTTGCAACTCTTGCATCATTACCATCCGTAGATTAACTTTACCTCTTATAAGTAGTCTTTTTATTTACTAATTGTTGCACATTTATACAAATGTGGGATCCATATCCGGTATCCAATACCCAATAATTAAAAGTAGAAAGATTAATTTTATAACATAAATATCCGAAGTGGTAGTCTCACTACCATTCACTTCTTTGATCATCCAAAATTTTGATTATAATTTTAAATGGTCAATCCAATTATCACGTTACCAAATTGTATTATTTAGAGTTATAATTTTAGCCACAATTATTTCCTTTAGGTTTGACAACATTTGTCTTACCTTTACCTTTTAATCCTCTTTTCTTTTAGAAATTTATGAAGTCAAAAATCAAATTTTCGACTTAGGTCATTATCTTTCCGCATGATAGTTCAGATATTGAGAGCACAAACATGTCCCATCAATTTAACTGATTTCAGCAATCAAGAACAATTCAGGATTCTGATTTCAGTTTTCTGAATTCTGAATTGACATCACTTTTCAGGAAACATGGTTTCAAAAACCAGCCATCTGAAACTAGATTTTATCCCAGATTAATTTTGAAACTGACATTTAATTTCAGGAAACACGTTTTCTAAAACCAGTCATCTGACAATTAAATTCAACTCAAAATATTTATCATAAAAGATTGTAGATTTTAAATATCCAAAATTTACCTTAAAATTGCTTTCCTTGATTCAATTAGGATTTGGTGTTCATGATGATCCAATCATCATGATCATCAAAACCAAGAATAAACAATTTACTCATGAATCTAAGATCATCAACATGTTAATCAAATAAAATTTTGATGATCTTAGGAACATACTAATCAAATTAATATTGCAATTTAGGTTACTTACGATTATTAAGAATGTTTAATTTCCGTTCTTGCTTTAGAACAATTCTTAAGCTCATGATCCAATCAAAGAAATTAATTTCATTCTCTTTTAACTTTGTCCTTTTAAGAACAGATCGCAGTAAGAAACATAATTAAAGTATAAGATAATATTCTACACAAATATGCAAATAAATATACACCTATATTTCATACCAATCATTTAAGAGATAAATTATTTGTATTTCATAAATATCCCACTAAATTATATAACCTTCATATACAACAATTATATAATATAATTTATGTGGGCTAAGATCCATATTTCACCAAATTTTGAGTCGGCTTTGGCACGACGACTGCTCAAAACCAAGTTATTTAGGTAGATAACTCTTATCAATCATATCATATATGACTCTTAGATCTTTTATGAGATTGTATTAGACATCCAATGTCAAACATGTTTTAATAGTGGATTGGCACATGACTTAAATTTTCAAGAATGTTCTTTCATATAGCAACGCGCAACAAAGGTATAATTAATCCAATTAATTAATTAATGGATACTATGTGAATATAATTATGAATTTTAGATTTTCATAGAGTCCCACTCTAGGTATAATACATATTGAATAATGAATTCTTTCATAGAGTCTAACTCTATTAAGAATACATTACTTCATAGAATCCAAATCCATGAACAATACGTATTCTACAATGCATCTCCAAGTCTGAAAAACACGAATTCATAAATCTGCACTGCACGCGAACTGCACGAAAAATCTGCATGAATTCGTGCATTGCACGCAAACTGCACGAAAATTCTGCACAAAATTCTGGACTGCACGTGCGCTGCACGTAATCTGCACGAAAATTCTGGATGAGAATTCTGCACAAAACGTGTATTTGCACGCGAACCACACGAACGCAATTTATCAAATCTAGATCCTTTAAGGATTCAACTATTTATGATAATCAAATTATCATAAACATCAAATCCTAAGAACAAACAATTTGTTCTTCAAGATAAAAAATCATCAATTCAATAATCTAATTAAAGAGATTGATGATCCGATAAATAGATTAATCATATTAATCATGCACCTTGAAAACCATGTTCATAATCATACTATATCATATATAATTGTTTCACCAAACAATTCACATAAATCCCTTATTCTAAATTCACATCATGCTTGATCATATAATCAAATCATATATTTAACATGATAATATTAAAATAACCATACATGAACGGGGCTCTGATACCACTGTTGGGTTTTGAGGGTCTTTGCGCAGCGAAGACAGCAATAGGAAATCAACAAAACCCTAAGCCCTAAGATCCATTCATGATGATTAAATTAATAGCAAGATGAATTTAGAATACTAACCGTTGTTGTGCGTTTAAACTTTTTGGATCTTCAAATCTCTCAGGATCACAGGAACATGAACTTGAGATGCTAAAGCAAGCATCCTCTATGTGTATCCACACGCGGACGAATATCTAGAACAATTCTAGATCTGGATTGCTAGACCCATTAGAAAACACGCTTTTCTAATCTTCAAAGGCTATATGAATTTATTGGTGTTCTTGAGCTTTTGATTCATAATCTAAACTCAAGAATGTGTTTCTCAAACACATGGAGGCTACCAATAATGATACAATATCTATATTTTCTGATTAGGGTAAGAGAGGGGTATTTATACTCATTAATCCCAACCCCTTTAGGAAAAATAGGTCAAAACCCGTCAAAACACGAAGTCAGAAATCTGGGCCTGAACAGGGCCTGCTCGGCCGAGTCCTTTAAGGTGCTCGGCCGAGCACCCCTGTGCCAAACCTTCTGTTTCTCTTGCTCGGTCGAGTCATATGATGTGCTCGGCCGAGCACCACCAGAAACATGATTTCATCCTTTCAAACAATTCGTTCTTTTGTGTGTGACCCCATAGGATTATATTAATGTGGCAATGAGTCTAACCAAGGTCAAACCATAAGTCATAAGCGGACTCTAGCAAGCCATCATGACTACCCAAATTAATATAACTTAACGAAGTTCGTTTTGTTGGGTTTCGATGTAACATGCGCAGCGGAATATAGCATTTAAAAATTTATGAAACCCAAAGCCCATAGATCCGTTCATATGATTAAATCAAATACAACAATATGAATAGAGGAAAACTAACCCTTGATGACTTTGAATTCTAGCTTTGATCTTGGTGGAGAACTTGAAGCTTGATCACAATGAATAGTAAGAATACGAACTATGAAGATGATGAGCTTCACCCTCTAGCAGTATCCACACACGAACGAATATCAAGGAGCTTCTTGATCTTGGTTGCTAGACAACAATTATGAAACACACTTTCACAATTGATAATGACTATATGGAATTTTAATTGTGTATTATTTTGTTCTTAATCAAGAGTTGTCTTGGAACAAAATAAAACTCTCTCAAACTCTTTGAGACTCACAAAAAGGCTATTACTGAAGTTCTGGCCGAAATCATCCTTTTATACAAAGCAAGACCTATTCCAAATAGGAACCTTGTGTCAAAAGACATTCCAAATCGAATTAGGAAAGTGCCAGCCGACAGTACTGTGCGGCCACCCAGAATACACTGTTGCGGTCGCACATTTAACTGAAACAAACTGGTACAAAATTGGGCTAAGTGTGCGGCCGTCCAGTCCACACTGTGTGGTCGCCCACTTCCCCAGAATGTCTAGAATTTCCAAAATTCCAATTTAGTCCTTTTAAAAGATTCGTTCTATTGTGTGTGACCCTCTAGGATTATACTAAGTTAGCAATGGTTTCAAACATGAAACCACAAGATATGATTAGGTTCTAGCAAACCGTCACACCTACCCAAATAGTAAACTAGATACAAGTTCGCATTCCTTTAGAATATGTCACAATCCCTTTGTCCACGATGTCATTAAACACAAGTCATGGTCAAACAGTCCAACTTGTTTTGTTCAATACTTTTTTGATTCCGAATATGTTGATAATTCAAATGCTATTGATCCAATCAATCCATTTGAGTCGGCCGAACATTTCATCAACATCATTCCTTCGAGGGGCCAAGCTTGACATCTTTCCGTGGAGGGACAAATCCATTTAGCTTATTATTCTTCCCAACGGGAATCTGATTATGCCAATCATACCCTTTATAACTACCGTGTTAAGGTAGCGTTTGAATATGTCAAACACAATGTTCATCTAAGTGGAAGACTATATAACTTCATGTCTAAGGATTCAAATGATATAACTAATATGAGATATATGTTCGACATAGACCATGAATAAATCTCATACAGGGGTCATGTCCAGTACCTTGTTCCAAACAAGTACCCATAAATCTAACATGATCATCCCATGATCATTAGCCTTTATACTAGTGCTTAATAAGTACTAGGGACGGAGATTATTATAAGTAAACATGAACAACAATAATAATCAAAACATCTCTTTATTGATATGAAATAAATGATAACAATTACAACGTTTATTAAACGTGCCTAGGGCACCATGCAACAATCTCCCACTTGCCCTAGGCCAATTCCCCATGTATCTAAACCCATGGACCTAACATGACCATCATGTTTAGCTTGTGGAAGTCCCTTTGTTAGCGGGTCCGCAACATTGTCATCAGTTAGGTACTCTGCATATATTTACGTCTCACCTATCAACGATCTCTCGAATGATATGAAAACGCCTAAGTAGTGTTTGGATTTCTGATGTGCTCTTGTTCCTTTGCTTGAGCAATAGCACCATTATTATCGCAATAAAGGACTGTTGGATTAGCAATCTAGGAACCACTTCAAGTTCAGTTATGAACTTCTAAATCAAATAGCTTCCTTTGCAGCATCCGATGCAGCAATATACTCAGCTTCTGTTGTAGAA